>JACJUM010003085.1:12752679-12778407 GCA_020976665.1 Heortia vitessoides | reverse complement strand
ATTGCGTTTAAAATTTAATTTTATCACCAAGATCGGTTGATATATGATACGAGACTTTTATAATTACATCAGTTTTTTTAACATGAGTCGTTATTAGGCCAAATAGCGATTTGAAGCATCTGTGCAAATAATTATAAATATGGTCTAAAAAAAAACGTGAAATAACTTCCCACATGTGCGCTTTTAATAATAAAAAAACATATTGTGTCTAATTGCAAAGTTGGCAAGGAAGCGGCCAACGTTGCCTGTCAGGCTATTCCTATTATAACTTGGGAGCTCATGGTTTTTTGGCAAATTCCCTGGTCTCTAGCTGGAGTCAACGTCTCCCTTGACAGGCGACACGGCTCATGTCAAAGAAATAAATAGGCGGTTGCCGCAAATTGTCTAAAAATAAATAATGTTTGCTGACATGTTGTTCCGTGGTGTTGCTCATGAGAAATTGCTGTACACGACTACTTTGTAGAACACATTTTTAGAAATTCTTGGTCACAGTACTATTATTGAGACATGATTGTTATCTTGCTACTCAGAATTTTTGTTGAGTTCCAACGTTTTACTGCCACTATCCGAAAATGACGGACAGAGGAATGGATGTTCTACATTTTCGGAAATATCTTGGTTAAGAAGATCGTAGTTAGCAACAAAACGGACATTCTAATTATGTCATACCAATAGTGGCAGGACAATGCATTACGCAATGCTTGCACCCACATTGGCAGTCGGCGCACGCGTCCGAGCAACGGTCGCTTGCGGCGGTGCATCGTAGTTACTGTGACCCAATTGCAGATTGATTCCAGCAAATAGTGCTAGGTCGATGACTTAGCACTATGTACTTCATACCTACACTGATTATATTATCATATTTTGAAAAAAATTTGTTTAAAATTTCCCATAATGTTGCGAATTCGCATTATTAACCTAATGAGATCATCATCTTATGGGTATTATAAAGATATTCTGGTGCATATTTGCGCAATTTAAATAAAATAGAATATCAATATCATACTTGTACGTTCTTTTATTTAATAGAATAATGATTAAAACAAGATCGATCCCAACTGTTGGTTTATGAAGCGGATATTGAACGTCGACTATTTAAGAAAATTCTTTTTTAAGAATAATGTATGTAGCTTCTTTAGAAAAAGTCGAGATGTAAAACTAGGTAAATGAAAAATTATACGTGTAATAATTTTATATATATCACCTTATACTTCGCTGTAAAATCATTAATAACCAAGTAAATCACGTTAAAGCCTTCTTCAAGAGGGGTAAACTGAAATACAACCAAATTGCTAAAGTTTAAAATCTTATTCACACCGTGTGCAAGCGAACCTCTTAATGTTAATAAAGATTAATAACATTAATTTCGCATGGTACGCCTAAAATTAACGTTAATTTCCTGACAACTCCAAGACTGTTTACTCGGCGCTGTAATAAACTCTGCATAAACACGTCAAGCAAACATAGATGTTTTACATTACATTAAGTTTGTTTTCTTCGAAAAAATAAAACTTCTTCGAGGGGAAACTCGTAAATAAGCTCGTAAAGCACTGCCAGTCCCAATTATTAAATTTCGTTGACTCGGATCATGATTAATATCCGGTCTTGTTGCCGCGGTGTTAAATTAGGACATTGTCCAAACCTGGCATTACACTGAAATATATTTCGGCAATTCTTAGGTCACAATAACTGCTTCACTTCGTGAACGCCTCGAATAAGGTTACAGTTATGTTCATCTTTTTTTATTACACCAGGTCGATAGACAAGCATACAGTCCTCAAGATAGCATAGCGCATAGCGTCAATGCATATGTGTATAGACGCTCGTAACTTCAGAAAAATATCACTTGCGCGTTGCCAACGTTGTGGCATGAAGATATTATGTCACGTTACCTATTAATTTCATTGCCTATTTCACCCTTCAAACTGCAATATAGCTATGCAAACACTGCTATTTGGCAGTAGAAATAGGAGAAAGTGAGGATCAACGCAGAAGTCATTTGTATGAGGTCTTCCTAATGTAAAAACCTTTGGACCGTGCAGGGACCAATCCACGCAAGGCCACGCACCAATACCTCGCCGCTCATGTTACCAGACTACAATACAGGACACGCCCGCGGCAGCTTTCGTTGTCGCTCGCAATTTCATATCACAGCTCGCACTCGATAGTTGCATCACTTAAATGATACTATTGACTGTGTAACTTTGAAAACGACTTACATTATGTACGAACTCTTCGAAAGTAAACTTTACCAGACCAGTCTTAAGGCTTCCATTTCAACTGTAGAACGTTCTCTAACTCTTTACAACTGCGAGTAGTTGAAAGGCGTTATGTGTGGCGCATCCAAGCGAAAGTAAAGCTTAAGCTTGTTGCAAAGAGGCTACTTTCATCTACGGTTTAGATAACATTGTCTAGGTTGCATTATGTAAGTGGTTGTGCGACTGCAGAGAACGGTAACATGGTTCCTTAGCAGGTCACATTAGTGCGAATGACATCAGTGGTTGTCAAGTGCAGCGGAGTCAACGAACAGGATTTAACATTGCGTATGCAGTAGATGCGTCCGTAGCCTTGACTTCCACCAGTACTTGGGTATGGCTCTTGGCCAGAACCATTCACTGACCTATTATGCGTCTTCGGAATTTCCCGCATCTCTTCATGAAATTTTTGCTATTTACCGATGAAAATTACGCATTTTAAATGGAGACAGTAACAAGTAACTATTAAGATTTGGTATTAGATCGTTGAGTTTATTTACAATTAAAAAATACTACTTATGCGAAAGAATCATCATCATCATCATATCAGCCATTAGAAGTCCACTGCTCCCGAAGAAAGGGGAAATTTTGACCATAATTGCCACGCTGGTTAAGCGTTGGCAATCGCAGAACGGAGCTTTCGCTACGTGGCTGCTGCTGCCCATCTCTGCCATCTTTACTACACTACAATCTTTCGAATGGATATACGGCCATCTGTCAGTTCTGGTATATTAGGCGCCTCTTACGACACCTGGTACAGGGAGTAGGTACTATTTTACTCTGCCGGTACCGTACGGCCAAAGAAATGTATATGTTTATTTCAACTTACTCTATTCATAAATTAATTGAACGACTAAATATGTCTTCACGTAGTGTAGAATGAATATAATGGGAATGTGATGTCTGGTGGTCTGCTGACACCTTATTAATGTCGCACGTAGAACGACCAGGCGAGTGGTGCGGGCAGTTAAGGCTATGCAACCGTCGTGTTAACCCCACCATTATCTTTTAATACCATCGGCTTCATTATTCGCTACATTTTTTTGCGACGGCAGCGAGGCGCGGCCGGCATCGCGAGTCGCCGACATGGGTTTGATAACCTGGAGACCTTGGTCTTAATTGCGCTTGCGCAGACCATTCTGCCGCGTCCACTTTTTATGCGCCTGCACATCGCTAGTAAAAACACGACAACGACGCCTACCCACCCGGCTCTAAATGGTGCAATAACTCAAGAAAAATTCAAACCGGTCGCAAACTTTTCAAAGTTACTGGTTTGCATCAAGCTCTGTACTGAGAATGCACAGTTCGTCATGGTGGTCCTTGGTCACTAACTAGTTAAGTCAGTTTTTCATCAGTAGGCTTTGTATTCGTAGATCTCAAGGCAAGTATGAGGTTGGGACACGAGCATAATACAGATTTTTACATGAAATCTTTTCTTTGTTTCAGGTAAGCCAATATCACTTGTTATTTACTACTGCGGATCCTTCAAGTTGTAAGTATTCCGGTTTCAAATATATTTTTGCAGGGCCCAATAAAGGAAATGGCTCAAAGCCAACATCTGACTACATTAATCATTTGCTGTATAAAGATTCTACCATACATATATGACTTAGTGTGTATACAAGTTTTAACATTTAATTGCCAAAAAGGAAATAATAAACGTTGAATATTAATGGACTACAATTTTTTAAATGTGGATATTATTGACAAAATTTATTACACCCATTAACGCTCTATTTATAAGATTCGAAGTAGACAATTCTGCTAATGGTCTGTCGTGAAAAAGAAAAAAATATCTTGAGTTTTGAACAAAATAAGGAAATCAAGTCTGTAAGTGTTGATGAAAAGCAAATCTCCCGATGACGTCAGAGGCAACTAGAAACCAATTGTAAGAGATAACCTTGACTGGTATAGACTGGTGGATCGATCAATTTCATCCGTAATTTGCATTTAATGGAAACCTGTGGAGCAAAAAGTTTAATTCATATATCTGTTGAAGGAGTATTGGTATACAGAGACAAGACGAAGGTTGTATCCAATCATTTCAATTCCCATTTAGAACTAAGTAATTCATTTTGAACCTATTTTTCTCTCGTAGTTGTCCTGTTGTTGGTTGCCTTACTATTAGTACGAAGATTTCACATTGAATTGACTGTCAATTTGATGACAGCTCAGTCTGTTGAATAGGGTCGCACACAAACGAATTTATATATTATTAGGGGCCTTAGTGATTACCTATGACTAAAGGTCTAATAGATTTTAGTCCAATTGAAATAATTGATGGCACCGTGTGGTGAAAAGGAGATCATCTAAATAAATGGAGTAATAGATGCGAGCCATTGCGGCGGTAATTCGGCTGAGGACGAAATTGAAGGGGAGGGAAGGGAAAGGGGGGTCAGGAACCAATCGAGCAGTTTACTGCACGCACGACTGGTCAGCCTCACGACTGTACAAACACTTTGTTAGTACAGTCTAGAGAAAAAGTTTTAACGATTGCAATAGAAACAATATTTGATATCATGAACTTCAGTAGATATATGAAGGCCGCTTATAAACACATGGGTTTATGGAAATCTCACGACTGTATAAACACTACATTAATGCAGTCCAGAGGAAACGTTTTAATTACTAGTACACAACTTGTAAAGATAGAGCTCATTAAAGAAGAATGAACTGTAACATTTGAAATTGTGCATAATCTATCCAGGACGTCTGTTCGTTTATGAGTATGTAACATTATTTTCAACTGCCTGCAATCTTATTCAGTTAAGTTTTAGAATTAATCGGTATCGCTGTTTAACACTATAAAGTGGATGTAAGATAATATGCTTAGATTGCACACCATTCGTTTTATATTCTTAAGTGTTTTTAACGTGAAGGTATCTATAGAAACACTAGTGGTACGTGTTGAAGAATCATCGCCCACTCAGCATGAGCAATACAAATAGGTGATACAATTGTGGCGAAAATTACGCGATGATGGTAATGGCGTTGACATGTTTCTGGAAACATGACGAAACATATGTCTTAATGGTATTAGTTCCTTGCAAATTGAAGTAAATAAAAAGCAAATCTGTGTTTTGTCTCATATTTCTATTTACGCATCGATTGTACTATTTTGGAGCTACTACTATACTCTTTGGGATAACAACATGCAATTTAACTTACTATTTTTAAATACGAAATAGATTTCATAATTAAGCTTCGTTAGTTAAATTGTTTTTCATGACCAACAACCAATTTTTTTTAAATATTTAATATAACTTAACTAACACAGATTATATACTTATCAAAAAATATTTTAATGGACTCAATAAAAATGTCATCATCATTCGCGAATAGCAAATCGCGTTGTTAATATTTCAATTCAAACGTCCGTGTATTTCTAAAATCAACTCTAGACAGTTTTGTTGTGTGTTAGAGATCAAAACATCACATTTACAAAACCACTTTGCAAAATATATCATATACGAAACCAGTGAAAAATGTATAAATGACAGTATACCTATTTATACGATGTTTTATAGCACCATGATTAATTCTTTAAAGTGCTCGTTGTTTAATACGAATAGTTTTTGTGTATCTACTTATTGCATGACTGATTCGCAGTCCGGAGATGGCGATGTGATGTATTTCCAAAACACTACCGAGGTCAACGATCCGGCGAACACGTGATCTGATGACGCGGCTCGCGGCAATCATGGCCGACAGCCCGACACCATTACTACTTTTAATCTAATCTTGCCATAACACAAGACCTGCGATACCTTATACATCGCTGCTTCTGGCGCTTCTATAAAACCTGTGTACATTCACAGCAATTGATGTATTTAGTACATATCTATAGCACCGGTTTTATGTTTCAAGCAAAGAGGTAATGATAAAAATGGTCGACACACCTTCCCGAAGTTTTGCTGAAGTCTGATAACCAATTTTGTGTTGTAATTTGGGTCGTCGTACCATTTTTGTGACGAACGACATCTGAATTCGTGTCAATGTGTCGCATTATTATGGCACGTCGTGTAAAGATATCTGTTAGAGCTAGCCTGTTTATCAACCTATCCAGGTCATAGATGTGCCTATACGTACCTGGATGTGATGTTCAATCCCTGAAAATACAAGAAATAACGTAAGGATGATATTGTAATTAGTTACCTATGAATATAATTTTAAAAATGTGTACACACTACATTAAAAAAATGTCTTTTGTTTCATATTGCATCAACACATAATTTCTTAAAAAATGAGAGTAACATAATAACTTTGACTACGTACTTGAAAAATTATTGTCGTGTTAAGAGTTAACTGAGATGCTAACGACAAAAGTATGATAGAGGAAGCTCGATTATCTATTATTCTATAATTGGATAATTTGGGATACCGGGTGTATTTTGGCTATTAAATGAATGAATGAATGTAATGTAGATAACATTTAATTGAATTTAAATAATTAAATGTGATCTAAATTTTTCTGTTTTATAACGGCAAGATTTACATAAATATAATTTATATAAATATAACTTGTTTCGTTTGATAATCAAAAATAAATAAAAGTTTCTCTTTGAATACGACTTGCTTTCAAGTTCAAAAGTTGCGTAACGAACAGAGTTGTTTTGATAGAACGAGTTGCTTCATAAATCGAGGGTGTTTTATCGCGCGCTACATTTTGTCGCCGGTGAGTTGACTTTCTGTGCCACGGTTGCGCGCGCGGTGCCGGCGGGGATGGCGGGGGTCGCGGGGCGTTGTGACGTCACGCTCGACCGTGGCAGTGAGTAGTGAGAGCGGCCGCGTCGCTTGTTCGCTCGCTCTACGTACTCCGTTGACGACGGTCGCGCGCGCGCTACGTACGTTTCACCGCTTAACTTCATCTTCATCGGACGAACTCGATTCGTGAGATTCGCGTGCTGTTCTCACCTGTTGCGTGGATTGTGTTGTGACTAGAAAAAGTTATCGCTGCATAGCCGAGCTTTCTTTCAATATTTTGGAGTGTAAATTTGAGACAGTGGATACCGCTTCGCTTCAGTTAGAACGCGTAGACGGATGGTGCACGTCTATTCAGCGTTTAGATAGTTCAGTGCGAGGAAAAAGTGAAGTGAAAGCCTATTTCGGAGGATGTCCGTCGGAACTTGTGGACTTCGGAGCGTATGACACGCTCGCCGACATGAGACGACGCTGGTCCAACAACGGGGGCTTCCAGACGCTGCGAATGCTCGAGGAGAGCTCGTCTGAAGTGACGTCGTCTTCGGCTCTCGGTCTACCTCCGGCTATGGTTATGTCGCCGGAGTCTCTCGCCTCGCCCGAGTACACGGGACTCGAGCTGTGGGGCTATGATGACGGGATCACATACAACACAACACAGTCGCTGCTGGGCAATACTTGCACGATGCAGCAGCCTCCCACGCAGCCCCTACCTTCGATGCCCTTACCGATGCCACCCACGACGCCAAAATCCGAAAATGAGTCAATGTCATCAGGTCAGATTTTAAATTATTACATTGCGACTATTTAAATGTATGCTTAATTTTGGCGGCAACCGTAGCGCAGAGCGGCGCGCTGTCATCGACCTTTGGCCCGGATACCTTGACCGCTGCAAGCGATGTATCCTTGCCACAACATGTCACAAACGTTTTGTTTACCTACATTTTCGTTTGTAACTGGCACATACACCCAATAGCATTACGGGTAAAGATATTTTCTGAATCTTAAAATAATATGTGAAGGTTACACATTCAGTTTAAGTATTATAAACCAATTATAAATAGGTATTAAAAACCTGAGTTATATAAGTGAGCGTTATATAATCTTTATATTTTCTATATTGTAAATATGCGCTCATAATTGTGATCTATCATAATTAGCAATGATATGACCAATTCTATACTATTTATTCTCTCAAAGACGGATGGCTTGTGGGCGAGATTGACAAAAATATCTTATATTACTGTTGCCTGTCTAAGAATATGTGAGAGAGGATTGATAATGACACTAATTTAGCAGAAGGATATCTTGAGACGAACGAAAGTAACCCAATTATGTGTGTCTGCTACCTAGGCGTATGTAGACAACCTTCAAAAATAGTCCACCTAGAACGCACAGCTGCGTGCGTTACATTAACTATTTTTAGATGTGGCATTCGATACTCTCCCTATGTCCCTTACTCAGATTTAATTTTCAGTTCTCATCTTAATGTATTTATTTACCAAATAGAAACAAAATATTCTTATAAAAATAATTTACCATTATGTTTTAATGAAACTGGGTAGACTGCTTTATTTACATAAAAGTTTAGTCTTCGTGTAGTAAGTTTAATAAAACGTGGATTGAATTATTGGTTAATACGTCAAAGGATTTCTGAATGAGTAATTTTTATCAAGACTTCAAGGTTATCATGGAAAACTAGTCAGTTCGTGTGTCATCTAGCAAGTTAAACAAAGTGGTAAACAACGGAATATTGTTATCTAAGTTGTTATTTAAAATCGAATTGTTTTTGTAACAACTTGGAAAGCGCTGAAAAAAAGCTGCTAATAACTTATTTAGATGTATGAATCTGAAAGAAAGTGTCGCTTAACGCGTGTTTTCAACTGAAAGAAGGTGAATCTATCGTCGAAAGCGAGGAGGGTGGGCACCCACGCAGACCTCCCCTCCGTTATGCACCCAAGAATGAGACGTCTATTTTAGCCTCCTTTAAAGCGGCTCATATGCCTTTTATCTCTAAGAGCTTAGATAAAATATATTATGAACTTTGAAATGCTTTTACATCTCTTGGAAGTTTTTTTATACATTTATGTTAATAAACAACTGCTTATTATATGAACGTATAAAAAAAGACTAAATTTTGTAACCAATAATGATAAGTAAATCTGGAAACTTTACATTTGAAGAAGTAAATAACGCCTGGCTTTTTTCGCAAGAGCTTTTAATCTTTTTAATCGAAAAAATTAAGGTGTCGAAACATACATGTTTCCGAGAATGCAATTTCTTTTATCTTATTTGAGATCTGGCAAGAATTTCCTTTAAGTCATTAAATGCTTATCCTAATTCTACCCCAGTTTCAAAATACCTCAGTGTTTTTCAATGATAGTATATTATGTAGGGATGGATAGTCCCAGTTACGTTTTTACAGTTTCGTTTATATTCATTTAACTGTCCGTAATATAAGACAAACAATTTGAGTGCTGAAGAGGGTTTCGTCGACGCTGCGCCAGCGCCGGTCCGACCGGTTTCGACCACTGATGGTAAATCGCATCGCCTGACAAGTCTCGAACGTGCATGATATGTACTTAGTTACCTCTAACTTCATGTGAAACGTTAGCAGATTCAGACGGGAATGCAGTTCAGTTTTATCATTTCGCGCGAGCACAGAGGCAGACCAAGTTTTTATTTATATTTTAATTCTTGGAAATGTTCTTTTATGGCAATGGTATATGGCTGTGACGCTAAGGTACTTAAAGTATTTTATGGTTCTTTGAGTCATCAAATTGCACAAAAATATAAATTATGACAATATATTATGTCTATTTATTTCTATTAAAATATTGCGGTGCATTAACATCGCCCTGAGGATTATATAAATTTTCAGTTAGTTGACATTTTAAGTGTTCGTTTTAAAATGAACAGTACAAAATGGAATCCTTAAATGATGGAAGCTGGACGTAAATAGTCCAAACGTCATGCGTTCATAAAATGGCCCGCATAAGCCGCCATTTGGTTGGTATGAACGCCTCAATAAAACTTATTCTAAGCCATGGCTAGTTTAAATATGACGTGGAGAACATGCGGGTGTTATTGGGACCAATTAATTTACCTACCAACAAAAATACTTTTTAACGCAAAATAGAACAATGAAAAATCACTTCATAAATTACCATAATGTTTAAAAACAACTACTATTCAGTTAGAGCCACGGGTAATATTTAAAGGAAAACATTCAGAGTAAATTATCAATTTGGCAGTTTGTTAGTCTTTTGTTGCTTGTCAAGAACAAACAGCGAATGGCATTGACTAGCGGAAGAGACTAGGAAGCAACCCTGAAACTCCAAAAATAGTAACTAAAGTTACTTCATGCGAGTGACGCGAGACACGTTTTACTTTGTTAAATAACTGGCTAATGGTCTTCTAGACGCTGTAGCCAAAATTATATAAGCAGTATTTAAAGTTGGCACGATTTAAGTTGACCGTTCTGAACTTGAGCAGAAATTGCAAATAAGTGCAGTTTATTTGGTGACGAAGTGTTATCTATTAGCACTATTTTTACTAAGGCAGTATCTTTAATAATCGAAGAGACTTAACGTGTAAATTCGTTTCGTTATCTCGTTTTCCTAGTTTGGTAGATTCTCTACCAGAATATACTAAGAGTTCGCGCTTTCCTTTGTTTCTCCAATATAAACCACATTGGAAAGCAGATCTGGACTGTAATGAACATGTCAATTGCTAGATAATCGTGCGACTTCATCGCTTGGCCGCCTGTGAAAGAAAGTGGAAAATCTCAATGGCTGTACGACTTAATAACGCTTTGTGGTATTTAATTTAGTAATTCAATTACGGTCTTGTCTTTTCTAATTCCATCCATCTAATTTCTAGTAAATGATAAATATCAAGAGCTAAGTTATCAACTAAGCTCTGGATATTCATCATAAAAATAATAACTAATTAACGTTGATACAATGTTATTTTTGGTACGCGTGCTGGACCTAAACAGTAGGCAAGTACAATCCACGTAATCGATCAATGTAAGCAACAAACTTTGTTAAAATTAGTTTTTTTCGTGGCCGAGTTTAAGGGCCAAAGCTCTGGGCATTTTGTTTTAGCTTCTATATTCTTCTTCTAGACTCCTTGCTAAAAATATAAATACATTTTAAACAATCGATGAAGAAATTGTGACTTGCGTTTTTATATTTTGCAATATTTAATACTAAAGTTTTAATGACTATGACAGTATTAAGTGGGTGACTGAGTTATTTAATGTAAACATAGTTATAATTATTTCTCTTCTGTGTTTATTGTGTTAATGTATCTCTCTTTTAACATTGTAAGCAAATCGTTTCTTTTCGCTTTACTATCTTTGCGCATTTACATTTCAATATAGCTTATTGAACGTGGGTTTTATTGAAACGCTTTATTCTTCTCTCCGTACATTGTATAACCATACAATAACCAGTGGCTTTAACTACTTACCTAATGGTATTTAATTTATTGCGTTATTCAGCAATTTTCGAAAGGTCGAAAACACTAAACGTTATTGTGTAATTCTTTCTAAGCCATATTTTCGTCATGTGTGAAATGTAGCCGTGGGAACAAAACAATTTTTATTTCCCATTTAAAAAATGTCGTATACTTTACGTACTCTGTGCTTTTATGGACTAGTCGGGTAGAAATATACCGTAATGGTGAATGTTCTTTAGTAAGATCTATTGCAACATAGATTTCAGACTAAAATATTTATAAAGTCTGATAGTATAAATATAGTAAAAATCTAAGCAATAAGTCATATATAATGTTATCTTTTTACATCAAAATTTCGTATCACGTTGGTTCGGGATGAACTTCTAAACCACTGAATCGATTTTAATAAATTTTTGCTTATTGATCTAACTTGAGACAGGATGGTTAATATCTTAATTTATACTTTCATGGTTAACGTGTTTATATAGTTAGTTAAGTTAGTCGGATTAGCTAATGTTTTATAGTCTAGTGTATGTTTCAAGGAACATTCAGTAAGATGCTGCTGAAGCGGGTGTCGGGTGTCCAAAAAAAATTGAAATACCCCATTTAGCTTCTAGATAATTATATAGTGCTGAAAAAGGTATGTGAGTGTACTATTGGAGCCCGGTGGGCCCCACCTGAGGTGAATGTAATCATGCGTCCGCGCGGGGGCACCAAGGTCGCATGGTTTTTTGACACGTTCGCAGCAACTAGGCGCAAAGCCAACCATAATATAACTACTTACTACCTAGCACTAATTATTCCACGCCAGTACACTTAACCGGAAATTATTTGTTTCTCGCTTTGAATTAATCGGCATTATACCGCAGCGAAAGGGTAACAAACCTCGTTGAAGGACTCTTACCGGTTCGATAATTTACGGATACATATTATATTTTTTAACTATCGCAAAATGGCAAACATTGATTTGTGGTATAGACATTCGATTACTTCTTTAAGAATCCGTGTAATTGAATACTTGGGTATTGGTTAAACGGTATTTGAGTGTACGAAGCGTATTTATACGGATGAGCAAACGTTTTCAATACGTGTGAAATGTGATACCCTCTCTGTGGGTAAGCGGGAGTCATGCATGATTGATGATTCCTTAATCAAAGAGGTCGGTAACCTCTTCCCGAGCGAAGATAGCTTTATGACTTCACGTCTCAAATACATGTTATGTAACAATAGTACCAAAGCAAGTAATTAATGTTAGCATCGTGATTCTTTACCTCGTTCTCAGATCGTTAGCGGTTTCCGTTTATATAAGTCGGACTAATGCATTAGCATACAAATCGGATCAGTCTGCTATTATTATAGGCCCGCAAAATGGTAACCAGCTATGGTGTTAGAATAATATAAATCTACAGCGAGTTGGCAGCTGTCGCTTCTAAAAGGGTCCATTTTTTTTTTAAATAAAAGCGTTTTTGGCAACCCTTCGGTTGCATAATCTAATCGTATGCCTGACCCTTTATGTGCTTAGAAAAAGCAGAAAGCTGCGCCCATTTTATTTTACTTTAAACGACCCCTAATTCGATTGATGAAATCAATTTATGATAGACCTCTGTAATTAGTTCCGTCCGCATTAAATTGACTATCGTTAGCGTTGAGTGTATGGAGGTCGTGGAACTAGGTTTGTTGATTTTATTTTTCAAGGTGCCCATATCTGCGATCCTGGTCAACAGAGTTCGTTGCCTTAAGATGACACGTATGTAAAAAAATTCGGACAGCGAACGTCACGTATTTGTAATATTTTACAGGAATTTGGTAGTATAATGGATATTTGGAGCACGTATTAAAATTGCCCCGTTATTTTACCTTTCTTAACATAAGATCTTTTAATAATTTAACCTGTATTGAGAATATTCAAATAACACTCTCGCAACACGTCTCATGCAACGAATAAAACGTGCCTTCGAAAAAATGCCTACCTACTTTGATCATCTTTATTACTTTTTCCTGGATCTGGAACTTAGACAGGATCTCTTGAAAAGTGAACGAGAGTAGTTGAGTAGACTGTGAATGGCTTTCTTACACCGAAGTGTAGGTCTAGGAAGGCGGAGCGGATGTCTGGTCGACCGCTCGTCGCAGTTCGGTGCGCGCGCGCAGCCATCGCGTCGCTTGTTAGCTCTATTATCTTAGCTATACCCGTAAGCTCGAGTATCTCGAAAATCACTGGGATCTCAATTTTCGACACAACCACAGTCAACTAATTACTTGCAAGATTTTAAACAATTTCTGAGAATTGTTTTTATCAACCATGAAATACATAATCGAGACATTGTTCTTTGAATTGAAAACGTAGATCTAAGATAGATAAGCAGTTTTGACTTCCAATAAATGTACAATAGTTATTAGAAGGCCAGCTAATATTTCTTTTATCGTAGACAGGCATCTGTTTAACAAACCAACCTCTGTTATTAGTCCTCTATACATTCCGGATCGGTCAGAGCATTGATCTAAATGATTATAACGGAGTTGCTAAATCTTCTTAACTATTGTGCGCGCAAACGTTGTGTTCCGTTGTGACTTTAAGTATTGTCAATCAAAGCCGGCATCGCAGGACGACGATCTTCATTATTTGATAACCGGTTGTACTCACGAATTTTAGGGTAAGAGAACCTGCTCGACAGATTCTAATGAAGGAATTTGCTTTACAAAATTCGGAATTAATTACGTCTAATTCTGAGTATATTAGCTACAAATATCTGACTTGAGATTTTGTCGATTTTATATTGTAGTTTTTATAATGGAACAAAAACTGACTTAGCATAATCTTAATGAAATCTAAGTATTTTTTGTACTTCAAAGACTTACTCGCTTCTATTAAGACGTTTGTTTTCTTGCTAACAAAATAGAACAGTTCAAGTTTACATTTATTTCATATTGGATATGTTTTATTTCAGTCCAGATATTTTCCGTGATGCAACCATATGTAATTTCTGACGGTGAGCAAATTTGTAGGACCCAGTTGATACTTAGCCGGCAACCATATTGTGTAAGACAAACGCCGCGCCGCATATCAATGGATCCGTCTCTTCCAACGCGGAACTCTGGTACATATGTACGTGACTTTGAACTGTAAGTGTCTATAACTACATTTATCTAAGGATTCTAACCGTGGACGATGTAGCCGCCTCCACACTCGTCCCTCGTTTTATTGTGCCGTGTCAACCGCGTGCTCTGCCTACACGGAGGTCTGAATAATGGCGTTACATATCCCTTATACTGCTGCTATGTAATAAAACAGATTATTATGCAGAAAGTATTTGCTTTATGTTTTTACCTTTCTAATTTTGTTTGCTAAGACAATGTACGATCAATAACCTAATTCAAATCTCTATTGACTGCAATACTTGGCTTATTCTGTATGGCAATTTAAAGGTGTTTTCGGCTAACCACCTTACTATACTGTTCTTATTATAATAATTATAATATCAGTACCTTTACGTTAATGTAAGTCGGACGAACCTGATTATGACTAATGGCAAAGTTTGTTCTCACAGTTAAAACTTGGTAATTGTTTTATGCAAGTTACTCTAGTGCCTATTAAAAGTTAAAACCAGTTTGAGCCCACTTTATAAATGTAAAGACGACAGTAGATTGCGTTTTATGGCGCGTCGCCTTGATGCTTTGCAGACAATCAAACATTTTTTTGTCAAATATTTACACACAACCTAATATTTCAATTGAGAAGTGAAAGAATGTTTCATTTGTAAATTATTAATGCAAATTTGACAACAAATGTGAATCTGAGAAAAATATCTGTTAATTATCGCAATGTTTTGTTTGGCGTCGCATATCAGATTTGTTTGCTAAAATCACCCTCAATAAATGCAAAAGCACACTAATGAGGCAAACGTTCTGAACATCAAAGTAAAATATTTTTACAAAAATTAATGGCGCGTATATTAAACAAAGCAGCCAAGTTGTAAACTCGTCGTTTGAGTCTCTTTGTAGAATCAATATCCAGTTTATTAACGATGTTTATTAACAGAGCCGTTCATAAAACTATGCGGTTACGTATCAATTATCAGACGCTATATTATATCAAATCTAAATATTCACTACGCTCGTCCAAAATCTTCCTTGTCAATAACCATTTTTCTAGACATATACACACAGCGTTATTAAAATACATTTGTTCCATTTAGTTTATTAGTACATCATCATCATCATATATCGAATATGTGGGTGTTGGTAAATAGTGCCATCAACAATAATTGATTTAGATAATTGTGTAATTATTTATCTATATATATGTAAGTATATACACAACAACGTTTGATATACTTTGTAAACGACACGGATGTAAATCACGTCGACACTTGTTTTGATAACCATACATAACGTTTGATTCCATTTTGCAGCATTAAAATGCAGTGTAAAGTAGGTAATATTAGTATGCACTCAGATATGAACATTCGTGATAACTCTCCTCACTTGGCCTTGGCTGTTGTGCATCACTGCATGGCGCATTGGCATTCACCTTATCGTGTGTTGAACTGCTCTATATCAACACCGACAGACATTGGGCCTATATCCAGCGCTCCGTAGCTATTAACCGGCGTTACAAATACCACACAAAATATTTTCAAACGTGTGGAAATGCAGAGTTCCAGCACTCTTCTCAATTCGGTCGAATAATATAGCCAACTTTAAATACATGCATGACGAACGCATTCCTGACGCCAGCTATAAATGTGTGTGTTTCTTGATATACGAGGCAGTAGTCAAGGTCGATAATGTCATTGTACGAACGAACCCAGCGCAAATTCACACACCAGCCCACTTTATTTGCGTGTGTGCAGTGTAGTTATTGAAATAATCTTATCATTTAGGTCACCTTACTTTGTAGATTATACAGAGTTGTGTACCTACTGAATGCATGTAGATTTCAATCGTAGTGTGCCTATTATTGCTTCGCTGTTCTAAAGACATGCTAATATTTCATGGAGGATTTCTTGATAGTGCAGAAAATAAAATTAAATTCAAACTACGTTCGAGCTTTGTTGTCACCAATGAGATTCCGACTAGTGTTATTGAATTTACGACTTATGTCCTCACGGTCGCAGAACACAAATTATGCCTTCAACTGCTACTAGACGTTAACGATCGCAATGTGGCTTGTTATTTTAAAACCATTCAGAAATATTTCTTCGTTTCAGCTCCCTGAACAAGGTTTTAAAATAATCAAGAATTGCAAATGTTTTTATTCGATATTTCGATGTAACGATAACGATTCAGAATTATAGAAACTATTATATCGCAACGCATGATACACTGTGTTTAATTCAAAACGCCATTCTCATCACTTCCTTAATATGTTTGATCTGTGCTCCTAAAATAGTACAGTACTAAGTCAAAAGTGAACACATCAATGACTGGGCGAGGCGAAGCGTGGTGGCCGGACCGTGCAAGCGATTGACGCAAGCGACGCCGCTTGTTTACAGTACAACCGCCTCAGGTTATTTACATCGGGGTCACAGACACGCCGAAGGAGACCGGGGTTCAATCGATATAATTATTTAACCTGCAACTAGCGTACCTGTTCGGGTGATCGGCGTCCGCGCAACGACAATGACCCCCTTTGACATTACTAGGTTGTTTGTGCAATGAATTGGCAACCGTCGCTGTAAGTGGGACTCCAGTGCGGACGCTGAATGTAGAGATGATTGAGTAAGGCCGTCTTTGTATTGCATTGAGGATTTGCTATCCGCGCGTGATTAATTGCCCAATGTTATTTTCCATGTTTATCGTTTGCCGAATCAATTTTATCTGGTGAGATGGTGCGATAGAGGCGTGCTATCAACGTCACTGCCAGGGGTCATCGCCCTTGACACCACGTGGTAATGGGTTATGCAATAGTTACAGAAATTCGACTGATGCTCCTCAAAGTAATCGCAAAATTTTAATCTAGGTTAAAGTTAGAGTTAATGATGTGAATCAGTTTAGTGAAAGTGATTTTATTTTACTGGAGCCGACAGATTTTATCGCAGTTTAATTCCAACTACCAATGGTGATAATAAATAACAAGCGATCCTAATAGCTCTATGATATCGATCTAGACCCGTAATGTTTTCTTGCATACTTTATCCTATCGCAGACGTCACAGCTATCTAGTCGCTGCATTGATTAGATTGTTTTATAGCCCCTTCAAGTAGCAGTTCTTAACAAGCCTATTGTCTAGATAGCCAACCATGGGCACATAAATTGTGTTAACAACGCGATATGTCACTGGGAATCTGTACAAATTGTTAGTACTAATTTCAGATAAAGCATCTCTATACTCTGGTGGACGAAATTAAAAACAAAGTAATACTTGCTACTTTAAAATTAAAGCAATACGAAGATGGATGGTTCGCAGCACATCTATTTATATCTGGACCGAGGCGGGCCATAAAGAGCCTGGCTCTGGAACCGGTCGGCCCAGCTTAGAGGAATGCTTTGCTCTCGCTCATTGCGGCTGCTGTACTTACACGGGTTTGCGAATGCGTTAACAATTTGCTTGAGTAGCAGAACTCCATGAGGCATGTACCGTAATATTTCAATTCTTGCCTTCATACAATCATTAGGTATTTTTTATGATATCACTATTCGAAATATATATTGGAATAAGTTTTCCGTATGTCCTACACCGACTAAACGCGTGGGGGTTGTTGCATATGCATCATCGTCGACATTGAGAATTTATATATGTTTATACTACATACCACGATTAAATTTGCTACTGGATTGAATCTTGCAATCAGTTCCGATCGACATTTAAGTTCTAATACTAGACTTTTTAACCCTCATTCTGAGTTTATTTAAAACGGATTGTTGATCAAGATATTCCAATTTTCGAGGTACCTCAATAAGCGTATCAGGAAAGTAGCCCATTCTATACCGTTTGCTCGACGATTTCCGTCGCTTTACAAGTGATTAATTTTGTTTCATTCTCACGACCTTATTGAACTTTATTTTCCAAGGGTTCATGGACGGATCTTTACCCCGATGAAACGACGAAGCAGTTGGGAATCGACAGCTGCTGCTGAAACTGAACAAAGTTAAATTATCAATCGCCGTCCGACGCTAGATTTAGTAACTTTGTATTGTGAAGTATCGGTAACAGAATGCTGATGGTCGATAAAATCCAATTGGCTTGTCTTCAATTCGATTCTCTCACAACAGGATCTGTCGTGAGAGGAGGTGGTAGAAAATTACGTAAGAAAACAACACCGAATTTATTACTAGAACTCTTTCGACGTTATATAAGTTCATCGGTAATCTCATCTATGTGTTTAGGAAACGAAAAAAAGATCATGTCTTAACGCGCTAGAGGTTTTGTGGATAATGTAATAATACGAGGTGATTAGTAAGTTTTTGCTTCAAGTTCTGCTGTGAGCACTAAAGGCTTTGAATGGTAGCTCCTCGCTGGCGTGCCGCGGGGTGGGGAACGTTTCGTATGTCTACAGTGCCTCGTCACTGCTAGCCCATCCATCACCCTGACAGCGTCGATTATTATTACTTGCTACCATCCTGTACTCAGTGCGGGCCTTTCACCAAAATCGTATAGGGATAGAAAGGGATTCCATGTTGTGAACTCATAAATGAATGCGTAAATGTATGAATTTGTTAGAAATACTAAGGTTGTTAGTTTCGCTCACAGTTTCAGGTTTAAGAGAATCTATAGAGTAGCATCGGATTCGGATTTGCGTTGGATAGTTATAGAACTGACCAGTAATATGGACCTAGGCTTTTTAAGGTAGTACTAATTTATACATATCAGTAATAAATATGACGATTCCGAAGTAAGTATCAAACATAACCCTTTCAGTAAGCCAGAAAGGATACGGATTTGAGCGATCAACTTTATGAATTAGAGCTGACGTTTCAATTCCATGCAGACGTGGCTTTATTGAGTAATGAGTGACTCCGGTGAGGGCGGGCGACCTTCCACGACGCGTGGGTTGAGCCCATGACACAGTTCACGAGATGCCATCCGACGATATTTCTGTCTCACCGTTTTCACGTGCATCTGCCTCTACGTTACTACTTCTATACCAATTCTACGTTCAATTGTATGAATCCTGATTATTACTATGCTTTTTAAAAAATGGTCCTGACTCCAATAGTTCATTCGTTCTTTAACAAATGAAAGTAGGTACTTAGCGTTTTTATTCTAATTCTGTCACTGAGTAGGCAAGTCCGAAGCCGAATACGTCATGAGCAGAAATAAAACATTCTTGGCTCGTTTCACTTATAGATTAGGATTTCGTCAAGAAACGATAACATTGTGCACTTATTATTTAGTGTTGCTATCTAAAATGGCAAGTTTGTAGTTGCCGATGTTTTGGTACGTTGGTTTTTTTCATTGTCGAGTCAGTCGGATGTCGTTTTACTTTTTGCTCGTTACCAAGATCTGGTCACGCGGCGATGGGGCCCTGCTGGTATGACCAGTTCTTTGCACGCTTTGAAATACAATTTTATAGTTCGCTGTGGCGATTCATTTGCAATGATACTTTTTGTTTCCATTATTTTTTGCGCACTGTACCATGCTGCCGATACCAGTTGCTTGCTTTATATTGTAATATTACTGATATATATTTCTACTTCTAACAAAATAAAAAAGATAAGATTGTTTACAGATCGCAGTTTATATTTCATCAAATTCACAAATCCTGTAGCAAATTAACTTTTGACTTGATGTTGGAGATTTATTACAATTAATCTAATCAAAACTGTTGTTCGGCGTCAAAATCGTCGTAAACAACGCATTCTTTGTCGGATGATAAGAGTTTCGACGTTGGCTTATCTCACCCCGATACCCGGTCACTGACCCTGTGGTCCCGGACGACACATTAAACTACAAACTCACAATGTCTTAAACAACATTCATATGTAGAATGCTTGCATAGGGGATATAGAGACACACACAGAAGAGGGGATAAATTGTTTTATATTCCAACTACATGCAGTGCACGTGAGCAAATAAGATTGTTTAATTTGAGCATCTGCGTCCCATCGCGTAAGGTTACGTCGTGTTGTTACTTCACTGTCCCACCAATTGTTGTTTCAGCCTCGATTCTCCCGATGACAGAGCCACTCGACCTACTTTCCGATTTCGCCTCGATTTTCCTCGTACTCGGTCGGCTACTCCTCGGAAACGAATGTTAATGACCTACATACTACTAGTATTATGAGGGATCAACAATCTTAGGTCACACTCACAACGCTGATGTTACCTCATGCCTCCACGTGGAACAACCTTGCGTGGATGCATCCCACTATATGAATGTAGTTTTCAATCTTTTATCTGCTTTGGACAACATAGAGTCGTTGACCTAATTGGTTGCCAGTCTCAATTAGCCCTTATAACGGACGATAAAAACAACGTATCCTATGCCTTGGCCTACATTTCAGTTATATTTTGCCGTGCGAGGTTAATAAACAATGCTCATTTGCTAATTATTATCCTTAAAATTTTCATAAATATAAATTATAGGAAAATGTTCATTGCTTGATTACAGATAATTTATGGTAGCAATGACTTGTATTGCATTGTAACATTGAGGTCATGCTTTGCGCTTGCGCAGGACAAGGGCACTGATAGCTCATAGCTACGCTCTGTTAGATCTACGTCACCTATCGGCAAATTTTTAGTTAATACTGGATACTATTGTTTATACTTATTGTGCATGTTATTTGTAGGTTATGTTTCTAGCAAAATGTATTAGTTTCTTTTTAAATAATCATTTTGTGATAAATTCTAGCAAAGGTCAATTAACTATAGATCTCTTTTGTTTTGTGAGGAATATGCCATTGGAAGTCCATGAATAGGGATGTAGTCTCATAATTGCCGCACTGGGCAAGCGTGTTGGCAATCGTAGAGCGCAGCTTTTGCGAAGGGGACGCGGCTGTCAATCCCCACCCTGTGCATTTGAGCTACATTGTTCTGGATGGATATACCGCCATCTGTCGTTCCGGCACCTTATTCGTCTCATACGATACCTGGTACAGAGGGAGGTACTATTCAACTCTGCCGATATCTCACATTCCGGCGTTTTGGCGCTTATCAAAGAAGAACGCCAATAGAATAGACAATACCCAATAAGAACCGACCCTTGTTATTTTACGATATAAAATTCAAAAAGGAACTCTTTAGTATATTTGAAAAATAATACTTAGTACATATTCCTTTCATAAAATTACATATCGTCTTAAAATTTCTACGTTTTCTCAAAAGTGACCTTATCCCGTGCTTTTGAAACAGTCTTATTAAGGAACGATTGCTGTAGGGAATGCTGCATTAATTCTAATTATATCTTTCTCCCTTTTCTATTTGCCGATACCTATGTTTACTCGAAAGGCGTGTATGAGCGTGGGTGCGCGTTTTACTAAATTGGGGAGCAGAAAGAGAAATAAAATGTGCTTTCCATAAAGTTGAAAAGAGAGGTGTGTTAACCATCTCTATGTCAATAAAGTGAACTGTTGGGGAGTTGTGGCATATCCATTACCTATGTGTACCGGTATGCGTAGTTCGTGATAACCAATGACCACTTTCTAATTTACGACGGTGAGGTGACGGCACACAATGAGAATTTTGAGGTGTACATAGGGAATGTGGTCCATATGATTACATCGATACAGAAAACAATATAATTACACTTTCTATTTGTGCAACAAAGATTTATCGCTGTGATTTCTAATCTGCGTGTAATGAAGATGGATACTGCGAGTTGTTTGTTTTTTGTCTATTGTCTATGAGATCTATGAGATTAATTTATTAACATTTGTTACCGTCAAGAAATCGGACATTTAAATTCAAAACAAACATTTACGTTATACGCGTGATAGTAAGCGTCACTGCAACCTACTCTCTAGACTACAACTAGACGATCGTAATATCACAAGGATATCACTAACGATTTGCCAACATTGTGACTTAAGGATATTATGCCACATTACCCATTAAATTCCCTGCACCCTTCAGACCGGAATACAGCAATGCGAACACTGCTATTTGGCGGTAGAAATAGGTGAGAGTGAGGCAGACGACTTTTTGTATGAGGTCTATCTCAGGTAAAAGTAGGCCTTTTACAATATATTACAAACAATTTCAAATTGTTAAAAAAGATAAATAATGTTTTGATGATAGAAAGTATATGGTTCTATACTCACAATACTGAACATTACCTATTATTATTAGAATCTTCTAACTAGTTTTTATTGTTTTAGACTTTCGGCTGGCATTAGACTGATCTAAAAAAAATAAGTTTACTACAGGTTTATTTTAGTAGTACTTTTTGTTTCAGTTTCACTATAGATTGTAAATATTTACGGAATACGTTATAATTACTTACGAACGAGAAATATGTAACATGAAAAAAAAACAGTTTTTATCTAAAACGAATGGTAACGCATTTTTTTATAATATTTCACACGTTTTAGCTAGAGTGAAGTTGAAATTTGGTGTAGATCGTGCAACAAATGTGGGCAAGTCAAAGTTCATAGGAGATCTGCGTACGCGCCGCCCCCGCGCCGGATGCCTGGCGGATGTAAACACTTCCACACGCGTCCGCTGCACATCCCTAAACATAGTGTCTGTTCACAGCCGACCGTTCCCTATCTGTGTGAAAGTTTGCAAGATGTTCTCTATTTTACATTCTATGAAGCGAACTAATGCTGTAGCTACTTGGCGTGATTTTGTGGAAAATCCTAATGTATTTTAGTATGATTATATTTTCAAATAATTTAAAACGTTTCTTTTTATAGACAATCTATTAGCATCTTAAAAAAAATTAAAAGGTATCAAGGAAAATAATTTATGCAAATGATAATTACTGGCTGGTATGAATCTGATGTCCATCTTTAGAAACTCAGACGGCTTTTATAGCCCATATAAAAATAATTAATGCCGACTACGTGCTATAATAAAGTTGTTTCTTACATACATCTGTTATCAAATTTAAGCGACGATCGCTCTAGAAATCTATCCATTTGTATAAAGAATATTCTATTTTATTACAATGTATTTTATAAATAACAAACATAATTCATGTGGTATTTCTTACCTTCATATTTTCCATATAAATACGTGCAACCAGATAACACGATTCAGTTTCTCTCGGTGAAGTCATAATGCAATTGTAAGCATAGCAACAATTGCTCTAATGCAAATAGTACGAGTTCTCACCGCACGCGTTTTCCACAGCGTGCTGTGACGTGAAAATGCCAATTTCCACCGCAAGATTTCTATTTCAATCCAATTTTCTCAACGCCCGGAGAAACCGATCGCTCCAGTTGCGCTGGCTGCGTCCCACATCTCTGGCTAGAAAGTATCGTAGAAAGTAACATTGGACCGATCTCCGCCCAGCCGATGCATCGATCACGTGCAAGCGGCTTTTTTATGATTTTTTCTGCCGAACGATGCGTGGATAAAGTGCGTTCAGGAATGCTGATGTTGATGTCTTTTTCGCGTCCACTTATATCGATGTAAAATTTCGCGAGCTGATCCATAAATTGCGTAAACATTTATGTTTTTAACTACAGATCAGCATTTTTTCAAGTGTACTCGATTGTGCATCCTTCCCGAACAAAATAAATTTACCAATGCTAATTAGGACGAAGGAATGCGGAACGCGGAAGATTATATTTGTTTCTTTTTACGATTTATGTTGGAGTTACTTGCGAGTGGCCGTGAGTGACGTACATTACGGGCTTACTTTCGCCACAGCCGAAATTCAATTACGTGTGCTGAGTATGTGTAGTGTAGGCTTGTGCAATACCTACTTTTGGTCAACTTTCACTAGTCGCTTGCGCGACCCGCCTGCGAAATCATTGCGTTGTCTGTTCTCTAAGGTCACAGTGAAAGTTTGCTTTTAATTGACGCACTGTCATCTATATATGTTTGTAATATTGCATTTACATTCTCACTGTTTTAAACGGCAGGAAACTGGAAAGACGTGAGTTGTTTAAACTACCTCCAATTTATATTTTGGCTCCTTTTGGCTGTTTACAGTGTTCAAATGAAATTACAAATCCGAGCAAAAAAGTAGTCGCGTGAGAGGAAAAACGAGTTATTATTAGTTGGTAGAGAATCGCGAGCTTGCTTGGAGCTCTGATGCTATCATAAATAATGTGGCTGCGCGGCGAGCGTGGCGAGGTGCGGGAGGAGGGGGACCGGGGAGCGGGGACTTAAGAGTCAAGGCCGCACGCTGCCCCCGGTCGTCGCTCGCGCCCCACTTGTCGTTCTCGACCGCCTCTCGCTCGAGTCGCCGACGAAGTCCGAGCGCCACCGAACCGGCACGAACTAGACCTTCCGATGCGCCAGCGCAACACACTGAACAGCTGAGACGTAATAACATAACACAGTGACTCGGTCATCCGTGCATTCAACTTTTGATTAGCTTTCTTTTTCACGGGCAACGATTTGATTTGTTACCAATTATAGCTATAACTCTTATCTAGCTTGTTATTGAGAACATTGATAAGCGAAAATAACTTGACAGAAAATATTTAACAGGACAGTGCGTAAAAAGCCAACGCGTCACTAAATAAGTTAATAAAAATTAAGATATTTACTAACGTGCATATTACTTAAGATTTTTTTATTATTATTTAACTTATACATAAAAATGTTAATGTAATTTTTATCATAATATTTGTATATAATTCTGAAGTCTAACAAAAATTATATGGTTTTGTCACAGGTTAGCTTGAATCGATATCAATGCCACAAACTGGTTTACTAGCGCTGACACTTTCACCGCGGTCTATTTTGTCATATAATATACTGGTTTCACATATCAAAGAAGTCATACCGAGTTTGAAAGTTTTCCTTAAATTATTCTACAGTCATCGAGCGAACGCATAAAAGAAACACATATTCTTATGATCGTGTATTGCCCTCCATTTAATGGGCCATCAATGTTTTTAAAATACTTCGTCCATAAGGCAGTAAAAATAAGTATCATAATGCGCTCATGCGCAGGTCAGTGCAATGTGGCTCAATAAACTAGATGAAGCTCAATGTAAATAGCCTCGCGATAAAACGACGATCTTGACCTCTTTATTGGGACAATTTTATCAGCAGAATAACAGCCCGGCTTGCACGACGCTACATCTGAATCTTAATAAAACCGACACAAGTATTGCTAAAGCGACGAAACAAGGTCGAAAGATTTCTTTGAACTCTATTCACAGTCGTGACGAACTAAGATTTCTCTCAGAGATTAGAGTCGTTAAATTTAAGTTTTTTATTATTCGTATTGTTGAAGGTTTAGCCATA
>JACJUM010003085.1:12587941-12747679 GCA_020976665.1 Heortia vitessoides | reverse complement strand
ACCGTGTATTTCGTCAGTCTGTTGTTTACGATAGATTTCGCTGATAATCTTGCAATAGTATACCTGATGGGGTTGCTTTTATGTATTCCAGGATTCTTCAGGCGGAGTGTTACAAAAAATGCCGTGTACATATGCAAGTTTGGACATGCGTGCGAAATGGACATGTATATGCGACGGAAATGTCAGGAATGTCGATTGAAAAAGTGCCTGGCAGTGGGCATGAGGCCAGAATGCGTCGTGCCAGAAAACCAGTGTTTGATGAAGAGGAAAGAGAAAAAGGCACAGAGAGAAAAGGACAAATTGCCAGTCAGCACGACAACAGTTGACGACCACATGCCCCCCATAATGCAGTGTGATCCCCCGCCGCCAGAAGCAGCCAGGATTGTAAGTGCCTATTGTAATAAACCTTATACCATTTATCATTAACATTTATTTATCTTTTGTCTTAACAAACTTAATATTTGTTTTTGTTAAATTTAAGAAACTAATTACGTAGAAAATTGTGCTCATCCATCGTCATCATCACTTTAAAATCGTTTCCAAGCCGAAGCGAGATAATAATTGCACGGTTTCCTACGTGAAGCTGGAATGTTTGCAGCACGAAGTGGTGCCGCGGTTCCTCTCCGAGAAGCTGATGGAGCAGAACCGGTTGAAGAACATACCTCCCCTGACGGCCAACCAGCAGTTCCTCATCGCCAGGCTGGTGTGGTACCAAGATGGATACGAGCAGCCTTCTGAAGAGGACCTCAAGAGGGTTACGCAGGTAATTATAATATCAATGATACAATTATGTATTCACGCCATATTGGGAAGCGATTCCTTGAATTGCCGTTTATAAAGAGTTTAGTATAAAATCCGTCAAGAGGTTACTATTATTCTCACCTCGATAGAACACTTAAAAAATATTCGACTCCTGAAATTGCTTAACTCACTTCGTCTCAAAGTGGCTGTAAAGATAAATTGAATAAACAGATTCGACTTTGACTGAACATTAACTTCATCCTTCAGAGTTCACACAAGAACAGTTCAAGTGATACATTAGCATTCGAAACTGATGTGCGATACTGTTAGGTTTAAGCATATATTAAAAATGTGTTTTGTTTACTTCAAGTTTGAAAGTTGTATAGTGGTATATAATAATGTTCTTATGAAATTTCAGACTTGGCAATCAACGGAGGAAGAGGACGAAGATTCAGATATGCCTTTCCGTCAGATCACGGAGATGACGATCCTCACAGTGCAATTAATTGTCGAGTTTGCTAAAGGCCTACCCGGCTTCTCGAAGATCTCACAGCCAGACCAGATCACGTTATTAAAGGTAAGTTATAACAAATATGTAATTAATATTGGACAACTGAAGATCATGATAAAATATTTGATGAATCCTTTTGAGAGTTACTTCTCAGCTTCTCTTCTGAGTGTTTTTATATATATAAAAACTTAAATCTTTATAAACAGCTTATATTCTCGAAAAAGGATGAATTTAATGGTATGAGATTGAATAGTGTAGCTCAAATGTGAAATTATTATTTACTAGCTGGGCCCGCGACCTCGTCCGCGTGGAATAGTTTTTTTGAATACCATGCCTCTTTATGTTAATTTATATAAACTTTGAATGGCATGTTTATTTATTTTGAATTAATGGCCTAAAAAATAAGTTTCAAGTTTCTAGCTCAAAAAATAGCGATCTTTCCATACAACTTTTCATACCCCTATTCGACCCCTAACAACCCTTATTTCGAATTAAAAAATACCCTATGTCCTTTCTCAGGGTCCAAAGATTGTCTGTGCCAAATTTCATCAAAATCGGATGAGAGGTTTAAGCGGGAAAGCGTATCAGAAGGACAGACAGACAGAGTTACTTTCGCATTTATATTATTAATAGGGATTAATAGGGATTGAAAAGCGTGGAAAGTAAAGGATCGAGTTAAAATTGTACTACTGGAACATGTCTAGGATTTCGAGGTAACGCACTCAGCTAAACCAGCAAAGTAAACTTATGTTCGATCTATCTTCAAACAATTTTCAACGCTTAACTAGTTATAAATGAAGGACCATTTCTGTGTGCAGGCTTGCTCAAGCGAGGTGATGATGCTGCGGGTCGCGAGACGGTACGACGCGGTGTCGGACAGCGTGCTATTCGCCAACAACCAGGCGTACACGAGGGACAACTATCGCAAGGCGGGCATGGCGTACGTCATTGAAGACCTGCTGCACTTCTGTCGGTGCATGTACTCAATGTCTATGGACAACGTGCATTATGCACTACTCACTGCCATAGTTATATTCTCAGGTTAGTACTAGTTAGTAACTACAATTGTTTAAGGATAACTCAGTATCCAGTTTTATATAGACAACTGATGTCCCGTGGAAAC
Source organism: Heortia vitessoides (assembly GCA_020976665.1). Lineage (NCBI taxonomy): Eukaryota > Metazoa > Arthropoda > Insecta > Lepidoptera > Crambidae > Heortia > Heortia vitessoides. The sequence goes on along the minus strand of JACJUM010003085.1, from coordinate 12,745,304 downwards.
TAAGGCTAAGGCGGATAGTTTCATTATTTTATTTATTTTACAAACTATACTGTTTAAACAGAGATCTTATAAAAAGTAAATACAGAAACTTGTAACCTACTAGTTGTAAGCACTGAAAGCATAAAGTTTATAAATAAATAGCAGGCATTAAAAATTTATAATAAATTAAACAGCTCATTGGATATACAATTATATTCTAATAAAAAAAACCTGTTGGGTTCCTAATAGTGGAAAATATTGTGTGTTTATTATGAATATTAACAACAGAAATTAGGAATTAATAAAAGAATATCAGGTTAAACAAAAACCTATGTGACTGACAGAATATGAAAACTGAACAGAACACACAATGCGGGCCGAACGCTGTAAGTAGTCTGGCGTCTAAAAGTACTCGTTTATGAAACTCGATACTATTGTACATTATCGTATTTGTTGTGTTGGATTGACGTGAATCCGACGGGCGATATACTATGTTATAGAAATACCTTTTTGTAACCTTTGGATGTCGTCTACCTATTTTTGTTTTTGGAGATATTGATATTGTCACAATTGCTTATCTACACGCGATACCACCTAATTAATTAAAATCTACAGCTATTAAAGTTTAAAGGAAAGGAACGCAGTACTCTTTTTCTTATTCTTAGTGAAATGGTTGGCGACGCGCTATTGATAATGATCCTTGCAATACCGCGAGGGACTATGCTATCGCCGCTCACCGTCTCACGTGAGCCGGGCGATTGTTGCTAACCTATTTTTAATACTATAGATTGATATTTACATCGCACAAGTGGTCTATACCATATACAAGTAACATAAATGATATTATCATTCCAGACCGGCCGGGGCTGGAACAGCCGCAGCTAGTGGAGGAGATCCAGCGGTACTACCTGAACACGCTCAGGGTGTACATCATGAACCAGCTCAGCGCATCCCCGCGCTGCGGCGTCATGTACGGCAAGATCTTGTCCGTTCTGACGGAGCTGCGCACGCTCGGCATGCAGAACTCCAACATGTGCATCTCGCTTAAGCTCAAGAACAGGAAGCTGCCGCCGTTCCTGGAGGAGATATGGGACGTGGCGGACGTGTCGACGGCGCAGGCGCCGCCCGGCATCGACACCCCCACGACGCTCTAGCCTCGCCTCCGGCCCCTCGTCCCTGCCGCCCGCGGCCTGCTGTAGCGGCGCCGTTTATTCCCAATAGCGTCTTCGGCCTCGAGGCTCCCGGCACGTTTTTGCCCCTCCGCGAGGTCGACAGCTGAGGCTCCCCGAGATCCTCCTGACGTCTATTTTGAACGGACGACTTCTCGTCACCTCGAGATCTCGCGGAGGTACCGCTCGGACAGAAATGTGGCGGTGGAATTGTTAAAGGAACCGCTGGAGGAACTACTCGGAATGAACGAGCGGCGCGCGCCCCTCAGGAGAGAACGCTCATAGACTGGCTAGTTTTAGTGAAGTGCCCGGACACCGAACAGTGATGACGTATTTATAAGGACGTGCAAATTTACCGTGTAAGTGGGCGAAGCTTCTTCGTATTCGGTGACCGCGTGTGCGAGAGATTAGTGAATATATGTGTTGTTGAACGTTCGGAGAATATATTAGTGTTGATCGTTTGGCCTCCCGCCGCCGGCCGAAGCGACCCTCCCTCGTTTTGGCCGACGCGTGCCGCGGGTATATTTCGTTTACTGGATAATGTTGGTCACTCGGATACGACTATATGTTAAGAATACGTTCTATAAGTACACCTCCTAAATTACAAATACGTACATAAACTACGAGAGTTATAGCAAAAAAGTAATATATGAGATGTTTCTATCGGGTGAAAAGTTGATATGTTTATTTACCAAAATTAACTATATGTTGATTAACCTTTTCGATTAATTTATGACTTGAAGGGTCAGTCGGCGCGCGGCGTCCGCCAGCAGCCGGGCGCGGCCGCCCGGCGCCGCGCGGACGCCGCCGACCGTCGCCGGCCGCCGTCGGCCGCGGCGGGTGCCGTGTTTGTTTGTATATAGTTTATGTCAGACGTGTTATCGTGTTCTGTCGACTTTTGTTCAGATTCATGTTCCATTGTCCTGTGCCCGCGTCCCTCGAGTAAACGAGTAATTATAATTTATTATTGCTGTGATTACATTTATAACATGTTGAATTATCTTACTTAGGCTGAGATAAGTGTGTCTTATTACTATAAAGATTCTACTGTCGGTAGCTTTCACACGGAGCATCGATAGATTCTTCTATCGGTTTAGACTTTTTAATAATTGATTTACACGCTCGATTCGCATTTTACACTTATTGTATTGCAGAAGGTTCCGTTTAGGTGACGTGTCAGTCAGCCTGGGCTTGAGGACGCCGCCGGATGTCTTCACCTACCACTTATTGAGGCCGAACGCGTGAGAGTCAGTGCAATTTATTCCATAAGCATATGAAATAGAGAACGCAAATAGGACTTTGTGTACGTGTCACACGTTGTTCGGAATTGTAGATATATGGAGGCGGGCCCGACCGACGCCCGGCCCAAGTCCCCGTAGTGAGCAAACACGATACCAGTGAAGTGACATTGCGTGCATGCTGAGGCAGCTGTTATGTAGGTACGGTGTTAGATCTGTAAAAGTCCCATAAACTTAGTACTCCCGCCTTTAGTTGACGTCTATCGCTTACTTAGACTCGATTAAATATTTTACTTTTTCTATATAAAAAAAAAGTACAAATGGCAGCTAATTTATCTCTATCGAGGCTTCGAATTAAATAGAATTATCTGTCTATCTCTTTGGCCGAGCTTATTCTATGGGAACAATATTGGTGTAGTAGGCACAAAATGTTAATGTTGATAGAAAACGTGCACGCAATGTCCCGCACCTCGGCAGGCGGGCCTGCCTCCGCTTTGTCACGAGACGGAGCGCGTCGTACCGAAGCAATGTTCAACACATACTGCCCACAAAAGCTATACACGATACACTACGATATGCCTTATTTCGCGTTACCTGTATTGTGTACCTACATTGTTAATGAATGGAAAATCATAGTATATAGAAACTAAATTAATCGATCTCAATTATCAGTAAGCGTTGTTAAAGCATTACGGTAAGGGTGTTCCCCGTTAGGCATCACTCTTCATTTCGACGTCCCGTGTTGTACAGTCTCCGTCTAGCTTCGATGTTTGTCGCTAGAGAAAATTAGAACACCAATGAATCGTCGCATGCTCATGTTGTAGTCGCTCGGACACGATCACCATCCATGCTACGCGTTTAATATAATAGTAGGTTCTGAATGGTGCGTGTTGAATGTATCTTCTTTACATGCCATTGAGTGTGTTGTGTATTTACATGATAAACGTATGTTTGGAGTTTTGGAAATGCATTTCTTAATGTACGTAATGACAGCGTGACACGATCGGGCTCGCCCCGCGGACCCCGCTAGCTCGCTTCTATTGCATCTTTTCGACTTGTATAATTTTATTGTAGCATTAGGCGTTCCTAAACTAGAGTACGATGCACAAATGTCGCTGGAGTGTCTTAGGTGCCTGCGGTACGGCGTATTGATAACGAACACACTGCCATTACAACGTAATATATGGTGCGATCCTGTGTGCGTGCGTTCATAGCGGATTTTCATTGTCGGTTGTGTTGTAGTTACGGACGCGGGCTGTCCGCGGCGCGCGCGCCTCCCACCCGTTCACTGTGAACCGCCTAATTATTTTCAGTGTCGCTAAATGCTCAGTTTTTCGTGCTATTATCTTGTAAATATCATCGTATGCGACGACTATGATAAAAGACTTGAGCAATAATAAAGGTGACGCGCGAAGGCCGCAGGCAGCCCGCGTTGCATCGACGTGATTACCACGGAAATCTTAAGCTATGATGCGATGCCTTATATCTGAGATGTAATCGTAAGAGGTCCGCTCTAAACTCGTCAGTCTACTTAAGAATATACAGCTTACGATTCACATCTGAGGTTTGTGACAAATATACTGCCATTCGATAAGTAATTGATATAAATCATTTGACGCGTAGTTCCATAAATAGCTTCATAGAATTCGGACTCCGCGGGTGCAGCCGTCGTATTTTATACATATTATTCGATTTCGAAATTGTAATAGATTTATTAAGTATGTAATAATCTCACACGAGAAAGTAATAAGTAATGAGATACCCTATATAATTTGTGTCTTAGCTGATAATGGAACATTAGTAAAAAGATAAGTTTATATCGCTTATTGGATGGAATCTATAAAGGGAGACGGCATTCTCGAGCGCACAGACAAAGTCGGGGTGCGGGAAGAGATGGCTTTGTTTCGACAAGACTGGCTAGGAAAGCACGATGGTTCGACTGTTACAACCCATTGTACTTCTTCGATTGCCTTTTTAAATCTATACATTTTACTTTTTTTGTACGAAAATGTTGATTATTGTAGTGACCAAACGTGGCACGTCCAGTCTATTATTAAAGCGGTGGACTTAATTTGGTCGAGTCCACTTTATGTCCATTAAAACTTGTACATAGGTACCTTTAGATTCTATTGTCATATGTTTGACATATGTACGTTTAATTTTATTCATCTAAGCAAGTACAGATGGCTGTTGTTATTTTTATATTATTTGGCTAGAGGCATATTTTTTGTAAATGACCTCTGTATTTATCTTTTGTAAGCTTTGTAAGCCATAGGGACTTAGTATATAGTGTACGAGCTACGAACATTGTGATTGCTAACGTCATTAAATTTCTATTTACTGAAATATTTGTTCAACGTATATATTCTTCGTTTCAACAGATTCTTTTTCTTAATAATTTTGTTACTTCAAAGTGCAATATGTACAAATATTTACATAAATATAAAATGTACAGTCAATTTTAGTTTTAATGTGTCAACGCAATATATTTCGCTATTCATTCGTTGAATGTACACTCGAAAGGCATAATAACTTTATCACAAGTGAGTTGCGCCGCAACCCTCATCTCACTATTGTGTTTTTCTAATACTTAAGTGATTAATTTTATATAGAAGGACTAGGTGATCATTGTATTTAAATTTGCTAATTTTTTGTAGCAGATTAGATTTGTTTACATTCATAAGGTGAATAATGTAAATTTTGAATTGATTTTAAAGTGATTTAGTTGTTATTTAGTAACGAATTTTCTTATTAGGTGTAACTGGCAGCCTCGTGGACTGGCTTCAAGTCCACTGATACCAGTGCGATTTGTGCAATGTCTATTAGATGAATTAGGATGCGCGGCTGCTCCGGCGCCGCCGCGACGTTCGCTGGCCGTTCTCACGGCGCCGGCGTTTTTGCGACACCAATCCTTTATTAGCACTGCTCTGCTAACTCGGGCGTTCGACGTCTGGTAATCGAGCTACTTATACGCAGCAAATTAGTCTAAAGGCTGGTGTCGCATAAACACCTCGCCTTCACCGTCATGTGGTCTCTGTCTGATACTTGCACTGTCTGCACGCAACAACAGCAGTGGAACATTAAGGCCAAGTTTCTCATTCACCTCTAGTGCCACGTCGAACGATATAGGAAGGCTGATTTACGCTCTAAGAGCCCATTCCGTGTTTCTAAAAACACATTTTTTTTGTATATTATTTCGTAAATCTTTTAGTCCGCAGTAACTACTTTGTTTTCTCCTAATACTTTGCCTTAGTAAATCCTCTGTTATTAATTATTTTAACAGCAGTGGTGAAGCGAATTAGATATAGGGAACAGACATGACGATATGTTAAAATTTTAGAGAGCCAACTTTTATAAAAGATAATAACTACAAATAAACCATGAAAAGGTGTGTACAAAATGAGGAAATTTGTATGAAACATTGTTATGCGAATAAACTTACACCTCAACATAAAATTATAAAAAATATTATTGTCTTTTATTTAACCCTGTCTACGAAACGTATAAACAACATCGCAAGTAGAATTTGCAACGATTAACATTTATAAGTAATAGATAATGAAAAGTTAACAATTCATCGTGAACACAATTATTCGTTTGACTCGAAAGACGTGATCATCAGACGTGACAGTGATATCTGGGGTTAAAAGCCCAGAGATAAGAACATCTAGACGACTTATTTATAGCTAGTTGGCACCAAGTACTTACACAGATTACGTAGATTTATGTATGAAATAATTTTTCTTGAATAACTTTCTCAAGATTTATCATTTCAGCCATTGGAAGTCCACTGCTAGGGATAGGCTTCCCTAAGAAACGGGGATAATTGCCGCGCTTACGCAACGGGGATGCTGCTGCTCATCGCCGCTATGTACCTTCATTTGAGCTACAGTGTTTCTGGTGGCTATATCGCACTCTATCGGTTCTGGTACCTTAGTCGCGTCACACCTGGTACAGGGGGAGGCACTATTCTATTCTGCCGGTACTCCACGGCCCTCTTAAGATTACATATTTCTAATGGATTAAACCGGTTATCTTCAGAACATTCGCGATTACGGGAACTACGATTCGTGAACTCTATTTTGGTATTAATAGTAAATAATAATCGCACTTTTAACTAGACGAAAACTCAAAACTATTTTTTATTGATAAAAAATACTGATAGTTGTCACCTATTACTTACTAGCCTGTTTCTGATGATTGAAAACACTTCATACATTACGTTAAGGACTTACATAGGACTTATATACGCCTACACTACTTTTAACCACACCAATTATTTCTTCTTTTTTTTATTAGTGCTAAAACGCTAAGTACTAATCAACTTATACATAATCGAAATGTATAAATTAAGGAATAAGTAACCGATTGTGTGAATTGTGTAAAATGCGTTTGTTGCATTGATGCAGTTTCAATTGATTGATATAGATAGTAATATAATAATAAAAGTGTGTAGCTACTGTCATTATGTTCGTTAAATAACCACGCCTTAGTTTGGTAACATCATAGAATTCAGTATATTTATTGCTGGAACAATGGGAAGGGCATTTGATTCCGGGAAAGTTTCATTGTGAAAGTAGCACGAAGTCGATGATAGTACCAATGCATATATATATATATATATATGTTTAAAGAGAAAAGTCAGTCTCACCAGTGCACTGTGTATAATGTGTCTTGTGCAAACTCATCGTTAAGATAACAGGTATATTTGAGAATATTTTCCTTAATAGATTTAATTAACAGTGTATATTGTGTGATGAAACTAAACTTTGTAATAGATTCGTTTTTTGCTTCCACCAGTAATGGTTCCAAATAAATGCTAACACAATTCAAATTGATTAAATCTATTATATCAATAGACTAGCTATGCCCGCGGCTTGGGTCGCGTAGAATAGCGACTGCGGTAGCGAGTTAGCCTTAGAAGATAGACAAATGCTGTCGCGGTTGTTTTTTTAGATTTTAAAAGAGTTCATATTCCCTGTTACATTATTTTTACGTAACTTCATCAGTTAATGTAGCGCACGCAACGAAAGCTCTCTAAACGTAATTTCAGGTCCGTTCCGCCCCGGCTCGGGGCATATTAATCGTAGCGTAATGTTTTATCGCCTGAGATACTCCTTAATATATCAGCTATCTGCTGTTTCAGAGATTACTTCAAACAAACAGTCAGACTTTTTTTTATATGTACTGAGTATCCACATGCATTTAGCAAAGCAAGCAGTTATTATTACAAACCCGCTCCAATTTAGTTTATAGGTATTGAATCATAACCAATATGCAGACATACTGTTGTGACCGTTTATTGGCGCGTATTTTCCTGTTAATCTTGTGCATGTGTTTGTGTTGTGTTGTGAGATGATACTACCCTATCCGAGGTTGTCCGATTTGAAAATTACGTACGGCGCTGTACGCTATCGTCAAGTCCAAGCAAGCTCATTTGCTTGCAACACAGCAAACCGGTGACTTGTGTATGTGAATTTTTATCATGGATCGTGTATTGTACTTGTGTATTTTACTTCAGTTGGCCACACTTACTCGTAAGTATTTTTATCACATGAGATTTATGATATTTATATTTTTAATTACTTAATAAGTACCTATGTTGTAAGTGTACCTCTTATTATCTTTAATTTGTTTAAATTCTTTGTTTAAAGAAATCTTTTGTTTTGATGTACCGTTAAAGTGGGCTAAAATAACTTTATTTTTTTTATACATTTAGAAACTTGTGCGTTTAAGCAATACTAACTTCATCAATTCTTAAGGTGGTTAACTTATTATATTCCAAATACTTAATTCAGTCTATCGTGTTAATATATTTATAAATTTGTTACTTAAAATGACACTTTATTCTTTATTTATCTACCCCCGTACCTGATTTATTATTCGGTATTTTAGAACTATGACGTGTTTTCAGTAAGTTACATGTATAATTCAGTAAATAGCGAGCTTACACTGACAACTGATAATTGGGTAAGGATACTGATCGGTGAAACGGAACTGGTATCCAAAACGGACATCAAGAAAGAAGTCTGGCTGCTTTTCATATTCCGACAAATAAAATATCTGTGTTAATGTATAAGAAACAGTTACACAAATATTTTCGTTTGTTCATTCTAATATTTTTGGTTGTTAGTTGTTGTGGGCCCGTCATTATCATTATTCTTATGATTAGATTTAAAGTTAACCTCAATTGTTTTGTTGTACTTATTTTAGTTTTAGTTGTACTTTCTAAATATCACTTATAGTTTCAACCGTTTCATAGATATAAAATTTTCACCCAAAATTTTTGGCGTATGAGGACTTTGCCTACCATAACGTCGCCGATCACTGGTATAAATATGTAATGAAAAATCTGTGATCAATATAGATATAGTGCTTTGTTATAGTTACTTTGCTATCATTTGCCGATGTTAACCAACATTTTTTTTCATTAAACCAGTCGTAAAATTCCCATAACGTCATTAATACAAATAAACAAGTTACAAAACGATGGACATTGCTTGTATGATATAATTGCAGACACACAACAAGGAAATAAATTTTTCCGAAAGGACTACCATTACATCGCAGATACCCAAAGTTTCTACAAAATACACACAATATCAAGAACGTGGAAGGATGCTAAGGCTATGTGCGCAGCTGAAGGGGCAACCCTCTTCTATCCTCAAGATAAAGCTGAGGTGGACGCGGTAATCAACTTCTGGAATGAAACTCAGCCATTTCAATTTGTCTTCATCGGCGTTTCTGCCGCGATTGTTGAAGGAGTCTTCGAGACCATAGATGGTTAGAATTTCTAGATAGATATTATAATATGAATAAAAATGATGGTAGTCAAGGGACACCCGGATGGAACGAAGTTCTTTTCGATTCATTTGTGAAGGATTTGTAATAAAATCAATATCCGGAACTTGTGTAGAAACACTGTCAGAAATCATTGTTGTTTTATTATTAATTTAAAAATTTGAAAACTTTAGAACGGGCCATGATGAACATGTTGGCTTTGATAACCACAAAAGGGCGCATTTTAATCGCATATATTATTACACAAGTCTTTGAATTAAAAAAAGAAATTGGTTTGGTTCATTAGTACAGGTGCTACCGGTCATAAAAAAAATTACATAATATATTTTGTTGAACATTTTTAGGTATACCGATATCTGACGTGTACAGTAACTGGGCTCCCGGAGAGCCCAATAATGCTGGAGGGGATGAGGCCTGCGTAGTGCTGATCAGGAACGGTAACCTAAACGACGACCAGTGCGAAAATAAGAAAACGTTTATTTGTAAGAAGACCCTTACTTCTTTGATGTGGAATGTTTTATGTAATATTCCTAATGATGGTAAGCCAATCCACTAAATTGTGTATCGATTTCACTATCTTGTCAAATTAGGTATATGTTTTTGTGGAGGAGTTTATTTTATAATAATTAAAACGTTTAAAGCAGTTCATTAGGGGTAGACATTATACGAAGGTCGTCTGTATTGGTTCTTCACTTACCTAATTATATTGTTAAACAACAGTGTTGGTATTGTTATATTCCGATTTTTAGGGTGAGAGAGGCAATAAAACTATTAGATAATGTCACAATATTTTCAAATAATGTAGTTATTTCTAAAATAATTTCTTATTTTAGACTACATATACAACAACGTGCTAGGCAAGTGCTACAAGTTCCACCTGGACCCTAAGAAGTGGACCGACGCTTACGCGGTTTGCGCGGCGGAACAGTCATACCTCGCTGTGTTAGATACGCAGGCAGAAGCCGATTACGTATTGGAACTAGCAAGAAATACTTCTAAGGTACACGTGAAAGGCGACTACTTCAAGGAAGCCGTGCTCTTGGGCTTCCACAATCGCAATGGAGAGGGGTGGCAGACAATCAAAGGTGCTTCTTTGTAAATTTTTGATGAAAATTAAAAAATAAAGGTCACTAGAGATTCAAAGGTACCTCTTACAAATGCCTGCATTGGTTCACACTCTTGCTTAATTCATCATTAGTGTTTTCAATTCTGTCTATTGGTTTGAAAAGTGAGAAAAGCAGTGAGATGAATGTGACATAATATCTTCAAGTCACGAGGGTGGGAATACACTAGTGATATACTTGTGGAGTGAACGGCTAAGGTGTCTCTCAATCATATAAAAAGGGATTAAAATATACTTTTTAATGAGATTCTATCGAACACTGTTAGAAGTCAAAAGAAATAAACAAGGCTGATGGCGATCACTGTACTCTTCAGCATACATAAAGAAACTGACGCCGAATATTGAACTGTAGACATTTTCCATTTTGACTTTAAAGTTACGAACCTACCTTTTTAAAATTAAATACCCGCATTTAAATATAAGTTATTCGAGGATTTTCCATATATACTGTGTTAGGTACAAAGTATACGTGGAAATTCCTCGAATTGTACCTACCAAAGCTTTGTACCTACGACTGTTTGTTTTTGTCATGCATGTTGGTTTAATTTTATTTGTCCCTTCAATCTTGAACCTGATAACTAGGTGGGAGGTTGAAGTGATTTGTGCACTCGCTGCCAATTTTAGTCATAATATATTTTTATTCGAAATATCTAAGGTAAACTACAAAGAAACTAAGATTAAAATAAATGAGAAAACTGATACGAAAGGTGCAATTACGTAACTTAGTATACGTTAAGTTACGACGAAAATGCAGAAGTGAACCATTTAATTCGTATTGTGTTCTTTACTATTCCAGGAGCGTCGATAGATGATAGTGGATATTCGAAATGGGGCAACAAGCAACCGAGTGGAGGTGCCAACGAGGCCTGCGGTTCCATGCTGTATGATGGTCATCTCAATAGCCTTAGCTGTGATCAGAAATGTTTATATGTTTGTGAACATGATGTGGACCTTTTAATGACTTCTTATGATGATAGGTTTTCGAAGAATTAGTTGTGATTTCTAACATTTACTGCCATTGGAGTGAGTTAACCCAATACCAAGTATGGTTGAACTAAACGTGACTTTTCATCATATTGTGAGTTAAAAAACACGTTTTTATAACAAGTCGAACATGTAAGTTTTAACCAAGTTTAGTTATTGCGAATGTATTCAATAAAGATTGTAAGATATTCATGGTTAACATAGCTTCTAAATAAATGATATAAGGAACTTTATCGTTCTATCTTGCTATATTAAATAATATAGCCTTTTTTAAGCCTTTGTGAACTTTTTTTTTAATGCCATGATTTAGAACATACTTATTTATATTCATTTATGGTTATGCAACGTTCCAATTTAATATGACCACTTAAGGTCGAGGTAAATAACGCTTAAAGAATTTGTAACTTAGTTTACAATGCTTATTAATTAAAAATCCATCGTTTTAACGTAGCAATTTTGAGTTCTTGAGATCTCCAAAGCTGAATTTCGCTTCAACGAAAGTAGCAGAAAAATAAAATTTTGACATCCTTTGTTTTGGAATACATAATACAAAGTTTATCTAAATGCATTTATAGTTTACGGAATTGCACTGCAAGTATATTTTTCGAAAATGATCAAGAACTAAATATTAGTAATAAAAGACAAAGAAATAGTAGTTAATAAAATATATTAAGCTATTAAAAATCGTGCTATTTTTATTTATTTCAACCATTTATAGTGTAGATGTACAAGTCAAAAATTATAAGGCCTTATTTATTGTACGTATTTATTACCAATTTATATTCTTAGGTTAAGCTTTTAACTCGTATTCTGAATGTTTATTATTATTTTGATATAAAACATTTACACAAATTTGTTTATTCGCATTACCATACCAACCTGTACCATTATATATATATATATATATATATATTACAATTATTTACAATAAACAGGTAAGTCTTTAGTGGCTTGAATGACCTGTTTTGACATATAGGTTAAGTTAATAGGTTAACCAAAATTTTGTAAAATTTAAAAAAAGGCGTAACAATTTTGCAGTCTTACTGTTAATTACATTAATTAAACTCAATTACATTAAGTAAAGTTAATTCAGGAGAAGTTATATTGGTAATGTTTTATCTATTAATGTTCTATATATTTTGGTTCCTCTTATATTATTGCAGTGGATTTTCGTTTAGTAGTCCTTAAATACCGCTTTTCCTACTAGGGGCAAGTGTCTGACGAATGGTCCACCACAGGAGAGCACGTCCCTTACTGGCTCGAAGTAGAGAGCTAACCAGTAAACCAACAGCAGGTAGAAAAACACAGACACGATGCGGTCCAGGATGTAGAGACTGAAAACAATTATTTTTGTCAGAATGTGATTATAAGAGTTAAATATAAGTTACCCTTAAAAATTTTGTTACAATTGACAATAAATTTTAATCTATACTAGCAATCGCAATTTTCGCACTTTATAAATCTACCTTGATATATTTTTATATACTTCTAGTTGGCATGATTTTTCCATTCACATTCATCGAATATTTTGTACAGAATTTTAACGAATAATCCAGCTTCCTTACAAATTACTCCTTCTAATAAAGACGACTGCGTTAAAAGGAATCAATAGTTTTTAAATTTATTATTAGGAGTATTTTTTTAATTATGTTGTGTAGTACCGGTTCCGACAGATGGCTGTATATCCATCCAAAGCAGTATGGCTCAAATGGCTGGCGGGAATGGGCATCAGCATTCCTGTCGCGAAGCTACGCTCTGCGATAGGCAAATGCTCACTTTTTGTGGAGGCCTATGTCCAGAATTTGACGATTTATAGCTGCTAGGGTTATGATGAGTAGTATTTAGATAAAAACAAATCTTTAACCGAGTGCAATAAACAGTAGCGGTGGCTCTTTAGACATGAAACATTTAAAACTCACATGTTGTTTTGTAGCCTTGCTCTAGGTAAATTTTCCAGTTTCTCCTTCAAACAGTAAACCTTCCCACCGATCATGCAGCTTTCTATATACGGCTCATCTTCGATGACGGTTAAATCCATGGGGAAGGTCTTGAAGTCCTCCGGGTTGAGTGATGGTGCCAGTGCCTTAAAGTTGTGTGTGTCGAACCACCACTCCCTAGTGGTGAAGTACTGCAGCACTTCGAGACCGACAGATATTCGGTTCTGGATTCGTACCATGCTGCAAATTAAATACAACTATTGTTAAGTATTTTAAAATTTTTATAAAATTTTCAAAATTGAATTAACTAGCAACGCCCCACGCTAATCCCGTTCCCGCGCGAATAATAAAACTGGCCTAAGTTACTCCTTGAGACATAATTGAAGTATAGCTACGAGCTGGTGAAATTCCCGTTAAACATTTGTCCAGCCGTATATCTTAAATAATCAGTCAAAAAGATTTACAGCTTGTATTTGTTATAAGTACTGTACATACTTTTATTAGGCCGTGAGGTATCGGCAGAATAGAATAGTACTACCACCAAGTGTCGTGAGAGCCAATTAAGGTACGAGAACCGACAGATGGCGGTATATTCATCCGAAACGGTGCAGCCCAAATGCACATGCCCTGTTGCGATAGCTGCGTTCTACGATTGCCAACACGCTTGCCCAGCGCGACAATTATGGGTGAAAAATCTCGGAGAGGTTTATGTCCAGCAGTGGACTTCCAATAACAAGTATGATGATGTCGATGATACTTTGTTTGCCTATTTTATGAAGCTGGTATTTTTTTACTTCAATTTTATTTATAATGTAGATAAGGAAAATGTTCAATTTCTGTCTGCACCTCAAACACAACACGATGTTATAAAGATTTGCGGATTAAACTCGACAAGCGTTAATGGCGCATAAACACTCATCGTTATATTTTAAGCAAATCGTTACAAGTCATGCTATGTGCCTATGTGTTTACTTTAATATATATGCTACGTTATTGTAGTTTGTTAAAATCCGTTCAGTATAGTCTTTGCGTGAAAGACTAACAAAAACACATCCATACATTTTAAAAACTTTCGCTTTTATAATAATATTAAGGTAGATATTTGCACGGTATTTCGTATAGATATAGCATCGTCTGTCAGTTCCGGGGCCTCAGTCGCATCTTAAGGCTTGTTACAGGAAAAGGTATTGTACTCTGCCGGTACCAAGTTGCAATTTCAGCTATAGTTTTTAGTAGATTCAACTAGGAAAAAGTGTTGACTATCTATCGTTATAACAAAAAATACTCGAGCTGTCCTATATGTTAAAATATTTAAATATATAAAACTATATAATATGAGGCTGCTTTTCAATTATCTGTCATAATGGAATAGTAGGGACGCGCCACAAGTCATATATATAGAATTACGTATACTTACAATCGTTTCTGTCTAAATATAAGCATTAAGAAGTCAATAAGGTATGCCGGAATGATGTGGTAGAAGAACACGCAGAGGTTGTGGTGTAATAAATTGTGTCTAATGTTTCCGTCGGGGTACCACAGGGGACCTTCGAAAGGGAACTTGCGTACTGTCGCTTTTCCTATATCCAAGACTTGTTTCCAGGTCGTGTTTCTATCGTCGCCTGTGGTCAAGTTGTATACGGGGATTTCAGGAAGCCTGCAATAAGAATGTATGTTTCAGAAATTACTGTTTTTTTTATTAGACAAGCATAGAGTCCGAGTGATAGTAAACGTCACTACAGCCTTTAGACACTCGTAATATCACAAGGAGATCACTAGGGTGTTGGACTTGAAGATAGGATGTCATATTACCCAGTATTTTTACTGCCTCTCCTACCGTTCAAACTGAAACTTAGCAATGCGAACACTGCTATTTGGCAGGAGAGATAGGTGAAAGTGAGATAGATACCAATGCAGACAAACTTCGTATAAGGTCTACCTCATTAATTATTATTTGTTTCAGATATCATTTAGTACATTCTGATTACCTATCGTACGGTGGGCAACAGATATATCAAATTTTTACAGTCAATTTTGAACTCGTGAGACATTGAGTACATATTAATAGATTAACATCTGTTGCGAATGTTTGACAGATTTAGGTAGGTTGATCTGTTGATGTGTGTACAAATAAATTATGTTTTCCTCAATTAAGCTTTCAAATTACTGCGTTTAAAAGCCCAGACAAGCATTAAAGAGAATTAAAGCTTTTTTGTATTAACAAAGAATATACAATAAACAAAATATAGACGAATCTACAAACCTATCTTTCATTATGCCTATCTTGTGCGCGATAACGATGATGCTGTTGATGGCTATATCTACAGGAATGACCTCAGCATGGTAGGCTCCGTAGCAATGCATTGATCTAATCACACCCTTCCCGGCGCCCACCATCAGCCCTATAGGTCCGTTCAGGTTGTCCACCCAGCCTGGTACTGGTTCCTTGTATGATGGTGTTACTGGAAAAGCAAATAAATATAATTAATTAATATAATTTTGAACTTGATACCCAAATAATAGATTTATGTCTGTCTATTTCGTACTGCCTATTGACAAATATTGATCCATTTTTATAATCTGTAATTTATATAATATACAGGGCTGTACACACATAATATCATGAAAAACGAAAGGTTTTTAAATGCCAAACCTGTTTTTTTAAACTGATAAGACCAATGAGAAAGAGAGAACCAGAGGAGGAGATGGTAGTTTTTTTACAAACCAGCACAGCGTAGTGAATCAATTAAAAACGCAATATTGCGGACGGAGAAAGCGATACTTACGGAAAATCTTTTTATAATATATTATTATTTTCTTTGTAATTAAAAGTATAATTCTTGCCTCGCGATTTTTGAATTCTAGTACAGAATTCAAAAATCTCGAGGCAAGAATTTTTTGATTCCATTTTGCGTAAAAATCTTGCGTAAGATTCTGTTGTAAATTAATGAGATATTACACACCAATCTTTGTTCCGTTAACCAAAAAATGCTTTTGATTTATTTATTTGGCGGAATAGGTTATTTTATACTAAATATCTATTTATAAATAGATATTTTATACTAAGTATTTATACTTGTGCGTATACTAACCTATACTTGGGCGTACAACGGCCGCTGGCAGCTCAGGGTAGTGTTCTCTGACCAAAGCCTCTGCCAGCCTCTTGGAGTAAGTGTAGGAGTTGGGGTGCATTTTCTGGATTGATGGAGCCAGTAAATTTAGTTGATGATCGGATAGCCATCCGGCGGCTCTGAGAATATCGTGGGGGTTAGCTGGTGGGTCGTGAACCTGAAAAATATGAGATCTAATTTAGGAAAGAAAAATTACAGCAGAATTTGAAGTATAAGATAATGACGCCATTATTTTTTATTGTCAGATTTTCCAAGATATAAGGATTTCATTAAATCCTGGGATAGCGAAGCAACGAGTTATAAGAGGAATGGATCCTTCATTTAAAAAAAATCATCATTATTATCATTAAAACCATTAGAAGTCCACTGCTGGACAAAGGTCTCCCAAGAAAGGGGGAATTTTGCCTGTCTGAGGAGAATTAAAAATCTGTCGGTTATGGTACCTCAGTTGCCTCTTACCACACCTGGTACAGGGGGAGGTACTGTTATACTCTGTCGGTACCTCACAGCGTATTTAAAATAAACATATATAATACAATATAAAATCCACCTAAGCGTTGGAACGATTATATGGATAAGAGCTTCCTGGTATTTGATTATGATTTTCCATTCCATCCATTTTTGGTGTTTAATATAATTTTATTTCTCTGGTGGATCAGAATTTTTTCCGTTGGGTTTGTCTGACTTACACTTTCATTCAATATAAATCTTTTAAATATGCTGCGCTTGACCTTTAATAAGTCTTGATGTAATTAAAGTACTGTTTATACAAATTTTCAATTAATAAATACCCTTTCAGCCATTCTATCATAGTCTGGATAACAGAAGGCAGTGGACAAGTGTATCAAGGCAGCCAAGTTCTTAATTCTTTTAGCTACACCCAGTACTCGCAGTGTTCCTTTCGTGTTCATCTCCAGACCCTCCTTGAGTGGAGCCTCTAGCCTTAAACTGGCAGCGAAGTGGAACACCACTGAGACCTGAAAAACAAGGGGAATGTATGTGATTGTTATTGGTATCTATAAACTTGTTTTAGACAAGAAGAATCATATAATTTTCTGTGTAAATAACGTAAGATATAAAAAAACTACAGGCATTCAACTTTCTAACGTTTTCTACTTGTATCAGTTTGATAAAAAATATGCAAAATTATATTTCTATTAATTTTTGTATTAACGCCTTTGTATTAATGCAAATTATATTAACGTTCATTCATGGTTAAATTGATTTTAATAAGAAAATGAAAATATCATGAATGAAATGACTTTTTAACTTTCGTGTTTTACGCGCTACGCAGTTTAAGTATATCGTATATTGTATATACTATCTGGTAAATCCGAAGGTCGTTGGCCTCATTTTTTGAAAGCTTCAAAAATTACCTCATCGAATATTTGTTGAAGAAGGTTCTCCTCGATGCCAAGGTCGTCGTAAAGTATGTCGCCGGTCACCGGTACCAATTTCTTCATCACATGTGGCTTCTCCTCCCTTATTCTTGAGAACAACTGCATAATTCACATTATTAGATCTTTATAATAATGAAACAATGCGTGCTTACGCTTTGTGTGTAAACATAATAATTTTATCTTAAATGTAATCAAAATAATGTGAGTCGTTGCGTAGATGACTGACTAAAAGACGAATTGTTATTGCACGTGTAGAAAGTTGGTCACGAGGTATAATGTAACAATTAGTTACACGAATTAAATTGGTCTTTATAATCTGTGTACATGCACATAATGGTGAAATTTAGGTAACGTTAACTAAGGCTATTAAGACATTATCTAAGACATTCTTTAATTTATTAGGTTACTTAGAGAATCGCATAAATAAAATATTGACGGATATAGGCTTTGTTGCATACCACGTCGTCTTGAAATCAAACGATAGGAATTTAATAACAGTTCAGCAATTTGATCATCTCAGAGGTTGAATGACCCACAACAATTCATAACGGAAACCAAATTACAGGAATCGTGTGAGAAATTTATCATTGTCAAATCAAGGGCTATTGTTGAGTTTGAATAGTTCCTCGACGATGAGCAGTGAGACGCAGTGAGGTGTTTACGCTTGAACGAAATAAGGACTTGGCATTGGCCAAACTGTTGCCAAACGTCCCAGTTTTGCGTGCAAGCTGTTTCTTCACATTTCTTGTACGTATGTATGTGCGATATTGTGAATTGTGTTACTTTGGTAGACATCAGGGACGTAAAGAGAAAATCCACATATTAATGAATGCACGCTGCATAGTAGCAAGGGAGAAAATGTGAAAGTTTGTTATTTTATAAGAAACAAATATTGACATCAAACATATTTGCGATTTGGTAATGGCAATTTAATGTTGGCAATGAGGAACAATGTGGTGGAACTGTCTTAAATACTATCTATATGCATACTTACTTGCGGTGGACTTATGGTGGATCTGTGAGCGAATATGATCATTGGTAATAACACAATCTCTTCATACACCGATATTGTAATCAGAAATTTTTTAATAGTTGTTATTTTATTGATTTTACAACTCATCACGAAATAACAGCCAGGAAAACATTTTACTTGGTTACTAAAGTATTGGTAGCACAACGGTAGTACAGTCCCCCGGACTAGGAATGGTTGCAGGTTCGAGTCCCGTCCGACATCTGAGACATGTTGTAAGTATTCTAGTAAATGTTATTTTCAATTTGTGTTATTCAATTTGTGTGTATCAACTAATATGATTTAATTTTAGGTTAGAAAAAATTATTAAAACATATTTTGTGAGTGTTTTTACATGCTTTTGATATATATAGAGATATGTACATATATATGATAAGTACGCTGTTAGTTTGAAGCACTTTCTATTATCTCGGGACCGCACCTAGCTAGACAAGTTTGCTAATATTAAATGTAACTAGTCTTATACGTTACTTTGAAGAGGGAAAAGGACCGCGAACGGTGGGTCTGGATGGAAAGATAAATGGAAGGTAGTATAGTGAAAGTAGGATTCCATTTGTAAAGGGCGCGGCACCGGCACAAGTGAAATACCGTTACAAAGTTTATTAATAAAGTTTTTGCGTTTGTTTTCCAATGTATTATTGAACAAAATATATTTTGGGCATGATTTATTATACTGGGTATTTTTTATGGTGAGAACCGGGCAATATAGTTTGGGAACATTTAATTGAGTAAGTTTTGAACAGTTTTATTTTTTTCGTTCGAAAATTTGACACACCATTTTGATTGTCATGGTCTGAATTCACCTGTGGGGAGGTCTATGTCTAGCAGTGTACTTTCTACGGCTGCGTTGATGGAATAATATTCTACGGTCATACGGTCATGTAACAATCAATATAGTTCTCGTTTAAGCGTTTCGATCATCGTTGTTAGTTCAGCCACTTACGATAATAAGTGGGTACTGCTGTATATTGCGCACGTTCATTTCGTAACATCCTCTATACGCGGTCCAGCAATTTGTCACGCTACAATCAAACAGCAGATTACTAGGCGATTCCAAAACATCATCAAGACGTCATTGGCAAGGCTATATTGAATATTGCATAATACATTCTCCGTTTGCGTAGTAGTGAAAAGTACTCAGGGGCTAAGTGACATGTATTTATCTTATAAAGACTTTATAGCTTGTCGAGTGATCATTGACGTATCTATGGTTAATTTTAAGGGGGGAATCACTCACGCAGTTGATACTACATGTAGGTACCACTTTTCGGTATCCCAACATCCTGGGGTGGGCACTCGACCATCCTGGGGAGGGCATAGTCCCTCCTACCCCTTAGTGTACGCCTATGTGTGTGGTAAATCCGTGTTCCTCATGTTACTTATTTAACTAAATAACTTATCTATTTTGTAGTTTTATATCATATCTTACAATGATTGGATATTGAAAAGAATATTTTGAATAAAAGTGGGACGATTCTGACGATTCTGTTGTATTTCTCTATACTTCAAAAATAAAAAAAGGACACGAAATAATTAATTACCTACACCTTTTTAAGCAAGTGATTAGATGTAAACGAATTTTAAACCAAAAAGGTTTAAAGGCTAAGATTTCACCTTAGCAGATGAATAGAATACCAACAGCATACCTCCCCCTTTATCAGGTGTCGTAAGAGGCGACTGATCTACCGCAACCGATATATACCGACAGCAGCATTCCTGTCGCGAAGCTACGCTCTGTGATTGCCCAGCCTGCCCACCGCGGCAATTATGGGCAAAATTGCCACTTTCTTTTGTAAGCCTATGTCCAAGAGATTACGTTCTGCAGCTACTATGATGATTATAAAAAAAGGCAAAGAAGATATACAGCTACTCACCGGCAATTTCCACATATCCTCAATCCGTTCTTCAGGAGTCTTGCCTCTTTTAGAACGCACTAGTGCGTAGACACAGGCGACATCTGGCACGCTGTAGAGGAGTTTCTCGATTAACACCTTACCCATGAGACCAGAGGCTCCTGTCACCAGGACCTTGCGGCCCCGGTACCATTCATTAACTTCTGACGTCATCTGGAAAACATTAGAAATATGGAGATCAAACTGGGGTTAATAATAATTTTATTCAAGAATGAATTCACTTAATGTTATATTCAAGAAAATAAATCACAGAGAAACGTTTTTATATTAACAGGGTTATGACCCTTTAAGAAGTAAATAAATCATTAATAATTATTTTTCTATCATTTTGGTTCAAAGGTGAAAACCAAATTACGAATATAATTTGCATACTTAACCTACTCATATTTCTATTGTCATCTATGTAATTGCACATATTAAAGTGATATTTTTCGTTGTGTTTCTCAAATGATGATATATTATATATATGATGTGATGTATCTAAATTCTTTAGATATCCATGTGTACGGACATAATTCTACAAGGACTGCACCAAATTGTATAATTTATATTTTGTTTTATTTGCAACTGCCATTGTCAGAGATCGGGATTATTGCAGAAATGAATTACCTAATTGTACCTAATGTACATAGAAAGGTAGTTCAGAGATTAGATACCCGGGAACGGGATTAATACTCCAGACAATGTCTGAGCGGGCCGATCGATAGTTTATTCAATAAATACCGGCAGTTGTTGTACTGTGAAGTCGTCGGGTACCGGCACAGTACCTCTTCTGTACCAGTTGTCGTAGTGGCGGCTGAAGTATCGGAACAGACAGATGGCGGTATATCCATCTGAAACAGTGTTAGCTCAAATGCACAGGGCGAGGATGGGCAGCAGCATCCCTGTCGCCAAATCTGCGCTCTGTGATTGCCAACACGCCTGCCCAGTGGGGTAATTATGGGCAAAATTCCCCCTTTCTTGAGGAGGCCTATGTCTAGCTATAGACTTTCAATGGCCGGTATGATGGTGATGTGTTATTGCACTGGATGCAGGCCGCATACAACCAGTCATATCAGAAATTACTTGGGTACACATTTGTTTAACATTGGTCTTGTAAGGCTGATATGATGATGATGATAATGATAACGAATGTCAATCACTCAAGCTGTAAACAGACAGTGGGTACAGCAATTGCGTGTTGCGTTTCTTAACGAAATTATGTATTTGCAGTTGAAGGTATTTTAAGTGAGTTTGATTATTTACTCTGTGTGAGCGTTTACTATGACATTTGCGTAAGATGTTACGCAGCCGATACCGTACTAAGTAAGGAGCGAAATAAGGATGTATGCACATTAGGAACAAGTGCGGTAAATATATGAAGATTGCGACAGAGGGATTTTAAATGCTGCACGTTTAAATACATTTTATATAGCCCATATCAATTTGTGTTTTTTTATTTATTGTTGCGTAGCATTTTTTTAGTATACTAATAATTGTTATATTTATGTTCTACTTGTATACTTAGTATTTAACTAAAGAAACCTAGAATAAACAATAGACTTCGTTAGAGGTACTGTAACAACTTGCTTGAACGTAGAAACGAACGTAAAATGTACATCCACGGATCTATCATATACGGATACTAAGACACCTAAGATACAGACGGAGCGGACGCATAAATTGGTTTGATTGGTTTCGCAGGTTACGATAGGGTTCTTAAAATTGAACTTTTCGTATGTATCAAGTACTATAGATATTTTTTATCCCAGTACTAAGAATATTCTTTGTGATTTTATGTCACATCAAATCTCTGGTACTCTTTAAACGCATTTAGCAATGTTTGGATTATATGTGAAGCAATATTTAGCAAGAACAAAAGTTATATTTGATTATATGTTTTGGTGTTAAAATCAATCTGTATATATCCATAATATTCTATTATTATTCATAAATAATCTGGCAAAAAATCACTTTTCTGTTTATCTGTCATTTTGTTACCGTTTCACGCGAAATTTTAGAGACAAGAAACCCTTCTTGTTTTGTTAGAGGGAGCTACCCTTACGGCGCCTTGCGACGCGTTGGATGACTTATACCAAAGCCCATTGCTGGGCAGTAACTAGTGCCGCGAACCGAAGTACACTCGCTCTTATCCTCTTGTGACTCATACAACATCTAAACATTGATCTTATTACGAGTTTAGTCGCTTATGGCACTAGTGTTACGGACATTAAACAACTATCTGTTGCTTAACGTTCGTCACACAGTCACGAATGTTTTATTGAAATACATATTTTAACCTTCAACACACTGACCAAAAATATTATCGTATAAACATTTGTCCTGGGCAGGAATCCGTCCCTCGATCGTCAATTATGGGCAAAATTCCCCCTTTCTTGGGGACGCCTATATCCAGCAATTGACTTTTAATGGCTGGTATGACAATAATGATGACGAACCAGAGTATTATTCGGCAGAGACACGGCAAAAAACATATCGTCGCGTTTTGTAACAATATAATTTTAGCACATTAGAAATCGAAATATGCAGAAATTAAGCACACGCGTAGTGGGTTGGTGCACGAAACAGGTAGCGATGTAATGTTGCATAAGATCCCGCTTCGCAGACTAGCGTACAGTCGCAATTACACGGTTTGTATCTTACCTATTTTACTGATAGGTCGTTGGAATTAACCTCTAGATTAGCGGTTTAGCGTGCAATTTACATTGCATTTAGTGTGTACTGTTGTTCTGGAAGCTACTGACGATTATTTATAAGGGTGGATTGTTTGTACCCTTGTGATCGGCACTTGTGAGTTTTAAGCTGAGAAGGCGGGACCTACTTCAATTACGGGACTGGTTCAAGAGACCCCATGTCTAGTGACTCAGTGAAGAACGACCCCACGTAAACTTTTCTTTCTGGTCATCTATTATTCCATATCCACCTTTAATTAGACCGTAATCAAATTATACTTATTTTGTTGATAGTAACTCCTCTTAACATTTACAAATTGTTTCACACTAAATTCAGATATTGTTTATATTTCTAATCGAAATGAGTAAATTAAAAGAAAATGACTGACATTCTAGGTATGATTGTTGGTTTCTTAAATAATAACTGGTATTTAAGATGTAATAACAATATTCCATTTCTCATAACTCTGCAGATATAATATTAAATTAGCTAACCAAATCGTTATCGATGTAGCTGTGCAAAGTTTGCTATATATGTGTATTGAAAAAAAAAAGTATTATCACATATTGTCTATTTTTCTGATTAAGATGAGTAAATGAAAAGAAAATGACTGACATTCTAGGTACGAGTGTTGGTTTTTCTTTATTTACGCTGTATTATCCAATCAATTATTAGTTAAAACTACCTAGTTTTTACTAGACAAAACCATTGTTATATTTCAACTGTTAATATACTACCTACCTACCTTGCTTCGGAACCCATCTCAACCGCATCATATTTTTTTGATTAGCTACAAAAACACAATTCATTACCTTTTTCATATTAAGTTTATATTGGAAAGCTTTTCGTTATACATTATTGTTAATCGCTTAAATTGCAATTAGTTATAACAATGTATTAGCAGTAACTTATATTTTGTTAAGTGAACATTAAGGTAACAGCGTAGGCTTGTTTCACATTACGAGCGCAGAGGGCTTTTATTGTCGGAAAAACCTGTTAGTAATCGCAAAATTATTACTACTGCCTTATTTGTAACACATCGTTATTTTATTACTTCCTTCAATAAAATCGTTTATTAATAAGAAAGTCAGTTATATTATTTTAACTAAAGGCTTTACGTATAGTTCTTGATTATTAGAAGCTACAGACATATTAAAATTATTGCAAGGCTTTAGTGGCTTAATCAGTTGCAATTGCGTAATACTCGCCGTCAAACATTAGAATTTCTCATATTGTTTCACTGTTTGTGATTTGCGCCCGGACTAAAAATTTAACTTGTTTCCGAATTCAGGGTTAGATTCGATCAGATCAATAAAAACTGTGAAGTTTTATGAGAATGAACAAAACAAGCACAACTGTCTACCATTTCGGCAAAATACAAATCTGTGTTGAAAATCAGATGAGAAGTTTTTACATCCATCAAAGTGTGCAAAATTTTACAAACACAATAGTCTCAATAAAAATTAAAACTGTGAAAGGTTTAATTGTGTTGATTCCGAACCTACTTGTGGCACAAAAATTTTTGAGGAACGTATTTTGATGAATATACATCAGTATCATACTTATATATCTCTTAACTCCTTCTCATCACTCTAGTTTTTTGACAAACTCTTTTACAGTGACAGCTATACGACTCTGGAACGAGCTTCCGTTGAATATTAAGCAATCCCCAAACAAATTTATCCTGAAACGCTGTCTCCGTACTTTATTTACTGATGCTGCTTCTCTAACTTTATAGCCCTATTTCTGATGTACGTTATTTTATGTATATATATATATTTATATCATATGCATTTATTGCGTTTATTTATACAAATATGTATGCCACGTTTATTTATTTTGTATATATATTGCCTGCACCACTATATATATATTTTTTTCAGTTTTGTGTAATGGTTGACTGGGAGATAATGCCATCTGGCATTAAGTCCGCCATTTGTACATTTTGTAACATTTTGTGCAATAAAGTTAAATAAATAAATAAAATAAAAGAAATATATCATTCCATCATCATGTATGGAGAAGTGGACACACTACACTAAAAGTTAAGGAAGTGTGAGACGTGGGTTCGATCACTACTCAGGACAAACGTTTGTGTAAAGACCATTGGTGATTGTTGTTGTCTGGATGTTAAATATATGTGTTTATAATATTTGTAATTATATTGTCTGATCTTCGTAACACCAATGCTACTTATTTCGGAGTTAGGTCAATGTATTAGATGAGGAAGGAATAGATTATCACTAATATAGTACAAAAAAGTCGGCTTTCGCCATCTGTCCGTATGTATGCTTAAATATTAAAAACTATGCAACTATGCAAATGATTGATTTAAGAGGAATTCAAAAGGTTTTTTTTAATGTTATGTCGTGAATTAACACTTTTTATGATTATTTTGCGTATGCTGGCTGAAACTGACGAGATAGATAAAAGTAATAAAATTAACATTGTATACCTTAAAAGGTCTAAAAAAGCCCGCGATGGCATATGTATAGCCCTAAGCCCTAAGGGATAGCCCAATATAACCATTTTTTATCTTCATTGCACCCGTACGAAACCGGGGCGCGTCACTAGTTATATATATATATATATAGATATATATATATATATATATATATATAGGATATATAGAAAAAAACTATACACAAGATTATTTATAGCCGGAACTAATCATTTTGCACTTTCAATTTAATAGCCTAGTGTGTGCACATAAAAATTCAGGAATAAAAATTATATTAATTATTAAGGTTCACAAGACCATTCATCCTTTTTTTCGTGTAACTTTCGATGCATGCTTACAAACGATCTTAACAATGTTCAACAACGTCAAGGAATGATCGGAATAAAATTAATGATGAAATATCGCGTCCTTAAAATGTTTACTTCCAAATACAAATAAGGCCAAGACAGCATTGTGCAAGCAGAAATTTGTATTTAAAATTATGTCGATCTCGCAGGAAAGTATTGTAAGGCAAGGGCACACGCATAAATACATTAATGGATATCCTGGCTGGAACATCGGTACTATACTAATAAATTATTAAGATTGGAAGCGATAAGCTTAGGAATTATAAGTCCGATTTAAGAAACTCATATAGGCTATGTGTTATATCATATAGTTTGAATAATTAAAAAAGTTCATAAATACATAAAAAGTATTTATGAATGTTTGTATTGTATATTGTTTCGTATTTATAATATATGCAGGATTTACAAAAGTTCATCTAAAATGCATAAATGATGTACAAGAACATAAGTAACAATGTACTATAGACCAATGATGTCTATTCTATAGTACTTACGATTAAAAAAACGCTACGATCGTATTATGAGCATAAGAAAACTTTGAAAACAATTACTAAGATAATTTAAAACTACTTATGTATATTTTCATTGAATGCTACATTTAAATTTACCTAAATATGTAGATACATAGTGACAAAATGGCTCCAAAATTCTTTAACTCAGAACAGTAAAATGATATAGCAGGGACCAGAACACCTTACTCTTAAATGATTTATTGATTAAGTAACTACTTCCTAGTCTTGTTTCCACAAAACAATATTAGTGTGGTAAAAAAATCCTGAAGCTGCTTAGAACAATGAGTTATTGTAAGAACTTTCTGAATCAAAAGCAAGGGTTTTATAAAGCTAGCAAAATTAATAAAACCTCGATACGTACTACTATTTTTCTCATTTCTGCAATAACTTTTTTCTTTTTGTGTGTATCAGTTGAAAGTCCTAGGCTGATAGAAATTATTAGAATAATTTATAAGAAACAGGCTAAATGGTGTTAACCCTATTAGATAGTAATAAAGATATAAAACTTTAAATTGGAGTTACCAATACCCTTGTTGATTGAAAAAGCACATTGCAAGTTTCCACAAGTTTCTTGCGCGCCAAGGCTCCTGGGTCCGATCCCCACCCAGGACAAACATTTATATGATGAATATTTATGTTCGTCTGTATGTTAAATATATTTTTAAGTATTACATTTGTGATTCGTCTGTTGTCTGATGTCCGTAACACAAGTGATTTAAAGCGACATATCTCAAGTTCGGTTACATATGCTAAATAGGCTTTCCGTAACAATTTGCTTCATAATAATAAGAAGTTTTCCTGTCCTTGATAACTGTTTAGTTAAATGTAATTGCGAGCACATGTTATAAAAAATCGAGTCTACTTCATTAAATAATATCATTAAAAAGGTTACTCTTAATAAAAGCAAATTTCCACAATTTTTTTCTTAAACATAAATAATTCCTTTCAAAGAACTGATCACTTTTTATGCCTTAAATTAAATGTACGTCCAACGGCATGGCAAAGCGTTTACTTAATTTAATTTAAAAGTTGTTATTACGTACCTTTATCCAATCAAGAAATAAGACAATCCGCGTAAACCAGTATCACAAGTGTAATGCAGTGAAACTCGCCAAGAAAACCGGCGAGGTGTGAGTGCGCCCGCGCGCGATGTTCGACTGCGTTGTATAACCGCCACCGGCGCACGCGCAGTTTGGTGGTGAGACGGGGAGGTTATGCAAACAAATTAATTTGACTCTTTTTAACTTAATAAACAAATAAATGCACCTAGAAATTCTAGTTAATTATGTGCAGGATGTTCTTTTTTAAAATTTTATATTCTGCTCGTAACATACCATTTTTAGAAAAAATATAGTTTTAAAATATGAAGTATTCTCAAAGGTTTCTTGAAAAATCTGTCGTATTGTAATACTCGTAAGTGCTGAAAGATATGATACCACGAAGTCTACTGCTGGACATAGGCCTCTCCAAGAAAGGAGGTTTTTTTGCCCATATTTGCCGCGCTGGGCTGCGTGTTGGCATTCGCAAAGTGCAGCTTTCGCGACGGGGATGCTGCTGCCGGGGATGTGCATTTGAGCTGCACTGGTCCGGATGGATATACCGCTATCTGTCGGTTCTGGTGCGAAGGTATGATACCTGGTGCAGTGGGAGGTACTATTTTACTCTGCCGATACCTCACGGCAGGTAGAATAGATAGTGTTCAGAATATTCACATAAAACCTTAGGTTCATAACCCGTGTAAAATTAGAAGAACTATATATATATATATATATATAGATATATATATATATAATAACTAGCTATATGTAAATATAACTATTGAAATTCCACAGCTAGACATAGGCCTCTACCCTACCTTACTCTACTTCTACCTGGTCTGGTCTGGTCTACTAACTAAACGCGATTCTTTTACGACACCTGGTGCATTGGAAGGTACTACTCTACTCTGCCGGTATTATTTTATATTACTCGTGGCTAATATTTTATATTATTTATATTTATAATAATATATATATGTATAAAGTTATGTTAGCATATTTGAATAGTATTGTGTGTTATGGAACTGCGAAATGAAAGGCCACGGGTCTGTCTACGATTTTGACACATTTTGACCTAGTTTAGTTTTAAAGCAAAAAGTTTCTCCTATCCGCGCGATCATTACGTAATTAAATAGTATTACGCAATTGAAAACCGACTGATGCGAAAGATTAAAAATGATTGATGAACTAAATAATTGTATGATGTTAAGGAAGTAAAGAGGTACCTACACTACTTACAACGCCAGTCTACATACCTCACTTTTACCTATTTCTGCCGGCAATCTGCAGATTCAAAACTTGGTGATGCATTGGCATAATACCTCCAGTTTACAAGGTTACGACTACGCACAACAATAGATCTACCGTAATCTGTTAAAATTTCGCAATCCATATTAATGAATAAAGGTGAGCCATAGGGTTCATAATTGACTGTAAAAATTGTCAAATTTGGGTCGGTTGGTCTGTTGATTACCGTACCATCACACAGAACGTATAATTGTTTGTCAGTCTAGACGTTTCAAATACAATGATGAATTACAAGATTGAATTTATGTTGGGGCCGGTGTAGAAATAAAGAGAATAATGGACCAACTTTAACCCACTGTGTACGTTTTGGGTGACTAACCTATCTTACAATTTGTTGTACTACGTGTTCAAAACGGCGACTAAGGTACCAGAACCGACAGACAGGTGAAACAGGGCAGCTGAAATGTACAGGGCAGGGATGGGCAAATGTTGTTGCCCCCCATCGCGGGAAATGCTCTTTGCGATCAGCAACAGAGGAAATTATGGTCAAAAACCCTTCCTTGGAGATTATTATGTCCAGCAGTGGGCTTCCAAATGATGATGATGATGGTAAATTAGTATTTTTTATCCTATGATAGATCACTAAATCTCTAAATAAATACTAATTATATCACTATACTAAATATCGCGGGATTTTAAGGTCAAAGTGAACCAGCAATAACTAATTATAAATATTCGATTATAAATTAGACATTTGCCGGCAGTATAGAATAGTACCTCCCTCTGCACCAGGTGCCGTAAGAGGCGACTAAGGTACCAGAACCGACAGATGGCGGTATATCCGAAACAGCGCAGCTGAAATGCAAAGGGCGGTAAGTGGCAGCAACATTTCCGTTACGAGAGCTGCGCTCTATCATTGCAAACACGATTGCCCAGCGCGGCAATTTTGGGCAAAAAACCTCCTTTCTCGGGGAGGCTTACGTTAAGCAGTGGACTTCCAATGGCTGGTATGATGATGATGGTATATTAATATTTTTTATCCTGTGTATGGTCAAAAACCTTTCCTTGGAGATTATTATGTCCAGCAGTGGGCTTCCAAATGATGATGATGATGGTAAATTAGTATTTTTTATACTATGATAGATCACTAAATCTCTAAATAAATACTAATTATAGCACTATACTAAATATCGCGGGATTTTAAGGTCAAAGTGAACCAGCAATAACTAATTATAAATATTCGATAGTAAATTAGACATTCGCCAGCAGTTTAGCAGCTCCTGTACAAGGTTTCGTAAGAGGCAACTAAGGTACCGGAATCGACAGAAATTTGGTGTAACTAAGGCGGAGATCCGCCCCGTTGCATTTTATCGACTGGCTATCAACAGCAATTTCGTCGCTGAACGCACTTTGTAGTATAGCACGCCTGCCCAGCGCGGCAAATTTTCTGGCAATACCTAGAAATCATCATAAATCACGATATTATAGTAATGAAATTAGGTCAAAATTTATCGTGAAGAGTGTAGTTCTAAAATTAAAGAGCGGTCTGGCTTCACTCCTAACGTCATAACATTGGTTGATATCTGAGTATTGCAACGAAGTTTGCTCCCGAAAGAAGTCCCCGAATCATCCGGAATTACGTTTTTAACTTATGTACAGCCACGTTATTTTTGAGTAACACATGGAGCGACTTCGGAGCGGGTAATTTATAAAAATCGGTAAAAAACAACAGATTTAAGATGTTTTGATAACATTTTTAGTTTTAAACCCAAAATAAACCGTTTTAAACGATTGAAAAATTGTAATGTGTTTTATATTTCATTGAATTAACTTTATTATGTGCATTTTGGTCATCTGACATCGTATTCCGTTTTTATAAGGTAGTTTAAAAATCGACGTATACCTACTAAACTATACTTATTATATTATATTACACACACACGTCATTTTTCAGGAAACTTTACCTATTTATAGCAGTTCTTTACCAACACAGCGTTTTTTTAAAAGTTTTTTTAGAGTAGGTTATACCCACTTGGTCGGACGAACCAACAAGAACTAAACCCGCTAAGTATCAGCATCAGTATCACCTAAATCACATATAAAAATATTCAAATAGTTTTTAGTTACTCCGTTATCAAGACACGCGGCAGAGTATCAGCCAAGTTCAAAAAAGAACTGGCGACGCAGCAGCCGTGTGCATATACACGAACCGTTAAATCTAGAGTTTCAATTTATCCTAAGTTATAAGCTGTTAGTTAGTTATAAGTTATATTTGTGTTTTAATTTTATTTTACAATGTTGTATGTTCGTATAAAACAATTCAACACTTTCTACTGAACTTGGCACCCATTCATATATCAATTCTTTTGTCCAAAAAGTGTAAAAAACACGCATTTGAACTTGGCGCTCTTTTTCACATGTGTTTTTGATGGGATATCCTGTTACATAAAATGTAGTTGCAAAGAAATAAAAAAAGTTTTAAACTGATAAAATTGGATTTTTCACTTTAAACGGATTGGTTTCATTTGTTTTAAGTTCGTATATGTATATATATTCCGCGACCGAAGCTGACTGCCAGTTTTCACATTTCTATGTCGTCATACTTATCTGTGTCAGCCGCTTAAGTAGACTCGTCATAGTAGCAGTTATTAACCGCAATAATTCTATCTAAGTATTTACCTGTAACATTATGACGTGCAATTCAAGTGTAATTACACAGAATATTGTTATCTGAACCGCGACTAGAGACGCCATGACGGATGATACTTTTAAACACAAGTACAGATATTCCTAATAAAAATCACACTAATATATTTATGTATGTGTTTATACATACACACACACATAAATATATACAACTTTATATATATGTGTATATGTACAACTTGATGGCGTTAGAATGACAGCTGTCAAACTGTGTTTTCAAATTATTGTAATAAGTGGCAGCTATGTAATATAAACAATATCAATAATAAATTATGATACCGTATACAATAACGTTAATCAAAATAAATCGTGCGTCACTAGTACATGGGCATTTGTTATTTTAATCACGCTATGTTTAGAGGAGTATATGTATTTCATTCCCTTACATTGAAAGTCAAAATGTTGTTCATTAATTTACTAGGGCGGCGCCACTGTCTATGAAGAAACTCTGTGTTTACTATTCATTGATAAACCTGAAATGTCAAATTGTCTGTTAAGTATAAAACTATATTTATTATTGCACCCGTAAATCTGTTCGCGTATATTTAATTCCATAACAAATTAATTGGCATACACAAATCATTAAATTATTTCTTATTATGTCAAGGTTTATATGAGGAGCAAGCCTCTACATTTATACACCATTTAAGGAGAAAATACAAAATATTGCGATTTTTAATTATAAAAAAGGGTGAGAATATTTTGAATTATTTTCACAATTACTATCTAGAAGCATGTAAGCTACATAAATTGTTGTAGTTAGCTGTAGTAATAGGATACCTATTTAGAGAAGAAACTCTTGTCAATCGCAACGATCTTTATAATCATATCAGCAATCATGTGACGTTCGACAATCCCAAAGCGTCGCTTTGCTAAGAGGATGATGCTGCCCATCCCCACCTTTTTGCGTTGGAGGATAATTATAATACTTTATGACCGTTTTAAAACGCGGTTAATTTAACTTCATATATTTTTTGTTCGACTTGTGTGTTGACATACAATGTCACTTAATCTTAAAAACGTAAAAAAAGCGTTTTAAAACCGTTAAAAATAGAGAATGTGTGAATATCACAGAATATTATTTAGAGACCTCAGACGCCTGTTACAGCGTGAGGTATTCCACCCTGCGGGTATCCAAAATAAAAATTAATAAATCAAATCTCACGATTTTAAATTAATAAAATATTTATTCACCGGTATAAACCGGTTAATAAATGTTTTAATGTAATACCGTTTATTGATTCAGAAAATATAAACTAAATTTCTCACAGATCTGTCTAGCAAGAAGTGACATACTTATAGAACAGTGTATTAAGCATCGACATCATGTAACATCTCTTGAGTTCAGAACAAGTTTTGCATCCTTACCAGCGATTATGATATAATCTACCGATCTCACGCAGTGCGGTCTACTGCGGCTTGTGTTGTTGCGGCTGATTTATAATTACATCTAGATATTTATTAGAAAAATGTATGCTGATGTTTGATTATCCATCTATACTAATTAAAACGACGTTGACGTTTTGAACTTTATACCTATGCTTATCATGAAATAATTATTGCGAATATTAATTGAGATATATATTATTATATCTCTTAAGTTGGATCAAACTGTACAGTAAGCAATAAATTATTGAAATAGGTGTAGAAATTTAGAATTTTGTCCCGGACAATCTCCGTGACACGTAGTCTTAATATATATAAATCGGGTGTCACGTTGTTTATCCGCGATGGGCTTCTAGACTACTTAACCGATTTTAAATGAAATTTACACTCCGTGTGCAGTTTGATACAACTTGATAGCTTACATCCTAATTTATAGCCGCAATATTATTTTATTGCTAATTATTTGTCTTCTATTTGACATTGACAATTATCTTTTAACTTAAAACGATTTTCACAGATGGCGATACCTGTTAACTTGATTGAGTAAGTAGTCAACAGGTGGCGCTGTTATGTAAACCTACAAATGTGTCATATAAACTACGATTTAATAGTATATCTACTACGTATTGTTAAGGCTAAAGTATAAGTTAAATTACCCACAATAACCATTTTTTATCTTTGCATCCGTGCGAAGCCTTGGCAGATCGCTAGCAAATAGTATAAAAAAATGAATGTTTCTTAGCGCTTAACTCAAGAACGACTTATATTTAAAGATATAAGTTATCATAACATCTATGTCAAAAATTTATTTATTAATATTTCCACAAGTAAAATTGCATTAAAATCCATAGAGGTTGAGCCGTATAAACAAGCAGGCAGAGAATACAGACATACTTTCGCAATTATAATGTTATAAACGGCAGTAATAGGATAGGGTAGGTAATAAGATACACTTAAATAAAAAAAACGATACCTTTGAAAACGGTAAAACACAAGGTTTTTATATTTTCAATTTCCTTGAACAAAGCAACGCCTGTCAAGCAGTTGGCGTAAATAAATCAAAGTCAATCTAAACATATGAAATCAACCTTCGTAACGTAAATATGCCGTGAGGTACTATCAGTGTAGTATAGTACCTTCCCCAACACCAGGTGTCGTAAGAGGCGACTAAGGTACCAGAGCCGACAGATAGCGGTATATCAGAAGGCGGTATATAAAACATTGCAGCTCAAATACACAGGTTGGCGATGAGCAGCAGCATCCCCGTCGCGAACGCTGCGTTCAGCGATTCTATTGCGCCATGAGTCGTGGATTCGATTAAATTCACTAGCATTTTTCGAGTAACCTATACTATACGGTCGATAAATTTTCATAATTAAAAACCGTTTCACAGATGTGAAAACGTATTTATAAACGAAATTTTTCACCTAGAAGAAAATATCCAATTCTATCCCAACCTATCACAAAAATGTATTTAAAGTAAGTGTATTCAAAATAAAGTAGTAGAATTGCCGTGTGGTACCGGCAGAGTAGAATAGTAGATCCCTAAGTGTTGTAAGAGGCGAATAAGGTACCAGATCCGACGATCGCGAAGCTATACTCTGTGATTGCCAACACGCTTGCCCAGCGCGGCAATTATGGGTAACATTCCCCCTTTCTTGGGGAGCGGACTTTCAATGGCTGGTATCATGTCAATAACATTACAGGAGCGGACAGGACAAAGTCAGGACGGGCCGCTAGTTTTTAGTAACATGAATGTGACAAAAGAAAAGAATAAATTAAAATCATATTTATCATCATTCAAGATTTCAGTATATTAAGCAGCGTAATTTTTTTCTGACACTATACATATATTATGTGCCGGTGTATCTGTAAATGTAGCGTGCCAGAGCCATCTAGTTAGGATTGAGTACACTAAATAGCTGTCATAAATCCAGCTCGAAAGTTCAAAGTAAAAACGTGGGGACAACGTGATTTTAAGATTTCTTTCTAGATGGTGCTGCTGTCTTCCATGCATATTGTGTTTACTATTATGATATACAATTTTATTCTTTAATCTATACATTTTTGTTATTAAAGTTGTTGTGAACATGATTTTTTTAAATAGATACGTAAATTAAAATGTATATTTGCCTTAATTTCATTTTTATTCGAGATGATATCATGACAATGGAAAAAGTGAACAAATTCAAAAAGAATCTAATTCAATTATTTTTAATTGCTCAACTTAATACATTATTAAAAGGAATTTTGAATTAATCATACAATACATGTAAATATTTCTGATTCCGAGATATTAAATAAATCTCCCGACACCATAAAAACTTTTCGTACGTCATATTTTAAATTTTCAAAGCTTCGTAATTACAGAACTTAATCAAAAACCAATCTATTTGAATATTATTAACTAAATTAACATGATACGTGAATTTTTATACATTCAAACTAATATGTCTCATATACCAGTTCATATATTGATTTCGTATACGATCAATCACACGTTACGGGTCGTACTTTAGAAGGGAAAGTGGTCGTTCGTAGAGCTTCTCTACAATTCGTGCAGTAAGCTCTGCCCAATGAAGCTGTAAGCACTGCTCACCTTCATTTTTTTGGGCAATCAAGAACATTAACAATACTACAGCGCTTTAATATTGTTTTAAAATACTTCAGAAACATGTTAACAGTGTTTGTGAGCGTTTAACCAGCTGACAAAATGTATTCGTGAAACGTGAACCAAAGATTACATTACGATTCTAATAGGAGATCACAGAGCGGTGTGGGCGAACCTGCTAATCATATTAATTTGTAATGCGTGTGCGCAGTGTATCAGATCAGTCGGTCGTGTCCACTGTTGCCTACCATATGATATATCATCTGGTTGCACCCGGCCTTGATATCCAATATCGACACCCGATCTGGTAGGGTTGGACACGCATAGAGCACAGGTGAACTTACGTGTAAAGGAGCTGCGATTCCTTATTACAGTTCGCATCTAGATCCTCACACTTCCACACGGTTGCTAACATGAGGCGCAAGGAAGCGCCGCCGCCGCACGGGCGCGGCAAAAGCCTTATCTCCATCAGGACCAATCAGCATCAGCAAAGAAAAATGCAAACAAAGAGTCTGTTACCTAGAAGCTATTCCTCACCACCATGTCACGGCGAGCCAGATGGCGGCACTTCAAGCCAAATCAGCCCCATAAAGGGATACGTGATGAGAAGTTTCTCCACTCCAGAACCAAAACACGTGGATTACAGGAGGAATTCCGATTCGTTTTATCGACCAAAAGCTCACGGCTCGAGAACCGAACTGGATTCTGATTTGGAAAATTTTGAGCAATTTGAAGAGTGTTTTATTGATATAGACGCCGATCAAGACGAGGCATTGATCGGATCGTATTCGAGGAGTCCTGAGAGAGACGAGCCCAAGAGAGTTCTGACTACAATTCTTCCCGGCAGTGGTATCCAACGAGTGACTATTAGACCAATTTCGGCAACAACTACTCAAACATTGCAAGGCGCCCGCGACGCGATGAGGAAACTGCAGAAAGACGAGAAAGGTATTATACCTTTTGTGAATTTTTCTAATTAGCACTCGCTAAACTCGAGTCCATTTGAGTTTGACTGCGTAACTTGTTTACGAGATTATGTAAATGACCGTATACTATTAGATCTGTGTACACACAAATCATGCGTTGTTTGGAGTCGTGCACGAAGCTGTGATTGTATGTTAATTATAAGCTAGCAAGATTTAAAAGCTTGCGCTTAACTCTGACCAGCAATTATAGGCTATAGATTTTATCCTGTCGCTTGAAAAAAAATTGAAAGTATCTTTGCTGTCTGTTCTTGTGTAAGTGACAAGGCAGTCTTGTTATTTTGAATCGTATGCAAACAACTTTCAGTCATAAAACGTAACACGTGTAATTATTACAGATTTGAAAAAGTGAACATTTTGTATTTATTTAGAAGACCGGTAAGACAATTATTTTATTGTAAACAACAATGTGACGCGATGGTAAATTGTTTAATTGAAATATATTTAAAACATCAGAGCTATTTAAAGGTGTGCGGG
Organism: Heortia vitessoides; assembly: GCA_020976665.1. Lineage (NCBI taxonomy): Eukaryota > Metazoa > Arthropoda > Insecta > Lepidoptera > Crambidae > Heortia > Heortia vitessoides. The sequence continues at coordinate 12,708,158 of JACJUM010003085.1, read as the reverse complement.
AATACGTTCTGTTATTGTTAGTTAGAAAAGTAAACTTTTCCGCACATCGTTAGTTACTCTAAGTTTACATATATGCGCTACACATTTGAGAAAAAAAAATCTTAACTTAATTAGGGAATTAGGTAGAGTTTTGAGATAAGGTGATTAATAACTTATTAACTATGTGGGATTAAATGAATATGACTTGAACTTTGTCTCACAAGACATTTAGAAAGTCGACTGTAAACATGTCCCTTTATCTAAATAAAAATAATGTTCGGCAAGGTTATATTCAGAAAAGTTCTTTATTTATAAATTTGCTCTTTTTCTGCACCGAACAAAAGCTTAAATAAATTATAACAATTTAGTAAGAGAATAATATTAAAAAAGAAAAATAAACTTATTCTACAAATGCCATCAAAAACTTTTACGGGCACGAAAACTGGCACAGATGGTAGTAGAAGACGATGTCCTATCTTGTGTGCAAAGGACAAATATTTATATAATGACATTTGTGTTTGTTCTGTTTCTGGATGGTATGTATTTAAGGAGGCTTAGGTAGTTTTTTAGTAGATTTTTTTTTTATTTCTGTTGTCTGATGTCCGTAACAGAAGTCCTTTAATTACTTATATCGGAGTCAGGTCATTATATGAGATGTTGTGAATTTTTTTTTCTTATTTATTTATTTATAGCTTCCCGGCAATCTTAGGGATGACATAAATAACTGGTTAGGCAGAGAATCAGGACGTTCTAAATTTTTTTTTGTAGGCAAAGTTTCTTTAAGATACAAATAAAATCTGTATTTTTGAATATTCCTAGGAATCACTCGTCTCAACTTCAGGCCCCTTGTGGTGAAAATGCCTGCACGCCACGTCATCCAATCGGATCCCGAACAAGAGGAGCCGGGCGTAGAGGAATTGCAGGCCTCCCCTCAGCTGGAAATGGAGGCAGCTGAGTTAGACAGAGAGCTGGACAATGCTGAGCGTCACCTGGATAGGGCAGTTGCTATGGCTGCAGAGGAAAGTGATGCTTCAACGGTAAGTGTTTTATTTTATTGTTGATTTACTCTTTATTGATTGATTTTACTTGATTTTATTTGTATATATACGTGATATACGTGATAAATCTTTTCATCTTATGATGAAAAAAATTATATTCTGTGATTGAGGACGAAAGATAGAAGACTTAGTTAATACACCAGTCAAATGAAACGATAGTGATAACCTCATTATATTTAAGGAAAAAACAGTTTATGACGTAATATAAAATAATTGTAATGATTCTTTATTGTCAGCAAACGTAAATTTTTTTTTATTGGTCCGCCATTTTTATTTTATCTTTGTCTCGCTCAAGCCATGGAAGAAACGAAGATCTTGTATTATTGTGGAAATTGCGTTGCACATTTTTTTACATGAATAGAGCCTTGTTATTGATTATATATATACCATATATTGATACAGCATCAGTTGAATATTTCATTTAGTTAAAATATTTTAAGAATATTGTTCGTACATAGATTTTCAAAATTTCTTCATATATTACCATGTTTGTCTGTTAGTCGTGATAAATTCAAAAACGTATTAACGTACGCACTAGTGGCCCGCCCGAGCCTTGTTAGAGTTCTTAGTAAAAATATACATATTTCTCCAATAAAACTTTCCGATTCCGTACAAACACAGTCCTGAATTACAAATTTGCCCAGTCGTTTCCAAGAACAGTCGGAACATTGGAATCATTACGTTGGGAAAGTTTCACTTAAACTTGTGTCCCGGATTTTCTTACCAATTGGAGGTTTATATAAAAAATGGTGTATGATTAATTTTAGTAAAGAGTTAAATTATTGTGTATATAATCAGTAGTTAAAAAATTAAAAAACTTTATTAAATACATATATTAAAAAAATACACTCTTAAGATCATTTTCTTCATGAATAATATTTTTTAAAATGTGAAAAAAACCTTTGTACTCTATTAAATGTCGAGGTTGTAATCTCTGTGTCATGTTAATTAATTGATGATTGAGACATTATTTTAACGAAAACACACAAAAGAAGTTTTGATCTAATATACAATATTATATAATATTAAAATATAGTCTTTTGTGTTATTTTTTTTCTTAAACCATTATTTTAGATTTTGCTCTTTTCGAGCCTCAGTTGATTGTTAATGTCTTAATTACTAGGTGATTGTAAATACGTTCTTTTTTAAGTTGAAAAAGTCCGTTAAACTCAGGAAATCAGGCAGTTTTTCCGTTTCTCCAATAAATTTAAATTGTTTCTTAAAATTTAAACAAAAATTGAAACATGGAATTAACTCTTGAGATTTTATATATTTATTTTACGGCTCTTTTCCTTTTCAAAATCACTTGTGTAAGCCAATGTACTGCAGTGGACCTCTTACGACTGACATGACAAGAATATAAATATGCGAAAATATGCGTCATCACAGATCTTGGGTAACGTGCAATAAAATATACGATACTGATGGAAAACCGGATGAAAATGCAAATTCACAAGAAAATATGCCATCATTAGAATATACGGTTTTACAAAAGAATAAAATGAAGACTTCCAAACACATAAATATGATCGGAACGGCAAATTATATATCAAAAAGCCTTAACCTTTTATTAACTTCGTCACCTTAACATCCAAGGCACAATCATTCTAATAATTATTATAATAATTAACTGGTTTATAAATAACTTCTGCAGTTAGTTTGAAATTATTGTTAATTTCAAAATAACTGCGGTAAATAGAATAGAAATTGCCGTGGGGTATCAAGAGAGTAGAATAGTACATTCTGTAAAGTAAACTTGTTTGCTGACTTCGTAATTTAAAAAAAAATTACTGCCTCATTGAGAAAGATACAAATGCGTGACTTTGACCTGCGCTGTTAAAAATTTCACGCTGTCACTAACCAGAGCCAAGCAGCTTCCATCGGATTTAATAGCCTTTAGCAGACGGAAGCCGCTTAGTAATCTTATATCTAGGTGCAAAAATAAAATAGGCGCGCACATAATATGTGCAAATGAACGAACAAGCTAGAACAGCTTAATAACAAAATATCAACTTGTTGGATATCCATTAAACACGAGAGACGATTTTGAAGATTCTTTTACAACTCCTCCCCTTTAGTAGGATTTTGTAAGAATTACTCCAAAATGCGTATTTGCTTGTAAATTTAGATGAATTATTGCAATTGCAAAAACAATTTTTTTTACTCAAATTCTTTGCTGTGGATAATCGCGATTCATTCATGTTTGTGTCAGATTTTTCCATGTTTTAGTCAATAGACATGTATCACTTTCATTCTCGCAATTTTTCGTTATATTTGCCGAAGCTTCCCCTCTTCAACAAGTGAGGTTGGAAGAGGTTAAGTCCAATCCTCTCATTCCATCTCCCTTCTATCACCACACGACATCAATCGATGCCGCCTTAAAATATAAAAATCTTCTTTGTTTTATTTAAGTAGTAAAAGAATTTCTGAAGGCGTGGCAATTAAGATGTCCGCCTGGAAATTACAATGTGACCCTTTTAGCGTACAAGTTCAAGTTGCCTATTACTTACTTTAAATGGTATTAAACCAGATCGTTCTGTACCAAGGAAGTAGGTACTTAACTTTACCTTTTGAGGTTTTAATTATACCTAATAAATTCAACGGCAACTAATATTGCTGGGTTTCTTAATACGTTCAGATTGAGAAGTGATGTTTTTTTGTTTGGAAATCGACTGGTGCATTTGGCTTTGTCTGGATAAAGGTTAATTTTATTCTTATTTTTCACACTTTTTGTATCAGGGATTTTTGCCCTTAATTTAAATTTGAAAAATAATTAAATGCTTTTATTTACAACTTTAAATTATCTAGAGACCGTATTTTTATCTTTATTTAAATGAAAGCCTAAAGTTACTTTTTATTATATAAAATAAGGATTTTCTGTTAAATCTGAGTTTACCTTTAATTGTGGGTATAGGCGGAGTTGAATATAACCCTTATGTGTTGGTACCAGGTGTCGTAAGAGGCGATAGAGGCACCGAAACCGACATATGGCGGTATATCCATCCGAAAAAGCAAAGCTTAAATACTTCAGGGTGGGGGTGGTTTTTATGATCATGACATGTACTTATTTTGTCACAAAATCAAATTACATTATGATAGAAGAGTATTTATTTATTAATGTAGTTAATAAATAGTTTAATATGTTATATTCAAATATATAACGAAAATAGTTTAATGCTAGTAAATAATATAAAAGCAACGTCCTAAATTCTAAACACGTCCACCGAAATACCGAAGCGGAATGAATGCGTCGCAAAAACTGTTTATAATGGTTAATAACCTAATACATTCTATGGAATTGATGTTTTGTTGTGGTGATGAATGTTGATTTGTAATAAATAGTTTTATTACCTTTTCACTTGGTTAGTTAAATGTTCCTTGTAACCAAAATGTCGAGTGTTTAAATGTACGTAGCGTATTATTGGGTAAAGTTTGCGAGGCTTAATGTCAGTTTTTTTTAACATTTATGTATACCCATGTAAGAAAAGAACTGGTAGTTTATTGACTGACAAATATATAAACGGATACTGAAGATTAACATTTGCTGAGTTTCTTGATCATTTTTATTTATTGGACTAGGTCGATAATCAAACATACAATTCATGGTAGTAACCGTCATAGCAGCCTATAGACACTCTTAATATCACGAAAATATCACTAGCGCGTTGCTAACCTTGTGACTTAAAGATAAGTCCTTCAAACAAAGCAATGCGGACACTGCCATCTGGCGGTAGAAATAGGTGAGAGTGAGGTACCAATGCAGACGACCTTTGTATGGGGTCTACCTTCTGAAATGAAATCTTTTCATAGATGAACGTCAGCTGAATATAAAAAAAACCATCTAAACCTGTTTTCCAAAAACGTCGTAATTTCAATTTTTTTCTCAATTCTAGTCATAAATTTTCCGTCTTATGAAAACTGGTATTTACAAAAACGTGCGAATACTGGTTTCTATTTTCTCTTCAGTTGTCTTATTATTGAACTAAGTAGATGTTACTATTAAGTAAAAGCACTTCCGTGATCTACCAGGTATCTATGACTTAATTAAGTTTGTTACTCATTTCACACGTAAAATTAAACAATGAAAATCAAAATTGATATAGTGTACATTTCTTGTCTTGTAGTGGAAGAAGCTAAGATATATAAGTAAATTTCTTAATCATGCAAAAATTTTATAACAATGGTTTGTTCTGAAATCTTTTCTTTTTAACATCATTATCATCATACTAGCCGTTAGAAGTCCACTGCTGGACATAGGCCTCTCCAAGTGGGGAGGTTTTTAGTCCATAATTGCCGCACTGGGCAAGTGAGTTAACGACGGAAATGCTGCTGCCTATCCCCGCCCTGTGCATTTGAGCTGCATTGTTTCGGATGGATATACTGGTACCTTAGTCGCCTTTTACGACACCTGGTGCAGTGGGAGGTACTATTCTACTTTCACGTCAATCTCTTCTCTTAAGTTCATTACTCGTCAATAAACAGTGGTCATAAAACTACTCTTTTCACGACTTCAATTGTGAACAAAGCGTAAATGTTAAAAAATATAAGAAGTTATAAAACATTTTTTTAATTTGTTTTTTGGAGATTAGAAGCTCACAAAGGTCTATGATATTTCAAGTCAAACAACGAATTTCTTGAGGACGACCGCAGCTAACTTCACAATATATGAATATCTACAAACAAAAGCTTCAGACAAAAAGTTAGGTAAAATGTAACAATTAGTCTCGAATAAGTTATGTAGATTTTCTATACACGCTAACAGTCAAAATAATCTGGACGTACAAAAACAGTATGAGTCATTTATCGGGTGCTTTGTACCTAACGACACGTATTAAATGGTGTTCATCTGATATTTATAAATGTGACGTTAGTTTGTCTGTCCACTTACAATTCGGCAGCAGCTTATCAAATAGTCGTTGTGATATTTAAAAAATGCGTCAACTTTTGTATATATCTACATTTAAATAGTATCAAATGATGTCGCTTTTCGCTTCTGTCGATTTCTATGTTTTGCCGTTTTACAAGTTAAAAGGCTGTTGAGTGACAACACCCAGTTTTAGCCAAAGACATGGAAATATTTCATATCTATAGTAAACTGATTTTCCATTTTATATATTTTAAAATCTCAACAGGTGGGTAGATACACTTAGCGTCTTAATGATACATATATACATTTTAGTACTTTGTTACAGTAACGTCTTCTATTAATCTTAGTACTTTGGACTGTTATTTCAATATGACAAAGTCCTTTAATATTTATTAACTTTTGATGATAGCCATACTATTTGTAGATAGACCGATAAAGACGTTTAAAAAATAGTAATAAAATGTGAAAATAACCATTTCCCCTTAGCTATACTTAGCTAAGAAGTAGTTAGTATCCGTCATTTCTAAACTAATGTATGATGCAGTTTTCATTCCTCACCCAGGGCAAACATATTATATGATGTTATTTGTGTTTGTTCTGTGTCTGAGTGTTAAATATATGTATTTAAGTGATATATTTTTGATTCCTCTGTTGTTTGATATCCGTAACACAAGTGCTTTAAGTGACTTATAACGGAGTCAGGTCAATGTACGAGACGCTGTGGCAATTTATATAAAAAAAGAATACCCACGAAGGCATTCGCAAAGCGTAGCTTTATGCCAAGATTAGCACTGCTGTCCTTCTGTTGGTTGGTTCATACCTTCTTCAGCTTCTTAAAAGAAATTGCCGGAGAACGACGTCTTTATTTACAAATATAAATTTCTGTAAAATCGCACAGCTTTGAGTATTACGAACAGAACGAGCCGGGGGGTACTGGCAGAAAAGAATAGTACCTCCACCTGTACCAGGCGTCTTAAGAGGCGACTACTAAAACCGACAGATGGCGGTATATCCACACGGTGTGCGTAACTCAAATGCACAGTGTGGAGATCGGCAGCAGCATCTTTGTCGCGAAAGCTGCGATCGCCAACACGCTTGCCCCGCGAGGCAATTTGGGCCTCTCTTGGGGAAGCCTGATGTTCAGTAGTGGACTTCAAATGGCTGATATGATGATCATAAAGGAAACAAAGCTGGTTTGAGTCTCTGTTAAGATTATGAAATGGGATATTTACCTCAAATGCAAAACAAATGAATGTTATCATAAACGACAATCTGGTGTCAGTTACCAGTGAATACTAAATTAGAAATATTTTCTAATACTACCGATAAGTCGACAATATTATCTTGCCTTGAAGACAAACATGTTCAAGTGTTTGTAATAGAAATAATCTGTGTGAGTCAGTTAGAAACATAAGCAAGTTTATTTTTAACAGATATAATATATATATATATACATCATACACAGATTGCACAAATGTTCCTTTTATAACTTATAGGAACACTTAAAAAGGATTTTGGAAAATTCACCGCTTAAAGGAGTAAAACGAGGATGCAAAGCATAGTATAAAACATTCCTGTTTTTGAAGGTATTCGAATGGAATTCAGTATAAAGGTTCTTTTCATTGCAAGTCATAAATCAAGTGTAAAATATTTTTTTTTTAAATCATCCTTTCAATGTTTTTATGAAAGTTCTATAACTTAATGCGGGTGAAACCGTGGGAAGCTGCTAGTCTAGAGATGTTTGGTATAAATATTAGGTAAACCCAAGGTTGATTAGCTTGTATTCCGTATGAACTGCTAATAGGATGTAAAAATAGTTTAAAATATCTAGAGCAAAATTTAGATTTTTTTATATAACTCGCTGTGCCCGCGGTTTTACTCGCGTGCACCTGAAGAACAAAGCAGCTTAAGGTACTCTTATCTACATCAGCTATTTACTGGTGAGAGTTCTGTTAAAATGGGTCCAGCCGTTTTAGAGATTAGTTGCAACAAACAGACCGACAGAAAGAAAAAAACAATTAAATTTATTTCTAAAGTATCGTGTACGGTCTTGCAAATGTATTTAGTGAAAAGCTGTTGATTTGGAATTACAAACGGACACTTTAATTTTATTTATACGTATATTTATATTCATTTCGATCGGCAAGAATCACAAGTAAATAAGTTTGCGATCTTTTCGATAGGACATTGAATGGACTAAGACCATTTTATAATATGAAAGCATATTCGAATTCTAAGAAATTTCTATGCTGACTCTGAGATTTACGATGCCTAGATTGAGATACATATTAAATTTGTGAACGAGAGGCAAGCCTAACATAAAACTAGGTCGATGGAAGGGTCTTACAACTTCAGGTATACTAAGCGCTCGAGAAAAGAGCTGCAAGAATAGTGAAGAAGGCTAATGTTCTCTCGAGTGGGTTAACGGGACCACTTGTACTTTAAACCAAACCACTGGAATCAAGATATCCAAAAACCTTAAAGATAATCTTGCAAGCGGTCCTCAATTCAGCGAAGCATTCAATAAAACAAATTTATCAACGCAATTAAGTGTTAATTTGGAGGCGGCCGGCGTTGGGTATATGGCACCCATTAGAAAGTCGTGGGGAATATGTTGACCACATGTTAGACTGTAACGAATACTTTTTTAATGGACTGCTGGTTATTTAATAATAAAATAAATATACATAGAGGTAAATTGTATCACACACTGCGCCAGGTATCATGAGAGGCGATTACACTAGAAACGACAGGTGGCGGTGTATCCATCTGAAACAGTGTAACTCAATTTTACAGGGCGGGGATAGGAGCAGCATAAGGGATGCTTCCAAAAGTTATGGTGCGTTTAGTAATAGTGCGGCAATTAGGGGCAAAATTCTCCTTGTCTTGGGGAGGCCTATGTACAACAATAGATTTCTAATCGCTGATATGGTAATGATGAAATAGGATAGTTTTTTTGTTCTAGTGTGATAAGAGATCGATGTGGGGTAAAAGATTATGTGAAAGCAATAGAGAAAATAATGTTCAAATGTTTTGGACATGTAGAAAGGATGAATGGAAAATGATTGCACATATATAGAGCGGAAGTGAGTGGTAGAGTTAGTATAAGACGACTGTTGCGAATATATATTAACTAGATAGAAGAGGCATTAAAGAAGGGCCAGGTTAAAAGTATTAAGAATAAAAGAGCGTGTATAAAAGAACTAGTGAGCGAGTAAAAGAAGGGAGAGAGGTATGCCAAGATTGTAGCGAGTGGAGATCTATAGTCTCTGCCTATCCCGATGGTACACAGGCGAGATGTATGTATATTATGTACTCGTCTTTACTTACAATAATATCAAAGTTTTTATAAAACCGTTATTGAGCGAAATTATACAGTCTTTTAATAATAATATAATTATACGGAAAAATAATATTCACGCTTTTTAGGTTCGGATTAAGAAAGTAAATATTAATAATTCAACATAATTTTTCAACACTTCTTATTCTTCTGGTGGAGTGCTCTCAGGCGGACAACAGTCCACCGGAATGGGAAAGAAGCGAGTTCGAATTCAGACTCAAATTTAGAATAAGTTGAATTTTTTGTTGTAAATATTTTCTTTAATATTAAATTCAACATTGTTCAACGCATAAAACCACGTTCGTTTAATTAATACATATCACCTTGTTGGAATTGAACTTTGCTCACCATTTTTAGAATCCATTTTTAAACGCGGATCACAAACAACAATTCATTGTTATTACACACAGTATAACGTAAATCAAAGTCCGAAAATGTGTTTATCCTTTTCTGAGAATCATCATTATATCAGCCATTGGAAGTCCACTGCTGGACATAAGCCTCCCCAAGAAAGGGGGAATTTTTTTCATATGAATATACCGCTTATCGGTCGGTTCTGGTACCTTAGTCGCCTTATTCTACTTTGCTCTGCTTGCCATATTCTACTCTGCCAGCACCTCACGGCAGAACTAAAATCAATATACTAAAATAGGATTTCTATTTATATGCATTTTGTACAACTGTATATTAAACATAAGCTTATCCGTTTTTCAGCTATTATACATCAGAACTGTGTTCTAATGTATCTCCAAAAAAAGGATCAATAACCTTTGGTTTTTCTAACATTTACGCGTTGATCTCTCTCAATAAAGTATCAATAACCACTAGGATTAGGTAATTCAGGCTGTTTCCGTGAGCTCAGTACAAAAGCGATGGTCTACAGATTTCCATTAAATTTTATTTTTTACGTTCGCTGCAGCCGATGCGACGTTTCCGAAGATCGGTTACGGTTCTTTGTGACGGCGGCTGCGTGGAGTAAAACTGTAAACTGTGTCGACGCTCGCACCCAACTCGATGCTGTTCCGAGATTACGAAATCGTATTCGTTTATTTTCCGTCAACTGTTTATTTTCCTGCTTCTGTTCAACACTACTCTCAGAATATTATTATGCTACTAGGTTTCCGTCCGCGAGATCTTTACTTTATATCTCATCCCCGAGGATCCCTTGTTGTTCCTGGAAGAATTAAATTTTTGTACATGTGATTGTTATTTTAATATGTCTATGTCTCCCTATAAGCTTGACTGTGCAAAAAGACGTGCTGATTTCATAGAGAAAAATAAAAAGCCAGGTATATTCTACGGAAATAATACTAAACATACATCTATGAATGTATAGACAATCCAGACATTAATACATCTACATATACATACATAGAAACTTCCGCGTTTATTATATTAGTATGGATAAACTTGGTCAACCACTAGTGATAAAATTCACGTGGAATTCAATTTACAATGTGTTTCGTTTATCAAAAACAGCCTATAACTTCCTTTGTTGTTCAGTAGTCCCATGTATCAAATTTAATCAAAAACAATTTTCCGGTATATGCAGTGAAAACGGAACAAACGTATCGATACATCGAAGATAATAAACTTGGTTTTTCGTTCTCGCAACCACTTCTTATTTCATTGATATAAAGTATACATCGAAGAAACACACGCATTTCTATATTTCTATTATTCTACTCAAATTTAATAAAAACAAGATATAGTCAAAATTACATATAAGTCATAATTTATAAAAGATATACAAGCAGACATAGTTGCAGGTTTAGTTTTTAATAAAGATAAATAACGGATTTTTTAAAGACGAATTTAACAAAAAGTTTCGATGATAAAAGGATTTTATTTTTTCGTTTTTATAAAGTAGGAGTATTTTGAGCCCGCTTCAGGTGCTCTTCTGCTATGTTTTTTTTATATTAGACCAAGTCGACAAACAAGCATACAGCCCGCGTGATAGTAAGCGTCACTGCAGCCTATAAATGAACGTATGATCAAAAGGATATCACTAGCGCGTTGCCAACCTTGTGACTCAAAGATATTATGTCACATTACCCAGTAATTTTTCAGCCTCTCTCACCCTTGAAACCGGTACACAGCAATGCGGACATTGCTATTTGGCAGTAGAAATAGGTAAGAGTGTAAATGAAGGAAATCATGTTTATATCTGCTACTAGGCAGCGTGCTAAATGAAAATACAGCATCAAGCAGTATTATATAAAGTGTCATTAAATTCAATATCGTATTTTGCGAGATAATAATATTTATCCTCACAAACATCGTATTATCAGTAGAAAGTTTTCTCCGAGTCCTTATGACCATTTTTCTATTCATATGTGTTTACATCTGTACGACTGAATTGTTGTCTTCTCGTATCAAAAAATAGTTATAACGTCGACTAGTTCTGAAACGAAATATATTAAAAATTTAAAACATCTTGCAACTTTGTACCGCCATCTGAAATAATAAAACTCACGGCTGTCCCGTCCGTGTTCCATTTTGTCTCGATGATGCCGGCACTGATTGCGAAACGGTAGCGGCCCAGATAGTCATCTTTTAGTAGTTCCCAGTAATCCCTGCTTTTTATCTCTGACGAATGCTTCCATTTACCACATATACCATTTGGCAAATAAAATGGCGTCTTACTTCTGTGGTGAACAGTAATTGTATTTCCACTAACCACAAATTAAATTGACATTTAAAATCGTTAGATGCTTGTCTCTATAGATATAGTCATTCAAAATGAATTTTAAATAGAAGTCGGTTCAAAGTTCGAGAAAACAAACAACCACAAGAGATCGATGTTTGACTCTTTTAAATCACTTCCGCATCGAATGTATGAGCTTGAGCCGCACATGGTATCTGTAGATGCTTAGAATCTGACGTGTTTATTGTAACCGACCATTTTACGCGGCGCTACGCGTTTACGAGCTAACGTTTATTTACTACGACTAGTGCGCGACGCACGTGTCTCCATCGTCCATATCGTCTCCTCGCATGCACGATAACAACTGTATCATAAACAATTACACCAACCTCACAGTTTACTGTAGAACGCGATCGGAGTACAGTGATTCTATTGGTGGAAGTTCATAATTAACGGGGAGTCGAGGGGTGTTGGGGCCGCGTCACGCGTCACGCGCGAGTACACCGTTCCCGTGGTAGCCAACAGTAAACATCGCGTGATCGATAACAGTGAGCTGGCAGGCCGGCGCCTGTGATGGCAGTTCTCGGCTAGTCGCCCCGCATCCGAGTGGAGCGATGCGCGTCTAGCAGCACCAGGGAACAATGAGCGCCTTGACCTTGCGGCGCGGGGGGGCGGGCGCGCGATGACGCCAGCGCGGCCGGCACGCGGCTCGGCTTTCGGGTGCGATCCTCCGCGGACGGCATCCGCGTAATCAGCGGTCAGTGCGATTCCGGAGTAGTGTCGAAAATACCGGGGCGGGTGGGCGGCACCGCGACGCCGGGGCTCTCACGGCGCTCTCATTCCGCGAGCCGGCGCCGACGCCGACGCGCCTCGAACGACCGACCGACCGAGCCGACTCCTGCCGACCGAGTGTACCGCGACATGCGCGCGCACCGACATGGGTAACGTGCAGTGCTGCGCCAGCGGACGCTTCCACGAGGGCAAACCGCCCAAGAAGCCAAAAAACAAGAAGAAGTTGAAAGGGGTCAGTAAAAAGACGAACGGTGTGAGTGGTGGTAAGACTAACGGGGTTGTGCCGAAAGTTGCAACCGTGGCAGAGGACGGGTCTGAGCGAGCTGCGCCCGAGGTGGCGCAGGCTCAGACGGTGGCGGCTCCCGCGCCTGCTGAAGAAACCCCAGCACCGACGCCCGCCAGCGAACCCTCGCCGAGAAACGAAACGGAGCCTGACAGCTCAAGCGACACCTCGTCTCGCGGGGAAACTTTGGCAGCTGCGAGGGAGCGTTTTTTCAATCAGGTACTAGTCATATTTGCACGAGATCGTAACAAAAATTCGGGGCATACTGGAGCGTGAAGGCCTTTTGATAAAGCCTAAAGCGCGCAGACCGTTCTGCTTTACATCAACTGGAAATATCATTCTCATAAACTCTCCAGAAATATCTGTTTACGTTCAACGTTATCTTTTATCTCTAATAACATCAATAAAACAGATGCGCGTTTACTACTAAACCTTCTCTTGATACAAAACATTGAGAATAAGTCCCATGAAAAATAATGATTGAAGATAAACCTTTTTTAACTAAGTGCTGTATAGAAAAGTAAAAAAAAATATTTATAGTATTCGGTTCCATTACTCGGGCTAAGATTTATTCTACAATATATATTTGTTGGTATTATAATGAAACTTGACATTGATGACACAAACACTTCGATAGATGATCTAATGTGTTTTCTAATTGGAATATGTGTTGCATAACTGGCACACAGATCCACGATGTTGCTTGTTTACCCCCTAGCGAATAAAGATCATATTGACATCTTATTTTATGTATTGTGATGATGCCACAACACGTACTGCAAGATTTTATCTAAACGTGTTTTAGGCTCTTCAATATTTATAGATCGTGTAGGTAAACGTTTTACCATTTGAACATTCATAGCAAAAGGCTTCACATTTTAATAACATTGACTGAAGAATTATAATTACGAAATTGAAAACAATTTAAATTCCTTTTCACATTTGAAATCTAATTTTAAATCTTATAATCTGTACCACTGTACTGTGATTAAATAAAATTTATTTGGTGGCAGATATAATGCATTCATTTAAGCCTATATCTGCTTCTAATTCTAAAGTAAAGACAATAATACATTTAATTCGTTACCTATAGAGACTATTATGAAGAATAAATAATATTTTTGATTTAACTGATTTCTGATATGTGTTTATGAATTTTAATTGCATTTTATTAAAATTTTCATGACTTGGCAACAAATTTAAATATTGTATATTTATTTTTAATAAATATATAAATAAGTTCCCACACCATCGCATATATTGAGCTGATTCCGTGATAAGTCGCTTAAAGCACTTGTGTTACGGATATAAGACAACAGAGGTATCACAAATATACTACTTAGATACATATATTTAACACCCAAACACAGAACAAAGATAAATATCTTCATATAAATATTTGTCTTAGGTGGGTATCGAATTTACGACTTGTGGCGTATTTGATAGTATATACCTACTTCTTCAAGAGTTATGCCCTTCGACATCTATTAAATTATAAGCAAACAACTTAATGTGATATTAAATCTTCGAATTGAATTGAATTAATATTGATTATTGCTGAATAATGCTGATAATTCATATGAATTGCAGTTAATTTCATAAAGTCAAGTAAGTTTATACTCGTAATTAAATTTGAATCTCAATGGATTGTTAATTTCCTAATTTTTTAGTTCGCTTAATATTATATATTATTATTTATATTATTATTATTATTTTATATATATATATTATTTATTATATAATTATGGGATAGTGGGTTGTTACCTGTTTTTGCTACATAAAAGAATAAATATAGATTATGAATGACCACTTCATAGATTGGAATTACTCATTTTATTTAATAAGCGGTTAAATATTGCAAAAAAGGTGTACTTAAATATTGCGTACACTTTTTTCTTATAATACTTTATATATATAAAGAAAATATTAGATATTTTTGAAAACACAATTATATTTTACTGAAGAAAACACAATCATATCTTGCTCAAAAATATATATTGAAAAATGTAAATTACTAGATATTTTTGAAAACACAATCACTATTTACTGAAGAAAACACAAGTATCTTTTGTTTAAAATTAAGCTTTTATTCGAGTTCAGTTATTTTAATAAATATATAAGAAGACATGATTATTTAATAGTCTTTCCCAAATGATCAACTCAAATAATTTTCTTTAATTTTGGTAGGAGGAAATCTTTGGACTGGACATAAAATTGAAGACATGTGAAGCGGTCCATTCTGACAAACTGAAGACACTCAAATTACCCTAAGTTACAAAAATAAATCTACCTTGATTTATAAAAACCATTCTTCCTTTTGCATTCCTGTGCGAGCGTAGATACCTGCACAGTATCGGAAGTCCTCATTATTTCTTGATTTGCCTTCTTTCAAGGACCCCAAAGCCTGTTTTGGTTCACAAAGCGACAACAAATGAACCATCAAAAATTTTACAAAATTTCCAATACAATTTTAAACTCCACTCCTTGTGGTTAGAGCTTAAAATCTATTACTAAATCTTGTATACGACGGCTGTTTTGACTTAAGCTTACTTTTTTGGATATCTTATTATAAAAAAACGTAAAATGATTTATCTATTTATTTATTGCTTGAATACGAGTAGTATGTAGATGAGTATTACTAACTATCAATGCAGTTCAATACATGACATGTATGATACAGGAAAGATACGGGATAGGTAGCTTAAAGCACTTGTATTACGAATTGCTTAACAAACAATATAAATCAATATAACCTACGGGCCTGTCTATTTATTGATTTATTAACTCAAAGCCCCTCATAAAAATATCAAAACCGTTTTACACAAATTTATGTATCACGCTAGAAGCCGATCGTTATGGAAATTGTTAATTAAAATAAATATTTTTGACTGTGAGTCATTAAATGTAAAATCATTTGAAATATCCAAGTATTAAAACCAAATTATTAATTACAGTCTGTTAATCATATCCTATAGTTTTCTATTACAGGTGATATCCACTCGCATCTGAGTTTCTTCAACCTAAACCCACTAAACAATTAAATAAAACAAATCGTCACTTACGCGAAATATCCCACGCCATTTGAGATTCGAAAATAGAATGAAACGTAATGCGGTTACAATAAAGTGTTAGCTCAATTCTACCTAAACATTTGAGATTATAAATGCATTTTACTGGTTTGCAATTACATTTTACAACCATATAGTACACTTGGTTACATATCAAGCTACACAAATCTGTTTTAATAATTACGATTAATTTGCCGTGAGGTACCGGCAGAGTAGAATAGTACCTACCTCTGAACCAGGTGTCGTAAGTGGCGACTAAGGTACCAGAACCGACAGATGGCGGTATATCTATCCAAAACATTGCAGCTCAAGTGCACAGGGGATGGGCAGCAGCATCCCCGCCGCTAAAGCTGCGCTCTGCGATTGCCAACACGCTTGCCCAGCACGGCAATTATGGGCAACGTTCCCCTTTTCTTGGGGAGGCCTTTGTCTAGTAGTGAACGTTCAATGGCTTTTTTCTACAGATTCGTAGACATTTACCTGTAGTGATGTGTCTGTGAGATTAAATATTGTTTTGTTTGAATAGGAATATAATTGGCTATACTATATGTATTTGAACTTTATTAAATTATACAAAATCTTTCAGATGAAATGTATATTATTAATGTTACGTTTAACTATAGGCATATAGCAATGTGTGTTTTACTTAATCATGGCGTTTTCAATTTTCTTTTATATAAGGGACTCACATGCAGGACCAATCTTGTCACACGTTTCTTAGTGTGTGTGATGAATGATGATAGATGAAAAGCGGTAAAAAAGTCATTCTACGAAAATGTCACTCGTCAGAACACTATTAAAAGTTTGTGATTTGGTCAACTGAATCATCTAATATTTACTAATAATTTGCACATTATTATAGCAGCTTTAAAAGAAGAGCTGCTCAGAGAAGCTGGGGAGGCGTACAAGAATTAAATGTTTAAAGATGTAACGGTTCAGCGGATTCAAAAGTCGTTGTAATTAGCATTAATGTCAATTTAATATTCTTTAGACAACATAACATTAAACAAGATATGGCAAATTTAACCCCAAATTAAATGCGCATTCTACTTACACTATAATGGCTTGATCCCACCGTTCAAAAGTGTTAGTTTTATAGTCTGCCAACAGAATACAGAAAGTGTCGCGTACCACGTTGGCTAAAGACCAAATGCTTCAGGTTGAATATACTTTTTTAAGTACTTAAACAAGCACGACATAATAACATCTAGTGCACCAACTGTCTTCTTCATCGTATTGTTGTTCGCTAACAATCAAATATTGAAAATACTGCTTGCTGCGCTGGCGCAGCACCAATTTTTGCTTTGGGATTCTTATTCTATATTTCTTAGGACTCGAATAAATACAAAATTCTGGCACACAGTGCGTGGTCTTCGCCGTTGAAGAGTTAGTCACGTCACGAGTCATTGACTCACTGGTAGAAATTGACCGAATGATTTTGATTCAGCCGTACACTTTTGGAGTGAGTCCAGGCGATTTCCCGAAATAACTTCCCTGGTTCCGACATCGTGCAATATTTTGCCTTTGCACGCTGTTTGTTTCGCGGGTATATTAATTCTCTATTATATTCGGAGAAGAAGCATTATATCGTGCCAATATATCAAAGTAACTATAAAAGAGGATGTAGGGTTTAAACAACTCAACGTCATTGTTGCTGACCCATTTTGTAATGTCCAGACCGCATAGCAATAATATTGTGTTTACTGCAAGAATTGTAATGTAAATACCTATAATCAGCTAAATTATGACACTATTGTAATTTTACGCCTATATATTCTTCCATTTCCATGGGAACTGTTACTGAATTATGTAATTTATTGTCTAATAATATACCAGCTATACTTTTTGTAAAAAGGAACTAAATATGATTATTTTATTTACTTGAAAGGAGAAGCTGACTCTCTGACTGACATATTAACACAGGGCCAAAACTGTAAGAGTTAGAAAATTGAAATTTTGCACAAGTGTTACTTTTATAACGTCGGGGTGCACTAAGAAAGGATTTTGATAAATTCATTACCTAAAAGGGTAAATTTTTGTATGAAACTTTCCTATTTTTGAAGTTATACGGAAGAAAATCCTGGAAATGAGGTTAGTTAAATAATTGGACAGGAAAAATTAAGGAGCCTTGCTTTTTATATTTAGAAAGCCGATTTTAAATGTAGAAAGTCCAATTTAAAATTGTCGCTTCGCAACATATAATACTTGCAAAAGTACTTACGTACATTGAACCACGTATGTCGGGTAGATAGTTAAGTGATGTCTCCCATATGTTACACGTTCGTTACATATAAGTACATGTTGCTGGTTCAAAGGAAATTGAGTCTTAGATATATTAACAGAGGGAAAAGATTCGTTTCACATATACATCAGTGTCGGGCCATAAAATTGGATAGGTTCTCTAAATTTATTGTCAGGCGACACCTAATGATTACTAACTATAGAATAATTTTCAAAGAAATGTCCTACCATTCCTAACTGTATTTTAGTATATAACTTGAACTGCACTTGAAGTAGGTATTTATATTTTAAAGTGATTAGCACATAAAGTACTTGGCAAATGATTTTATATCTGTCGCGGTTAACAATTGACTGATCGGATTATGCTGATATTTGATAGATTGACAGCACGTTTTTGCAGTTATGAAAATAGCAAAAAGTTTTTTATTGACTATTAAAACTCTTTGTTAAGAGCCAATTACGCATTGTCTATATAAATAAAAATGAATGTTGCTATGCGTTAAACTCGAGAACTGTTTGAACGATTCGACAATTTTATTTTCTTATTTCCTTAAGGTACGCAGAAAGTTTTTATGAAGATAAAAATAGTAATCGTTTAATTTAAAAAGAATTATTCTTTGCGTGGCGATTCTTGGTTTTATATTAACAACTCTTGAACAAAACAAAACAACTTTTTTATCTATCAAACAGTTGGATATGTAGCCAACGTCATTAAAAATGTACACAAAACAAATCAAAATTTGCTTCGTAACGGGATCAACAGGATAAGTAGACGTTGTGGGTCTCTCATCAACAAACAAAGGTAAGTACAAAGGCTTCCCGCGACGGGGATACTGCTGCCCATCCCCACTCTACGCATTTGAGCTAAACTGTTACCTTAGTCACTTCTTACGACATCTGGTGAAAAGGGGAGGTACTACTCTGCCGGTACCATTCGGCAAATGGGCCTCTAGTGAGTTATATGATCAATTCGTTGCAACATTTTTTTTAATAAAATAGCCAACTTAACTCTAAATAATGTTAGCTACGTGCCCGTAACAGTACGGTCAAAAGCGGTCCAGCTGCTTCTAAAATTTACCAGACTAAGCAAACTAAATTTTAATAATTGTTTTTTATTATAAGAAAAAAAGAAGATACATGTCAATATGCATTTCGAAAAAACAAAATGTCGTTATAACGGACTGACAATTCAGTTTTATTTTTGTTTGTAGATACACAGGTTTGATTGAACGATAAACATAGGCAATCGTTCAAAAGTAAAGTATCTACACCAGTAAAATATTTGTTTGATTTATTTATTTATTTAACTTTATTACACAAAATGTTACAAAATGTACATATGGCGGACTTAATGCCAGATGGCATTATCTCCCAATCAACCATTACACAAAACAGTAAATATATATATAGTGGTGCAGACGATATATATACAAAATAGATAAACGAGTCATACATATTTGTATAAATAAACGCAATAAATGCATATGATATATATATATACGTTATATTTATATATATATATAAATATAACGTACATCAGAGATAGGGTTATAAAGTTATAGAAGCAGCATCAGTAAATAAACTACGGAGACAGCGTTTCAGGATAAATTTGTTGGGGATTGCTTAATATTCAACGGAAGCTCGTTCCAGACTCGTATAGCTGTCACTGTAAAAGAGTTTGTCAAAAAACTAGTGATGAGAAGGAGCTAAGTGCGAGAGAGTATTAGAAGAACGGAGATTACATTCGTGAGAGGAAGATAGGAATTGGAATCTGTCCTTTTAGTTAGTTTTTGCGTACGGATCAAAAAGTATTGAAATAGTATGGTTAGAACTCGAATTTTGCGACGATCTCGAATAGGAAGCCAGCCAAGAAAAGAAAAGTAATGGGAAATATGATCATATTTACGCAAGGCAAAAATGAAACGAAGACAGTTGTTTAATAGACGATCCAATTTATTAAGGAGTTCTTGAGAGATATTAGTGCAGCACACGTCACCATAGTCAATTATGGGTAAAACCATGGATTGAATAAGAAGGGTTTTGGTTTTAGTAGGAAGAAAATGTATTAATCGATAGAGAGCACGAAGCGTTTCAGTAATCTGCTGATTTCATTAACATGTGTATCCCAGGTTAAGGAAGAGTCGATAAATAGGCCAAGATTCTTAACGCATGTGCTGTAGGGCACTACCACGTTATTAAAAATAATAACAGGTACATTTTTTAAACTGGATAATTACCGTTTGCTGCCCAAGATAATGGCTTGAGACTTGGACGGGTTCACAGAGACACCAAACTTTTGTGACCAGTTTGTGATGTTGGTCAAATCAGCATTAATCCGAGCAATGGCATTATCCAGGTCATTGTACTCTGCCTGGGTGTATAGTTACAGGTCATCAGCGTATAGATGGTAAGAGCAGCCAATAGATTTGGTGACAAGGTTATGAAAAGGAAAAATAATAATGGAGAGAGAATGCCACCTTGCGGCACACCAGCATCAATTGTCTCCCACTGGGACAAATCATCACCCAGGCGTACCGCTTGCTGGCGTTCTCGAAGGTAGGATGCGAACCATTCCCGAACCGAATCAGAGACCCCGACGTAAGAGATAATAGCGAGGAGAACTTCGTGATTGATAGAGTTGAAGGCGTTGGAGAAATCAATCAAAATTAAGGCCGTTTAATAGCTATTTGAATGGATTTTTTTCAAATCGAATATGTTAATTTGACTTCGATAAAAAGAATAAGATAGACTCAAGGGACATCAAAGAAGTCGCAGCAAAATTCGAAGATATAAGATCACATTCTAATCTGAAAAATATGCTCTTCCTTTTCTTGAAGTCGGATAAATATATGCAGTGGTGAAGTATTTATTTATATTATCGCCAAATATATTTTTAATCTGGCCGAAGTCAATAAAATTATATTTACAACATGTTTATGAGAGATTGTTAATAATTAACAGGTCTGATGGCGCAGATGGTAGTAATCCTATCTTGTGCGCCAAGGGTCGTGGGTTCGATTCCCACCCATAGCAAATATTTATATGATGATATTTGTGTTAGTTCTGTGTTTTGGTGTAAAATATATGTATCCAACTAGTATATTTGTGATTTCTCTATTGTTTGGCGTCCGTAACACAAGTGATTTAAGCGACTTACCACGGAGTCAGGTCAATGTACGAGATGTTGCGCTAATTTATTAACTATGTATCTGTATTGCCATACGTTGGCATCTATAGAGTATATATATATGCAATATATATAGAGGGATAGAAAGTTATGCTTATAAAACTATTACGGAAAAATTTGTTCCGACCATCGATGCTCTACATACTTAATTTAGTGTTTTGTTTACTGCATATAATAAAACAGACCCCGGTTGGTTTTGCATGTCAGTACTGATCGGTTTTCCTTTCGGTATTTTCTAACGACTGCAGTGAACAGTAAAATCGTTGAGGTTTCAGTTGAACTCGAAGTCTTTCAATAGTCTTAGTATTAGTAGAAAGAAAAGATTCGAGTATACTTTAGAAAATCATCTTCAGTTTAATTTCTTGTTTTCTGAAGTTCTTCATTAATATTATTTTATTTTTCGGTGTTGGCATTCACCGGCTAGGGTTATCTCTGATCATTATTTGCTACTATTGTGATAAAGTCTAAGTCCAAGTCTAATATTTTTTCATTTAAATTAGCACTTTCAAATCATCAAATAACAAAAAATAATCTATAATTACAGATGTACTTATTATGAACAGTATATTTAATCGAAAATGTATCGTGACTTGAGTTTTTTGTGGCAAGATCGACCTAGCCTTTTGACGCCGTCAAATCGTAGCATGAAAACAACACTGTAATAGACATTGTAAACAATACAATGAATGTGACCAGTGTAATTCGGTTCCGTATTGATGTTTTCAAAAGAAGGTTTTCACACATAAACACGAGTAGTGGCACCTCTAAGCTCTCAAGGATATTTGCTCTAGTGTTTAGCGTGCTGCAACAATGTGCCGGCCTTGGCTGCTCTGTGGATCATTCTCGTTTAATCCGGCGTCATAAATCTTCGTTTTAGGGTTTAAAGGATTGTAGACAAGGTCTAATACTGTTCGTTGATAAGCATTCCTAACGCCGATCGTTGAACTTTCATATGTGCCTCATGTGTGTATGCCAGTAACAAAAACGCAATTTCGTTTGAAGTATAATCCAAATGAGGTCTTTATCGTGAGCAGATAGATGTAGAGGACGGTATTCTATTTGTGCATTCGATTTTTCTAAATTTGAATTTAAATTATCGAATCATCAAATTATGTTATACCTAACTTAAAATTATAGTCAGTACTGTTATAAAATGTACTCCGCTCCACCGCCTTGGTGTTGTTCCTTTGATGCTGGTTTCTTCTTAGTTGCTGTTAGTCGGTCGTGAGTGTCTGGGTAAATCTCGATTCAATTCATCAGGGACAATCGGTAACTCAGGTTCAAAACTCTGTTATCATGTATTGGTTGGTGCGTGCTATATTTTCGTCATGAAGTAAATTTAAATGGGATAGGATTGGGTTAGTATTATTCTAAAGTTGTTTTTTTTTATTGCTAAAAATATAATCTTTAAAAAGAATTATTTCATAATTAACTGGCATTTTCACCGCAAACTTGCCGTAACAGTAGCAAAAGCTTAACATTTTACCCAGATGAAGTCGGAGCGGACGGCTGGCAATTTTTATATCACAAAACACAATTAGCACCTTCGTGCTCACCAAATTTGAAAATTCATTTATTTCAGATTTCGAATAGAATTTCGTCATAACTCACAATTACTACTACTTTGTCACTCGTGAGAATAATTGCCGTAAGTAATCAAAAGGTCGGCATAAAATGTAAAATAAAACGAAAATATGCGATCAGTGTAAAGTGAGTGCGTGCATTTAAAAGCCGTTTAAAGGTTTCCTAATGCTTCGAATTATTTAATGTTAAATCTTACTCATTTATCATTAACGGGAACAAACAGTAAATCAAACTCTTTTTTTATAATCATATAAGTATGTATGTATAGTAAATATTTCATGAATTCGATAGATAGCTGATATAAAATTCAAGGTTCTTTATTAAATTGGTTTTGCTAAAAATAACAATATAGACAGATTTAAATACTCAAAGAGTGCTCTACAATTTAAACACATCCGCAAACAGATTATCCACTTAAACCGGCCATTGTGTAGCACCGAAAATGTAATTGAAGAGTTAAAAGGTAAATTGAGGTTAGCACTTACGTGAATCGTGTGGTTGACATGATATACGTCCCGTTTTTAACGGGACTATCTCACTTTTTTAGCACTTCGTCCTGGCATGCGAATGGTATGTGGAATACACAACTGGCCCGTATTCTTTTAATATAAGCGGATTCCGATAGTGTAATTAATGTAAAATTATAATTAGGTGTATATATTATATTTTCTAACATTGACGCATTACATGGGTTATTATTACATAAAAAGGTCGTCTGCATTGGTACCTCACTCTCACCTGTGTCTACCGCCAAATAACAGTGTTCGCATTGCTGAGTTCCGGTTTGAAGGGTGAAAGAGGCAGGGCAATTACTAGGACAATTCATGAGACATAATATCTTTAAGTCACAAGTTAGGCAACTCGATTGTGATATTACAAGCGTATGTAGGCTGCTCTCACGCTTACTATCACGCGGACATCATTATGCTTGTTTGTCGATCTTTGTTCTAATAAGAAAAACAAAATTCACTAATTATAATAAAACCACTCTTCTAACGACTTAAAAAAGTGGTTTCTTCAACTATTTTTTTTAAATCATAGAGCTGGTCGCCGCTAGGTTATTGGAACGTCGAACAAAAAGCTTTCATAAAATGCGTTATAATGTCGTTAAAAGAGTATGTAGTTTTATTAAGATGTTTGTAACTAATTTCCAGAAGTTTTTTCAAATAAAACTTTTATTTTAAAATTTTGCCTCTGTTTTTGTCACATTTGCTATTCACTTTGATAAACTTGATTTGATAAACTGGACTTAAACTTTTCTCGCAAACACTTTCTAGGACTCAACGAAGAAAGTCGCGGGCAAAAGTTAGTAATACATATCCCAAAAAAATGCCATCTAATTGAGATTGTAACATATCAGATAGAAATAAAATCAAAAAGGTTACATACAATTTTTAAAAGCAAGCATGTCTGTCCTGAGTTATCTGCAGACGCGGGCTCGGCGGGTCAATGGCGCGTGACGTCATATCACACATAAATCTTGTTCCTTCCACGATGATATAATACAGAGTCGTACCAGTAACCTTTGTCTACATAATTTGGTTGCCCGACGTTTGAAATTTAACCAGAATTCATTATAATTTTTTAATCGAACTTTTGACATTAAATTAGCCCAAAGTAAATATTACAAAATGTATATTTACTTTACATTTAGGTATGTGGTCTGTCAATGTGTCATTGGAACAGTTGGGAGTAAATGTAATTTTACGTTCGTCCGGTTTAAACGGTTTCCTGAAAAGTTAGAGAGAAATGAAGACTAATAAAAATAATATATTCATTCAAAATCTATATTACGAATGTCCTCTTATTCTCAAAATCCTAAGTTATACGTTTAACTATAAAATATACTATAATAGTTATAGAGCTGCCTCAAGTTTAGTAGTATTTGTATTTATTCGTAACAAACGTCCAAAAAATTTCTAATTCACACAATCTTATTTACAGTATAGCTAAGCTTCTTTTATATCTTTAAAAATATAAAAAAATTAAAATCGACGGAATATATTTAATTTTAATCCTAATAAAGAATCAAATCTTTTTTCAAATAATATGCAATAGTTTAGATATAAACATAGAGTAATATTATGTCATTACATTTCGCTAGGTCCAATAAATCGGTCAATTTCGATACGTAAAATCCTTGAGAGTTCTATTGCGCAGGTACATATAGTGTTGCAAATGTATGCACATACTTAAACATAATTCCGATAGGTACAGAGTTTTCGTGCACCTTTTGATTGTCAGTTCATGACACAATCGTCGACTGGCTACATTTGCATGTGCAAATGCTACTCGTGATATTAGTATTGATTTTTAAAATGACCTTTGTGTAATCATTCTTAAGGCTGGGCGTGGACTATGAACGATTTGTATCTAACTTAAGTGCAAGTATAAAATATTGTCGTGCAAAACTATGAGGGCACACTTTTTCTCGCCACATGTTGTTTTCCGTACGCTGAATTATGCGAAAAATATAATTTCACTTAATACGTCAACATCTATATATAAAAGCAGAAGCCGACTGACTGCCTGACTGATTGCCTGACTGACTGACGGACATATAAGGTGCCTAAACTATAAGGTGTAAGGTCTTGAAAGTTTGTACTGAGGATCCTTTTATAACTATAGGGTCGCACTGAGAAAGTAAGTACGGGGGTACAAAGATAGCACGAATCTTTTCTGTTTTTGAAGTGATTCGAATGAAATTCCGTATAAAGGTTCTTCATTGAAAGTCAAGAAACACGTGTAAGATATTTTTTTGAAAATCATCCCTTAAGGGAATAAAAGGGAGTATAGTTAGTATGTAAGTTAGTCTACAACTTAACGCAGGTGAAACCGCGAAGCGCTGTTAGTCATTATAATAGCTTCAACACGTCCACTGCTGGACATAGGCTTCTCCAAGATAGAGGTAGTTTTGTCCATAATTGCCACCAGCAATTGCAGAACTCTTGTTGCATTTGACCTTCGTTATGTACGTGGGATACACCGCCATCTGTCTTTTTCTTTACCTCACTCGCAGGAACCTGGTGAGATATTGTCATGCTCTGCAGTGGCCACGATGCGTCTCATAATTAGGATTACCTCAACATCCAAACTGGTAATACATTTGCAATAAGCCTGAAAATTCAAGATGTAGTAAAGATTTATATATATCATTTATTTTGATTTTACAGGACCTCGACTTCGACTTTTACGTCTGCTCGATTATATTCATAAAAAAAACTTATCAAGAAACTTTTTTAAAATTCATGACAGCTTAAAACCCTTACAAACATTATGAACTCGAAAGTTTGTAAGTCTAGTTGTGTTAGATGTGCGTAAGTTAATCAATCACGTCGAAACGCCTAAACAGATCTGAATAAAATTTGGCACAGGAATAATTGATAATCTGGAGTAAGAAAGGGATACTTTTAATCCGAAAATATTGCTACATCGCAAACAAAGTCGCAAGCGAAAAGCTAGTTTAAATTTAATATCTTGGGTAGCTAATTGTAACCATGCGTGTGTGATACAAAACACAAAACACTGATATTATGAAACAAATAAATAATTGCGTAACAGGAAAGGCCCATCGTTATTTACAACAACATTGACCGATAAGAATGTTTATGCACACACAGACAAGAGCAGTAGATGTAGCAAAGATTTTATTAAAAAAAAACAAGCTATTATACATTGAACATAAAGAAAAATAATAAACGAAATCAAGAAAAGCTCAAGATTGCTTGCATTTTAAAATACAATCGTTGAATAAAACATAATTTTTCTAGTGTAAGTTATTTTTGGAATCAGCTTACGTGGAAATTGTAAATGCGGAGTTTTCTCGCATTAGTAAGCACTCGGTCACGAATCCGTTTCATTCTGAGAACTCTGAAAATAGCCCGATAAAAGGGAATTAGCACGAAAAAGAAAATAAAAACACACGGGGTATAAATGAATTTAGTGATCATCATTGTATAATGATCCAATAAAAAACAATGTAAATCCATTGTTTTGATTAAGAAGATTTATTAAACGCTATTTATTATTTTATTTGATATCTATTTTTAACTAGTGTTCAATTCGGATAAAGATTCCGATCTAAATAACCTATTCAGATATTTTTAACAATAAAAAAAAAAAAATTTTACATTTGAGTGAATTCACGCGAATCATTAATTTTTGTATAAGTATAACAATTTGTAAGTAACTACTTTGTAAGTATAACAATTGTAATTTTAACTTTTATTACAAATTGAAAATACAATGACAATAACAACATCGTGGTTCGAATACTAACATTTAGGTTCGGTGATCATTTAACTTGACAGAAGTTGTTCTATCTTAATTGTACAACGTTTATTATGTAAAACTTTGCGACTATACATTGTGATATAAACTATCCTATCTACCAAGTTGAAACAAAAAACTATATACCCAAAAAAGTATTAAAATTGGTTTAGTGGTTTATCCCGGACAAACACTTTGACACGTATTTTTTATATATAAAGATATTATTGTATTAATTTAGGTTCGCATACATATAATCATATGCAATGTCGACTTACTACATCATTTGTATACTGTGTCGTAGACCAGACTGCGGAGCTGACCGCACCCAGGTTCTCTGGTCGGTGTTTAAATATTTTAAAATGCACAAATTATTTTAAAGCAGATGTTTTAACGAAGCATATTATGATATCATCCATTTGATATTTTGCTATTGGGATACAAATGGTTCTTAATGAAGTCGAAGTTCAGCGTAAACTTTACACGTGCATTAATTAATTAATTAATTTAAGCCTTGAGCTGGTCCTTGCTTAATCAGTCTATGTGAATCATCTCTCATCTGAAAGTCATCAGTTTCGTTAGTGAAAGTGATTCAGAAAGGTTTGATAATGAATTGATGGAATGAAAAGTTCGCGTGGTTATTGAAATTAGAAAACGACCCGATTTAACTAGAGAATATGGGTCGGGTCAGAAAACACAATTACCACCTTCATGGATGTGAACTCAAATATTCTAAATTTTAATTTAAATATCGAACATACTGAAAGAAGTACCTACATCAAACATTCTGACACAGCCTCTTTTGACACTCGTCAAAACGATAGCCATCAGTTAATCGAAATGTCTTCATGTAAAAAAAAAACACGTGAAAGTCATTTTGAGTCTGGTTTATTATGATTAATATACGCATGAATAGAAAATGTCGTGCTTATACATTTTAAGTACGGAGGCGATTTTAACATTTTTTTTGCTTTTGCTACAGCACAGTTTGATTCAATTTGAGAGATTGAATAGTTTATATCTAAATTTTTGTCGCAATATTTATTTCATGATAGACATAGGTATATAGTTAAGTCAGGATAATGGCTGTCGATTTAGCTCGTGATTTTTATATGAAAAAATACAGCTTTATAATCACTGTTTGTTCTATTAATTTTCACAGTTGGAACGATTTTAGCGGGACATTCATTATGTCACAGATGCAACCAAATAAAACTGTTTGATCCTATAATATTAATAAAATCGAATTTCAAACGGAAAAAATGATTAACTGACTTTCACGCGAACAAAGTAATTCTTTCATGGTATATACAAATGTCATGATATAATAACAAATAATATATTTCAATAAAAATTAATAATTTAATCCGACTCAATACTAACAATCCGGTGGCGGTAAATCCCATAATAGCCGTGGCGAACCGGCAGAGAAGAATAGCATCTCAACTTTTACCAGCTCTCATAAGAAGTGACTAAGATACTGGAACCGACAAATGGCAGTATATCCACACAAAAACCCAGCGTAGCTCAAATGCAACAGGGCAGGAATGGCCAGTAGCATTCCCGTTGGGCAGCTATACTCATCGATCGCCACCACACCTGCCCATGACAATTAAGGAGCAAAATTCGTTCTTTTTCGTGGTGTCTTTTCGTAGTGTCGTATGTCGTTGAAATTGTATGTTGTCATAAACAAAGTCTTCTGATTAAACACTCCCTTCTGCCCAACCATTGAAGCACACAGGTGCCAAAACTACGTCTAAAATAGAATTATTACGGTATGTCGTATAAATAAATGATTACTCACAATATAGTAGATTACCCTGTCTGTTTTGATGACGAGATCAAGCGTGATTCATGCTCTCATATCAACATTATCATTTATTCGATTATGATCGGTCAGTCGTCAAATGACGACAAGCCGATTACGTTATATACTGATGTGGTTAATTCTTATGTAATAAATACATTTTTCTACGAGGCCATTGACATCTTAAAGAACCTTTTTCATCGGTACACGACGTGTCTTGATTTTATGAAAGCTTTCCAAGTATAGTTGCAAAAATTCTTTCTCAAAGGACTTTGATGGCCTGATGAGGTTTATTATAGCAATTACATAGCTTACGACCGTTGGCCACTTAATAGAAAGGATATTTAAAAAGTTGGCGATAAAAATTATTGAAATTACTAATAACTAATTATTATTATCTAATTTCGTACTGTAATAATATTAATAAATTTGCACCACATCTGATCTGATACATTGACCTAACTCTGACATAAGTCACCTATGATTTAATCGACTTATCTGTAAAGGATATCAGAGAACATAGGAATCACAAATATAATACAAACATATTTCTTATCCAGACACAGAGCAAACACAAATATTCACTATATAAATGTTTGTCCTGGGTGGAGATCAAACCCGCGACCCATGAAGTATAAGATAGGTTCACTATCATCTGCGCCATGAAGCCCAGTTAAATCGATTAAATAAAATATAATCATTAATAAATCAATAAAACAGCTTGTGATTTTCACAAAATCCAAGTCCTCTTAAAATCACCACATTACCAGCGAATCCCATAAAAAGATCTTTCGTCTTTTCAAATGAAGAAGAACATTCTTCAGACACCTTCCAGTTTCTACCTATCGTAGGAAAGTATTTTCTAGTTCTTTTTTTATTAGAACGATAAACAAGTATACAGTCCGCGTAGTAGGCGTTAGCGCAACCTTCAGACACTCGAAATATCACAACTTATCCTCGTAACGTATGGATATCATTTAATAAAAGTATCCAATATATATTACTAGCAGTGCCCGCGACTTTGTCCGCATAGAATAAGGACTTTAGGGGGTATAGTGACTTTTAAGATTTATTTATTAATTTTAAACCGGATCCCGAATTATTTGAAAATAAAATGTAGCCTATAGCTTTTCTTTAAAAATGGGGACTATCCAACACTGAATTATTTTCCAATCGGACTAACGGTTCCTGAGATTAGCGCGTTCAAACAAACAAACTCTTCAGTTTTATAATATTAGTATAGATTAATATAGTATAGATTATAGTATTGTTATTTTTCACATTTTATATTTGCTATACAAATAATCATCAGGGTCGCGTGATCGTCACTATCATCGCAGCCTGTAGACGCTCGTATCATAACGATATCGCGAACGGGTAGCTAACCTTGTGACTTGACGATATTATGTCATATTACCTCTTAATTTTTTTCGTATTGGCCGTAGATTGTATATCATTGACAATGCAATTAATTTGGCGTAAAAGCGTCCCAATTTGAATCGCCAAGAACAATAGGTAATTCCTAAAACTATAATTACTTCCATGATCAATCACTCCCGTCTAATGGCTGTTTCGAAGAACGCCGTAACTAATATTGAGTAACTGAAATAATTTTGTTGGACGCTTTCGGGTTAGTAGTGGCTAAAAGAAACCTTGCTCGAAGTTACGCATGCAAGCTAATCTTTATTCAGTTTTTATTCGTGAGTCAGTGTTTATGTTAGATAGGAAGCCGGTTTAAATAGACCAGATCTAGATACTGATTCATCGCCGCCCACGATGAACCCCGAAGGGGGTATGGCTGTGCAAATATTCGACATCCGTGGTTACGTCGAACATGGTTTATAATTTGAAATTAAGGTACAATGACTTAATTTTATAGATATGTTTTATGCTTTCTCGCATTAGCTCTAAATCAGACGTACGCAACGTTGTAAAGGTTACTGATGTGTTGAAAATGTTATCCCATGTATTTTGTTATTATGTAAACGCTTAGAAAATTTTAAATTTAGCCTTTTAGAACTAATAATTTTATGGAAACTTATCCGACGTCAATAAAACGACGTTTTTTATGAAGCCTGTCGTTAGTCGTCGCGACCTTCTAAAAAGGGTTATTTTACTTAAATATAGTTATTTACGTTATATATTACGTTACATATATCGCATGCATGTTATTATTGTATTTGTTAGTAAATAAATTTAATTATTTCACCATAAATTTCAAACACTATTGATGATACAGTTATAATCTGAAACATTCCGCAACAGTGGTTAATCACAATTAATAAATAACATTTGAATATATTAATGCATTTAATATTGCTGGCTATTAAAATTGGATTTAACATATATAGTATTTTTACTATTTAACATGTATAGCTAATAGCAAACAAAGCACGATAAAATTAGGTCTACCTAATAAAGTACGCTGGCAATACTGACTTGTAAAGTTTGGATACAAGAATGTTGCCAGTAAAATATCGTCAGAACTTGTTTACAGCTGTTTATTAATTCGAGGCTGAATAGATCACTGTCCAGTTATCGTGATGGATATTGCGTTGATGATGAATTGTTTGTCGACATTTTGCACAATTCGCTTGACATGACCTGGGACCCATGGATACAGTTTCCACTAGATATTTACGCTGTTAAATTAGACCTAAGAAGTAAGGAAAAAATATAAATAGTTTTCATATTAATATCGGTATACTTATGTATTAATTATTTTAATGTTTATGTTGATATGCCGTGAGGTTCCAGGAGAGTAGAATAGTACCTCAACCTGTATACCAATTGTCGTAAACTACTATTCGTGTCGAGTATGGTACCGGAACCGACAGATAGCGGAATATACACTCGAGGCAGTAGCTCTAACGTACAGAGTTGGGATAGGCAGCAACCTGTCGCGATCGCTGCGCTCTGCGATTGTCGACACGTTTGCCCAGTGCGGCAATTATGGGCAAAATTTCCGCTTTTTGAGGAGGCCTATCCCTAGCAGTAAACTTCCAATGGCTGTAACGATGATGTTAATATGTTGATGTCAATCCATTTTGTTTAAGATGTTACTTATAACTATATATATATAATTCAAATGGTCATTTGATTATGACCCTTTACCTTAATTACTATTACCATAATATACAACAAGAGTTATGTTCCTGATCGTCTTACGCTAAATATATTAATTGGGTTTTAATTAAAAATTAAACATTACAATAAATCATACATCAGGATAACGCATGAGCTGTACCATATGACCCATAAATATAATATAAGTTACTGGCAGCCACAGGAAATTAATAAATCCTTGGTATATACCAAAATGATTAGATATTACGACGCTCTTTTATGTCACGTTTCGTTTTATTCACGATTTAAAACTTGTTGCCATAAATTACTCAAATCTAAAAGCGAAAAAGGTATTTTAGAAGTCGTGACGCGCCGATCCTTGGACACAATCACCCGTTGACAGCCAATTACCGCTGAGTACTCGCTTCAAGCGCGTGTGGTCTGCTTGATTCGCTTGATGTTAATTCGTCAAAACGGTTGAAACTCGTGTCACTTTTAATCAGCTGAAGGCCGAATAGTTGTGAATGACTATTGTTGGTTAGAAGATGTTTCGTCATAGCAGTAACGTAGTTCTGTCGCAAATTAATAGTCGACCGATGTTGTGTTTAGTTTTGAGTTGCATTGGAAAAACAAAGGCAACAATTTTCTTTAAGTATGTAGTATTATTTTTCATCCGCGACTTCATTCATATATTTTGAGGTATATGTAAGAACTGACAGCTAGACCAAATTTATCTCCCTTGAATCGCGCAGTATTAGATTAGAAGCGTACTATTCCTAATTGAAATCTACATATATCTGTACCAAATTTCTTTTTTTCGTTTACATGTTTACTATGCATAGCAAACAATCGTGCTGATTTCTTGAAATGTAAAATTGGTATCTATGTGCCAAGTCCCATTAAATCTGTTAAGCTATTAAATTCCGCATCATCTCCTACATTGGTTTCTTTTATGTTTCGCTAACATAATTCGTTCTCTTATCTGAGGCCATTGTTAAGACGGACTTAGAAATACTTTCCTATAAAGCCGGCTTATAAACCATTTGGATTTATCAGGTTCCATAAATTGTATGATCTTATTCCGGTGGTAAGCCCTTAACAGTTAGAAAAATAGAAAATATTGAAAATAGAGATCTCTGCAAGCGCGGATCCATCGTTGTGGGCACGATGGGCATGCCCACAACCTTAATAGACTTGTCACGTCACACTTTTACGGTCTATTGAGATCGATAAGCTGATGATAATAAACGATATGCCTTAATAAAATTTAAAATATCACTATGAATCATAAAACGTAATCATAAAAAGCAAAGAGCTATAGACGATATGCTGACATATTATGTCACATTTTTGATAACTTCCTTCTAAGTTGGTTTCCATTCCTAAGGCCAAAGTCCTGATGCTCAGAAAAAAGGAAATAGTCTAAGTCAAAAGTTCATAAACGACTTGCATGATTGTTAATTAGCATGTTCATGCTCCGACTCGTTCATAGCCGAATTTCTAGTAGCTGTGACCACAACCTTTTTTTAGGGCTGGATCTGCTCTTGGATTTCTGCTTTTAATTTAAAATCTAGTCCATATTCTTTCTATCTGTTCGGTTTATACTTTAGGCCCGATGATGCAGATGGTAGTTAATAAAAATGGTTCAATGGCCACCCAGGACAAACATTCATATTATGATATTTGTGTTTGACCTGTGTCTGGGTGTTGAATATGTGTATTTAAGTATTATATTTGTGATTAACAATAAGTGCTTTAAACGACTTATCTTTAAGTCGGGTCGATATATGAGATGTTGTGGGTACATACTATAATTTATTATTATTAAAACAGAGATCCCGTAAGAACGGCCATTTTGCATTTGTGCTAAACACAGTACAAACAGCTGGAGCATGTCACTAGGTATGTATAAATCCAAATTACTAAATTACGTAACAGTAGTTTTAATGAAGTAAATAAATATTAAGAAATAAAATAATAATAGATAAAATTAATAATAATAAACTACAACTTTTCAACGATGGCTAAAGGACGTTCACCTCAGAACTGACGAAGATATTATCTTAGACATAAATGTAGAACAAAAAATTAAAAATGGATAAACCACGTTTTAAGGCTATTAAAACAGTTTTTTACTAAGTGGAGATCGCGTAAATGTTAGAAAAATATTATATTCGATTAATACAATTTCACAAAAAATAGACAAAAACAATTTGTGTACTTGCCTTTGTTAGCTTAGTATCATTTGCATGGGGTAAATATTTTTTAAAGTACTATTTACTACGATAATTGAAGTTCGCGTGACGATAAGCTCCACCATCAGCACTTCATGTTATATATACATAAATCAAGCCTGCATCCCGCATCAGGGTAGGCAGAGACTATGGATCTCCATTTGCTACGATCTTGGCATACCTCTCTCGCATTAGCCCTTTCATACACAGTCATTTTTTATTGGTACTTGTGACTTTCTTTAATATATCTTCTATCTGGTTAAAGTGCGTTTGCCAACTCTTCCATTTACTTCCACTCTTTATATCTATTTCTGCAGTCATTCCACTTTCATCAGTTCTTTTACATGTCCAAACCATCTCAACATTCCTTTCTCTTTGTTGTTACAACATCATCTTTCATACCAGTTCGATCTTATCTTATTATTAGATATTATCTTATTGCTATAGCAAGGATATATTATCACTAATGCATCGCACATCTCGTAGCCTCAAGTGTCACATTACGCAGTAAATTGGTTGCCTCTTTAAAATTAACTCGTAACACATCTATGTAAGTAGTACTTTTCGCGGTAGAAATGACTACCTTAGGCAATTAATTTGTTTTGTAAAAATCAAAACCACAAACACGGACACCCATTTACACCACCCATGCTCGTGTGTGGCCGATGTGTTAGCTAATAAGGCTGAGCAGTCGGCCCACAATAGCCGAGGTCGCGAGACGGTTAATTGTTGGTGTTAATAATGGGTTAATCTGGCCGTCTAACAATAGACCTCATTGATACACTGGAACTTATTGAATGAGACAATAAAGATGGACGTTTGTTCCGCGAATGCGTTAATAAATAAGACTACGACGGCTTTAAAGACCTATGGTTTTAATTTTTTAGATGAATCTATTTACGAATTGTTTTTTATTTTAGGATACTGTCAGGTTACCCCGGTTTTACCTGCGTAGTTCCCACTACCAAAACACATTGATAAATTATAGCTTATATTATTTGACGATAATGTAGATTTCTATTAATAAAAGATTTTTTAAGCCAGTTTATTATATTATAACCAGTTCTTTGATTACAATCGCACAATATAATATCTTGCATTCCATTTTTGGTTTTTATAATTGGATTTTATTATTTATAACATAGCCTACGTTACTCGGTGAAGATGTAGCTTTTTAATGGTAAATGATTTTTTTAATTGGTCGAGTATATTTTGAGTTATATCGTGCCATTAGATAAGTCAGTATATAATAATGGAGGGCCCAATTTCGCATTTAATAGTGTCGCTATGTTGTGCGGCAGTGGGTTCGATGTCCACACAAGACAAATATTTAAGTGAAGTAAATTTGCGTTCTTTTTTTGGATTTTGCATATTTGTATTAAATTATTATGTTTGAAATTCTCTGATTAGTAACAATATATGAGATACCATGTGATATTATTAAAAGATAATATTACAAAAATAAATAATAATAAATTTATTTTATGAAAATACATTTAATTTTATTCTATTATAGCTATTATAGGTGTTGATATTCCTCGAAGTATATATATAAGTATTATACATTTTGCTATAGCTCCTAAAATAATTCCTGCTTAAATGGCTCGCGTATCCTATTTGCATGACTTGATAAAATTATAATGAAAAAACAATAAATATTATCTAATTTCTTAGTATCTGTAGATGCAAGAGGTGCCTGTTTTATTATTGCTGCTTGTTTTTATTATATGTATTTTGTTTTTCATGATAACATTTACATATATAAATAAAATACAAAGGAAGATATATTTTTTTAATAGATTGATTTTAATGAACTCACTATGTAAGTGTTGCCATGAGTAAGACATTGTATTTATCTTTGTCCATCATCTCTGATAGATCTGAAATAGCTAAGAGCGTTTGCGTAACGAAGATAGTTTATCTTATTGTAGGTGTCAAGTCGATTTCTATATTTTCATAGTTAACGGAGAGAATGTGTTAGCTATAAATTATATAAATACAACAAAACCGCATATTGTTATGGTCTCAAAAAGATGTACATTGTGTCCTGAGCTGACAATAATTAATTGTCAGTCCAACACACGAAGAAGAGTTGAACACAAATAAATAATAATTTGCTCCGGAATCTAAACCGCAAATAAACGTACGTTTTCAAATGTAAAGAACAAACATGACAATGCCTTTAAATAAAAATGTAAGTATGTTTTCTTCATAAAACTACTCTTTTAACGGCTTTTAATCTCGTTGTATTTACATTTTATGTTCGAAGTAACGTTTAGATTTTTCATAATTTTTTCGACGAAAAACTTGTATACTAATAAATTGCGAGTAGTTTTATTATGAGAAGTGAACGCGTAAATGCTAGAAATTTTTTTTTCTTCTTCGTTCACTAACACTAACCATTCTGTTCAATTGAAAGTAAATTTTATTTCCTCTAATAATATATAAATTTCGTACAAGTGAGCTCATTCGCTCTCGAGTAGCACATTTCACAAAACCATTAGGTATGTATTGATTAACTAGATTAAACTACATCAACAAGGAACTTCCATTGATACTTTATAATGTAATTGAAGTGAATTTATTTATCGATATCGATATATTATCGATTTATTTATTGATAGGCCACGCCACTTTATGTCTGGGTGAAGTGACACTACATCGATTGTCAATTAAGAAGGTATGTACTCATTTGGTTCGGTGCTATAAATTGAAATATTTATGCGTAGCTGTTAAATTACATTCATCATCGTCATCATCATAATAACAGCCATTGGATGTCCACCGTTGGACTTAGGTCTCCCTAAAAAGGGTGAATATTGCTCATAATTACCGCGCCGGGCAGGCGTGGTGGCATCTACGCCCTGTGCATTTTAGTTATTTTGCGTTGCATGTGTGTGTGTGCGTTTAGATATACCGCCGTCTGTCGGTTTCGGTACCTCAGTCGCCTACAAAACCTGGTACAAAGGGGGTACTATTTTTCTCCGCTAGTACCCCATGTATATTTTTTTTATTTTAATATAAACGAAAACGGTTTATTGGTTGTAATGTTGAACAATGCGAGATGGACGATGTCATATACCCGGGTTTTATGAAATTATTAAACAAGCGAGTATTTTCCGCGTTAGATAATGCAACTATAATAACAATACGGCTAACCGTATAGTCTGATTATAGTCTTTTACAAAATGTTTGTTGTTCATAATGATTCGCATAATGAACTTGCTGCAAACTTAGTTATAAGACCTACACAAATGACCTATATAATTAAACGGCTGTAATGATCTCCTAGTGTTATTAAGGTCGAAACATTTTATTACTTCCTCTTGGAAAATATTTTTTTATTATTTCATTGACAACTTAAAAGTGCTTGTAAAGAGCCGACTTGAAAAAAAATATGTTTGAGTTGGTTCTAAATAAAGAAACTGAATGATAGATAACCTTGCAGCTTTCGTCTTTTGCTTACCACATCTGTTTTTCTTTTCATGCTACCCTGACCATGGGGGTAACCATATTTTCTTACAACTCTCATTGTAAATTAGTTTTCTATTGCCGACTTTTAGGTACAATGTATGTATGTTACTTATCGACACAATATGTGTCCTATTCTAACAGTAGCTCAAATATTTGTAAACATCAAAACTGTGATAACGTTTACGGTGCCTGATTGAAAATAATAATATTATTTGGGTATAACATTGGCATCACACTGTGCTTTATTAAACTCAGTCTTGTTTCAAGTGATCTATAAATATTGTACCTTTTTTAAGAAAATTGCACGAACAAATGCGAACGTGAAGTTAAACACAGTTAAAACTAATGTAAAGAGAAAGCATACAAATATTTTTTAAGGAAAGCACTAGAAACAAATTAAATTGTTTAAATAACTTTAACATACACTTTTCACGTTTCAAGGACACATTGATAGATAATATGTGTGCTTAAAATGTAAAAATTTGCTACTGATACCTTAAAAAATAATATACTATAGTCGAATCTCGACCTCCGGATGACCACTCGTTAAAAGTAAATGTGTATAGAATCATTTTGCGTTCATCGGTTATTACTTAGTTGTAATTGAATTTGAATCATTAAAATCGTATACATATAACACACATATCTGATGGATTGATTTTTACCACTTATGACAACAGCTGGTACTGCGGGAAATATCATTATACTCTGCTATTTCTGTAACTACTTTTTACAATGCTTTAATTTTCATAATAGAAAAGACGAACTCACTTGAAAAATTACAAGGCAAACAAAAAATCAACGCGTTACACACATACCACTTTATTTTTTTTTAGGTCAATGAAAATGTTTTGGCACATGCCCAAAAGTCTCATAACTCTGGGAAATCGTTTCAAAGCAATAGTAAAATCGACGCCAAGGACGCACGTGTGATTTCAACGATCGTTATGGTCGATTTGGTGCTTGCAGGGAATTTAGTATACTTATGTTAATTAAGTTTTCAAATTGAAGTTGCGTTTAGTATCGGTGTTGGGTCTGTATTTAGCTTTTTAGATGAGATATTTACTTAGACTACTTGTTGGCGTAATAGTTGGCGTAGTATTACAGTAGATTTTTCTATTTCTTGTCCTTCGATCTCATTTTCTGTTTGTAGTTGTTTAAGGTTTCTCTTGTTTAAGGCCTGTATAAAACTGCTATGTGCCAACGAAAAAAACCCCGTAGCAATTCTATTGTTTTAGCTGGAATAAAATAAACAGACAAGAATTTATTTAAAATAGTTTTAGTGTTTGATTCATTGATACAGTTTAATTTAAAAAATATGCAAGTAAGTTTAATTTTATGAAAACGCATATAATTCTTAAAAATAATAACCATAACATCCTCTGACTGAAAATGCTGACTGATTACTTATAATTTCCCAACACAAATTGCTCGCCGCAAACTAAATTCATTCATCAGCTAATTTGCCTGTCCGCTCATTCATGAGTACGAATTTTGTGGGTCGGTAATTCGGCCATTTTGTAATTTAGCATTATCTTGCAAATGTCGGGCGGAAGTAAAGATTGTTGAGATCGTTGCCCCGCTGACCAGTGGCCGAGACTCTGCATATAGTCTGAGAATGTGCACACAGAGCCACAGAGTAGATTGATAGATGATAATGTAAACTATTATAGCTTCTATCTTTTCGTACCACTTTACTACTACTTTGACCTTTATTTCAAACTAGCTGTGCTCGCGACTTCGTCTGCGTGGATTAGATTTTTTGGGAACCATACCTCTTTACCTCAACTTATATAAACTTTGAATATAATGTTTATTTATATCGATTCAATGGCCTGAAAAAATAGTTTCAAGTTTACAACATTTCATCCCCCTTTCGACCCCTTACAGCCCTTATTTCGAATAAAAAATAGCCTATGTCCTTTCTCAAGGTCTAAAGTTGTCTATGCCAAATTTTATCAAAATCGGTTGAGAGATTTAAGCGGGAAAGCGTAACAGACAGACAGACAGACAGAGTTATTTTCGCATTTATAATATTAGTAGGGATTTATCCACTTTACTATTTAAATTGAACCTGAATACATTTTAAAATTTGCTATCATCATCATCATATCAGCCATAAGACGTCCACTGATGGACATAGGCCTCCCTAAGTAATCTCTAAAGTACCGGTTGTCTGTCTGTGTTTAGCGCGATCATCTTGCTGTTCATAATAGAAGTCAAATGTTAAAATATAACTAAATCCTGGGTATAGTAAGACGATGCAGCAATTTCACTGACACACAGAAAATAGTACGTATGAATTGCGTAGATGCATTCATGGCAGCCTCGCCTTCGCCTCACCGATACTGCGAACATTTTATTTGCGTCCATGTCCACTGCTGCGTATATGTATCGACTGGGAACTCACGCTAAGATCGATCCTATGCCTTTGGTATTTTGTAACTACTCGTATTGTGAAAATATATACGTACATTTTATTACTGTTTTTTTTAAAGCTTCTTCCCCGTTTGCAATTTGACTACTTAATCGACCACATTCTCCGCTATAAGGGATCAAATAAGTAGACCTAGTCACCGCACATTTTGTTTTCAAATCTGAATTGTCTCTTACATTGCGCAGTTTAAGCAAACTTTGTATTTTTTTAATTTTTATAGCAAAATATTGAACTGTAACTTCTATTATACGAGTATGTATTGTATTTCAATGTCAAGACTAGGTGGACTTCGCATCGAAGTGATTGGCATCCCTTCTGTTTAATATTGGATAATATTTATCTGTATAGGATTATGTACTAGGCTTAAGCCGAGACTTAAGAGGTACCGGCAGAGTAGAATGGTATGTTACTCTGTACAGGGTGTCGTAAAAGGCGATTAAGGTACTGGAACCGACAGATGGCGGTACATCCATCCGAAATAGTGTAACTTAAATGCTTAGGATGGAGATGGGCAGCAGCATCCCTTTCGCGAGGGCTGCGTTCCTCGATTGCCAACACGCTTGCCCAGTGCGGCAATTATGGACAAAACTCCCCCTTTTTTAGGAAGGCCTATGTTCAGCAGTGGACTTCCTATGGCTTAAATGATAATATTAAAAAATGCTATGAATTATTATTTATTATTCAAATATCAAATTGATAAATTAGCAATCCATGTAATTTGTCTGTCTTTTTAATACCAAGGCATAAATAACACAATGTAAATGCGTCAATATATACTGAAAGGTGTTGCAATATTACACGTAGTGACTCTGTATAATGTTCATTACACTGTGGCGGACGTAGAGCGGGTGTCATATTTCTTATTTACTCAATTCCCGCACGAGACTGACATATCCGCCCGAGTCGCGTGGGTATCCTGATTCCTCCGGCACGTGCTGATAACATTATCTTGAACTGATTGTGACAGGTTATCAACAAAATAGGTACTATGATATATTAAGATTTCTTAAAACGCTAAGACAAGAAGCGTAGGTGTGGTATACCGAAAAAGTGGAAGTATGGGGCGGCTGACGTACTGAATGAAACTAGATAGTGGATCGAGATAGCATAGCTCAAATGCAATAGGGCGGGGATGTCGCGATGCCACGAGCTGTATATTATATGCAAAATTAATTTGAAACGAAATTGATCGATTGTATCGGTTGGAAATGTTTTGAGGAACAAGTATATCTTATTTAATGCCCAGTTATTTTGATGGAGACGAGAAATCTCTCAAGTCCAAAAACTCTGAGATTTATTAACCTTATGTAAAAAACTAAATAACATAACGTAATATAAGTTTTTCTTCAATAAAGGTAGCTTCCTGACGTAGTAACATGGGTACAGTATTGACAAAAAATCTAAATTTATGCAACAAGTCCCCAATTTTTGCGTTGGTAATTTAATTCATTTTATATTCCCTACATTTTTGATACGTGAATGTTGTTACTGAGTAGGTATATCAAGTCCATCAACTGATTAAGTCAAGTTAAGGTTGAGATTTAATTCTCAGTGTACTGATTAAGTATCAACGTACTGATTTTATATGTTATTTTGTTATTTTAATAATAATTTAAAACCTTTTATGATGATGAGATAATAAGAACGCCGCAGAAAAATATATTAGCAATTAGACACGTATTCATTTCTGTATGAAAATATTGTACAGGCGCTGTGATTGCGGGCATTATAGAAGTAGCATATTAAAATAAAGAATAGATCTTTATATTCGTCAAAAATAAGATTTTTTATATTTACAACTTTCGTGTTACGCAGTTTTTCCGGGATGAACGTCTAAATCTATTGAAACGATTTTAATATTTTTCTAGTTACTGTATACAGTCTGATCTATCTTGAGTGTTAGGATAGTTTACATCGCATCGCAGGTAATAGTAATTTTTTTTTCATGATAAACATAGGTATATATTTAAGACAGAACAACGTCTTTCGGGTCAGCTGGTATTAAAATAAATTAGTATTTATTAATCATTCGTTATAGGTTTTGTTATATATGTCATCATCATCATATCAGCCATTGCCAGTCCACTGTTGGATATGGCTTCCCTAATAGGGAAATACTGCCCATAATTGCCGCGCGGTACCTTACTCGCCTGTTACGATACCTGGTACAGAGGGACTATTCCAGTTTGCCGGCACCCCACGGCCAATTATACTTTTACATAGATTATTATGTGTTATATATGCTAGATAATATACAAACAATATATATATATATAGGTACTCTTATTCACTAAATAAATAAAGAACGTACTGGCAGTGTTGAATAGTACAATACAAAAATAAAGAAGAGTATTTTAAAAAGATCATATTTCATTTTAGTAACTCGGTTTTCCCGGCCTGCGGTCAACAATGTTCGAACACATAACAACCTACAGTCAAACAACGGTTTCTTTATAAATGCGCAGGCGCCGGATTGTCGTAGGACTTATCAGCATGTCGTAAATACAAGTATGTCTCAGACCAATACTTTGTATTACTGTG
Source organism: Heortia vitessoides (assembly GCA_020976665.1). NCBI lineage: Eukaryota > Metazoa > Arthropoda > Insecta > Lepidoptera > Crambidae > Heortia > Heortia vitessoides. Next base: position 12,665,284 of record JACJUM010003085.1, on the reverse strand, counting down.
AAGAGAAGTAGTATTATTTTCTAAATATTATAAAATGAAGTGTTTGTGTCTGCCATGAACTCATTGACTACTGAAGTTATTTTATGATTCGCACGGTTTCTACCATTTTTTTTTATTTCGGAGAGGAGTCTATGTCGCTCCCTGACAACTGAACTGTGCAAAGCTTAGCTTAGCTTGCCGTGACGTACCGTCCGATTAGAATAGTACCTCCTACTGCACCAGGTGTCGTAAGAGGCGAATAAGGTCCCGGAAACGACAAATGGCGGTACATATGTCTATCCGAAACAGTGCAGCTCAAATGCACATGGCGGGGATTGGCAGCAGCATCCCCGTTGCTAAAGCTGTGCTGTGCGATTGCCAACACGCTTGCCCAGGTTGCCCAGAAGTGGACTTCTAACGCCTAGTAAGTACTGTGATTTCTTAGGAAAAAATTACATTTAGATCTATCCTATGGGAACATGCTTTTAGGATAAAAGTAACTTATATGTTATTTTAGACTATCAATGAATTTCAGTGCCAAATTTTAACCATAACTGTTGCGATTGTTTGCACCATGCAATTGTTTTAAGTTTGTAGTACTATTGATTAAAAAAATTTGAACATGATTGGAACATATCGAATTTTCATTCAAGCCGACTAGAAGCTTTAGCAAGCGACTCTTTCTTGTTGATTGTTAAATTTTAATGTACTACAGTGTTGAAAAAGTAGTTCGGTTCTTAAACAAATACGTTTTGTAGCTTTCTTCTAGCCAAACACTTATTAACTTTTAATAAAGCTATGTTAAAAAATTCAAATATTATTTGTTTATATGTATACTCGTACATAATACAGAATTTCATTTCCCTAAAGAATTCTCCTTACAGAGAATCAATTTTAGTAATTTCTTGGCTTAGCGTGTATAAATGTGTATAGGTACTGACCTATTTACATCAGCCTTGTGGTCAGTTAATAACAACTTTGAGATATTTTTATAATATGTATGTATTGAGACTGCAACTTTGGCCATAATTCAATAAATTTTGTTAAAACTCTTTAATGATTTGCTAGATATTCAAAAGTCTATTAATATTTACTCTATTTAATTCATGTCAATAAATCATTCAAACAGTAGTGTTTGTAATGGTTATTATAATTCATCATACATAGGCCATAGGCCTCTCCAAGAAGGGGATAATTTTGTCCATGATTGCCTCTCTAGGCAAGCATGTTGGCTATCGCAGAGCGCAGCATTGCTGCCTATCCCCGTCCGCATTTAAGCTACTCTCTTTCGAGTGGATATACCGGCAACTGTCAGTTCTATTACCTTAGTCGCCTTATACGACTGTATAGGTACTATAGTCGCCTTGTAGGACTGATGGTACGGGAGGTACTATTCTCCTCTGCCAGCACATCTGTTATAATTGATTTAATACATTTCTGGAGCATGTTTTATTACAATAAATTGATTTATGCTCTTTGTTCCACTTTAAATGTAACGCTCATTTAAATGGGATAGGTACAAATTTTAAGGGTTGAAAATTATAGAGGTCTACAGCCTAGTCTATGATGATCATGATAATCACCCTATGATGTTTCATACTGTACATTGAGGTCAATGTACGAGATATATTGTAAATTTTTATCGCGATATGAATTTAAAACACTTATCATATATATCACTTATCACAAATATACTTAAATACATTTTTAACGCCCAGTTATGAAACAAACACAAATATTTATCATATAAAAGTTTGTCTAGGTAGTGATCGATCTCACGACCCTTACCGCAAAAGATAAGATCACTATGATCATGGTATTCAAGCTCGTCAATTCAGCTATTAACCTCTTTCTTGAAGTTAAATTTACCTAACTGTTCGTTCACAAACATAGACTAATAGTTTGTCTTACATAAAATATTTTTAATAAATTCTATTTTTAATGGTAATGTGCAGTTATTCTCTTCCTATCGAACAACAGAGACTGTTTATACGACCTAAATTCCGGACCGAAATAAATAAAACTTATGGACATATTGCAAAACAGATACGCCTCAGTTTCTAAAATGTTTAAATATATACATCATATTTACGACAGAGTGAATGTTGTAACAGAACAAACAATACATTGTGATGTTACACATTTTCTTTTTATAAATCATCGTTGGTCCTAGAATCCGAGTAAATTTCAAAGCGCGGAATATTTAGTTACATTTTTAGTTTAATATTGTTGAAAGTAACTAATTCGTTAATTTATTTTGTTTTACTTCGGACTGTATAAGGTTTATTTATACTGTCTCGCGGTCTGAAAGGTGAGGCAGCGAATCTACTGGGTAATGTGGCATAATATCCTCAAGTCACAAGGTTAGCAACGCGTTAGTGATATCCTTGTGATATTACGAGTGTCTATAGCTGCAGTATCACGGACTGTATGCTTGTTTGTCAACCTGTGCTAATAAAATAAATACTTTACTATTCATAAAGTACTTGCTGTTTTATGCTAAGAAGGTACTCAAGTTGTAAAATATTATAGGTTCGTAAAGAAATAAATACCTACTTGCTTTTTCTAATATATATATAAAGGAATTCTTTAAATCGGCTTTATCTTATTTCTTATATTTTAAATCAGGACAATTTGTATTCAATTGACTAGAACTAGAAATGGACTAGAAAATTATAAATATGACTTAACTTTTCATTTCTGTTAGTTAAAGTACATATAATGTGTCTTCATAATAATAACAACAAGACGAGTTATTTCAATAATATGCTGATCACAGACTGAGACAGAAATATCATAAAAACTACCATAAACTTCCAGACCCTAAAAAGAGTTTTTTTTGCGTTAGCGAACATATATACTTACAACGCTGTAAACATATATAACACGCCAACAGAATGAGGTAAGACTTTGCAAGCACCATACATAACGTTAAATTACTGATTAATCTTTATAAACGACAAGTTGATATATTGACCAACAATCCACAGTCACCATTCAAAAGGTTCTAGTGAGGATTGAGTGACAACGTAATACATTCAATTTATTCTCTTGCGCGTAGAAAAACATTTCGATAGAAGACGAAATTATTTGGACAAGCGATTTTTTTTTGTTAACAAACTTAATTTATTGTACGTGTAAAAACTCATTAACGTCGTGGCATGTCGTTTATCAAAATATATTCGACCTTTTGAAGTAAGAGTCGGCTAGCTTATTGCCTGCGTCTTTATCCGTGTAGATTTTGATTTGATTTAATATTAAAAATTATTATTAATTAATCCAAGTCACACACAAACAATTTATATGAATATACAATTGCCGTGTTGGAAAACACTATTACAACGTTGCTTCACTGCGGGAATGGGGCAGCAGCCCACCCAAGCCCTGTCACGTTTAAACTATCCTATTTCGGATGGATATACCGACACCTGTCAGTTGCGGTACGTTTCTTACAACACCTGTTGGGTACCTAGGGGAGCGTTATTTATTCTATTCCGCGGGTCCACAGCAAAACTTTACATATGTATAAAATAAATATATATACAATAATCAACTGTGGAATATAGTTGAGCGATTCATGCCCACGACACTTGACCAAGAGTTTATGAATTATTATCCTTAATCTATGCCAAGGCGAAGGTTACAGATTAAAGCTTGTATTTTCTGTGCGATATGATATCAGGCACAGTCACGCTTACTTTATGTAACTTGAAATAACAGTTATCGCCTAGAAACATGTTGGTAAGATGCAAACTTTAAGAAGAGCTGTGTATGAAATTTATTAATTTAAGATTAGCTAACCAAAATCTGCGAAAAGAAAAAAACCATAATGAAAGGTTTAATAACTCCTTTGAAATTTTCAGATTCCAATTTAAAGACAGTTACACAAGAGATGAGACTAATTTGTTTGGAGAAAATACATAACATAGTTACGCTTCGACAGGTCAAGTACGGAATCGATTTGGATACAATATGGCCTGTAGAGAGCTTGAACCCTAGGGCTACATTTGGTCCAGAAAAAGTTCCCATGCGACAGGATATAATATAGTCCACGTCACCGCAGTCGCATGTTTAAAAGACGCAATTCGTTCAAATTAAAATAAAAGGTACTCCTTTTATTTTAATATTAATATTGACAGATCTCATGAGCAAAGTCTGTATATATTTTTATGTTCCATGGTGTTATTGTGACAAAGTTACACGTCATTTTACGTCATCACAAAGTTGGCTGTAGGCTACTGTCTAAAATAAAAACATCTTATCTTTGATCCATAATAAAAATAATTTCTTACAAAATGTTATACAATATTGCGTAAAAGAAATAAATCAATTGATATCTGTTTATTCAATAATATCTGACAGCTTTTTAGTCGTAATGTCAGCAAGCATTGTCACCTTGTATTTCGCTGTTTTGCAGATCATATTTGGATAACAACTTTTGGGTAGTTTGGGTGAGATCGTGAGCGGTGACATGTCCTATTAATGCTCATGGTACACTTTGACTATCGCCACTTAGTTGGTTAAGTCACATTACCCAGTAATTTCGTTAAAAATATAGTATGAAAAATCACACGTAAATTGTAAAAATAAAATTTAAATAAAATTAAATAGAAATCAGGCTTAATATAATCCGAAACTATATCCGGCTTTATCCGGACACCTGGTACACGCATGCTTGTTTATCCACTGCATCGTATATAACAAAAAAACAATGATAGGTAAAAAAGAAACTTGTGTTTGACCACAGAAATATGTGAGTGTGAGGAACCTGCTATATTAAGTCTATATGGGCGAGTTTAAGCGGCAATGGGCAGGGCACATAGCACGCAGAACTGATGGCCATAGGGCCGTTAGGTTCTGGAATGTTAACCAATTAACTACGCATGGGCAAGCGCAACGTACGTCCGCCCACAGAATAGTCAACTGCATGACTAAGCCCGATGGTGGAACCAATCGGATTTTTTTACATATTTCCAATTGTAATCGTAATACGCCTGATATGTAGTACCTAAGCAACAATAGGTCTTGCAGTGGGGTACCGGCAGAGTAGAATAGTACCACCCTCTATACCAGGTGTCGTAAGAGGCGACTGTGGTACCGAAACCGACAGATGGCGGTATATCCACTCGTTATATTGTATCTTGTCCAGCGCGGCAATTATGAGCAAATTTCCCCCTTTATTTTGGAGGCAGCTATGGTGATGAATAGGTTTGCCTGGGGTTATTAACCGTTAAAAAGTCAGGCATGAGTACCTTTTAAAGTAATGATTTAATTGTATATATTAAGACGGAAGTTTGCGGAGTTTTTGAGGGGCGCAAGTTTCATTCATTCAGTCGTAAATTAAATTAATCATCTAAGTGCAATAAAATCACTGTATTTTATTTTAATAGTGCATATAAATTATATACACTGTATAATATCGACACATAATATACTTAATGATATAGCGGGTTGAAATACAATAACTTTCCTAACCTAATTTAACTTTTACATTACCTATTTGCTACACGTTTCGGTTACAGTTTGGGTTGGCTTTTCACTGATTATGGGATTTTTACTTCACTGAAGAACTGCAGATTTTGCAGTTCTTTAATTATACACATCGGCACTTTTGTCTGGACCTTTCATTTGGTTATTACTGGGACAACGAAAAATAAACAATTGAAACTTATGTATAAAAAAAACCCGCCTTCGGATAGAACTAAAAAAAAAGTGCAGTAGTACTAGTTGTTAAAATATTCATCAGAGCATCTGTAAAATATCCACTGCTGGATGTGGGCCTCCGCAAAAAATGGAGAATTTACCCATTATTGCCACGTTGGGCAATCGTGGTGGCAATCGCAGAGTCGTAGCTTTCGTGATAGGGATGCTGCTGCCGATTCCCGCCCGTCACGAAAGCTGTTTCGGATGAATATATAGCCATTTATTTGTCCGTTCCGGTACCTCAGTCGCCTCTTACGACACCTGGTCCCTACACTGCCGGTACCACAATGCCAAATATTATGAAATTGTATTCCTATTTCTGTATGATTGTGTCTGCATATAACAAAGATGGCAAATATAAAATTAGGTTTTTTATTTGAAAATACGTATGTACTTATTTCATGTATGCGTATATTATATTTTAAAAACTGTTTAGGTACTTATACACTAAGCCTTTTGAGGCTAGGACGAATACCGCTTTGCCAATGAGGCCGTCAATATTAAGCAAACATTGAGGTCTTGTGCAATAAAACGTTAAATACTAAAAACCACTCCAAAGCGCAGCGGCTCTCGCTAGGTAATTCAATAATAATTACTTAGCATGTTAAATCTATTACCTGGGGTATCTTTCTTCACGTCACTGTTTTAGTGACAAGAAAGCATGATCAATAAATCTTATCAATGTTTGCGTAGACATATTATAGTTATATCTAAAGGCACAACAAGTATTAGCAACTAAGTCAACATAAGTTTATAGACTCGACTAGCCGTAAACTTGACTAACAGGTCATGAATCATATAGTGACTTATTAAATGCTACGCTGGTATCTTTTCAGTATAATTTTGTGGGGTGATTATATTTGCTTCATGTTTGTTTATCTTGTGATGAACTAAAGTGCATTCTTGTACTTCCTTGAAGATAATTTGTATTGTCTACGTCACTTATAATTTACGTACTTTATAGGGAACGGCAGATTTGAACCTTTCTCCGTACCAGATGTTGTAAAAGGGGAGATGCAGGAACCGACTGATAAGGTATATACACCCGATGCAGCGAGGCCCAAATGCATTAATTATGAGCAAGATCCCCCTATCTTGGTGAGGCCTATGCTCAGCAGTAGATCTCTGTTTTATTTATTGAGATTTACTAACACTTGTTTACAAGGTGAAATTTATATGAGATAGACCTCATGGTCGCATGCATTGGTACGTCACCTTTACCTATTTCTACCGCAAAATGGCAGTGTTCGCATTGCTGTGTTCCAGATTGAAGGGTCGGAGAGGCAGTGAAATTATTGGATAATGTCACATAACATTCATAAGTCATAAGGTTGCAACGCGCTAGTGATATCCTTGTGATATTGCGAGCGTCTATAGGCTGCAGGACTGTATGCTTGGGAACTCATTTTACTACGTGACACACATTCTCGATATCGAGTTATTCAAATTCCACGTGACAGGGAAATAGAAATGTTCCGAGGGAATTCCTTAGCAATCTGAAAATAAAGTTTACATCTTCGTGTCAGAGATCTGAAGACCACTGCTGGACATAGGTCTCCTCGAATAAGAGGGAATTTCACCCATAATTGCCGCGCTGGGCAAGCATGTTGGCAATCGCAGTCGTAGCTTTCGTGACAGGGATGCTGCAGCCGATTCCCGCCCGTCACGAAAGCTGCGCTCTGCGATTGCCTTTCTTTAAGTGGCCTATATCCAGCAGTAGACTTTCAATAGCTGGTGTGATGATGATCAAATATTCCTCCCTGCAGAGCCTGGTGTCGCGATGGTACCTATATACCAATTCTACTTACTCGTTTTATACTATTATATTGATATATGCAATAAGTTTTTATTGCGCTTCAGACTATGTTTCTTTAACAAATAAAGTAAAACATTCAATCACCCTATTTACTTTTAATCGAATTTGCGTTAGGAATATAATTCTCTATAAACTAGGCAGAAATGGTATTAGTATAAGAAGAGCCAGATCAGAATTACCAAGAATAAATGAACATGTATGAAAGCACTAATGCGAGTAAGGAAAGCGAGAGACGTATGCCAAGATCGTAGCAAGTGGAGATCTATAGTCTCTGTCTACCCTATGGAACACAGTCGTAATGTAATAATAATAATAAATACTTTATTGTAAACCAAAGGTAAAAATACATGAAAAAGGAAACAGTAATCATAAAGTACAATGGGCAGCCTTATCGTAAATATCGATTACTTCCAGGCAACCTTTGGATGGAAAGAGTGAATGAAACAAAAAGGTAGTAAGGTGTCAATAAGATCGATAGAAAAATATATTAAATATACACAATATAAATAAATTGTGTTTAAGGAAATATAATTAGATATAACAATACTGAAAGAAAGTGATCCTTCATGACACGCGCATACATGTGACATGAGACACCCTCGTAGCAAGAGAAAAAATTGTGCTGGCTTTTGCCGTCTATGGAAATTTCTACTGATTTCAAAAATACAAGACATATCTAATATATTTTAGAGACCTGAGCAACCTTATTGTTGTCCCAATGTTTTAATTATTTTGCGTCTGTTCCTTATTTTATTGATAAATTTAAAGCTTCATTACATTACAAAAAAGTCTTAAGATTAGAAAATATTAATAAAAGTGATTTCAGACAGACCCGTTTATCAATATTTCTCAATTGCTAATTAATGTACACTTTAGACATTGAGTTTAAAATTAATTAAGAAATTGTACAAAGGCTTAAAGATCAGAGTTTCTGTATAAACATACGTGCTGATGTACACGTCTTGAGCAAATCCATTCAATCTCGAGATACTAACATTTCCTTCAGTAATTCCTTGATATGTTGCAATTCTGCATGCATGTAATCTTAGCTGAAAGATTTCCGAAACAAAGATTTTTCTGCATTGGATGGGTGGACATCTAATTCTAGATACTGACAAGTCTAAACACTACAATAGTTAAAGTGAAGTCGACTTTTTTTTTTTATTTAAATAGGCCTATAATAGGCACTTTAAAATCGATAACCAAATTTTTTTTCTTTAAATGTATAATATAGTTCAATCAATCACAATTAATAACTCAAATGACCAATGACACTGTAGACCTTATAGGGTTATGAGGGTCATTTCAACGAATAGGTAATTAAGTGGCCTACTTTAAAAGTAGTCTGTCGGCACCAGGTGGGTCTTAATACTAAGTTCACAATAAATTCATTGCGAGCCAACAGAAAAGAACCTGCAAGAAATACTGATGGTGATAAAGTTTCCATTAACAACTAGTGATTGATGTTATAGATATGATATTCTTATAATCCGATTCCAGCATAATACATATCGGAAGTAGTCGATAATCTTTTCATCAAATCCTCGGTTCAATTTCTTGAGGAAAATTTCATAAAACCGGAACATGAATCACGATTCGTGACAATCATCGCGTATTGTTGCGATGATTTATACGGTCTATTTCACATTCATTCATGCGACATGAATTATAAAGAAACACACATCATGGTTTTGGTAAAAAAAGTTTGTTATGCCTGCTTTATTAATGTTTTTATGTTACAAATTGTAGTACAATTTTTCTCAATGAATCGATTTTTCGAAAGGCCAGATGGTGCAGATCTCCCTCCATCCAGGACAAATATTGATATGATGATATTTATGTTGGTTCTGTATCTTAGTGTTAAACATATATTTAAGTAGCACAATTATGATTACTCTGTTGTCTGATATCCGTAACGTAACTTAAAGCAAATGCTTTAAGCGACTTATTACGGAATCAGGTCAATGTATGAGCTGTTGTGTGGGAATTTATTATTATTATTTTTTAATGTTTTATCGTTTGGTTTGTTCAGGTTAATCTCCGTCACTTGGACTGCGCGTTCTTTATCGCATCCCTGGGAAACTCTTATTATTCCGAGAATAAATTATTTTTTTGCTCTCTGACACCTATACAGCCGTGCGGATTCCAAACTCAAAATAAAAAAGCAATATCTATCCCACGGGAACACGTTTTTGGGATAAAAGTAGGTTTATTGTTATTCTATACTATACATAATGCTAAATTTTATCCCGATCTGTTCCGCGGTTCCGGTGTATAAGAGTAACCAACATACGTACATCTACATTCAGACACCCATAACAGTTTAATTTATTTACAATTTTATAACAATTTTTTCCGTTTACAATAGAATGACTGCACAAATATATAAAGCGAAAGTAAATAAAGGAGTTGGTATAGGATGACCTAGGAGAATATATCTTAACTAGGTAAAAGAGGTATTAAAGAAAGCCTAAATTAGGAGCACCAAGAATAAACGCGCGTGTATGAAAGGACTAATGCCAGTGAGGGAAGCGGGAGAGGTATGTCTTTTACTTTGACGCAAATTAAATCTCTAACCAGTCACTACAAACATTTTTATTTTACTAAATTTATTTACCATCAGAATAAAGTATAAGAAGTCGTAAAAGGCGTCTGAGGTACTGGAACCGACAGATAGCGGTACTCGTATGTACATACTCGCATGTATGGGCGAGGATAGGCAACGACATCCTTGTCACGTTTTCTCAAAATCATCTCAAATTTTCCACTTTCTTAGGGAAACTTGTATAAACTCGACTTTATAAGAATGATATAATATCCCTTTTTTTGACCCCTAGAGGTAACTTTGGCTCGCATAAGTTTCTTCGTATTCATAACGAAGTGCACGATTTAATTATTGAATAATTTTGTTTTTTGTTGTAGCTAGCTGTAGTAAATAGACAAAGTTATCCTTAAGGGGTAATGTAACCCGCATTAACTGTAAGGGGACGAATGCTTAAATAATGGTGGTCGCACATTAAACCGTCTGCGGGTTTCAAATTAGTCACCCGCATCACCACAGGCAAAGTCGTCAGAGGAGCAGTCAGTATTAATGACATCGTATTTCTGATTTGACGGTAGAAAGTGTCTCTTTCTACCGTAAAATCGGAAATACGATATTTGTAAAAGGCTGGTTAATCTATACAAATATAATAAAGATGAAGATATTTTTTTAGGAGGAGTAGGAATATTCTAGGGGTCGTTAGAATTGTCACTGGAACTGAGAGATGGCGGTATATCATCCGTAAATGCATCACTATATTGGTTAGTAATATTCCCGTCGTAAATTTACAAATCTTTCCTAAGGGTAGACTGGTGTCTGATATGGTATGATTACAAAGATTATCTGCATTTGCAGTGTTTGCGTTGCTATGTACCGGTTTGAGGAGCAGTGAACTGTGTAATGTAACATTATAAAAAGTTACAAGGTTAGCCACGCGCTAGTAATATCCCTTTGAAGATACGAACCTCTATAGGTTGCAGTGACGCGTACCATCACGTGGAACGTAAGCTTGTTTGCCGACTTAGTTATAGAAAAAATACACCGCAATAACCTCACCAAAATGATAATTTCTTTAGAAGGCCAACATTAAACGTCCTACACAAGTGTGGTGATGATAACACGAGCGCCAATAGGCAGATACCTAAAAATTTACATAGTGGCTTATAAACCTCAGACTTTATTTATAAAATCGCAGCAGACATCAATTGATACGTAAAATTATTCCAGCTGCCCGTAAAAGTATAAGTAAGCGAACCTCTCGTATCGGATAACATTGTTAACGGGCCGCGGTGGAAGTGAGCAATGAAGAGCCGCAATAAAACCATAATATAGTAATGCGAACGTGGGCAGGCTCTAAACTTAAACAAATAACTTTATGTCCACTCTATTGAGATGTCCTGTTCGCGAACGATGAGACGCAGCTTGTCCGGGATGTTAATAAACCTCCAGCGAAAATTCCTGTAGACATAAAATACTTACAGACACGTCTTCATCATAGCAGCCATTTAAAGTCCACTGTTGGACATGGGCTTTCCCAAGAAAGGGGGTATGCTGCCCATAATTGCCGCGCTAGGCAAGCGTGTTGGCAATCGCAGAGCACAGCTTTCGCGACGGGGAAGCTGCTGCCCATCCCCACCCGTCGTACGTAAGATATAAAACGTCCACTGCTGGACATAGGCCACGTCAAGTAATCTCTAATAGGACCGGTTGTATGTGGCCTGTGTCCAGCGCGATCCTGCTGTTTTATTCAGATCGTTGGTCTATCTTGCGGATGGACGCCCTACGCTTGCCGGTACGTGGTCTCCATTCCAGACTCCATCGGCTATCGGGTGAGCTGACTTTTTTGCATGGTAATACCGCCATCTGTCGGTTCTGGTATCTTAGTCGCCTCTTACGACACCTGGTACAGGGGAAGGTACTATGTTAACAGACATGTCTTACCTATGTTATTATGTTGTACAACTTTTATATACTCAATTTAGATGATACATGCTAGCAAAGGCTTACTTTAATATTGCAGCAATAGAACGTCTACTGTTGGACGGACATAGACTCAAGAAAAATTTTGGCAATTTGCTCATAATTTCTTGGCAGGCGTGGTTGGTGGTGGGTTCGAGGTACTATTCTACTATTTTTGCATATTATTCCGATGCATAATGGGAGGGCTGTTGCTACACAACCCCTGTTGCATTAGCAGTTCTTTGTAAGATGGATATGCTGACATCTATTGTTTCTAGAACCTCAGTCGTCTCATACGGCACCTAATTGAAAGATGTGGATATTCTTTTGTCTATTTACCGCATTACAATAGCCTTATTAAAAAAAAATTATGCTGGTATTTGTTTTTCGTTTTCTTTAGAGATAAGATAGCTTATATCTCAATTTATGGTCTCAATATTTTTTATCACGTTAAACTTGTGAGTATAGTTAAGACAGAACAACGACTGTCGGGTAAGCTAGTACTATATTGGTATATAGTACTAGCTTACCAGACACGTACCCAACTAGCTGTGCCCGCGACTTCATCCGCGTGGAATAGTTTTTTTGGGGTACCTCTTTACCTTAACTTATAAAATCCTTGAATGTCATGTTTATTTATATCAAATCAATGGCCTGAAAAATAAGTTTCAAGTTTCTAGCACTAAAATAGAGATACTTCTATACAACTTTTCTTCCCCCTTTTCGACCCCTTACTACCCTTATTTTGAATTAAAAATAGCCTATGTCCTTTCTCAGGGTCTAAAGATTGTCTGTGACAAATTTCATCAAAATCGGTTAAAAGGTTTAAGCGGGAGAGCGTAACAGACAGACAGACACAGTTACTTTCACATTCATAATATTAGTAGGGATAACCAAGGCTTACCTTGGGATATCAAATAAGATCTTGGGTTTAATTGCGTCAGCCATTTCGTAGCCCAGGTTTACCTTTGGCCTCATTATCCGAATGCTTACGTAAATCGGATCCGTACTGAGTAATCCTGATGGACGTCATTTCATGATTGGTATTCAGGTTTTGGTTCTAGAAAAAATACTTTACCGAAGTTAAGGAAAATGGTTAATGGTGAAAAACGATGACGATTATTAATACAAATCATTGGCAATATCTGTTTGTGATATCACAATTTCAGCGTTTTACTGAATGTACATCAATGTACAATGGTACGGTGTTTATACAAAAAAAGGTGAAATTTATTTTTACTAGCTAATTCCGGAAACAGCTGGACGGAATATGGGACTAAAATTGGTACATACTTGATACATTAAGAGGTAAGTTACTTTAGTAAATAAATAAATAAATTGATAAATCTTATCATGGAGTAGCTTAAAGGGCTTGTAATACGGCTATGAGAAAATACCCAGACACAGAATAAACACAAAGATTCATCATACAAATATTAGTACTGGGTGGAGATTGAACCCACGACCCTTGGCGCCCAAGATACGGACACTATTGAACGCGCAAAAGGCCCTGTCAAAACCGCCTTCGTGAAACTAACTTAAAGCTAATTTAATCGCAAATGTAAGCCATTTTTAATGTAAAACTGTCCAGCTCATCGGTTGTTTCGATCAAATACATTCTTTTCTTAAAGGCCTCCAACGGGCCTGTGATACCTTTGATGTTGCAGGTGTCCATGGGCGACGCTGGTTTCTTATCATCAGGTGCCCTGTTAGCTCGTTTTCTTTGAAGTTATTTCATATTTAACATTTACGTATTCACTAATTATAACAACACTTCATAACTAAGGCGTGGGGTACCAGCAGAGTAGAATAGTATGTCTCTATGTACCTGATGTCGTAAGAGATACGTTTGAGCTACACTGTCTCGGATGTATACACGGCTCGGCTACGGCTCGGCTCTGGTACCTTACTCGCCTCTTACGACACCTGGTATCAGAGGGAGGTACTATTTTACTCATGGTTTCTGCGGGTACCACACCACCAAGTGTCGTAGGAGGCGAATAAGGTACCAGAACCGACGGATGGCGGTATATCAATCCGCAACAGTGCGATTCAAATACACAGGGCGGGTATGGGCAGAATCAAAGCACCAGCTCGTCGCAAAAGCTACGCTCTGCAATTATCAACATGCTAGCGCTGCGCATCACATTTTTAAATATAAATGTTTTAACTTGACTGTTTTTGTCATTTTCTTTGACAAAGCTGGGAAGCACTATTTCCCTAATTTATTTATCTTTTCAGACAAAATTGTTTTTGCTCAAAATAAAACGAATTATAAAATAGATATATGTATAATAAAATAATATATCACTAAGGATAACATACAAAAGAAACAAATGTATCAAATTGTAACAAAATGTTTGTGAGCAAGGTAACGATCTTTTTGCTGATGGTTGACCTTATAATCAATTTAAATTTGACTTAATGCTTATTACAAGTTTATTATCGTGTGACAATTTTAAACTCATATGCAAATCCATTTATAATTTGTCAAACTGACATTAGCAAATACAAAGAAACTGTTTGTGTAAGGCTGTATGCTCTATACTTTAAGTATAACATGATTAAATAATTCTATTACTCATGCCACAGATAAACATGAATAGTCATAGTAATCTCTGTCTATTGTTTAGGCTCTGAACCAACGCCCACAGGCCACTGGCGAACATTTTCACAATATCTAATCGAAATAAACTTTATCCTTTAGCGCTTAAGTTCTTACGCCACAATAAGCATCAATGAAATAATATGAATGGAGTCAACACGGTCACATTGGCACAATATGATTCAATACCTTTGCATAATATTAAATAATTGCATTTCAATGCAAGATCGATGTCTCAGTATTCTAAAATCAAATACCTTTTCTTAGAGAATAATACTGTTAAGTTGTTAAAAAAATATATTGACATCTGGCAACCCTAAGTGTCATTGAATGAGAGAAGTTTGTCGTAATGGAAATATGTATACATAAAAGGTTGACATGTATTTGTGAAGTGGAGAAAACTGGTTAATTAATAAACAATATTTTTATTCAACACCTTTAAAAATTTTACATTATTACTAGTTCTATATAATTCAAGAATGTATGACCATACATATAATCTAGATGGAATAAATTAACGGATAGTCAGTACAATCAACTTTCCGGATTTATTGTTTATTTAATTATTTCACTCATCAACGTTTGTTTACACTTTTACTAAGAATAAACAATATACTGCGCCACATTATATAAGGAGCAACACACACTCAAAGGTACATCTTACACAAAATGCCTTCCAAGTGCGAGTATGTAATACTTTATTTTTTTGTTTAAAAAAAATAACAAGAAAATATAACACACATTATTTATACAATTATAGGTACATATACACAAAGAACAACTTATACCCAGTAGGCTACTATACTCATGAACTAATTTGCAGAGTCTTGGTATTGGGGAGTTTGATCTGAACACTATTTGGATAATCGAGTTCAACAGTAAATGTTATGTAATTCTTTTCATGTAATAAGTTTTACTTACGGCTTGTACATAATAACATTAATAATTATAACATTAAACATAACATTGTTATCGAAATGTATTGGAATATCATGTCCTTGATTTTTGACGCAATCAATCATACTTTTTTCTACGGCCATTTTATGGCTGTATAGAATCTGATTCATCTTGTTTTAAAATCTCAAATTGTTTTAACCGTGTAATTCTAGTAGAAGCCCCGCGTAGTCAGAATATGGGGGTAAAACGTAGATTATGCCAACGTACAAAATACCGGATGGGGGGGGGGGGGTTGTTTCGGCAGAAATAAGACAGATGGCAGTATATCCCTCTAAATTAGTGTAGCTCAAATGCACAGTGCGGGGATGGCCAGCGCGGCAATTATGAGCAAATCCCCCCTTTCCTGGGGAGGCTTATGTCCAACAGTTAACTTCCAACGGCTGATATGATGACGATGATGAGACAATGCAAATCTCGCTTGCATAATTAAACACACCCATGTATAGTAAGCACCATTTTGGGTAGGAATCTCTATTTTTTATAATATACCTAATCTATTTTACTCGGTATAGACGTAACGACTCAGTAAAGATTAAAAAAAATTCAAAGAAACATATTTTTAAATCGGTTCATTAGTATTTGAATTAAATCGTAACAAACAAACGCAAAGTCAGATCTTTCCTCTCATTATAATATTAGTTACAAAAACTACAAGATATTAACGGTATCAAAGAATATGAAAAGTTGGTATTTACTAGAAAAAAATGCATCTCTCCCTTACCGGGGGACTGCAATACCATTATGTTACCGAGACATTAGCAGAAATTTCGAAATATTCTTCGAGTTCTTTTTGTGCTGAGATGAGAGAGATATGCAAAGAATCAATATCGGTCTCTGACCACTTAAACTATCATTATACACAAACCCACATCGATCCCTGTGGAAAAAAAATAGACAAATGTATCACGGTAACCCTACATTCTTTTAAGATAAAAAGTAGGCCATGAAATGCCCTACTCTAATCTACTTAGATTCGTTCTTTCTTAAATGTAAAAGTAACGAACACACTTTCACGTTTATACGTCAGTAGAAGTTCGACCGTTAGTAAGTCCGTCAAAATAAGTTAAATTGTTAAGGGGATTAGCCGGCACAAATATAATGATACGATATAAGTTTTTGCACGTATAGTACATACATATGTAGTGTAGAGAAAAGAAATTGTAAATATTAGTTTTTTTTGCACAAGGGTTTTTTTTATAAGTAGGTGAGCCATAAGAAATTATTTTTGAAAATTAACCCCCTAAAACGTTAAATGTTAGTATGAAATTTTACTGTTTTAGAAGTTATTAAAATGAAATTCAGTATAAAGGTTTTTCATCAAAAATCACGAAATACATGTAAATTTTATTTCGAAAATCATCCCTTAAGAAGGTAAAGGGAAATTGCAAACTTAGTATTAAATTACTCGATAACTTAACGCATGGCACTGCTAGTTTATATATATAGTTTAAGATCGAGAAGAGCTCTGAGAACTAAGCAATTAATCCGTATACAAATCTAAATACATCTCAAAGTTAATATTATAATACAATGCAATATTTATCAATCGCTAGACAAACTAAGCAATGAGAACGATCCCGTTGTTTTGGTTCGACCCCTCCATTTACTAATAAAGCTCGTCTATAATCATGTTTTGATACAACACTCCTTTCGTGTCATTCATAGAATAAAAATATTTTGATATTCTGTGTCGTGCGTGCAATAAACTTTGAGATGCGCGTACGGATGCCTGGGCAATATTTTTGATTAAATAAATTACAAGCCGGCACTGAGAAAAATGTTTTTTTTTAATCATCATCCCGCCATTCTAGAGGACAGACGGGCTACAATTTTAAACTAAGTGTGTAAGTGTTTCCGTCTTTCTAGTATAAACGATAAAATTGATTTTATTAATAGCATCGAAATTGCATAAAGCCTTAACAAAATTTAAGAAATATATAACAATGAATGTAAAAATTCATAAGTGACCGCTGAAATATATATATTTGTTAAATAATCATCAAATAATTACATAAAAATATTCAATTTTAATAAATTAAAAAAAAATTAAAATAATTTATTTCTTTTAAATATTGCGGGAAATGCCATCCGCGTCCCGAACAAAAAGCCGTCGAAAAAAAGGAACTGCAATGCTTATAAAATGGGTAAAGGCCACACAAATATATATATATATATATATTTTTATGGAAAATAGATATTGATTATTCTCCATAAAATTCAATCAATATACTGGGGCCATTCTTCCTTAGCTAAATTTCAAATGTATTCGACTGCGTAAGCGCTTTGTTAGTGCTGACCTTTTATTATGAAGATGTAGGCAATAACCATAACCACATATTATTACGAGTCCAGTGTTGAATTGTAATAAACATTAGTGTACCTGAACGTTAATGGTTTTATGTCGTCTGCAATTACGATTTATAAATACTAGAGGCCGAATGAGTAGGCTGAATGCATTCGACACCTACTCTCTGCCATTAAGCCTTAATACTACTGAAATGACAACAATTGTTGCGTATGTAGATACATCCGTACTATCAAAATCGGGTTATAGAGTAGTAAAAGACCTCAAACAGTCAGGATTATAAAAAAACTATTATCTGATATTTTTTTATTCAATATTTCAGATTAAATTGATATTATAAGAGCCAATAAGAAATTATTAAACTCTAACCAACAATTCATATTATTAAAGTAAATAGATAATACAATTCCAGATTTGAAGAAATAACCTATTAAATTAAACATTAAAGGAGTACTTTTGAACATTCTCATGCATTACAAATGTGTCAATTCAAGGAGGCCGGAATTGTTTCCGGTACCAACAAACCAAGTATGTTTTAAAATGTTTAATATTATTTTTCAATTCCAAATAAAATCTTTAAAACAGCAGTCCCTTCAATAAAATACGGTCAGCAACTACATTGACACCTAATCTGTTGACGCATGAAGCACGTGCTGAGATGAGCCAGTGCCCGTATGGTCAGCACAAAATCATTATATTATTTATATGTGCAATAATAATAACTCACATGGCAATTGTCTACATAACACAAAAATTGCAATTTAATGCTAGGCAGACACACTTTCGCATTCGGGCCAGGTGGCGTATTCAATGCTGTTCCCTAGCTTGCACGCTGTAGGTTCGATACCCACTCAATCAAACTCAATGGTGTTTGATGTGTGTATTTATATATATCGCTCTCCTAAATCAAGACTTCATCAACACAAAATAATATTATTCAAATTTCATTGCTATTTACTTGCATATTGAAACGAAATAGTGAATGCCTCAAGGAACATCTCAATAGATAACATGCTCAGAAAAGATTTATTTCCGAGAAGGTAAGTGAATCATGGATGGGTCCATCCATGATCCATTAACATGATTATTACCGTCAATATCAAAAAGCCTCAATAAAGTTACAAGTGCGATATAACGCTAAGACACACTATACATATACGAGTATATATATATCTACTTATTTCAAAGTCAAGTCAACGTACGAGATGTATGGAAATGATTTATTTATAATGCAAGATGTCCTCTCACGCCTTCGCTCGCCTGTATTTTATTTTATCGGAATTTTATCTCTAGAGTTCAAGCTATCCACACCTAAAATTACAAATTTACAGTGCCATTAGTGCGAGTATAACAAACAGACAGACACAATCACTTTCATGAGATATATAAGAGTCAAGAAGTTTTGCTATGCCAGTGGTGTACGCTACTCGTATGTTTTATATTAAAGTAGTTACAAATATCTACTGTCCCTCAAAGCCTTCGATTTCATCATAATTACCGCCATCTGTCAGTTCCGATAACTCATTCGCCTTTTACTCATAATTCGGCATTGTTCAACTTCTAGGTCAATTATATTTAGGATTATTTCTTCTTAATTAAGTAAGATATATTATTCGATAGCTAAAACTACATAGTATAATTTTTCGAAGAAAAAAACATACCGGAATCTTAGACATTGCCTTGACTCCGGGGTAAGTCACTTAAAACACTTGTGTTACAAACATCAGAAAACAGAGGAACCACAAATATAATACTTAAATACATATTTAACACCCAGACACAGAAACAACATCATATAAATGTTTGTCCTTTGTGGGCATCGAACCCACGGCGTATAGGATAGGATCACTACCATCTGCGCCACAGATATAAAAAACATTATTTAGAAAATAATTTAAATTGATATATCCTAAGTACAGTTACGTAAGTTTAAAGTTTTAAAATGTTAACATTGAACGGCAGACCTCTCATGTATCTCAACAGAAACCACTCACTCATGCTAGTGTTAATTTGTTTAATCTGAAAAGCAATTTGTCTTTCCTATCTGTGCACACCATTGTTCGTCTCAAATATCATCATAGCATCACGTTTTGTTTTCCTCGAGATTTTAGAATTTTCCCACGCGTCTTAAAAGTGGGTATTGTGTCCAATTTCCTCGTTGTAAACGGAACCATTGTTGATTTTATATGCTGTTGTATTCAGATATACAATTTGAGTATAATTTTATTTATACTAATTTAAAGTAATAACTATTCCTTAGTATATATCTTGAATTGACTACATATAAAAATATAAGCGGCAAGAAAGAGGCAATTTTGCCCATAATTGCCTCGCTGGGCAAACGTGTTGGCAATCGCAGCGCGTAGCTTCGCGACGGGGACGCTGTTGCCCATCACCGTCCTGTTAATTTGAGCTACACTGTTACGGATATACCGCCATTTGTCGGTACTGGTATCTAAGTCGCCTCTTACGACACGTGGTACACAGGTACTACTCCACTATTGCTGCCGGGAAATGGTACCCACACGGCGAAAATAAAATCACCGGTGCCGAATCAGTGCGGCATCAGTAATGCCGCACTGATTCTGATGGTGTTTTCACATGCTGAGGTTATGAGTAGTTTTAGTGAACATCACGACTGTGTCCCATCATCTTGGCATTCCTCTCTTGCTTCGCCCTTCCATACACGCTCGTTTATTCTTGGTACTGCTGACCTGGCAGTGAATTATTTAAATAATTATAAAAAATTCTAGAGTTAAATAAATTGACCCAACTGAGACATATCAATAAAACCAGTTCGGGCTCACCTCGTTTTAAATACATATATTCAGCACCCTCATAGTATATTCAGTTATATACCTAATTAATAAGTCATAATATTTTCTTACATCTGCGCGTTCAATACTAATAATAAAACTTTTTACTCTAAACTAACAAAACCATTCTGACCATAACGTCAAACGCAAAATGTAAAAAGTTAATTAAACCGTGTTTCAAAGACGTTAAAGAGCAGTAATTACTTTTCTGTTAAGAATGTTATTCTTAAAAACAGTTGTTGCAAGTAGTTTCGAGTCAGTAGTTTTATTATGAGCAGTGAAAATACTTTTATACAGCAAAACTCAACTAAAGTTGGAGTCATAATGTCATTATGGCCCAGTGTTACTAGAATTAAAAAACCGATTTCACTAAACAACACTAATTAAGGTTTAAAAATATTTTTTGTCTATGAATACTACTTTGGCCACACCGGTCATCGGTAGCGCGATCCCGGGCTACCAAGTGATTAATAACTCACTTAAAATAAATAAATAAATTACCACAACATCCCATATATAGGACCTGACTCCGTGGTAAGTCGCTTAAAGCACTTGTGTTACGGACAACAGACAACATAGGAATCGCAAATATACTACTTAAATACATATATTTAACAACCAGACACAGAACAAAGATAAACATTATATAAATATTTGCTCTGGGTGGGGATCGAACCCGCTACCTTTGGCGCACAAGACAGGATCACTACCATCTGCACCATCGGGCCTGTCAAAATTGAAAGATCTTTTTTTCACAGCCGCCTATTGAGATATATTCACACACTATGTATATGATTTTCTGGCTCCATTGAGAGCCATAATAATACAGTTACTCTACATTTGAATGCAAAATGACTGATGGCACAAACAACGGAGCGCTTGTAAGTGTCACTTGCGGGCATCTATGCTAAAAGCAACTTGAATTGCAACTGAATTTATTCCGCAAACCTTTTGTTGTATTCAGTATGAAGAAAGTCAGGTACTTATTACTTAAGATCTGCTTCTTGGTAAGGCGATGTGTACCACAATACTAAATGCGAAAAGCCGAGCTGAATGCGGCAATGCGGCGGCGAAATATAATATAAATCTCTTGGTGTTTGGAAGCAGTTATGGAAAAAGAAAGTTACTTTATAACTATAATTTTTTGACAATTTAATATTAAATTATGCCGCTCAGCATGTTTTTAAGTTTAACCCGATCGATTCAAAGTTTTCTATTGAGGGTTATTCAAGAAGAAGGTTTACATCTAGTCAGGTATTATTAATTAATGTTTTGTGTAAATTTACTGAAATATAACAATTATTACGTGAATGACTTGTCGAAAGGAAACTTTGCTTACGTGAGTAGAAATATGCAACACTCCAAGACATGATCTTTAAACCGCCCAAAGTCGGAGAGGGTTGCAATTAGTTATTAATATGGACTTCAACATCGATATACCCTAATTAAAGACTATGATTGACATTATTCATAGCGTGGAATTCAGGCGTAAAATTAGTTTATTTTTACATGTTCTTAAGTATTGATAAATGAATCACTATAATAATTATAATGATCATCATCATATCAGCCATAAGAAGTCCACTACTGGACATAGATCCCCCAAGAAAAGGGGAATTTTGCCCGAAATTACCGAGTTGCGCAAGCGTGTTGGCAATCGGAGAGCGCAGCTTTCGCAGTGGGGATGCTGCTGCTCATCCCTGCCCTGTGCATTTGAGCTACACTGATTGGGATGGATATCCGCCGCCCGCCACCATCGACCGCCGTCATCTGTCGGTTCTGGTACCATAGTCGCCTCTTACACCTGACACAGAGGGAGGTATTATTCTACTCTGCCGGTACCTCGCGGCTATAATATTAAGTCAGTCTTTATTTAAATATAATATAAATGAGTTTAAATTCGAATGAGGTCTACTTATTTTAGTGGTATTCCATAATGGGCTTGGCGTGGCTTGGGGCGCGCCTGATGATAAATGAGTACTGTATATACGACGCCTGCAACAGCGTCCTAAATACAGTAATATATTTAGTCCCTTCTTGATTATCCCTACAGTCCCTTAAAAAAAACCAAGAGCAGTCAGCTAATTCCGCATATAAGCGTTCAAGTTTCAATGTGTGAGAATGAACTCACTGCCAATAGCGTGCTAATGTGACTTACATACATACAACATAGCTCTTTTACAAGCGATATGGACCCACACATTAGGAGAAGTCCCTAAGAAGAGACTTAAGAAGATTTAAACTCTTTGTCTCTAACTACGTCTTAATTATAATTGCTTAAGCAATCAACTTTCAGTATAAAAATTGTATCGACATGTCAAGTTGCATGTTCAGCGTAAATATTCGTTTAGTAGAATTAATGTTATGGCGTTGCAAATGTATTCTATTCACTTGTCGGTGTCAAAATGCTTTAATATACCTACTTACATGAAAGTGATCCAGTATTGGTGCCGCCGGTGCAATGACCTACGCGTATACAGACATCCACAAATACAATGTTATTGTGACTTAGAAGCACTACTAAAACTATGTGACAGGTAACGTACGTTTCAAATTTTTGTCGAAACAACTTTAAAATGTCCTGCATATGTCACCTGCTCCATACAATTAAGATCTTTTTATCTTACAATCAAGGTTGACAATATACAATTGGATATCAAAAAATATCGTCATGAATCTAAAGACCCATTCATAAACAACACTGAAGTCTATATTTACGATTGTTACGATTTACGATTGTTATGTCCATACTTGCTAACTTACGTTACACACGCACACAAAATTAAACAAGAGTACACCCAAGGAACGTATACAAAGGATACACTGCACTTTCCGGCGAGTGCGTGTCGGTCCTGCCGCCGCAGAGCGTAGGAACCCGTCGCATTAATGCAGCTTTTTTAAGATCAAGGCGACATACAAGCATACGATTCACGTGCTAGTAAACGTCACCGGACCCTTGTGACTTGTAGATTTTATGTTACTGCCTCTCTCCCTCTCGCCCTCCAAACCGGAACACAGCAATGCGAACGCTGCTCTTTGGCGGTAGAGATAGGTTAGAGAGAGGACTAATGCGGTACTAGACGCAATCCATCAGCTCAAATCCAACCCTCCTCATTGTTGGCTTCCCCCAAAAAGTTGAGTTAGGGAAATTATAGAATTATCAGGCTTATCCAGATCTTACAATCCCTAAGGGGATCTAGGATGAGAAAATCATCATAATATGAAGTCAAGTCGCTGCTTATCTATTCATTTATCTGTTTATCTCTTCAATTAACGAAATATGAAAAGGTTTTTTTTGTTGAAGGCGAAGTTATTTCATTTTTTTTTAATAATTCATCTATCTATCCTTTTTTAAAAATATGAATTTCTACCTTGATATAATAAAGCTGAAGAGTTTTATAGTTAGTACTACTGATCAGAGTGTTAGTTAACCCACGTATCGATCAAGGTTATAAACTACATAACATTATGATAGGACCAATGAGGGTGGAGCTTAAACGATACAAGATATGTTCTAAAATTAAAGTGTACGAAACCGCGAGCACAGCTAGTAATTAAAAAGATTTTTTTTTGAATTAATCAGCGAACAAGCTATAAGCTTGATGGTAAACGTGACCGCAGCCTATAGACGCTGGTGTTATCACAAGGATATCAATGGAATGTCGCCAACCCTGTGCACTTAAGATTCTATATCACATTTACCTAGCAATTTCACTGCCTCTCTCACCCTTCAAACCTGAGCACAGCAATACAAATACTACTATTTGGCGGTAGAAATAGGTGAGAGATACCAATGTAACAAATCAACCAACCTTCGTAACAAATCTACTATGTAAAGATAGCAATGAGTTATAGCTAGAAAACTGCGTATGTCTTTGAATGAAAATATTGTCACGTTTATGATTCTCGACATGAGTTCGACGACGTCAATCTAGTAATGAATTTTGATTTATTAATGAATTAAAGTTTACTGGTGACCTGGAGGATGCCCACTCCTTATGTTCCAGTTCCAAAGTACAGTCACAATAACAATAGCATCCGAGCACGTTTCTTCTAAAGCACGGTACGCCCGCGTACCAATTTTGATTGCATAACAATCGGTGTCCGAACTGCTGCGTAGCAAAAAAACTCGGTCGCCAATAAACTTGCTGATTTTCAATAATATCGCAGTCTTGTCTAGGTGGCACCAGCGCAGAGGTTCGCTTCGCACTGGTTGGTACAGACGTGCGCTCATGTTGAGTGAGTGCGAGGAGTGATATATCCAAAGTGGGAAATGAAGTTGAAAAAGACGGTGACGTATTGCATTAAAGGAAACTCGATATGTGTCAAATATTCAACCAAGTTAATGCCGCAGGTATTTTTTTCCATATTTACAATTTTAACGCATGCACTGGTAATTCAGTTTGAGTATGAAGAGTATAGAAGCTTTGCCGACTTCCAATGTAAATATTTTTTGTAGTATTTCCGATACCTACTGATTATTAACAATTCTTTAGACCTTGATCCAATGCTGACTTCTTAGAAAAAATATTGCCTACAATAAAAACAATGATTACCCAATGTTTAAATATATTATAATTAAGAAAAAACTGCTTTACATTAATTAGTAATATTATTCTAAAACTAGAATTTATATAACAATTTCTTTATATATAGTTGTATATACAGATTTATTAACTGTTAAAACATCCACACATAATGATCATGGAACGAATAACATACAATAAAATACACACATGATTATAGTGCACTTCTGATGACTTTTTTATCTATATAACAAAGCATAACCATCTAACAACTAGACTTCAGGATGAACAAAATGCATGCAAGAATTCATTTGTTTTATTTCGTTTCAGTTTTAATTTATCTAAAAGAAATGAAGATAGGGTATTTTTGAACATAATGCAAGCAGAAGCTTGGGTGCTGTCATAATTTGCTTCATTGTAAACTTAATCTCTTTGCTGATTTTAATTTATGGTTATGTGTAGCCTTTTTTTATGTTAGAGTAATGATGAGCTCTCTTTTTCCACTTACCTGTATGTTATACACAAAGGCCTAACCGTGTCTGTATGAATGATCACGTAAACTAAAAATATACTAAACGGATTTTCATAAGGTTCTCATCTTCCATAGATTGTTTCATTAGATAAGTTTAAATATATAAATAAGCAATATTTATTTTATTGCTGCATTATGAAGATGTTTGTTGAACATTGAACATCAGCGGTGATATACCGGCAAAGTAGAATAGTACCTCCCCCTGTACCAGGTGTCATAAGAGGCGGCTCTAAGATACCAGAACCGACAGATTGCGGTATAACTATCCGAGACGGTGTAGCTTAAATGCATAGGTTGGGAATGGGCAGCAGCATCCCCGTCGCAAAAGCTACGCTCTGCGATTGCCAACACGCTTGCCCAACGCGGCAATTATGGGCAAAATTCCCCCTTTATTCCCCCTTTATTTATCTGGTTTGATGATGATGATGATAATGATTGTTGAACCTGTTGAGCAAAATCGTACCAACGTTTTACCGAAAGCGGACTATATGGTAATTAGAACCCCAGAATAGACGCAAAACAGCACTTTATCTAGTTTTATAGTTTTTAGTATACCATGTTGAAATAAGATGTCTGGTGTGGCTAGCATAAAACAATAGAGAAAAGAAATAGGCAGGCAAGCTAATGAATTTATCCGGACGAAAACGGGTCAGGTTGCTAGTTTACTTATGAATAGTTATTTTTATTAGACCAAGTCGACAAACAAGCATGCAGTCAGCGTGATAGTAAGTCACTAGCGCGTTGCCATGCCAACCTTGTGACTTGAAGAAATTATGTCACATTATTTACACAGTATAGTATTTAGCCAATCATTGAACTGCCTCTCTCACCTCCCAAACCGGAAAACAGCAATGCGAACCTAACTTGAGTCTTTGTATAAAAGCTTCGATTTTTTTTGTATAAACAACTGCTAATAAATAGTACGTATTAAATTAAGATTTTATAGGCATTCCAGCATGCTGAATTTCATACTAAAGTTAATATTTACTACAATAAATTCAACAGGCTTCTCCTGAAGTATTTTCTAAATATTTTTCCTATGAATTGAATTTACTTCGCACAAAACCGGTTTCTGCTTACCATGACAAAATTCTTACCGATATGGGAATTCAATGGAAATCCATTGTAATTGTGTTGCATTACAGTTTCAACTAGATATAGATCCTTCTGAAAAACAACACGAACATCAATGCCACGTTCTAAATAATCCAACTACACCTGTTCAGGTGACTTCAATACAGCACTGCCAGCTAATTAAATACCACTATTTGGAGGACGTGCGTCATCAAAAATAATTTTGACGAGGTTATGAATGAAGACGAATGATTACAAACGTCATCCACAGACTAATATAGGCATGAAGTATTCATTTGACAAACTTGCGGTCGAAATTTCTGGATCACAGTGTGAGGTGCGCCATTTAGTAATGGTTTTAATCTTCCCTGTTCCAAACAGACTTTTGTGTAGACCTGCCAATATACTAAACCTGCATTAATATTTTTGAGAAGTAAATTTACCAATTATTAATAAACATCACACCAGCCGTTGGAAGTTCACTGCTGGACGTAGGCCTCTCCAATAAAAGGGGAATTTTGACCATAATTGCCGCGCAGGGCAAAGGTGTTGGCATTCGCAAAGGCGCAGCTGGCGCGATGGGAATGCTGCTGCCATCCTCGCCTTGAGCATTAGAACTACCCTGTATTGAATAGATATACCGCCATGAGTTGTTTCTTGTAGAGATAGCGTTCTCGTTATTATACCTCCCGTACTATTCTACTCTGACGGTACCCCACGGCTTATCTATGTGTTATATCTATATTTATTTAAATATAGCTTGATTAGAATGATATCTGTCAAACTAAAGTATTATTAAATTAGTTTAACGGTATTTTCTCTTAATTTTAGATTGATTTATTATAATATTCTTTATACATGAAATCTTTGCAATTGAAATGATATTAATATTAAATGAGGATGCGAAATGCATATATAAATAAGTTTTGTGATGTTACTATACTGACATCAGTAAATCTAATCAAGCTTTATTTAACAGAATATAGAAATAAATATAATCAAGAGGTAAGCTAAGTCAAAAGGCACGTGTGTCTTTGGTTGTTTATTATAAATTTACACTACACCTGTGTTCGTCGCCTAAAGCACTTGTGCTACGGACGGACGGACATATATTCAATACCCAGACAGAGAACAAACACAAATATCATCATATAAATATCTGTATCTGTACTCTTATAGGGGATCGACGAACACGGCCTTTGGCGTACAAGATAGGATCTTTAACTACCATTTGAGATATCGGGCCCGTCAAACTAAGCTTTTAAGAACTTCTGTTGAGAAGTTACATTTAACACATTAAAAGTGCGACGTGCGTCATCAGCAATATTTTGACGAGGTTAAGAATGAAATGGCTCGAATAATAATTATAAATGTCATCCACCGACTAAGAAGGGTATGATGTGACGCCATGAAGTATTCTTCCGACGAACTTGCGGTTGACAATTCGGAATATGTGCGCCATTTGGTAATGGTACGATGTCATGACGTTCGGTTATTTGTCATCGTTATATCAGCTGGAGGTTTACTGGTGGAATTATGTCTCTACAAGAGATTTCCAATGGTGATTCTTGTAACTGCCGGTGTTTCCATTCGGCATTCCAACTTGACTGTCCAATCGGCATCAGTTCCGAGTGCTATGTCAAGTTCTTCATTAAATGTACACATTCCTTAATAGTTTAGAGAGTCCTAGCATATCCCCCTCGATCGCTCATTAGACTATAGTATATGTAGTGTATATATATTTAGCCCATATTTATGTATGTAGAGAAATTAATAGGCAGATAGATCTGATACAAAGCTCATCTGCATTTGTATCTTACCCTCACCTATTTCTGCCGACAAACAGCAATGTTCGTATTGCTATAGGCCGGCTCGGAGGGTAAGAGAGACTGTGAATTTACTGGGTAATGTGACAAATACATATTTACTTCATAAGGTTAGCAACGCGGTAGTGATATCCTAATGATGATAAGAGCGTTTATAGGCTGCGGTGACGGTTACAGTCACGCGACCCGGATGAGTATATTTCAAGTAAATAAACAATTTGAAAAATTACAGTACTAAAATAACATTAATAATATATTTTGGATACTTATACTGAATGATTTACATAGCCTGCTTTACCAGCTTTTAACTTAATTAGTCATTCAGTTATCCGCATAGGATGTGGTGACGATTTTATCCTTTTATGAGTTAGCATTTTCGACCGTGACTTTAACTTAAATTTGTATTGTTATCAGAATTAAAAATTAATATCATATTTACTGACATTTACGCGTTCAATATTCATAATACTCGTAGAACTATTTTTGAACGGTTTAAAAACAACGTTTGACATTGTTTGTTCTTAAGAACAAAAAATGTAAAGAGTAAGTAACTATATTTTATTTTTGCTGCCAGATTGGCCTTTTTACTGGCTTAAATCTTAGCAAATAAACCGGAATATTTTCGCATAAGATAAGGTTTATATGGTTCTGATTACATAATTGTATAGATTTCAATTTACAGAAATAAGAGATCCGTTTTAATAATAAAATCAAACAAAATTTTATATACAGTTTTATCAACTGAAACCATATGGTACTTGACACTATACAAATTGTTATTCATTACATATTTTATTATATTAAGTATAAAAAACACTTGTTGGAATTTAATTTTAATTCAAGTGACTTTTTAATTCATTAATATTTTTGTATGGGGGCATTGTGGCACATTCTGTCTTCTTGTTTTTTGCAATACTCCTAAGTGACGAGCCAAGACCTGTAAGGACGCGCTCTTAAGTGCTAGCCGTGACTTCCGTTCCCATATGTGAGCCCTAGAGAAACTTTCACAGTTCACGTGAAAAACGTGCAGAGCGAGAAGCGGTCAGCCAATGGTGTTACATACTCCTCCAGTGATGCTGGAATTGATGTCTGAGTAGACCTTCGGTTCGACGAGCTTTCTGCCTGCGAAGTGTACTGCGAGCTCTTAACTCTATCTCTAAGCTTCTATGTCTGTCGCTACTTGACAGCTAAACTGGAAAAAAATCGTGTCTAAGCTTAAGAAAAAAAACAAGATCTATCCCTCGCGAATATGTTTGCGAAAAGAAATGTAATCTATTTGTTAATCCAGTCCATATTCTCTGATCCCAATTTCATCCAAATTTGTTTGTACGTACGTGCGTGAAAGAGTAACAAACAACCATAAATGTGTTGTTGTGTCGCCGCTTGACGTATCTAGTAACTAGTTTGTATGCGTAGAACAACACTCGCAGATCCTCTACTAAACTTCACGTTTCCCACGCAGTTTCACTGACTTTAACTCGGCCCGCTTTATTTGCGACTCCTATCGGCGGCGGCGCCAGAGGCGACGGCGCGTGAGTTTTGACGCGAATGTGTCACATCTTTCTATTTCCAAACAGGCGCCCGCCTCTGGCGGCTGAAGGACCCACCTCACCGCCTTTTTGGTAGGGCTGCCGATGTACTTATCGTGCATCAATATCTTTAAAAGGTAAATATACCGATTACAACAATTTAAAAAAATATGATACTCGTAAAATGTTTTGTTTAGAAATTAACACATAAGTGGCTGGTAAGCCAAGCCTAAGAGCACGGGTGACGGAATTTTAATTAGTTAACTTGATATATTATTATAAACATGACATTCCGGAAAGTTTTACGTTTTGATGTCATATTTCCTTCCTAATTTTATAGCACTCGGTGGTAATGTTTCCAGGTTCCAAAGTGGCCTAAATTAATTTTCAATATTATGGATACCTCCGTAACTATACTAAGGTTTTATTAAACTCGTGACTTAAAGATATTTGGCAGTGTTACCAATTATTTCAGTTCCCTACATAATGTAAGTATTGAGTCCAGAAAGATACAATAAAAAATAAATTAAGAAGTACTACTGTACGACCATATAATAGTCCTTCATAATATACTATGAAATTCAAATCTAAATTAATTTATTGCTTGTCACATTATATGAAGATGATAGACAAAATACAAATTACAGTTTCATGTCACGTCCTGCAAGGGCGTTGCAATATGTAAGTCCTAACTACATGCTAGCTTAACTAATAATATCCAATTAATATACTTTAATATAATTGTAAATAATTATATAAAATTCGTTATAATAAATTAACATCTAATCTACAATAAAATGAAGGACGATACCCAAAATAATTTAACAGTCTTAAATCAGTTACTATACTATAACAACGCCCAAAAACAATGCAACCTACACTGTTATTATATATTAATCTTCCTACGAATAAAATCGGTGGCAACCTTGATCCTGAAAACTAAAATAGCGCCACTTTGAACTCACCCGTCATTAGAGTGACCAAGCCAGGATCAACCGTGACTGGGCCTTAATCACTTTTATCGTCTAGACTCCAGGATGACTTGTCTCGCGCTACTGGCGTGACTGCCTTCCTACTTCGCTCTTCTTTTTGTCCACTAATTCTTATTACAAATGGACTAGTTTATTTGCCGAGGACATATGACTGAATCACGGCCGGATGATAATCCGGAGTCCTGTTTTCTCTTCGTACACGATTTTGTTCACAATTTTATATTATTTTTTTTATGTTTAATATCCTTCATATAAATAGCTCAAGTTATGCCTTATAATATCTTATATAATAAGAGTATAGTCTCCGTCATCTTTCCATCCAGCCTCTTTGGAGATAATCTGACACTAACAAATAGTCTTTTTCTTTTAGATTTTTACTGAATCTGTTTAACTATGTAATAACTCTCTCTAAATGTCTGTGCTGTCTACTTATTGTTGCGAATATGGTCCTTAATGACAACGTAAGGTCTTTACTTTATCTCTCTGGGGATCTCTTGTTATTAAGGGAAGATCTATATAGCTTCGTGACAGCTAAACTGCGCAGAATATCGAGCCGATTCCATAAAGAATAATAAATAGCCAGATCTATCCCGCGGAAAAATGTTATCGGATTAAAAGTAGCCTATCTGTTACTTCATGTCAATAATCCTTCTGCTAAATTTCATCCAGATCTGTTCTGCCGACCCACCGAGAAAACTTAACAAACATAGGTACCGCCAAATAGCAGTGTTCGCATTGCTGTTTTCCGGTTCCGGTACCTTCAAGTCACAAGCTTGGCAATGTGTTTGTGATATCCTTGTGATATAACGAGCCTCTATAGGCTGCAGCGACTTGCACAGCATGCTTGTGTGTAAACCTGATCAAATAAAATAAATGAAATATACATCTAACAAAACTAACAAGCTTTCGCGATTGTAATAATGTAATGCTTTATTTTAATATCACCAACACCTCACCTTTTTACCCGCTTTGTTCCTCATCCCGAGAGATTAATATAAATACACGGATGATTAATAAGCTGATATTATTAAATGGCATAGTAGCTTAATGATAAGTGAAAGAACCGGTGCAGTATTTTTCCAGTTTTTTCATTAGTAAAGTTAAGAAATAAAAACCTTGCTTCATTGTTCCATTCCTATAGCCTGATTCCATTAAGTGTTTAATGGAGTAAGAACATTTGAAATAGGTAGAGTAGTTTTCGAGTTAAATCTTAACAAAGAAATAAAACATCTAATCTTACGTCTTTATAATATTAGTTTAGATTTGCAAGTAGTGTCAATGTCGTGATACTATACTACTACTATACTACTACCTAGACTTTGGAAAATATTTGCAATTAAATAAAATACTAGCTCAGCGCCCCGCCGTGACTCCATCGTGTAGTCCATTACTTTATTTTCAAATAATATATATATATATATATAATACTTCTTGTTTTTAGGGGTCAAGTCATGACAAATTTATTAAAATTCTGTTCATTGGCTTGACAGAGTTCATTCCACACTTATGGTGTTAGTATGCGTTAGTAAAACGTGGCTAATTGTTTGGTTATTATGTTTTTTCTAATGAGTGGTTACGCTTAAACAAGGAATATTTCTTATTTTGTGTAATTAAAAAAATTTCAAGAATTCAACTTTTACAAATTTGTCGGAATTTCTAGACCTATTTTGGACTCAATGTCCAACGTATACAGTAAGGTGACCCGACAGACGTTTTCCTGCTTTAACTTAATATGTTTATTATTAAAGAAAACCGTGACAGGAAACTTTTCTATATAAGGTTTATCAAATTAATAAATTGGGCAGATTATAAGAACATCTGTAGCCAAGTGTACTACAGAACATGTACGAATGGAATCTTCTCGCCTGATTTTATCGAGAATCGTAAGATTTATCTTATAAGGTTTAGAATAAAGCGCCGTCCTTCAAATCTCGATCACCGTCTGAAGTGATGTTTCCGTTTGATACGACTAAGTTCTAGTGTCTCACAGGTATTACGTGCCGTCAGTGTATCGATAATTTTATCATGTATTTATTGATTATTGTGGAATTTCCAGCTTCCGTTTTACAACTTTCTTACGCGGATTTCAGATAAATTTCACTCACGCATTCCTTAATCCGTTTCAAAAAAATATTTCTTTTAATGATCAACGCTAAAACGTTCAAGCCATATTCGACTTTATTTCTGAAACATTAACGAAATTCTATATAAAGTACAGAGAAACACATCGCTCTGCGGCAACACATTAAAACTTCTATCAAAAAAATTAGACGTAGAAAAACTTTAGCGTTTATCTGTAGACAGTTTATTACTCGTGTAAATTCCATTATACATTTTGTGAATCTCCCCCTTGATGCGTACTACGCAAATAAAAAAGAATCGATGTCACATTCAAGTAGATTTATGAGACGCCTTTATGACTGTACCAAAATACAAGAACCCACTTAAAATATCCTCACTGAAAGTAAATTTACACATCTTCGAGTGCTACTTCCTTTGTAAATCATCAACATTACGCTCTGTTATCAACGAATAATATAATCGCTTTATTCTATTTCAATTCATAGGCTTACTTTATGACTATGTACTGACTCTACATTACCATAATACCAACTACGTAACGTCTGTCTCTACCACAAACGTGTACAATGTACATGCAAACCACAGTCCATACAAACAATACACACATATGCGTGTGAATCTCGAATAGTGCTATCACTTTCTATGAATATAAAGAAGGAAAGAGACAGCGACGACGCGGGGGGAGACGAACCTGAATTGATAAAAGCAACAGTTGATCGTGCCTAAATTCAGTTTGGAATGAACCTGCGAGTGGGATTATCGCGCCGCACGGTCGCTCTGCGCCGTGTTTAAAATGTGACTTCGACTTTTATGTGTGGCTCGAATGTAGTACCGTACTACACAGTTATAGTGAAAGACCATATTTTATAACAAGTTAAAGCATTGTGTTGTTCTCACGGCATTGGTGACGTGGACGCCTGCAAGGATTAAAAGTTTATTGCGACGAAAACCGCCTCGCACAAAAACTTTACTCGATCGCAATCAGAAGCGTTACTATCAGATCACTCTCACTGAAGAGCACGTAGCGATCGAAAATTCTAGAATACAGGAAATAATTTGCCTTATTTACATATTGAGCGGCGTTTATTTGCATCGAAATAAGTGCTCTCTATCAAATTATGGTGGTAACTAAAGTCGACAATATGGCCTCATACACCACGTACACGGGAAAACCAAAAATATTCTTCCCAAAGAAGGTAAGATAATGTTTTAGCATATCAACGAATAGTGTTTACGTATTACATTAATTATAAATTCATATATAACGTCAAGAATTCATATAAGACTATAGTAACGGAAACATGTTTTGGTTCACATGGTACTCGTAAAAAACAATAAGACTTTTGTATATTACAACAATACGTATCTCTTTTGTGTTATAATTATACTTATTAAGTTGTACGTACAGTCAGGTGTTGCCTTATTTAAAACATTTTGTGTGTTGTTATTTCAGCTTTAACTATGGGTATATACTAAAATAATATTTATGTTATAAAGTATGAACATATCTTTGTTTAGTTCTAAATGTATTGATTGAAATCTAATCTTTGAATTAATCTTTCGTAATTGCATATAAAAAGTTATCGGAAAATTGAAAAGACAAGAGATTTTATTTCATAAACGACTATTCAGTTTTCTATATTTTATCTTCAAGGATTTTCTATAAGTATAGTATGGAATATTTGACTAGACACAACTTATTTGTAAATTATTCGATTTATTCACAATGAATTACAATATAGTACTTCTATTAATTTAAATTAATAATAATGGGTTCATTAATATATAAAGTATATCTTTTACAATAGAGTTTACATAATCTATGAATCAGTACATACAATGCAAGTTTGCTCTACTTAGTCGACCTACATCCGAAATACTCTAACCTTGTTAAATTCTGCGAAATTTCAAGACAATTACCGATGAAGTGCAAGATTACGGCCTAAATATAACCAAAAACATCAGAAGTCACTGAAATAACAAATTTATTATTATATTTTTTCGGGAAATGGCTATTTGTAGCATACGTTAATGTATTTAATAATCATGTATTATAGATTATATATATAGATTGTAATATACTGTGGTTGAAATCTTGTAAAAGTTCGGCTTATTTAAGTTGTTAGTAAAATATTACATTTATAGTAACAACACTAATATAAAAAGACTATAATTAATTTATTTGAGTGTGACATCCTAGGAAAATGCTAAAAAGCTAGAATATTATTTGCGTTAGCTAAGTTACCTAATTAACGTAGGTACAATAAATATAACTAAAGTCTAAATCACAAATGTCTTCCAAATTTTAGATAGAACACAATCATAAATAGGTTTTATATTGGCCTAATTTACCTAAAAAAATATTAAATTGTCGATGTTCACAAAGTGACGTATTGATCAACACAAATCTGTGAAAATTTTGCAATTGACACGGGTATGTGTTTATTATGTGAGTAAATGCGCTCCATTAATTCCGAAATTATTTGTGGACCATTGACAGATAAGATTAATCTGTCGCATTGTGTGCTGGCATCTAGATGTTCAGATAACGGGAGTCATACCTAATTATTATGTACTTTTTCTAAAATGATACCTATCTCTTAGTACTTGGAATATGTATAAGATTAAGCATTCGATGTTAAATACTATTCAACTAACGGATTTAGATTTACCAACATTGGGTATTAATATATACATAAATATAATTTACTTCTCTTACATCCATCCTCACAACCGTCAACATAACAGTTATATTACGTTTACCATATAATGTTTTATGCAGGTTTAAAAAAGTCAGTTCAAGACGTTTTCGTGGTTATATTCCGTTACTCAGCTTAAATAGAATAACCGACGTATTATTTTTTACTCAATTTTATGATTCTATGAGAAAAACAATTGATCATGCCGAAGTGAGAAATCAGTATGGATATTCCAAAAAAATTATTAACAAACATTTTTGCTTTACATTTTCCTTAATGAAGTAATCACAATGGATATGAAAACCACATACAAAATTTCACCACCAACCATATCCTGTTACGACTCTTCCCATTTATTTTATTCACACAGCATCCGCGTTGAGCGCTTGTTTCACAAGGTCTTCTGTGCAATATCTTTGACCTACAAACGAGTGCGTAATAACAAATTGAACCTTCATTCCACGTCTTAGCGCCGAATTTCTTCCAACACGGCTCAGGTTAAAGGGTAAAACAGTCCCCACATCTGGGTAAAGACGCGTACATCAGAAATGATGCCTTGTTGTCATAACAGCAAGAAATAAATCACTCCAAATGTTGTTTCTTTTGATATCGCCGCCGTTGATAAGGCAGTCTTTGTGTACGCATCACAATACTTTATGAGTGCACATTAGCTTGCAGCTTCGCCATTTACGGTACGAATTAAAATTAATAGTCTCTTAAATAGGTCATGGTTGTGCCGCAAGAACTAATAAAAGATAGGAATCAAAGGACTCAATCAACACAGCACGTATTATATTTACTGCGTCCATATATTACGTCCATAATAAAAATATTTTTATGCACCTGTTCCAGTTGAAGCACTACGGCCCTATGCGTCATTAACAGTACAGCGTAGAACAACAGTCAATACCAAGGTAGCGGTATTTTATTTCACTATGGCCATTACTTTTCAATATTAATAACTAAAGGCAATATTCAAAATTCAATATTAAAAACTTGTGCCATTTATTTTAATAGTCAAACAATTACAAAGATTGATCATCGGCTGTATGAAGTATGAAGCACAAATTTACAAAATGCTAAGCAATTAAAAAATGAGCACTCCAAACAACTTAATTTATTGCTAATTAACCTCAATATATCAAAATTTATTACTTCAAAATGTGACAATACAATGTGTAAGTAACTGTACCTGTTCATATAATCCCTGTATCCATTACTAATTCGTTTCATTGTGCAGTGCAATTAAAATTGATTCATGTTTCGATATTTAAACGTATGTACATTAAAAGTTCAAATATTACATCTGCGTATTGTAGTAAAACACAAAACGTCAAACTGTAATTTTCAGAGATTATTGCTCTCAATTATCCTCTGAATTATTATACCATACGAGAAACGATACAATACAAACTTGCTAAATTGTAGAAATAATGTGAGCATGTCAATCTGAAACTGTTCTGCTTTGATGTCATTAGCCATTTACAACTGACTTTAACGACTGTAATCAAGATTGTATCTATATTGTAAAATCTTAGATGTCCTGTAACCCGATACGTGGATGGGAAATAACAGGGAGATAATCAATCCGTACTGGCGCCGCTGTCAACCTGTGTCAATGGGGCAATTTAGATGAATTGATGCAGAATTGCTCAACCGACATTATGGACGCCTAACTAGGTATATTAGTTTAGCGTAGACATTGTTACATGGACGTGGCAGTCAATAAATCAATCGCAGTCAATCATTTTACACAGAATAGAACAATGAATAACGAATCAACTGTCACGATCTTACATTTAATAAGGCAAATTGGAATACCATGGGTATATGACATAACAGCGTGTATCGGTAACTATTGTATTAATTCTAGGTAGTCAAACTTTGTGAACCAAACAAAAGAGGCAATGGTGTTTAAGCATAATAAAAAGTTCGGAATGCAACAGGTTTAAATTGCGGTGTGGTCATCGTAACAGGGTGTTCCGTTGACACTGCCGGTGCATTCCCGACGTGCCTTAATGATGGACGGGACTCAGAGCCGTGGAATGTCGGGGGAATGCATTGACCATCTTCCTGTGCCCCTCATTGGATAATTGGCTTTTTTTGCTAACATATGATATATAAGCGAGCTCAGTTTGATAATATCGGATTATGATATGAAAATCAAAAGAAATTGTATCGTATCAGAGATACTAGAGTTCAAGATTCTATATCTTGAAAACTGACACGGTCGAAATACCAAAAATACATTTGAGTGATACTTTGAATAAGATAGACAATCGCGATAATTTTAGCCTTCACTTTAGAGCGGTACACTTTGAGGTACGTATTCTGTGTACCTAATATCTAATATTGTCTTGTCTCTGGATGATGTCCTTCTATCATAGGTTTAGAAAAGTTATTTCTTCATAAAATACTCAGCTATACATACAGAAATTAGCTAGAACGACAAACAAGCATGAATTGTAATAACTAACATCTTTAAAGACAATATTTCAGATTTACTCGACGCTTCTGACGGCATAGACTTTGCAATAATCAATGCATTCATAAAATGTAGCATCCAATCCGTAAATATCAGATGTGTAGCCATTGTGTTCCTACATATATCTTTTCCGGATTTCCCATTTCCTATTAAAATCTGTTTATGGCTCGAGTCTATAAGTGGGATGATTGGAAAATATTGTATCAACATAGAAACTTCCTAAGTGATTATTAACAGATGTTTCCGTTTTGCTTCATAAGGAAATGCAATATTTATGTATTACTATCTTATATAAGTGTTTATATTTATGTACTGACTCTTATATTTCTATGTTACAAATGTTTATATGAAATTCGTTCGTATTTTATAAAAGATTTGACGGGAACATAAAATATATTTGCGATTTTTTCACTGTGTTACCGCGAACTTTCCACTTTACTTAAAATACGCGTTTTTAAGTTTCAAGCGTCTTAACCAGTTTTAAAATGCAATCTCTCCAGTCCGCCTCATTTACCTCTCCCGGCCAAAAG
Source organism: Heortia vitessoides (assembly GCA_020976665.1). Taxonomy (NCBI): domain Eukaryota; kingdom Metazoa; phylum Arthropoda; class Insecta; order Lepidoptera; family Crambidae; genus Heortia; species Heortia vitessoides. Next base: position 12,626,327 of record JACJUM010003085.1, on the reverse strand, counting down.
AACTATGTCTCTTTGACTGTATTTAAGTTTGGGGAAAAACAAGCAATTCATACGGACCAGCGTTTTGTTCAAGTTCCATTAATTCCGCAAGTGAAGGCGGGTACGTTGTCGTTGTAGAATAAAAGACTTCAGAAATTAATATATTTTATAGAGGTAGACCTCATACAGAGGTTCTCTACATTAGAACGTCACTCTTATCTATTTCTACCCCCAAATTTCAGAGCTCGGAATGCTGTGTTAAAAGGGTTCTGGTTTAAAGGGTGTGAAATGCAGTGAAATTAAGGGATAATGAAACATAATATCATTTAGTTACAAAATTGGTAGCGCGCTAGTGATAACATTGTGATATTACTAGCGTCTATAGGCTGCGTTGACGCTTACTATTACGCGGATAGAGGCTTTTTTGCCGACCTTGTCTAATAAAAAAAATTATTATGCGTTATGTGCAGTATGTACAATGTTTATCATAAAGCAATGGATACCAAATGTTCGGTAGAATCTCATTTCATTATGAAATAGACATACTGGCGCTTTGTTTCTGGATCATAGTGATAAACCCAAGATTCGTCATCTGTTACGATGTCGCAAGCAGCGGGAAGAACCTACTTCGGATTTAACAATCGTATTCCGGCACAATTCCACGGGCTCCTGCGTCTGGGCATTTGAGGGGCCGTGCGGTGGCAGCCGCTACGAAATCTTCTTTATGCAAACATGCATAATCTCATCTAGGTCTAATCTTCATGTGCAGTCTGTATCCACAAGTATCTCTTTCTCAGTCTGATTTTTCCTTAAGACGGACGGCATTTAAATACTGTTTTGCCATAGATTGCTTCAGGTGAGGACTGATGGATGTAGTTGAGCCAGATGATGGAATGTAGAGTAGGAAGGAAGTTTTCCTTTTTTAGTTCTTAAACTAAACCGTGACTTGACATTATTTTTAAATCTTCTTTTATGTGATTTTTTTAAACTACTAAACATGTCTGAATAAACCAATGCCTAACTCTAAATGGTAACACCAGATATAATTGAGGCGACAATTTATGCAAAAATAGACTGGTCTATTTATTTTTCACTTCCATCACAACGATAAGACGGGTATTACCCGGATAATAACAACGGAGAAGTCGCTTATATATGAGTAGATGTATGTACACGTGTGTATCTAGTTCATTGTTTATTTATGTAGCTCGGACAAAATAAATTGGAATTACTCTGGTCGTCCTCAGACTTTCCTCGGAGGAAGCCAGTACCAAAAATAGCGTTTCCGCCGAACACCACTAAGTAGGAAGCCGACGCGCGCAGTTTTCCGGTGCCCGCCCACAGTTGTCGCGCCACTAGGGCTGTTCATATGTGCAATGTATATCTTCTACAAGAAAGCTTACTGCAAGAAGAAATTATTTACTGAAATTATAGTATTGCAAAAAAAGCCCTGCGACTGGTAATTAGCCAGTATTAAATTTAAAAAAAACGTAGATAATGCTATTATTTTATTGTATTGTGTCTTGAGACCAGTTGGCTTTACAAGATAACTATAATTCAAAAGTGACCCAATAATAATCTGTCAGCTTCAGTGACAACCCCACTCATCGCTTATACAGCTCGCATCGCTCGGGCCGCTCGCGCCCACGCGCGCTTAGCTGGATTAAATTGCTCATGATACTATCGACTGCGGCTAAGTGGGCAGTTGCGACAACTAATTCGCTTTTAAACGGCTCGGGAATACGTCTGTAATTTTATTAGCGAGTGTACTAGGATGATTATTTTGATTTGTATTACATTTGGCTTCTATTTGACGACTAACTTATTTAATAACAAATATGGGTACCGTATATACACAATATGTAACTTCATTTATATACAGTTTTATCCATACTTATATTAAAATGCTAACGTGTTTGTCTGCTACTGCGGTGCCAAGATTTTGGTGCGCTAAGGGTCGTGGGTTCGACAAATATTTTAATTATATTATTTTTTCTCTGGGTGCTATTATATGTAATACGTATTATAATTATATTTGTGATTCCTCTATTTTCTGATGGAATCAGGTTAATGTGAAAAACTAGCATGTACTATAGATTTTGTTTTATTACAAAAAGAGGAAAACGTTTCTTTTCTTTTACTCTCTACTACTACATTCTCTTCAACTTACAGCGTTTATTTCTTATTTAATAATTTATGATGCCAGATTTGCAATATCCGATGCTTGTCCCCTATATAAGTCCTAGCGAGTTTACTTGTAACCAGTAATGTATAGATGATGCGAACGTAGAACGATTATTAAATATATATGAATAATTTGTCCAAATGTGGCAGTAGTTATTGCTCTTTCTCGGAACCCCAGGCCCACGCCCACGCCCAACCCGTCCGTATGCACAATCACTTATGACCAAATACGGGCCGATAAGATATGCGACTCCGACGGTTTTCCTTAGACCTGCCTTCGAAGTATTTTGCCTTATTAACACTTAATGAACTTAGTGTGATGTGATGTGAAATGTCACCGTTACAAATTTATTGCACACTAGCTATCCTCCTGACTTTGTCTGCCTGCACTTCATATTGCGTCCCACGGGAACTTTCCCGTGATAAATTCCTTAATTTCATTATGCTCTTTTCAGTCGTTTAGTAGTGAAAAAGTAATAAACAAACAGACAGACACATTTTCATATATATATAAATAAATTCTTCATGTTACCCGATGATAAACGTAGCTGTTGATGAAAGAATTTTAAAAACCGTTTCGATTTTTATTGAGTTCAACCAACACATCAGTCAAAATTATTATAATACTACTTCGCTGGCCCAAACCTTAAAATATTTTATCCCATTGATCCGTTACCGTGAGTGTTTTAATCCTGTTTTCTAACATATAATCTCACACTCCGATCTTTCCGATCCCGTTGGTAAAAACCTGGCCCTGACGATTATAAGGACAATAAAAAAGAATTTTTAGTGAAGCCGCGTATGCGCATAACTCTTGAAGTCTTATGCGCATTCGCATTTTGAGGAAACATTTTTATTTATATAGAAGATTTTATTCGATTACAATACATATGTAGGTAATGAATCTAATTAATGACAATGTAATTCTAACCCGTAATCGAAGAAGATAAAAATTCATGTTTTATTCGTTCCGTTTTATCCGCAAAAAACAAAATTAAAGTTAATAGCATTTTTAATTACCACCGCTGTCTTAATTTAATGGCATCCTCTTTTATCCTCTATATCCATAAATTGATTTGAACTATGGCCAAACGTACAGATGTGCCCTACAGACCACTCGAATGGACGTCAAAGGTGACACGAACAATTAGTGACAATTACACCGCTGGTTTGTGGACACACAATAATCTAATGATTTATAAATAAATGACCGTTAAGAAATTAACCCGTTGACTAAGTAGGTTGAGTATAACCTATTATATCCAGTACAATTAAGATTGCGAACATAATTTATTTATTGATTAGTTAGGTGATTGGGTACTTACTTAATCAGATTTCGCTCTTGGTCATTTATTATTGCTTATTGGTAATAATAATTATTCACAACCTAATTATTCATAATAAACACATAATTTTTCCGTTTTCGTATTTTGATAATAACATCCTGCCAATATTATGAACGGCGAACGTTTGTCAAGATTGATGGATGGAGGATTTAACTCATTCTTGTGACAAATATAAATAGATTAATAATACTGTACGACAATACTGATCTAGCGTGAGAGTGAAATATAAACTAAAATTTATTGGGTTTGACGACGCATTATTTACTTCCCTATCTTAAGCGCCAAGGGTCGTTGAATCGATTCCCACTTAGGACAAACATTATATGATAAATATTTGTGTTAGTTCTGTGTCCCGGTAGTTAAATTTAAAAGTATTTCATTTATTTTTGTAAATCCTCTGTGGTTAGACATCCAAAACACAAGTGATTTTAGCGACTTATTACGGAGTCGGGTCAATTAGTGAGATGTTAAATGAATTTATTCATTTACTTGTGTATGTTTATTTATGATAAATGCACCTATATTTCTTGAATCAAAAGTAGTCTAAGTTCTTTAAAACTCAAACAACACGCAAAATTTCATCGAAATCTCTGGATAAGGAATGAAATCTGTAGATTAACGCAGGCGATGTCGGGAGTGATGGCTAGTTAAAAATACACGAGTAAGCTGTTACATACAAATTGAAATAGGATGACTTCATCAATAACATGCGATCTAGATTAATTTACGTGTACATTTGCATCGCAAATCTTTGAACTTTACAAAGGTAAATAACGCAGTTTGTCATTACAAAACATCATCCACGAATAATTAATAACCATCGATGGGCAAACGAACTGTGACTCACCGATTAAGAAACACTTAATGAATCATAAACACTGCCTACTGCTGAGACCTAACACGAACCTTCATTATGTAATGGACACGGATACGCGGCAATTAGTCTTTCACATAATTTTATTTTAAATTATGACAATCAATCCATTCTTTATACAGATAACGCTTTGTTTTAATCAATTGAATGAAGTAGATATCCGATAACGTACATACATCAGTCACTATCGTAACGAATTCGATTTTAGGTAGAAACAGACTGCATATTGCCAAGGACAAGAAAGGCGTCTCCGATGTCAATATTCTCTTTCGGTCGAACTACAGACTTTAATTCCAGCACCATGATAGGCCAGTTCTCGATCGCTATTCGAGAAATCCAGATGAATTATGCCTCTTCAAGAATCATCCAAATCCTGAGCCTTCGGAAGATGGGAATGGAAAAATGATAACTATAACTTTACTAGCACCTCTACCTCCTTAGCAATACAAAGGTCGTCTGCATTGGTACCTCATTCTCACCTATTTCTAACGCCAAATAGCAGTGTTCGCATTGCTGTGTTCCGGTAATGTCACATGTCACAAGGTTGGCAACGCGCTAGTGATATCCTTGTGATATTACGAGCTTCTATAGACTCCAGTGACGATTACCAGAACGCGGACTGTATGCTTGTTTGTCAACTTGGTCTAATAAAAAAAAGGTTAACTACGACATTGAAATAATCTTAAAATTTTTAAAAATGACGGTCGCCATGTCTTATCCTGTCCTTTTCTAAGCCTTTATGTGATGAACGTTTGTGTTTTTTATGTTTGTGAAATATATTTTTTTATGTATTGTATTCAAAATGCCTCTGTTGTCTGTCTTATAATATCCGTAACACGAGTGCTTTTTGCTACTCATCACAGTCAGGTCAACGTATGAGATGTTGTGTAAATTTAATTTAATGTATGAATGAGAATGAGAATGGTTTAGAATTTCGTCCGACTGAGTCCATTTAATGTTAAGTGCCATTGAAAAATATTCTTTTTACAAATTCTTTGGTCATTCATACTTAAAATGGTATGTAGAAATTAACAGTACACCGTGAAAATTGATAAAAAGCGTGAGCAAATCAAATGTCAGAGCATTCATCCAAATCCTCCTACACAAAGCCATTCGATTCCTTAATGAAGCGATTTAATTGTACTGACAATTATTCGGTGTTCCATTCAAATGGTATAATACGGTCGGAATCAATTTGCTATTTAATTGCCGAGTCTGATTAAAGTTACTTTATTTTTGTCTATTTTGAAATGTACTACAATCATTTACTCATAAATCAATAGAAAAAAAGAGAAAATACCTATTAAAAAAGGTATCGATCCACGCCAAAGGTCGTAGATTTGATCCCCATACAAGACAAATATTCAAATCATGATATATAATATGTTGTTTCTGTGTCTGGGTGTAAGATATATGTATATAAGTAGTATATTTGTGATTCCTCTATACCTATTTCTGATTGCCGTGAGATACCGGCAGAGTAGAAGCCTCCCTTCTTACCAGGTGTCGTAAGAGGCGGCTAAGTTATATTAAGTTCTCACGGGAAATGGGGTACATCTTAAATCATTCCACCCGTGTGCTATTGCGCTTTCATCTGGAGTGTATCCATAATAATGAGAGTGTATGCATAATGTGTCTGTCTGTTCATAACGCTCTTTATGATTAATTTCGTGACATAGACAACTTTTAATGCTGCAGGACACAAAAACGACAGGATAAATACTGTAGGACGCAATATAAAATTTACTTCGTGCCGCCACACCAAGCCAGTATTCTGATAAAGTATCATCTTACTTATTGAATTAATTGACATTCAAAATCTACATTTTCTAGTCCATATGAGATAAATGAAACTATGTACAAACTGTGACTAGTAGATAACGAGCGCATGTCAATACAGCTGATATGTAATTTTTATTACAAAGGTCTAAAGAGTGAAATGTCAATTGCTATCAGTGCAGAAATGGCGATAATGTATCCGTAAGTGGTGTTGAATTGGCTTTTACCTTATAACAAGCACACAACCGCCGTTGTCTCCCCGTACATTATAATGCGATAAGAATATTTTGTTTAGCTAATAGAGAGAGCTAAAAGTCGCTTTCTGATGTTAGATAAGTTAAGATGTGAAATGTAAACATTACGCCATCAGTTCTCCGAAGGTACTGACTAATTATAATTTGTTTGATGCTGCATGATTAAAGATTTAAAATACTCTCATATATTGTGAAGATTTTATTGAGAATGTAATTACAATCTGCGATAACAAGATAAATGCCAAAACACTACATCACTACGGAACAGAACAATAAAAGAAAAGCAGCCCGTAGCCTGTGTTTGCATGCTATATATATATAATAATTTTTAATGGCGGACTTAATGCCAGATGGCAATATATATATATATACGGATTTTCGTCAGTGTTTGATGAAAATCAAAATACTGACCATGGGTTTTACCCGAATCGAAGTGAGATGATCCTTATAAAACAAAAGAATACATTTTGTCCGCAACCTTGTCTTTCTCTATGTTTAACGTTATTTTCTTTAGAAAAGCATCGCATTGAGTTAGGGCTGGGCATTGATGAATTAGTCAGTGACTCGAAACTCCGTATTGTAACAACAGCACAACTTGTGCTGTTTCGTTTTGAGAATGTTTTCCAGTGCCTAGTTTAATTCTTAGTAATGTTTGCGTTCATAATGTAACCATGCTGCCAACAAGGACTTGTTATTTAGATACGAAAAAAAGTTTAAAAATACTTTATTAACAAATATATATGTCGACCACACCCTATATAAGCGTATACAATCTTATATATATATATATATATATATATATATATGTATATATATATACAAATATATCTTTTTTATAATTACATACATATATATTTGATACAATTTTTTATTTACTATAATATTATTTCAACATTTTCTCCAAACAATATGTTTAAAACAAAGTGCGTTGATTTATGTGTTAATCCAATTGTGTTATCTCATTATTATAAAACGTATATTATATATAGTTGTTAACAGTAAATTTTCCTTTTTACAGGTACGTTCAGAGGAATCCCTGCATGTTCTGGAACCACAGAAGAGTACACGATGGGTATGTTGCTTGTATCTCTTTGGTGGTGGGTGGTTAGTAATAACATTTGACGATCTATTTTATCCTCATAAATAACCATACATTTTTGTAGTAGCATGCCCTAATAGCGACATAGCTGAGTATCAATTGAGGCAATGAGAACCAGAAAGGCCTAACAATTTTTTTTAACAGTATAAAGTATCCAGATTATTCTTCACCTACAATTGATAGAACCTAAAACCACAACCTTAATTTGTGACATCGGTTTTTATTTGGATGGCAGGGCCAAACTAGTTTTGTTTTTTAATCTGTGAAAATAAAATTAAACACTATACTTGCTTATTTACTTAGGATAGTAAATTTGTACATTAGATACTCAATTCTGCCAAAAATAAGAGGCCACTCTGGTTCTTATGGTTTCATTTCTAGGTTACGGCAGGATTCGAGAGCGTTTTCTTATTATATGCATTGTTTGTTGCATGTTGAAAATTACCCTTATCTATAAAAAAATTATTGTGAAATATAAAATTTGATAATATATATAACACGTTGATTTTATAAATCAAAGTCCCTTCACGCGCAGTTGTCTGAACGCGATAAATTCAAAAATAACCAATTAGATAATCATCGCATAGATTTGCGTATATTTATTACTTATTGATAATAATATTCCCTGACGACTGAACGAAGCTCGTAAAATGTGTATGGATATGGCATAACAAGTTATAATAAGTCTACCGTTTTAGTATATATATGGTCAAGAATTTCATTAGAACAACACGTTTCCCTTGTTTGTGTAAAATGCACTTGTTTTATAAATGGTGAATGAATTAATTTTCTTTTATTATCTTGCTGTATTATGTTTACGGTCCAATCAATATTTGTTCGCATTTGAATTATAATTTAGTTGGCATTAAATAACTTTATTTATATTCTCATAAACTCTAATATTTATGATATCCTTGAATATACTAATAACGTGGTAATAATGTTTAGTCGAGGCATACTGTCCGTATTATTTTAACTTACATTTACCCTGTGTTATTTGTAACTATCTAGAATAACGCAAACCGCACAAAAGAGGTATTAATTAAATACCGGTACTACGTGTAAAAAAAACAAAGTCCTCTGTGTGTATTTTCCGTGATAAACTCAAGGACGGATTTTCATACAGTTTTAATTGATGGACGTAGTAATTTATCGCGTAGGTTTAGGTTTATCAATTAACGTTTTGTTTAAATTGGCTTAAATATACAAATACTGTTGGTCATGAGTATAGGGGTTTTACTCTTTTACTCTATTAAAATAAACGATTAATAAGTGAATCACCTTTACCAAAAATACAAAATATGAAGTTGTCAGTTTAAGTCTTTTTAAATTACCCAGTAATTACAACGCACGAGCTAGTCTAAAGGGAGTTTTAACTGTATTATAATGATGTGTTGTTATTATAACAATCAATGAATAAGTTGAAGGCTTCCAACCGGCGCCTCCTTGTGTTGTTCTCCGCATCACTCGGCAAACACGGACGGAAGGAATGTTCTCTTTCATTGCAAACGTCACTCAAGTAAACAACTGCACGCGGTGCCGACTGTGTTTAAATAATTATTTCTGTATTTTGTTGGTTTCTGAACGAAACATTTCGTTTTATTATAGTGCTACGTTTACGACCACGCATCCTTGTCTTTGCTGCCATAACAGGGACTTGACAAAAAAAAGATCATAATTGCGACGCTGAGTAGACGTGGTCACGACGCGTTATTTAAAAAAAAAAAATTTTTGATTACATTTTTGATTATACAACACAATTAATATATTTTATTTGACTTAGTTTGCATTTTGTTTTCTCAAATTAGCTCATATTCTCTTTCTATTGAAATACGATAAGAAATTGTATATATTCGTATATTTACAATGACTCACGAATGCCGCCCGCCTTCAAGAAGGCAATACCGCTTTTATCTTGCCGATAATCACCGCCAAAAATTTCCGACGCAAATACAAATCTACGATCTTTTCAAATTGTTTAAGCATAATTGCTTCTTAATTTTTGCAATTGTATTTAATATTAAAATTTGGCGGCCAGTCGTAACTTCGTCTTTGCAAATTTATGGCCCATTAGTTATTCTAAGTCTAAGAAAAGTCTAATTTAAACACGCACACATCGTCAAAGTGGCATAGACTTCAACTTCTTAATTGACTGTATGTACTTCCAATCTTTTTTATTATGGTTACTGTATCTTGATCCATGTAATAACAGAACTGTAGAATTTGAATAAATTAGATCATAAATACTGCACAGTGTGTTACTGGCATAATAGAATAGTACCTCCCCTTGTACCAGGGGTCGAGAGAGGCGACTGAGGTACCGGAACCAATAGATGGCGGTTTATCCATTCGAAGCTCAGATGTAATAGGGCCGGGATGGGATGCAGCATTCCCGTCGCGAAGCTACACTCCGCGCTTGACACCACGCTTGCCCAGCGCGGCAATTATAGGTTACTACCCCTTTGGGGGGGGGGGGTAATTAATACCATCAACCTTTAATGATATCGCGAATGCGCGTTACCGATACAAAGGCAGATATACCCTAGATATGCTTAAACAGTTCTAGTAGTTTCCAATTTATCTACATAGACAAGCAACAAAGCCATCACGTCCTGATGTTAATCTTATCTGTGATATTCATTGTGACTTAGTTCTGAGCAAACTATTGCAAATGAGGAAACAGAGGATTACGAGATTTGAGTTGCAGGTTTAAGAACGTCAGCTTCAGAGGCTTTACACTATATTTACTTCTAGATCAAGCCCACGGTTTCAATCGGGTTAATATTAGATTTTTTAGCGCAGATTCCTAAATGTTTTAATTAATTACTAGCTTGAATTCGTCTTTATTAGATCATGATTTTTACTTAATGTTCACTCGCTTAAAATATGTTAAACAGAATAATTCCTAAATGTCATATAAGTTAACAAGTATTGAATATACTCAAAAAGAATTAACGTTATTCATAAAGAGTCAAGTTTTGTAGCCGAAGAACTATGTAATCAAAACAAGATATATGTAATCGATGTTTCATCTGATTAACTATTATATTGATACTGATCGTTTGCATATATATTTATTAGATATTTGCGGTATATACTAAATTGGCTGCAGAGATTTAATTGATCATAAATTTGATACCAAAAGCCAGCAATCAACGCGGTGATGCAATGTAACAATATCATTATCAAATAACATATTATGACTTCACCCAATTTTTTGTTAAATATTTTGTCATAATTTCTTATCGTCTCGTCCAATCTAATGGTGACTCACCTTCGTCACTTATGGAAATAAAGATGATAGTTTATCGCTATTGGAATGTGTTAATCACTGGAATGCTATTAAATCGCATGTAAATAAATACACTGCTTATTCCGGACATATGCATTCCCTGAATAGTTAGATAAGATATGATATGATTGATAGAAGACATATCGAATAATTGTGTATTATATATATATAATATTCAAATTATCAATGCGGTAGTTTTGGAAAAGGTCGCTTTTCCAAATCTGTCCAAAATTATGTTCCAAATTTGTCCTGACAACAAAGAATGTAATGCATTCGGAAACTGCCATTTACAACATACACTACTCTATAGAGGTCGTCATTTTGATAAGCCCACAAAGGAGTCTTTATAGCGCTGAGATCGTTTAGTATGCGCCTAAGAATTTCAGAGGAAAAAGCTTTCGAATGCGTGCTAACATTCGCGAAAGTCGTACGCAGGTTGAACAGGATGTCACGGCTGAGTCATACTCGGCCGTAATAGGCGCACAGGTAACATCTACAATCCGTATTATAGCAGCATATGCTCTGATAAGCGACAGTGAACGAATGACTCAGCGAATCCACAGGAGGAAAGAATCGAACTTGATAAAAAACAAAATAAATGCACGGAATGTCGCCGCTGTAACATCCAACATGGACTAAACATGCCTTCAATAGAGACCAGGCGGAAATTAAACCAATCCCGTGCGTCGAGTTAGAATGCTTCTTATTCAAACTGAAAAAGGAGTTGTGTACCATAATGCAACACTATAATTAGGACCTGTTGAATAGACTAGCTGGATTGTACCGCTCATTAAATGTGCTAAAGGGTTTAATTAATATCTTTCCTTAACTACATATACTGTAATTCGCGAACGGAAATGACAATTTCAATTAAGTATACCTTGGAACCTTGTACCAGGTGTCGTCAGAAGCGACTAAGGTACCGGCACCGACAGATGACGGTATATCCACCCGAAACATCGCAGCGAAAGCTAATTGCGTCAAGCGTGTTGGTCACACGCTTGTTCAGCGCGGCAATTATGGGCAAAATCCCCCTTCTTAAGGAGGCTAATATGATATCAGCTTATATCATCACGACTTACTTATTGATATGTTTTATCAGTGATGACGATCTACGTTACACATGTTACAAGATTCTAAAACACTTGATCCATAGACTGGACTGATGAATGAAAACATTCACGACGTTGAGTCATGTCTCCGTGAAATTGTAGCGGGCTTCGTAGAAGTTAGTACGCTCCGTGAGTCAAATCGTACCTATATTGTTGTCATCGTCATACGATACCTTCATTGGGTTTAGTAAACACTTTCAGATGAATTGTAAAAGGAAAAAAATAAATTTATTACACAATTTTCCGTTTATTAATATCGGTACCGTTCGTTGACCTTTAGCACCTAAAATTTATAATTGCGCATTCGTCGCTGTGTACACCAGTCCCTAAAATACAGCTTGATTAAAATTACAGCTTTGACAGCTGCAACTGACGAACTTTAAATTAAACAATATATCTTAATTTCAGGTTAATTTCCTATAATATGCTTTATATGTGAAACCTTTGTAGTGTAAAAATAACTAATTCTAATCAAGTTTTATTTAAATGAGGATAGGAAAATATATTTATTTATTAATGATCGGCAATTATAATGTCTTGGAATAATAAATATTACACTGCCAGAAAAGCAAATGGCTATGTTTACGGAATAAATTGCGAAATTGCCGAGTTGTACCTTTACTAAGAAACTTGTTAATATATACTATACATATATAATGAATTGATAGGTGTATCACATCTTGTCTTAAATTAAATTAACGACGCGTATAATAGATGCCTTCTGCGTTGGAGACAGCGGAGGGGCATTCTTTGATTACTTTTTTAGCTCGCGCCCGTCTAGACTGTAGGGCAAAATTAAAACATCTCGTTTTAACGTCTGTATCGTGGCAACTGTCTTTATAGAACTTTTACTGCTTCGTGTGGAGTGGATCTGTCTGAACCGGAAATCCTTATAGATAAAAGTTGTTTGTATTCTTGGACTGTTTTCGTATTGATTTCGATAATGTCGTCTTTCTCTTAAGGACTTTCTGTAATCTTGTGTTCAGACAAAATTTGTTTTATTAGCGAATTATGTTATTTTTTATTCTGCCTTCTTTATAGGCCTTTGTTCGCTTCATAATTTTCACACGTGTCGGTTGTCTAAGTTTACATAAGCAACCACCCGCATGCACTAAATAACTCGCCATTGTAATAAACGACCATGTAAGAAATATTAATGCGGAACACGTCCCCGATAATTCACCAAACATTTAATTCGCCACGGCACCACGAGTCCAATCGGAACATTCAATAATACCATAACACTGATTTCTGCTAAGATTGTGTCATGACTCATTCCATTTATTTACATATTTAAAGAAATTGTATTGACCCAAAAAACATTTGGAACAATGTTCTTTGTTCAGAATTTGCTTTGTCGATTTACGAACACAAGTAAACTACAAATTCTCAACGGCGTTTCAAACCGGTTCCGATGACAGCAGTAAGCTTACAAAACTTCTAAAAGCTACCAGTCTTAGACGATAGCCGTCCATTCATTCAGACTAAAACATTGTCCGCCTTAATTATCATAATAACATCGCAATGATCCCGCGTGGAAATTCAAATGTAACGGACGGTGTGGGAGTAAAACATAAATCAAAATGCAAAATTCAATGAACTGGTCCTAATCAGCGGTGTTATGAAAAACTCATAACTCCTTTTACGGATTTAACCGATACACACTAATGATCGATCCAGTCGACGACCAACATGGTACGTTTTTAGAATAGTGAAATAGACTAAATCGACTGATATAATATTCGTTTAATTATCAAAGTCGGTGATCCGCCACACGAGTTTGTCGCTGACATTGAAGGGTCGTTGACTCATCTGACACAAGTCGTGGGACTCCCTTCTCTTGCGTTTTTTTAACCTGCCGTTTAATATTTCAGAATATGCATGGATTATGTTTCATGTCATCCATTTTAAGTCGGCACTTTTGTAAACGATGAAGCTGTAGCTAATAGCAACGATTCTAATTGACACATTCAGTTCAAATTAGATTTAAAAAATATATATTCTTATTGTTTGTGCGGGTCGTCAGTTCTTGACACACTTCCAGTTATAGAGCCTTCCCTAATTGTCATGAAATATTTGGTCAGCCAGCATAAGTGCTATCAATCAAAGGTCTCAATTCAAATTACTGACACTTGTTGAGTAACCAGAAATATTTGTAAACACCGCAGGGTTGAGTGACGTTATGTAATTTACAATAACAGTAACACGAATTCTCATAAGGTCTAACCGTAGTACTTACTCATTTCAGACACGCATGTCAATATTGATTTGGATTGTTTGATAAGATCAGCCAGAGCATCTCATCATAAGTTGTCCATGAAGCGGATGCGAAGGTTCGTGGGTGGAGTTCCCCCTCCTCACCGCGCTCCACTCGCCATTCTAATTAGCCCATTGTGGTCGCCAGTTAAAGTTTGCGATCGGCCGGCCGGCAGTCACGCCGCAACCGTCGCCACAGTGGCACGCGTTGAGAATACTTGCTCATCCGACGCAACACGCGGGCCGCCACGACTGTGATGACGATAAGTGATAGACAGTGCTCTCAGTTGATAACCACCCGTTGCATGTCACTGTACCAGCTCCAATATGTGGATATTCACATTAAACAGACATCCTCGCCTTTACTAAAGTTCTAGTTGTTGGTGCAACACAAGGTAAAGCTATTATGCTCTATTCGTATACTGCTAAATTTGGCACCATTGTAAGACCTGTGGTGTCTGGAAAATATGTTTTTCGGTATCATAAATAAGTGCATATTAAGCAGTAACATAAGTCAAGGTTTTAACCCAACGATCTACACCAGGAAAGGGAAAAAATAAAAACAAGACATCATGACAATAAACCAAATAGTGGAAATAACAATGCAAGGTTTGTTATAAATAATAAAATTTATTCATTTTAGATAAATTCTTTTTTGTCGCTTTAAATTATATTTCTATAAATTATATATATATGTCCAATAGAGATATTTGTATCGAGTGTGAAGCCAGGCGCAATAGTGCATGCCAAACTAACCTTCGGAAATAACGTCTCTTGATCGAGCATGCAGTGATCGCTGCACCGCATTGCATCTACGCTACTCAGCCACATTATACATTAAAGCCCCCTAGAAACATGCGCCCAACCTTAGTTTCACTGCTGAAATACTTTAAGGTCGAAATTAGGATGTGTTGTTGCAACTAGAAAATCTAATCAATTTCAAAATGGTCGATGAATAACTAACCGTGAAAGCTGTTCTCAGAATTGAGCATATGGGGAGTGAGGAGAATAGTTATTACCCATTTTACTTGCTGGCAAATGGTGTCCTCCTCTGTTTTATTTATACCACATTTCCTCTTGAGGAAGCATCGAAATAACTAAAATACACGCTTTAAAATTTTGCTTTAATGATATTTATGTGGCGGAACAGAGTGTATCCACAGGAAATCGGTGCGAGTCGCCGGAACCAGCCTAAGTCAATTGTTATTACTGAATTTAGTGCGCGAAAACTAATAAGTACTTTTCTCGACTAAATTGTGCAAAAATACCTTATTATGCAGCTAAATATCTAAACACAAATACCAAGAATTCAGCTAACTAGTGCTATACAATAATTACTTTGAATATTGACAAAGGCTTATTACAAACGTCATTATTTTCATGAATAGTAACGACGTACATTCTTTTCTTTGTGTATTCCTGAAATAGTTACTGCATATGACTTACTTATGTACAAACCTGTCTCTAATATGTGAACTAACAAAAATCTTATACCATCCTGTGTATTACAGAGGGCTATTAATTATTTGGGCGCGTAATGCAAAAAATGCCACGTGCTTTCACATTGGTAAATCACTACGTTGAACGAGGCCAATATCTATCTACGCAAGTGTTTTATCAATGCAAAGTGACTGCTATTTCTGTTTCCTATTTCCACTTCAGTGTTCGAAGTAACACCCGTTATCTGCAATGTTGGTACCTAAACACATTATCTACAGGCGTCAAACGAAATTTATCAAAGCACTCCGGTTCCAGTGACGCTCGTGCGGTGCGTAGATAGGCAAACAATTCATTCAGATATAAATTGTAGCCGAATCGTTAGCGTAGCTCGTGGCTTGTCGTAGTTTTTCTGCCGGGAACAGTGTCGACACTACAGCGTTCAGCATGAGTCATGCGATCACTGTTGACCCTGTTATGCGAGTTGGATGGCTCTTTTTGTATCGGCAAGTATTACTCATCGTCTTGGGATAGCTCAGTCGCCGGTTATCAATGAACTAATCATACGTAACGGCGTGTTACGGCGGTTGTTGTGGTTTGAAGTGGTTAAATCACCGGCGTGTTTACTCATTGCAGCGCTGATGCGCCGGCGCAGCACGTCAGAACGCAAAAGCTTGGGAGTCATTGATAGATTCATATATACATGTACGTAATTTGTTACAGCATACATAATAGGGTTGGTAACTAAAACATTTGTTTTGCTGGGTCTTAACTTACCTCTGAAAATTGCAATTCAGGAGTGACAATCAGAACAAAAGTTTAATTTTCAATGTTTCCGTACTAACATAATATAAAATATGAATTAGTAAAAAGTAACGTTGCGGTATATTTTGCAAATTAAATGTAAGAAATAATGCACTTTCCGAGAAGGGCCCACGTACGAGACGCAATGTGACAAATGGGCCGTCACTGCTCGTAACTGTTCTTTCTTGTTCAGAAGTTGGTGAGTTGACCAGTGAATCACCGATCCTTTTCTTTATTTATCCTTATTTGTCAAATGTAGCATACGGGATTACCTATCATATCACTAATAAAAAAACAATTTACAATCAAATCTTTGTTACAATATTCGTAGAGATGATATTCCCATAAAAGATCAAAACTGTTCCGCTTGAAAGTGACACGAAAGCTGCAATGTATGAAGCTGCGGTGCCACGAAAGCATCAACCGTATGTATTCAATGAAGTTAACCGTCACGGTGCTATAAAAATAATCGCATCGTGTCATATCAAACGATTACGAAGCCGGAGATGACGATGATGACGCCGCGTGCCCGACGCGTTCGTGATGTCACCGCGCACGTCGCCGCCCGTCATCCGACGCCACTCGCAGTTGGCTATCAAGCTATTCATAATGCTACTCAACCACTGATTATAAAAATTCTTTGCTGTTTTCGGAGGCCCCATATTCTTAGGAACATTCGTTATTGGTTATTCTCTAGTCGCGCCGCGCCGCCGATTGGCATAGGCTCACTTTATATTAAGATGTGATTTATTAATCTTGTTAAATCAAATTCATTATATCTAAAAGGTTATATGCCGTGAGTTACCGGCATAATAGAATAGTATCTTCCTCTGTAATGGGATTTCGTAAGATGGCGGCATATCCATCCGAATTAGTGTAGTTCAAATGCATATGGCGGGGACGGACAGCAGCATTCCCACCGTGAAGGCTGCGCTTTGCGATTGCCAACACTCTTGCCCAGCACGGAATTATGTGCAAAATTCCCTCTTACTTGGGAAGGCCTATGTCCAGCAGTGGACTTCTAATGGCTGATCTGATAAATGATTCCAGTCGGTATTAAGTGTTATTCGTGTAAACTTAAAACCTTAAAACATTTGCAAGCTAAAAGGGTATCTGTTTATTTACCTGTATAGGAAGCGATGGATAAGATTAGTTTTGTATCTCAAGATGACCAGATCGCTGGATAGTGGACATCTGTGTACACACTTTGAAATCAGTAGCATTCCGCTAATAAATCAATGTCAGAATAATTAATAAGAATCAGAAATTCCTCGAAGTACGATGATAAGTATACCGTAACAGACATACGTGCGACGGTGACGATCCCAATCAATGTTAATTAATATTTATTATGATGAAGCTTGCAAATGTCGACTGTTCATGCAGTATTTATATTACCTTTATTTCCTCGCTAGTGGGAGTATAGTAGTTTATGACTCATTTACTTTATTGTAATCATCATACCAGCTATACAACGTCTAATACTGAACGTAGCCCAAGAAAGTACGAATTTTGGACATAATTGCTGCGCTGATTGCAGAGCGTAAGCTTCGGGACGGAAGTGCTTTGATTTGCTTCCCTCCCTTTTGCATGTTACTATTCCACTCCGTCCACAACTAAAAAACAAACCTAACTCCGAGATAAATCAGTTGTGTTAAAGACATCAGATAACAGAGGATCAGGAAGACATCTAGCACATCTAACACAGAACAAACACAAACATCTATCCTATAAATTTTTGTCATGGATGGGAATAAAACCCACGACACCTGGCTCTTAAGATTTGGATTACTATCTGCGCTATCGGACCTGTCAATACTAAAGACAATAGTAACTAGTTTGAGGGTATTATTTCTTATGTAACATAATCTCAACAAGAGACAGGCGTGCACATATGTATCATACTATGCTTTTTTATAATCTAACATCCTTTTGTCTTCTCTATCGCATGAGGTGATATAATGATGTTCATCTAATGGGCAACAATTGACAATAGCCATTGATTGACAATTTTGATCGACAAAGCAGTAATGTAGACGAACTTTTTATCTTCGAGACAGCTTAGAGATGTGATGCATGTATTGAATGTTACGACATTTTGGAGCTTGAGCATTAAACAGTATAGCTGACTAAATTCAACTACAAAATGTTTGTCTATATATATTTTTAAATTATTGCTTAAAAGCGGCCTCCCGTGTCTACGTCTGCGATGTTTCAGAAGTTATAGCCTATTCTTAGATGTATTCTCGGATGGCCGCTAGTATCTTTATATATAAGTTGTAGAACAAATTGATGAAATTGATCCTCCGCTATTATTGGTCCTAGCGTCATGTTATATATTATATCCTTATACCTATAATCTCAATAAGCGGGCTATGTAATACTGAATTCTTCTGACCTTATAGTTAAGGCCCTGCGTTAATATGTCAGTCAGTCGGTTAGTTTCTCCTTATATGTTATTATAGTCGTAACGTAGAGATGATTTTCGTAAAAATATTTTACATATGTTTCATGACTTGAACGTGTTTCAATGAACAACCTACATACTTAATTTCACATTACTTAAAACACAGCTAATGTTTATTTACGACATCACATTAGAAAACTCTAAAATTATCAGTGTTTTTCTACTATAATAATGCACGTTTACCTTCTT
Source organism: Heortia vitessoides (assembly GCA_020976665.1). Classification (NCBI taxonomy): domain Eukaryota; kingdom Metazoa; phylum Arthropoda; class Insecta; order Lepidoptera; family Crambidae; genus Heortia; species Heortia vitessoides. Next base: position 12,607,255 of record JACJUM010003085.1, on the reverse strand, counting down.
TTGTACCTAATACCTTCCTCTTGAATCACTCCATCTATTTAACAACCGAATCAAAATCCGTTGCGCTGTTTTAAACATCTATGTATACATAGAGACAATCAGACAGCGAGAAGTGACTTTAAAAAACTATGTAGTGATGTCGTGTGTGTGGACTTATAAGATTATCAAAGACATGTATCTGTAAATTACATAGACTAAATTTACTATTTCACATGAATGCCGGTTGCAACTAGAATCGTGGAAACAAATAATTTTAGCTTCGAAACTTACTCTTATTAAAAAAACTTAAGAGTAGGCGAGTTGGTAACCTGAAGCGCGTTTATTGGCCTCTTTTTATCTACAGTTTGGAGTTCCCATGTCTTCCAATTTCATTGCATGTAGACCTACTTATGTGCCGCGGATGTTCTGTAGGCGGCTCATTTAATATGCGTCTTACGTTTCTTTGCGTTCGACACTTGTATGCGTGAGTTGGCTGCTTGATGGACATGTGGACTCTCCAATGACTCACTCATCTATCCATTATTGTCTGAATAGTTATTTTCACCTTTGCCCTATTCGCGGGTTAATAAGTGCTCTATATTGTCTTTCAAATAAATTAGATCTAGTTAAAAGGTGAGGAAAATACCTTAAAGACTAAGACAGCGAGAGAAGAGTTTACTTTTTGAATAAATACAAATAATTAATGTATTCGTTAATTTATGAATAAATTTAAAAAAAAAATGCGCTTGATTTTATAAAAGAATTATATTATAACTAATCAAGGAAAACGGCAAAGAGTAGAACCTCAATCCTAAAGATACCAAAATAAGTTTTGAGTTAAAATAAAACTCAAAAGAAAAGAGAAAAAGTTTTGTTTGTTAATTTATTGCGTGTATGAAAGGACTAAATCGAGTAAGAGAATCGAGAGGTGTATGCCAAGATTGTAGCAAGTGGAGATCTATAGTCTCTGCCTACCCCAATGGGCTACAGGCGTTACGTATGTATGTATTAAAACAAATCGAAAAATTAGGAAAAGACCTGATAACATTTTTCTCATTATTTATCATAAATCGTTTTTTACTTGTATGACATGTCGGCTTATTCCGGGAATAGTACGCAACCTTGGTAATATGTTTATAACAATCATTAAACATCATCCAACGCGGTATCTCATTGGACTCAGCAATTTAGATAACGATATTACACTGTTTATGGTATAAATGTGTACTAGACTATTTTCATGCACTAGATAGTAGTTTCAATCGGAGCCTATATTACTGGTTACTTGATTGCATGTTTAAGCTTATTATTTTTTTTATTAATTATCAAGTCAGCAAACAAGCATACGGTCCTTGAAGGTAAAACGTGACCGCATACTAATACGCTCGTGTCATCACAAAGATATCACTAGCGTGTCGCCAACCCTGTGAACTGAAGATACTATGTCACATTTATTAAACCAAAGAAATTAGCTGGCTAGCAAGAATAAATTTAGCTATTCTTTCAAATTATTTATGCCCTATCAGTTCATTAGGATTTTTCTTTACTAGTGTTAATAAAAGAGAGATTACTTTTGAGGCTTATCATGTAAATATAAAAAAAGTCTGAGAGTGCAAGAACATGTATGCACGTAATTTCTACATTTGTTAACTTAAGTGTCATTTACATTTATTAGCATTGGTAGTTATTCATCTGCTTTACCAAGTGATCATATAATTGGAAAGACTTATTTTATATTATTATAGACAAATATAAACATCATTTATATTCAAGCCGTTATAATGTAAACCAATCGTTTTTCAACAGTGGGATCGAATATTCTTAAGTGTATTAAAAAAAATTCCAATATTAATGTCTAAACTTAGTAAAGTCTAATACTAACGAATGAACTTTCATAAAGGTTTCTCTAGTAGACGAACTCATCACTATCTTTGCACCAGAGGTCGTGGGTTGATTCCCCTTCAGGACAAACATTCATGTGATGGACATTTGTATTTGTCCTGTGTCTGGGTGTTAAAAATATATTTTTGTATTATATATTATATATATTTAAAGTATATATACAACTCTAGTATATATATAAAAAGTGAGTGTCGTAACTATTTACATGGCATCGTCTGTTTTAGCTGCCATAACGACATTCAAGTGCAGAGTTGAATAACAACTATGCCGTGTCGATCGGCCATAAAGATAAATAAATAACACATAAATCACAGAAATAGCACACCGTCAATTCCACTTAATCATAGATATCTTGTAAACGCATTTATTTTCTCATATAGATTCATAAATTTATTTAGATAAAATTGAGCTAAATCGTCTGGTTATTTCGAGAGATCGCGAGACGCGTTGCTTAATGTTAAATCAGCATAAGTTAAATAGAATTTTATCATTCTTCAGTCTCCTAACATGAGGTAGACCTAATACAAAAGGTCATCTGCATTGGTACTTCACTTTCACCTATTTCTACCGCCCAATAGCAGTACTCATATTGCTGTGTTTCGGTTTCAAGGGTGAGAGGTGAAATTACTGGGTAATGTGGCATAATATCTTCAAGTCACAAGGTTGTGACTTAAATATATTATGCCACATTATGTGCCACATATATCCTTGTGATCTTACGAGCATCCATAAGCTGCAGTGACGCTTACTATCACGTGAACTGAATGCTTGTTTATCGACCTGCTCAATAAAAATAAACATCGTCTACTTTATATTTATAATATTTGTTTAGCAAATACTACAAAAGTAATGAAAAGTTGTTTGCAAAAACGCGGTGGGCCAGAATGGCGACCGACTCAGCATATTGAAAGGATACCACAGCATGGCATAACGATGACTTGGTGGTCACTTGTTAAGTTGGACAGATGGAAAAAATATTTTTTCTTATCTCGGAATAATACGAATATAATTTACGAAGTTATTTATTCAAAAGAAACCACCGACATAGTATATAAATTTTATCTAAAACAAGGGGGTTAGTAAAAGCTAATCGGTTCCTTTGTTTGACTGTAAAGTCCAAATATACTTACATCATAACCAAATCAAAGCATTTTCAGATAAAACAAATTACGTATTTCATTGTTAAAATTCACTAAAGTTATCTATCAAAGTCCTAAAGAATGAAAACTCAACACTTGATTACTTAACTATGTATTTTATTATGAGTCTATAACTAATCTTACTTACATTTATTGCAGATACCGCTCGATGGCAACAGCAGCCTAAAGCACAACGGCAGCACCAAGGACCTGGCCTCCGTCATGGAGAACTTCAAGAAAAACAACCTGGTCACCCGGCAGAACCAAAGCCTCAACACACAAGTCACCAGTTCAGCTCAACAGGTAAATACTGCTCCTCATCAAGAAACTGACGAGTTTTTTATTTATCTTATTTTTAAACACACAATAACGTTCACATGTCGGACTAGCGTTATATTTTGGCGCAACAAAAGGCTTTATTCATCACTACTTTTGACATCACTACTTGATATTTATTATATATGCACATGTAATATATAATAGTAAATACGTACTGCCGAAGAAAGTACGGTAAGCAACAGATAAACCTACCCAAATATTATCAAATTTTTACGAACTCAATGACTCGTTATTATATATTAATAACGATTGCGAAGTTTTAACACATTTGGCATTTGACACTAAGATCTAAGCCGTGAGATACTAACAGAGTAGAATAGTACCTCCCTTTGTACCAGTTGTCGTAAACGGTGACTAAGGTACCAGAACCGACAGATAACAGAATATCCATCCGAAACTGTTTAGCTCAAATGCACAAAGTGGGGATGACCAACAGCAAATAAAAACTGGGTTCTGCGATTGCCAACACGTTTGCCCAGCGCAGCAGTTATGGGCAAACTTCCGCTTTTCCTTGGGAGGCCAACGTCTATCGTCAACATATTGGACTACTAATGGCTGTAATCGTGATGATAATGATGATCTGTTACTGAGTGTACGCCACCAGTGGTAGATATTAATGGTACCATTATCTTACTTGATAGTTCGTCTAAAGAACCTGCAGTATACTTAGTCTTAAGAATCGTCTGGTGCCGGACTGACTTGCACCATCAGGAATTTTTCTATATTTTTATTATTATTATTTTGTATATGTTTTATTGGCTCAAAGTATATGCAGTAGGAGTAGTGAAATAAAAAGATCAATTATAAAACATATATTTATATCAAAAATAGATCCTAAATCCCATAGTAATAGAAAAAAGCCAAATCTAAATAAATATTACTTTTGTACGCAATAAATGAGGCATTTGGCAGCCACCGCGAACACTTATACGATGATCACAGTATCAAATATCAAATAATATTTATGTTATTCCTAATTATCCTATCAGTAGAAATGATTGCTCACTTGTAACTCTATGTAAACATTTCTATAAACTAAAATAATGTGTAAGTCACGTTCAATTCAAATTTTCACCTCAGTATGCTATAGAAATGGCTGTACAATATTTGTCGTATGTTCTGGCTCATTTGTCAGAATAATATAGAGACAATCATTCACAAAATCTTCTCATTATCTTTTAACTAATTGGCTTACATTTGGGTGTCACAAGAAGTTATTTCGTACGCGTAATTTTATTAATAAACACTGGTTATTTCTGTCCGGCCTCGGCTGGTTCATAAAATGGTGAGCTTATTTTGATTTCGCCTAACACGAGTTACGGGAAAATAAATAAAATACAAATACGCCTCAGAAACAGTGGATGGGCGGGAAAGACTATTGTTGGTGGACATGGTAGAATCTAAAGTTCACTTCAGTGATTTGTTCTATTTTTATAATTCTTCATATAAGAATTACTGTCTCTGAAGGTATCAACGAATGTCTTGTTATAAGCAGTTATATACTGTTAACTATTATTTTATACACATAAGAGTATTTATATTTACCCGCCTAAGCTTCGCACGAGTGCAATAAGGATAAAAAATGGTTATTTCGGGTTATCCCTAAGATGTAGACATATGCCATCTAGGGTTTTTTTACAGACCTTTTTAAGGTGTACAATACTGTAGTACATTATATTGATCTATCTCTTCGGGTTCATTCAACGTTAGCGTTATAAGCGCCAATAAAATGTGTTTGTTTACGACATCACATTAGAACACTCAAAACTTCCGCCTGTCACCTGAAACAAGTTGGTTTTTTTTTCTAGTAAATATCACTAAAATTAACAATACTTTTCTACTATATTATGCATGTTAGTGATTCAAGAGGAAGTTGTATATGTATATAAATACTTAATATCTATAACTTATCCGTTAATAAATTGTAGATATTAACTGACTTAAAATTAAACTTAACACAGTTACAACCGCTATCTATAAGTTAGCTACAAAATTAGTGGCCGTGCTATAATTGTCAACTATTCAATTTTCATTCTCCATAGTTTGTTATTTGTAGAATGATTCAACGAGGCGTTTATTGTAGACTTTGTTTGCACAATTGTGTTCGCTACCTGTGCCAAACCGTTGATAACAATCGTGGCATGCGTTGAGGATTGTTTCTTTTGTTAAATTATGTTAGGTATAATTCACGTCAGCTGACCGCGATCAGATATCACTGTAATTAAAAAGTCGCGCAGGCAGGGAGCCCGGCTGGCAAGGTGCCATAGTGTTGTAACGTAGGACGGACAAGTCGCCCTAAGGGGCCCACAGATGATTTCGTATTATCATAATATTTTTTAAAGCGTGCACAAATATTATATTTATTTGAATGTATTATAAACTAGCTGTGCCCGCGACTTCGTCAGCGTGGAATAGTTTTTTATAGGTACCATACCTCTTTACCTTAATTTATATAACCTCTGAATGTCATGTTTATTTATATCGAATAAGTGACCTGAAAAATAAGTTTTTTTCTAGCTCTAAAAATAGCGATGCTTCCATACAACTTTTTATCCGCCTTTTCGACTCCTACCACCCTTATTTTGAATTAAAAAATTGGCTATGTCCTTTCTCAGGGTCTAAAGATTATCTGTGCCAAATTTCATAAAAATCGGTTGAGAGGTTAAAGCGGAAAAGCGTAACAGACACACAGACAGACAAAGTTACTTTCACATTTATAATATTAGAAAGGATTCTGGTATTGCAAGGGTCTTGTGAATTATGTTATAGGGATACAGACGCTTTTTACAATTTTTGTATGCATGCTCGCTATATCCTGTGGGTATTGACTTAGAACTGCTAAATCAACATTTCCACCACCACGATAAACACTCTTATGTTGATACTGAACACACCATGATACTTATGCCATGTATTGTTACTGATAAGTGTTACTATATAAAAGAAGAATGACTGACATATCAACGCAGGGTCTAAACTATAAGGGTTAGAAACTTGAAATTATGCATTTCATTCGAATAACTTAAAACATTACTGTTATTAAGTTATTTAAAGGGGGTGTAAACTAAGAATGAAAGCTCTACATTTCATCGCGGGTGAAACCCTGGGTGGAGCACCAGTACAGGAAGGCAATCTGTGGGTTATCTATAACACAAAATGGGAATAAGCTATCCCCAGATACTGTTTTATACACGTTTCGTGATTGAGAACGGTAGTTTGTTAGAATGTTTTGAATCACTCATCACCGCTGGTGAACATATCCAAGATTTGTGCGCGAGGTTCAAGGACGTGATTTGTTGCATCTCGCCCACGACCGCTGATTCACTCGATTTGGTTCTCATTTATGGCGACCGATGCCAAAACGAGTTTGACTATTTTTCTCGGGAAACAATAAATACAGAAATAGCAATATATGTATAAATTATTTTATTTATTAAATAGGTGGTGTCAGCGACTTCGTTCGCAAGACAGCCGCTTTTTATTTTTGGTTCCATATGTATCCCATTTCTTTCAAAATTCTATTATCTATAATATTTCAAATACTGGTTTACTGTCAGATTCCCAAGTATTTTGATTATGGATTTAATAATGTGCTGTTATAATATAATGCAATTAACACAGTAACCGGTTACTGATAAGGATAAAAGTTTTGTTACATTTACCCAGTAACAAATAATCTATATGTACCCACATTTCTGGTGTCAATTCTTGAATTATTTTACGGCAAGGCATGCTAAATATAAAAAAGCCGTGTTATTTTCGTAATCCTATTTTGTCATAGCCCTGGCTTTATTTACGTGGCCGTAGGTGCGCCAAGACGCGTGACGCCTGCTCTTACAGTGTTCTCTAGCATTGGCACATTGGCACTGAACTCTGAAAACAGTCTAGTCTAGATAACGAGCCCGAACCACGAACACGGCTAGAAATTATCAATTCCTTCAAAACAAAGGTTAATCCCCTTATTCACATAATTGGAGCGCGACATACCAAATACAAATCATATAAGTTTATTTAGTTACATACTGATTACAGTATTTAATTCGTGTATGAGTGATAGTGAATGAAGCACGTGGAAACAAGGTTGAATATCGAGTAAACTCTGTTTCTCAGATGGTATCAAGCACAACGTCCAGCAGTGCAGCGACCAGCCAGCGGGTCCAGAGCTCGTCGCAGAGACTTCAACACATGACCACCTCAGAGATGAAGGCCAGCTCCATGAAGTCGGACCTATCCGAGCTGAAGAGCTCGATATCGGAAATGAAAAACTTGAGCAACACAGCAAGAAATTTTGGACCGCGGTCAGTATTTGTTTTTTCGAAGAATCTTTTCTGTTCTTTCTTACAAATGTTGTACATAAACGCGATAACATAACGCAGACTGGTTAGAACTACTCACCTGTGTGGCCTTGGCCGTCGTCCAATTCTCACCCGCTCATTCCCTGCTCTGTGTTCGCAGTACCATACCGACAAACAATAGCAACAACACGGTTCTTGCGCGGACTGCCGAAAATTGTTATTTAATCGCGCAGTGTCGATATCTGACTAATTTCAACTAATAAAACTTATTGAGTTCGCTTATTTATTTTAGTTCCCTGTGATAATTCCAGATTGAGAAGTTCGATGGAAAACATAGTGGACCAAGATGATTTGCCGGACAGGCATTTGGATATTAGAGATCTCAGTGACATGGGTGAAATTGGCGATATGGGTGACATGACTGAACTCGGAGGGGACGGACCTTTGGTCACTTTCCCAGAGTCGGACACTCCGCCGCCTATTGTGGACAAACCTTCCCTACTAACGGCCAATAACGCATCGGTTGGATCGACCGCCGCAAACGAGCTCAAATACAGCACGGCGCGAGTAACGTCTGCGAGCTCCACGCGAGTTGTGGCCGATGGATACAGTGCTTCCAGATCAGCGGCTAACAGTGCAAAAATGAGGCGGTTGCAGCACGGAGATATGCATTACGCGGAAAGTAGCGCCGCTGGTGCATCACATCGACTTTTGCATGCGGAAGGACTAACAGCAGAGCAAAATGCAGCCTATCTTCAAGTGAGTAATGCCTTATAAATACTTTCTCGTCGCAATAGTAAACATTTTGTGGGGTATATTACTACAAATTATTTGGAAACGCACAATAGTTTTCACCTAAAAAACTTATGTTTTTTCTACCACTAATAACGTATTACAAGGGCGGCACAGTGCCGCCAAGGCGCATTGAAGGACATGACCTCGCGTGTCCGCGACAGATCGATAGTCTAGAGCGGCGCCTCAACACAGGCACCCCCAAATCGCGCAGTATTGTGCGGCTGCTTGTCCTGTTAACACCTAGCATCTCTACACATTTTTGTCTAGCAATTATCCAATGGAGGAGTAAAATAGTTATGGCGGGCGCCCGCATAGTCGCTTTTGCAAGCAAGATCCTGCGTCGGGGAGGATCACCGAGGGCGGTGAGCTCATTTATCTACGTGCGCTGCGCCTATCGTCGCTTCTGCCGCACTGCGCTCTTCTCAGTCAGTGGCTGAGCGCCGTGCGCGCGAGCACACGCGGAAGTCAATTACTGCGCGTGCGCGCACAAGTACACGAATAGTCCGTCTTAAATATAGACGCGGAATGTCTGCGGGCGGGGGGTCGGCCCCGTGGCCGGTTCACCGTGGTGTCCTGACGCGCTTTCCTCCTCAGTCACAGAATCCTTTGGTGAGACGCTTAATTACCCTGTCCTCGTGAACTTCCCTCCGCTACACACACTCACGCGCGAATCACTGAAAAACACTCGTTCTGATTCCCCACTATTGGCCTATATCCAATATAGGATACGATGTATAATCCGAGCTATGACGTTGGACTGCTCACTAATATAAAGTAGTTTTCATTCTGAGGAAAGTTGTCGTGATATTCGGTTGTATAATGTCATCGAAACATCGTCGTCCACGGCCTAAATTGCGTATCGCCATTGCTGTAACTATCAAATATTTGTTTTGTGATTCATCACGTAAAAAAGTAGTGTGCCAATCTCGCTAAACACTGTTATGACTTGCGAGATAAGGAGTTCATCTCTGTGGAGGTCACATTAGTGTTACGATTTTCCAGAAATATTTCTTAAGCGTGGACGTGATTCACATGTGCCAGTGAACTGTTTACAACGCGCCTATTTTAATATGTGTTTGTGTTTAATTCTCGATATTTATTGGTGGAACGTTGCGATTTTAGGAGCAGCGATCGTTAAGAGCCGGCGACGTGTCAGCACAAGAAGCCAACAACATGTCGGCCTCTAGTTCTCGGCTTCAGACAGAAGCCTTCAGTGCAGAGAAGAAAGCGATGGCTACGGCGCAAGCTCGCCAAACTGTCACGTCTAGTGGAATGTTCAGCCACAAAGAACACTCCAGTATCGCGCAATCCAATATGACCATATCAAGCAAAAACATGTCTTCAAAATCAACTTTACTTTCATCACAGGTAATAAGTAGTATTATATTGTTACTGTTGTATACCTATACTTAGTCAAACAATATAAAGATTAGATTAAATAAGAACTTACAATATTATTTTACAGATGAGTCAAATGTTAAACGGCACCCCAAAACCTGGTGATGAAGATCTTACAAATTTGACATTCGAAGACTTAGATAAATTAAATAGCAACTCAAATTCTTTGGACGTTGAAAATGCTATTCAGAAATACTCATCGAAAATGAATGCATTCATTACTTCTATAAAGAATAATCAAATCGATATGAAGAACGCATCACCACATTTTAATAAATTAAACGAAATGGTGAGAAGAGCGTGGGCTGTACCAACATTCGGACACAAGCTTGGTTATTCACTCTGTAACACATTGAGAATGTCTGGAGGGCTCGATATCTTGATGGCAAACTGCCTCGAGAAAACCAATCCAGATTTACAGTTTTCATCAGCTAAACTGCTGGAACAATGCCTGACTACAGAGAATAGAGCTCATGTTGTAGAGAACGGTTTGGAGAAGGTTGTGAACGTCGCTTGTGTTTGTTCAAAACACGCGAACTCGGTCGACCACTCGAGAATAGGCACTGGCATTCTAGAGCATCTGTTCAAACACAGCGAAAGCACGTGTAGCGATGTTATCAAGTTGGGCGGTCTCGATGCAGTTCTATTTGAATGCAGAAAGAATGACGTCGAAACACTGAGGCGTTGTGCCACTGCTCTCGCCAACTTATCACTCTACGGAGGAGCCGAGAACCAGGAGGCAATGATAAAGAGGAAGGTTCCAACGTGGCTGTTCCCGTTAGCTTTCCACACTGACGACAACATAAAATATTATGCGTGCCTTGCCATTGCGGTTTTAGTGGCGAACAAAGAGATCGAAGCCGCCGTCCTGAAGTCTGGTACTCTGGATTTGGTAGAACCGTTTGTTACAACACACAATCCGTCCGAATTCGCAAAATCAAACCTTGCACACGCTCATGGTCAAAGCAAGAATTGGTTGCAAAGGTTAGTGCCGGTTTTGAGCTCAAAAAAAGAGGAGGCGAGAAACCTAGCGGCATTCCACTTCTGCATGGAAGCTGGAATAAAAAAACACCAGGGCAAGACAGAAATATTCAGTGAAATAGGAGCGATTGAGTCGTTGAAAAAGGTTGCGAGCTGTCCTAATGCAGTGGCATCTAAATACGCAGCCCAAGCTTTAAGACTAATCGGCGAGGAAGTGCCACACAAGCTGTCCCAGCAAGTACCGCTTTGGTCGACCGAGGATGTTCGAGAATGGGTGAAACAAATAGGCTTTTCCGAATACGCAACAAATTTTTATGAGAGCAGAGTTGATGGAGATCTGCTGCTGCAAATAACAGAAGATAATCTCATTGAAGACATCGGCTTGCAAAACGGAATCAAACGTAAAAGGTAAAATCATAGATATAAAAATATAGATATCTAAAAATCGATGAGAAAATGTCAACCATTTCATGTCTTGAGTAATAAGTTTATTCATGATAACTTTCCTTTTAGATTCACTCGTGAGCTTCAACAATTGAAAAAAATGGCGGATTACACGTCACGTGACACGAGTAGCTTGAATAATTTCCTCCAGGGGATCGCGCCGGAGTATACGATATATACGTACTCCATGCTAAACGCTGGCGTGGACAAGGATTCAATCCGGAGCCTGAACGAGGAACAGCTGGAAAGGGAATGCTGCATTAGCAACAGTATCCATCGGTTAAGGATACGGAACGCAATCAGAGGTAATCTAAACTAATAATGCCTATTATCTATTATTCATATTAACATTCTTTGGTATTACCATATTACGTAAGCTCGTAATTATACCTACGCAATTTATATTTTATTTACAATAGCGGCAAAGACAAATTTGCCAGAAGCTATAAATTATAGTGATAAATCTTGAATCTATTTCAAACTGAATGATCTATAGTAAATGTATTAATCTTTCTACACGCCTTTAAATACCACTGTACAAAAAATCGTGTCGAATTTATTTTTGAAAAATACAAGCAAATATATGTAGATTTTTTGTAGGTCATAAAATAAAAAAAAAATCGTTTTTTCTATTCTATAAGCTCTATGTGCAAAATGTTATAATTGAAATCGTTCAGCTATTTTTGCGTAATTAAATAACAAACGTACAACATTTTTTTTGCATTTATAATATCGATACACGTATCATAAAACCACAAGTAACAAAAGTTGTTTCCTTTACAGCCTACGAAAGTACCTTACCAGTAAAGGGTGAGGAGAATATGGCAAAGAATTTAGATGTCTTCGTGAGTTACCGTAGATCAAACGGATCGCAGCTAGCTAGCTTACTGAAGGTTCATCTGGAACTGCGCGGGTTCACCGTGTTCATTGACGTGGAAAAACTGGAGGCCGGCAAATTTGACAACAACTTGCTGCAGAGCATACGACAAGCAAAGCATTTCCTACTTGTGCTAACACCAAACGCGTTGGACAGGTGTAAAGGTGACAACGACCAAAAAGACTGGGTACACAGAGTAAGTATTACAAAATAATTCCTTGATATATTTAATAAAAATAAAGGGGTGTACGGCCGAACAAATGCTAGTAAATTTGAAATTGCATTAAAAATGCATCTAAGCAATCATGCACCGTAAAATAATAGACGTATCTTACTATGTAATATGTGCATAGCATTGTCGTCAACTATATAACGCCATTGTTATTGTCTATAGACACAATGTTGCGTTATAGGATTACTACACGAAAACAAAATATATTTATCAAGGACTGGATATTTTGTGGTGCCCTTGTTATTTTTCGACACCAGTAACTAAAGATAACTCTTACTATGGTACTAGAAGTATGTATGTAATCAAAAGGAATATTAAAGAAATCACAATCGAACGAATCTTAATTCTTGACATTAATTCGAAATTGTGATTAGAATTTATATAGTAGAATCTGTCACTTTTTGTACCAATAGAATATTTCAAAATTATAATAAACTTCTTTAACGCATTTTGAGGTTTTTGGTGTCCTATAATATCTTTACAACATTAAAGTACAGTCTAAGAATACTGACCGTGGCCAATTTTATGTTGCAAATAGGTAGTTGTAAATATGTATATAAATTAAATGCAATTGTTATTTGCAGGAAATAGTGGCGGCCTTAGAGTCAGAGTGCAATATCGTACCGATCATAGACAGCTTCGAGTGGCCTAAAGCTGAGGACCTGCCGGTGGACATGAGGGCAGTGTGCCATTTCAACGGGGTGCGGTGGATACACGATTACCAAGACGCTTGCGTTGACAAAGTTGAAAGGTAACTTTCATGAAATATAGGTACTCGCCGAGTACCGTTTTATTCGAGAGACGCAATTTATAATGTGTTACATAAAAAATAGAAACCTCTTGATTCAAAGCGCTTTATAAATTGCGATTATCTACGCCCCGATGTGGCTTAGTATAAAACTACATTGTGTAGACATTGCCTTATACTGGTTATCCGCGACCGCGATTTCGTTCGCCAGACCCTATTTAATATCTCATCCCTGATGCTCTTGTTATTCCGGGAATAAGTCGCACTTTCTGACAACTAAACTGTGCTAAAAATTGCGTCGATGCCTTAGAAAAAAAATAAAAAGCTCAGTCCCACGGGAATATTGTTTCGGGCTAAAAAGTAGCCTGTGTTATGAAATGATCTCCGTGGCAAATTTCGTTCCCCTGTTTAGCCATTCCGGTGCGAAATAAAACAACACGTCAATACAAAATTTTCAAAAAAGCGTTAATAAAATTTAAGAGTAGGATTATACCCGATCAAAAAGAATATGACTGGGTTCTTCTTAACTGTAGAACATATTTATAAGAATATAATATTTTCAGCTTTCTCCGTGGGAAATCAAATTTGGCCACACGTCTCGACGGAGCGCTCCGCAGAGGAGACGTGCAGACTCCGGGCACGGCGACGATCGGTAGAGGCCCGCCCAACTATCAGCGTATGGCCTCTTGCGAAAGCCGGGGTAGCGATAAAACAGATTGACTAGAGTCGACCATACACGCACTGCCGCCTATAAGGTAAATATCATGGTTGCATTTTTAACTTTAATTATATATAGGCAATCAAGTCTCTTGAGTGTGATACACTTCCTAAAAACTTGAACAGATAATGAAGGCTTAGGCGTGTTATGTAAATATTTGAAAAAATAGGACGATAATTGTTGAAAAACCATATCTTTAAAAAAGCGATTAGATTGAATGTTTTGAGGCATCTCATATATACGGCATTATCTTTGAAAAATCTCGGCATTTGTGCTAGCGGATTGCTAGAGTTTCTCTTGAAATTAATAAGTGATATGTGTATGGGAATAGTATCAGCATACCTCGTACTAAAATATGTACTAATAATTTACTTAAATTATTTGCAGACCACGACGAAGCCGCCAATCATCCCTAGAAAAAGCTTTTCCAGCAATCTCACAAAGTTGTGATCAACTCTCCAGTAGTAGCACACCCAAAACCACATCTCCCGAGAAATCCCTGTATAGTCTTCCCGAAAGATTGTCCGAAAGTAGCGACACGTTAGACACTGCCGAGCCAGAGAAAATCTCGCGCAGATGCCGGAGCTGCGAGGGCATATTAGAAGCGGACGAACAAACTCACACGCAACTCTCGCTGCCTACGCCATTAGACGCTGCGACGCAAACGAAGAGGAAGAAGAACTTCATGGACAGATGTGTGAACAAAGTGAGACTGTGTTGATGGTTCTTGATGACGATATCAGGAATGGTTCGAAATCATGCTGGCAGAGTGTGTATGGTAATTGACTGCCAATTGGACTCATCACATATTAATGTGAATCTTATTTTAAAGTACAAAAGTGTGCACAATGTGTAAATATTTTGTGTATGCCCGTTATTAAATTAGATAAGTTAGTACACAGCAATTAATTGGTTATTGTAAAAGATGTAATCTCAATGAGTGCATGTGGAAGATTTTACTGCTATGATGTTACCCTGATCATTACCCTGCTGTGTTTCAAGAACATCGCACGAGGTGTTGATAATGATGTACAATATTATGCCAGTTCTGCTATTGTATTTTATTCAATCGCTTAGCATCTTTTACACTCTGGCAATATTATTTATCTCTCTTATCTCTTCATTCTAAATAGTATTTACACAAAGAATTTATGGACATTTTTTAGTTCTTGCCAATGAAGTATTTGTAAAAGCAAAAATTATACGAAATTATAATTTGCATATGTGATAGCTTAGATCTTTTATTTAGGAATATGAAATTTATAAATAAAACCACTTGAATTCAAATATTGCTAGTACCTATGTAATTTATACCTTCTGCACAGTTGATTTGAATATATTTATAAGTTTTTAAAATTGTACAAAATTTTATCCTAGATTATATTTAGTTCTTTAATTTAGTCATTCATTTTAACAAGTTAACCATAATATGATAAATAGTTTTACCTTGTCGAAATTATATATTTATGTACTAGCTCTAACCACGAAATAAATGGTATTAGTAAAACAATAGAGCATTTTTACTACCGCAATATCTACAGATAGAATATTTTTAAGTGATATATTAATACCGGCATAAAGTGTTGTTCCATTTCATTATCTAAGTTAAAAATTTGCCACACTATATTTTTATAAAAAACTTACAATAAACTTTCAACATAATATATAAACTTCTATATAAACAACTATACAATAATTCAAACATACCATGCCTTCATCTAATTTAAATGTATTCAGAGGTATTCATTTACATGCACCTATTGCGTTGAATTGAACAATACATCAATTATTAAAGTGATCCTTTGATATACATAACAAAATATCTTATAAAATGAGGCAATAACCTAACACTGAATGACTACTGAAGAAACATCAACTACATATTTTAATAAAAACATCAATTTATACCAGTCTGTTATTTAAAATTTTAGCTTTACTAAGAAAACATGAAAAATTTAGACTTAAAATACCACCGGCCTGCCAGACCATGTACTAGACCTATTTGTGGCAAATACCCAGTCTTTCAAACAAACAAATAATGGTATAATGATGCCCAGTAAATAGCATTTACAAGGTAGAATAGATAATTAATGGTTTTGGTGAGGGGGTCCAGAAAGGCAAACTAATAAGAATGTTAAATAATTTTATTTTGAATACCAGGATAGTATTCATTACTAGTTGATCACATTATTAAGATTGAATAAAACACATGCGGATCTATAACATCCCAAATACTTGACTAGACTACTAAGATATGCAAAATATATATTTAACTTTTATGCTTTATTTATGTAATATCACACACTGCACCATACATAGAACTGTAAAAAGAAATACACGCCACAAACAATCACCGTTCAACTTCTATAGAGAAGGAACACTCATCACATCCAATTATTACTTTAGGTGTATTATCTTCTGTTATATCTAAAATATATGTACCACCACATCTACAACTGTATGTATAGACTCCTTCAATAGAATTTAATGCCATGTCTTTCAAATTTATGGATTCATATAACAATAACTCCGTGTGCTCGTGACACAAGAGTTCTGCATCATACTGTTTTCGACTCAGTGGATTTCTCAAGATCGACCAAGCTTTCTGGAGGAGTAAAAATGCTTCAGATTGGTCACCATCTGATTTATCTGGGTGTAAAGACAAAGCAAGTCGTTGGTAATTTTTCTTTAATTCTTCAATAGTGGCTCCTCTATCACTTTCTAGAATTTCGTAGAAGTCATTACCCTGCGACGTTTTAGTCATTCTTGTTATTGTTATGTAATCATGTGATACAATAACGATAAAACTATGTAAAAGTTGTTAAAATATCTATATTTATTTATAATCATATATATTTAAACTTATAAATATAATCAAACACTAATCCAAAATTTTCAGACATTGACAACTCGTCGACAAGTCGTTCAACATCAACAAGCCTAACATCATGGGCATTTTGCAAAACTTTACTTCAAGGGTAACAATACTCTTTAAAAAAATGCAATATATCAAAGTCCTCTCTTTGGCACTCCACAATCAAGAAATTCTTTCGTAAAGCTGTACACAATGTCTCGCTCTTCCAGTCCCTTTCCCCCTCAAACGATAATCGGCTGAACTAGTGTGGCCGGGCTCACTCAGTTCTCTTTTGCAAAATTAGCTTCATTACGAATGAGGCATTCTCGAGTGATTGCCATCGATCCCGCAAACCGTACGGGTGATCATAGCTAAACACTCAGATTAAGTAGGTAAAATCGGGCAAAAGGTGTTTTATTAATGAGCGACCACCCTTCATCCGGTGGCGCTGGAATTGATGCCTGAGTAGTTCAGCATTAGGTTCTCCGAAAAAAAGAACTTCAAAATTTTTATCTGATTGTTTTATAACTATCTCTTGTTGTAGCTATATAATTAACATCCAGCTATAACCGAAATTATATTTTTGTGAAATATTACAACTCGATAGTCGAGGATCATTTATAAAAACTCCCTATTGCCGTAAAACATTTCACTTTTATATTTCGTAACCATTCAATTTCAGTAAGTTTTTAAACGCAATATACAAATATATGACATAAAAGCGTCAAAATAGTAGGACGATGAATTAAAGACAACAAGCATACATGCACAAGCAACAGAATTTCTATTCCGAACTGTTGTCTATTTTATGATTTAAAACTGAGGCTTGTTATTTAAATATTCATATATATAACAGATGTAACCATATAAACAAATTTAAACAGTGTGTAAGACTAAACTTATATATAACCTCTAAAATGCCGACATGGAATCAGATCCAATCACAGCTACGGCACCCAAACAATCCGGTTGTGTTTTTTGATATAACTGTAGGAACAACAGTAAGTAATTGTCTTATGGCCTTGATATTAATATACCCTAAAACCAGTCTTATTAATATTTCTCATTGTACAGGAAATAGGAAGAATGATTTTTGAGCTATTTGCTGATGTCGTGCCAAAAACTAGTGAAAACTTTAGAGAGTTCTGTACTGGAGAATACAGGCGAGATGGTGTACCGCTAGGTTACAAAGGTGCAACTTTTCATAGAGTTATAAAAGATTTTATGATACAAGGGGGTGACTTTGTCAATGTAAGCATTTTTTAGCTATTTATTTATTTTGTTTTTATTTTTATGATTAATACAATTGTCTATGTTTTTAGGGTGATGGCACTGGTGTCATGAGTATATATGGTGGAAGTACATTTGCAGATGAAAACTTTGTATTAAAACATGATTCTCCAGGACTTCTCTCAATGGCTAACAGTGGAAAAGACACCAATGGTTGCCAATTCTTCATTACTTGTGCGAAGTGCAACTTTTTAGATAATAAGCATGTAGTATTTGGAAGGGTTATTGATGGTCTATTAGTCATGAGAAAGATTGAAAATGTCCCTACAGGTCCTAATAACAAACCAAAAATACCAGTTACTATATCACAATGTGGACAAATGTAAATAAACAGTTTTCAAAAACATTTTTTTTATTTAAAAAATTCTATCTTACAAGATAGTATACACTATTATAAATTATTAATATTTACATGTTACAACATTTATCACAATACATACTTATACTCTTTTAATTTCAATATGTCAACATTTATGTTAAGGTTTGCATCAACTTTTGAGTGCTTGGTTATTGTTAAGTAGTAAATTTCGAGGCAGAATTGTAGCAGGACCATATCTATGGCCAACTTCTTTAATAAAAGCACCCTCCATTTGTCTGGCAACTTGATCAAAAAACAAATTTGATAAATGTGAATGAAAGGTAGATCGAAATTGAAATGTTATTTGAAAATCGACAACACATGACTGTTGTTCTCGTTTCAAACCAGGACTGAATCTCCAGACTGTGAGTAAGTGATGGAAGAGTTTTCCATCAGTGCACTCTGCCTTAACTAAATGTGGTTTGACTAGGGTTACATTTGAGGTATAGCTCTCATTTATTGGTGGAAACCCAACTATCAAGTCAGCTTTTAGGCGGGCTGGAGTTTTGAGGAGAACTAGAGATTTTTTGCACCAAGGTACAAACTTGTAATAGTTTTCAACATCTGAAACTACTTCAAACATTTGTTCCATAGTATGCCTGAAAAAAGAATATAATGTGAATGCAATTATCCAAAAAAATATTCATGTTCACTTCATACAGACTATTGAATTACATAGGTAAACATAAGATATACTATATAGAAGATATACCTACTGTTTTAGAAACATGATTTTCTAGTTCAATGAACAATTATGCTAAGATATCTCACTGATTTATAACAGTCTTAGAAAATCAGTGTTATGTTCAAAAACAGTTACCAGGCAAGTTTGATGTAAGTAAAATATTCCAGTAAATTAGATTATTTTCATTAGATTTCATAGTCTACAAAAGGATGATAAAATAATAATATATAATACATATATATATATATATATATATATATATATATATATATATATATAT
>JACJUM010003085.1:12348400-12587931 GCA_020976665.1 Heortia vitessoides | reverse complement strand
ATATATATATATATATATATATATATATATATATATATATATATATGTAAAATATATATAAACATGGTGTTTACTATTAATAATTTACTTTTCACACAATAACTCGTACATTGACCTGACTCCAAGACAAGTTGCTTTGAGCATTAGAATTATGGCCATCAGACAACAGACAACATTCATCATATTTTGAAATTGCCCTGAGTGGGTACAAATTACACTAGTTCCAGTTTCAGACAAACAACATGTCCAATAAGCTATTCCAAAATAACAGCCTGTAGCATTGCAAAATGATGGGTGATCTTATGAAACAGCTTTAGATATGAATACGGTATAAAGGGATAAAACTAACAGCTATAATAAATTTAAAAACAAATCTTAATTAAACACACAAAAGGCAATATTTGTAACAGAAATCAAGCTGCCATATCCCTAGGTTAATTTTATATACAAAGCTCGACTAATAATGTTCAGATACACACAGCATAAAAAAAATTGATTTATCTCATTAAGCTAAAATTCATATTCTTAATTTTCAATATTTATTCTAATGAATAATATTCAATCAATTTACCATTGCCATCATTTTATGTATCTTATGTTATGTGGATGCAATGTGTATTCAATTGCATTAGAACAACAGGTAGACAACAGAAACTTTCACAATATCTTTTTAATAACTTTATATAACAGAAAGAGAAAAAGCATGTTCCATGTTGATCTGCCCACTAGAGTTGTTCCACTATTACAACAGTAATCAAGCAAAACTGTTACTATGAGTAGTATCTGTTTGGATTTGTTATTGGCCTGTTGTGGAACAGGTGGAAAAGTTGGTACACTTTAGTGTAAACAGTTTCAAGCTGTTATTTTACAAAACCTGACTGTTCCGATATATACCCCTCACTCTTAGTGAGAACCGAGAACCCACGACCATTGATGCACAAGATAGCAACATTGCAATCTGTCCAAATAGTTCTTTGGATTTCTTGAAATTAATTTGAGTCAAGGTACACTCACCCCACTAGTTGTCTGCCACGATATTCCCTTGTACGATTTTGTTTAGGAAAACTAAGGAAGGTGCGTGACTGCGACACATGACAGTGACCATGAATGTCATCTCGTCTATTTACGTAATGACCCTGAAAACTGAAGGGAAATATTTAAATACGTATTTAAAAATTGATAATAAATTGAAGAAACAAAGAGTTGTAAAATTTTCTCAACAACGTGTCGCATGCATTGATGTTGCGAAATATTTACCCAAAGACTCCAGGTTTTGGAAAAATAACTTTTGGAGCAACAGTATAAACCCTCGTTAAAACCATTTTTATTTAATAACATATCACATTTATAGCAAACAAATGTGGAATAAACATTCTTTAAAAAATAATCATGTTGCAATTTATTTTGTCACGTTTCTTATATTCCACTACTCTCTCTTGAAGCAACCCATGCAGATTAATTTGAAAACTGACACTAGGGATATTCACTAAACATCGATGTATTGAATCCATTCGAAGTTTACCGTTCGATACATCGAATTGATACGATGTTTTGACAAATGTTTTTCTATTCGATGTATCGATGGTTTTATTAAAAACATCGAATCGGTTAAGGAAATTGTTACATGGTTTAAACAAAGTAACATTGCAAGCAATGGCTTAAGAAAAGCCACCGCTAAAGAAACAAAATTGATTCAAGAAGTTTCAACAAGGTGGAACAGCACTTATTATATGCTTGAGAGGTTTTTAGAATTACACATTGTCGTAAACGATATAATTATCCGCCATAAAAATGTACCAGCAATGGTCAATGCGTCAGAATTGTCAATTCTCTCTACAGTATTACAAGTCTTACGACCGCTCGAAGCTGCTACGAGAGAAGTATCCGGCGACATGTACTGCACTAGCAGCAAAGTAATTCCTTTAATCCATTGCTTAGTTTTAAAAATTCAAGCTCTCAGATTGGTAGATTCACTCGCCAATGAATTGAAATCGATTGTGCTTATGGCTTAAAGAAATAGAAAAAAGAATGGGTGCTATAGAGCGAGTTACTCCACTTGCCATAGCCACTGTACTGGATCCACGGTTCAAAAAAATGCAATTTAGGGACGCACTAGCTTGCTCTACAGCAGTCGCAAAAATCAAGGCCTTCATGAAAAATAATACACAAACGTTGGAAATGTCGGAATCTGATTCAGATCAATCGGAAAAATTAGAAGATAGTTTTTTTTTATGGGAAGACCATCATAAATTAGTAAACAAGAGCTGGAAAGCAACGCAATCTGAAGATGCGATTTCTGATGAGTTATCCATTTATTTGAGAAGTCCTGTAGGACGATTGAATAAAAATCCTCTGGAAATCTGTAACGATCTCAAAATTCAGTTTCCTAAACTATATAAAATTGCTTTCAAATACTTGACTATTGTTGGGACTTCGGTCCCATCCGAACAGTTATTTTCGAAGGCTGGCCAAATAGTAAATCAGCAAAGGAATAGACTGAAGGGTAAACGTTTGAGTAAACTTTTATTTCTACAAAGTTTGCCTAAACAGCATTGGTTTTAAAGCAGATCACAAAAATAAAAGTATTGATTTAGACTTCAGTATTTTTTGTCTCATTTTGTAATATCTGATGTCTTAATAAAATATTTCTAATGTTTTTTTGTTTTACTTACATTGTCTCCCTTACATTAACTACTAAACCCGAAAAAAAACATAAAAGTATTCGATGTTGAAAAAACATCGATGTTTTCAAGCGATGTATCGAAAAACATCGATGCAGGGTTATGATGTTATACATCGATTAAAAACATCGATATATTTTTTAAATGAATACTCCTAACTGACACTGATGTAAATAGTGACGTTTATAAACAAAAGTGCTATAAGAGATCAGTGCTGCCAGAACATCTGTAATATTATGCAAATCTTGCACATATTCCAAAGGAAAACATTTACTCCAAAGGATAAAATGTATGTGTTTTGTAGCTGCGTTCTATATATTTAGGGCCTTTTTTATGTTTAAGTTCTGATGAGAATAAATAAAATTGTAATCAATAAACTACTTCACATTAACGAACGAGTCAATCCGTCGAGTCGATCCGTCAATGTCAAATCTGGTGACGAACACGTGTTTTTGTGGCGGCTTCTATTCGTTCCGGGTATCTGTAATGAAATGTGTTAATCATATTAATTTATTGACTTAATTGCTATTTGTGCATTTTAATTTAAAATGGGACGTAAAGCCAAATTTGATGAGACAAAAAAAGTTAAAAAAGGTCCTGGACGGAAGGCTAAGAAGCAGCAGGACCCAATTTTTAAGAAAGGTTTATGTAAGTATCAGCACGTGTACTTTATTTAGTCCGTTATTTTTAACTAAATTTTGTCATGATAAAGAAATATTGTACATACGTTCTCCACGTATGTACAATATTCCATGTATTTTTAGTAGTCGAACTTATGTATGTTTTACAAAATATAAGTAACTTGTTCAATTGCATGTATAAATTATGATATTTTTCTTTGTTTTCACAAAATAAAATTGTTTTATTTGCTTTTACAGTGGAGGAAGAAGATGAACCAAAAAAATTAAGTCATCGACAAAAACAAAGAGTTGCGCGCCGAGTAAAGAAAAAGGCTGAAAAAGCCGAAAAAAGAAAAACTCTAAAGCAAGCTAAGAAAAATGTGGCTAAACAGCAAGAAAAAGTTGTCGAGGATGACCCTAAAGATAGTTCGGAGGATGAAGAAGTACAAGGTATTATTATGATTGTATGTGCTTATTAAAACATGATGAATGACCATCCCATAAAATGGACATGTCAAAAACAAATACACAAAAGATTAGAATCAACTTACCTCCAAAAAAAGTAAATATAATTGAATTGCATATTTAAAAGGAGTATTTACTAATTGTTAATTATTTGATTTTTTTTAGAGCAATATTAAATATTGTCATGCTCTTCTGTAAACTATAAACTTTTACATGTCCTCTGCCATGAAGGGATTATTAAATTTTATGTGAAAAGTTCTGGGCATAGTAATAGTGGACATTTAATTTGACATATTTGATTTTATAGCCATAGGTTACACTGATGATAACAAAGAATGGTTGAAACCAAAACAGAAGGGAAAGAAGGCTCAGGAGCCTGACAGTGAGAGTGGACATGAGGGCACTGATGAGGAAGCCAGTGATGAAGAAGTGAGTGATGTCAGTGAGGAAAAAGAAGAAGCAAATCAATCTAAATATTCAAAAGAAAAGTATAAGGTTATAAGCAATTATTTATTTTATTAATAGAAATATAAGTTGATATTATATTAAAAAAAAATAAAAATCCTCTATAATGCAATTGCATATAATTACTGGCCAGTAGTTATATGCAATAACCATTTTGATTGTCTGCATTTGAGAAGTTGTAAGTATTTATGATAAAGTAAATTAAAACCATGACTATCTCTGGCTGCAGTAATTTTCTTTAAAACACTTCATGATTCTGGTCTTAAGGGAATGGCAACGAACATTTGTTGTCTGTTATTATGTTAACTATATTTAGATGGCTCAGGTGGCACATTCCTTAGCAAATCTTTTTTGAGCCCCAGGTGGCGTGGTGATTCCTATCCTGGGCAAACATTCATATGAACATAAGCTGTTTAAGTGACTTATCTGAGAGTCAGGTTAATGTATGAGATGTTGTGTGAATTTATTTTTGTATGTTATTTCAGGTTGGGACTTTAGAAGATTTATTTGCTGATTCAGACAAAGAAAATGGTGATGCTACATCAGAAGATGAAGAATCTGGTTCCAATAAAATCGCATACAATTCCGACTCTGAAGAAGAAGCCAGTGATGATGACGATGACGATGATGAGATGCTGCCTATAGAAAAGGCTAATATAAAATTAAAAAAGAAGCAGAGACAAGATAAAAAACTTGCAGATGAAGAATTACAATTAAATATAGCCAAACAAGATGTTTTCGCATTTCCTTCTGAAGAAGAGTTACAAAACCCCACCAGTCTACAAGATGTACATCAGAGAATAAAAGATGTTGTAACTGTTTTAGGTGACTTCAGTAGATTGAAAGAAGATGGTCGATCTAGGTGTGAATATACAGAGCTACTTCTAAAAGATTTGTGTATGTATTACAGCTACAATGAATTCTTGATGGAAGTCTTCATGCAAATATTTCCCGTTCAAGAGTTGGTTGAGTTCTTGGAAGCAAGTGAAATAGCGAGGCCTGTGACTATAAGGACAAATAGCCTCAAAACTAGAAGAAGGGATCTAGCCCAAGCTCTCATTAACAGGGGTGTAAATTTAGATCCAGTTGGGAAATGGAGTAAAGTAGGTCTGGTTGTCTACAGTTCTTCTGTGCCCATTGGCGCCACACCGGAGTACTTGGCTGGTCATTACATTTTGCAAGGTGCATCGAGTTACTTGCCTGTTATGGCTCTAGCTCCACAAGAGAATGAAAGAATATTAGATATGTGTGCAGCTCCCGGTGGAAAAGCATCACATATTGCAGCCATAATGAAAAATACCGGAGCATTATTTGCCAATGACGCCAACAAAGATCGAACCAAGGCTGTTGTAGGCAACTTTCACAGGTTGGGTGTTGTGAATGCAATCATTTGTAATTACGATGGTCGCCAGTTTCCAGATGTTATAAAAGGGTTTGATAGGGTTTTGTTGGATGCTCCATGCACAGGCACAGGAGTGATTGCTAAAGATCCGAGTGTAAAAACAACGAAAGATCAGAAAGACATTCAGAGGTGTTTTAATCTGCAAAGGCAACTTCTTTTGGCTGCTATAGACTGTTGTAACGCTAAATCAAGCACAGGGGGATATATTGTATATTCAACTTGTTCAATATTACCCGAGGAAAATGAATGGGTAGTAAATTATGCTTTGAAGAGGAGAAATGTGAAGTTAGTGCCCACCGGATTGGACTTTGGTACTGAAGGTTTTGTTAAATACAGACATCACAGATTCCATCCTTCCTTAAAATTGACAAGAAGGTTTTATCCACACACACATAACATGGATGGATTCTTTGTAGCAAAACTTAAGAAGTTCTCAAATGCTATTGTAAGTATAAAATTCATTTCAATTTTGAATTCTCTTTTAAGGCAATATTGGATGTCTGGTTTTAACTTAAATATTTTTCCAAGAGTTACAAAATATCAATTAAACAGGGGAAATATCAATTTTATGCAGCATAGCTCAGAATCAAACCTGTAGATTTCCTAATCTAGGGTTTACTCCATACTGAGGCATTGTTAAGTCATCGCCATTTTTTTTGTAAATTATTTTCTTTTTCTATAGCCTGAACCAGTAAAAGACGAAGACGACGAGGAGAATGAGAATAAAGATTCAAAAGAGCCACAAGAAAATGGAGTTGGCCAACCTGAGGAGGAAACAGCCCAAAACAAGAACAAATCAGTAGGATCAAAGAGGTCTGCAGAACCAGCAGCAACTCAACCACCAACAAAAAAGAGTAAATCTGAACTGCAAAAAAGGTAATTTTTCTAACTATTCTAATACATAATGTTTAAATAATAAAAATGTATCCAATTGATATTTAATATTATTAAGAAGTAAGTTACAGGCATGAGTGTACTAATATTAATATTAACAATTGCTTTTTAGTGTTGTACCAATACCACCAGTACTTAATTCCGGAAATAAAAAAAAGAGATGCAGGAATAAAAAGAAGAAACAAAACTCAACAGAGAGTACAAATAGCAAGCCGAATATGGAGACCAAGGGTAATAAGGAAGTTGGAAAACAGAGTAAAAAGAAAATAAAAAATAACAAGGTACAAAAAGAAACAAATTTAAGTAATCAGAGTCCTAAAAAAGTTGAACCAAGTGGAAAAGTTGTAAAGAGTTCAAAAGATGTATCAGAAAAGTCAAAAGAAAATAAAGCTAGTACTAATGAGAGTCGAAATAAAAAGAAAAATAATAAAAAGAACAAGCAGCAACAACAAACAAGTGGATCACAGCCACAAAAAACAGGCATTGTTAAACAGGAAACTACTATCTCGGAAAAAGAACAAATAAAGGTATCCAAAAAACTAAAGAACAAAATGAAAAATAAGAAAAAACAAATAGGTCAAATTAATGAAAAACAAAAGCAAGGGAAACAAGATAGAGGAAAAAATAGTTTTAAGAAAAATAAAGCAAAATAAACATTGACATGTATCAGTTCAAATTTATTGATATTAAACTTATTTTATCAGATTTTAATTTTAATTAAACATCTTTATTTGATCATTCGGAAATTTTACTTTATAACAAAATAATGTTTTGTACTTCAGCTTTAACAAGAAATAACTATTTCTAGATGTTTCAGACGGGATAGTTTTGCAAAAGCACTTAAATTATTTTATTGTAATGTTTAAATATTTTTAAAATTTTTACTTACATATGAACAAAATCATAGTTTATTTTTATAATTAATGTATGTTTTATTACATTGATTTTCTAAAGACGTTGTGGAGGCAAGTCATTAAATAATGACATTTGTGTACTTACAAGCTGAAAAAAATCCGCGCTAGGCTGACTGTTTTAAGTCTCATAAGACAGATTCTAGAGTCGCAGTGGATATGTATGCCATTTTTTATAAAGGGAAATAATTATAAAGACCATATCGTCGTTAAGTTCTAACACCGCGTAATTCAAAATGTTGACACTTTGTAACTATTTGGGAAACAGCTCATAAAATCATTTTAAAACTAATTGCTTGTGCGTTTATTTGGTGCAAAATAGATTTTTTTTAAACAATACACGATATAAAACGTTTACTGAAGCGTTAGAAATGTAATATCATGTTATCATTGGGTTTAACTATTAAGTTGCCAACTTTGACATACGCGGTATTAGAACTTAAGCGACGATACACTACGTCGGGTACGTCGTACGTATCTGTTCGGACAGTACTTACTGAAAAGTATTCTACAAGTTTTGTATGATATTAGGATAGGATTAGGGATTTTAAATCAAATATTCCGAATGTTTGGCTGATAGAATGTAGCAATTTACAACGGTAAATTATTCACTAAGATTTTAGTTAGTAGTACCTTAAGTCCATGAGAAAAGAAAATATAACAAGCAGGTTGTGCCTATTAGAACTCACACAAAATGTTTTTAATAAGTTCATAGGCTCGCATGACCGAACCAATTGAGATAAATTAAGGAGCGAAACCGTGCGAACCGTACACTTGAGCCCACGTAATTTTTTAATATTATGTATATTTTTAGTGTACATAAAGAATTGTATAATAATTATCTAGAAGATTAAAAATTAAAATAAATGAAGTCAATTTAAATATCCACACTGTCCAACTATCTGTTTTTACTTGTTTATATTGTATTAAATCTTGTGTATAATTTTTTGTATACCGTATTTCTATATAAAAAAATAGGCACCTATATTGGAGAATTAGGCGTTAATACCTGTCAGGCACGGCGTGTAAATGCTTGTATTTTCCTGTAGCTACATCACGTAGTAAAGCAGGTTGCAGCATTGCAGTTCATCTTAAACTTAAAATATTCTTTATTCATGTAGGCGCATTTCAAGCACTTCCAAGTGAAAAAACCGACAATATTTAAAAAAAACATAGCAATAGATTCTATTATACTCATAATACTGATTAGGTACCCAGGCCTACCCAGTGGCGTAGCGTGCCATGTCGGGGCCTCGTATAAAAATTAGTTTGGAGGCCCTTATATGGGGGTAAAAATTTTCAATATTCACTCACCTTGCCTTTTTTTCGGCAATTTGATTTTAGTTTTTCTTAAGTTTCTGCCTCTACTATAGACAATAGTGAGAGGTCTGACAGCCGTTCTTGTCCCATCAAAGTTCTTTTCAAATAAGTAATTTTTTATCAATTTTAATTTTAACAAACTTTTCAGCTGTTGCGTTTATAACTTGTTGTTTGCTGTTGGCCCCTGTGGCCCGGGGGCCCCGTATAATTGATACGGCAGATATGGCGGTAGCTACGCTTCTGGGCCTACCTTAAACTAGTCTGCCAGTATCAGACGAGTTTTAATACTAAGCTTGATGCAGGTTTATTACACGGGCCACCAGTGAGGAACCTTCAAGAAAAAGTGATGGTAAAAGTTCCGTCAATAACAAATAGTTAATTCTCCTATCAGCTTATCCTTGGCGCTTCGATATTCAGGTTATGTTGTTCAATGTTCATTCTATTAACTTTAATGATTTGACAGTTGATTAGGGACTGAACTCTGTACTAACGTGTTATTTGGCGCCAATACCACCAAGCTTTTCAGTGAGAACCTGAGCTGTGTAAAATTGTTCGTGAGAAAAACAGTTCTCTCTTTAGTTTCTTCCCGGCAAATTTTAGTGCGTGCCATTGAGACCTGTTTATATTTATTGCAAAACAGACGTTAAGCGGAAATTGTAGTCGTTTGAATTCAAATTAATTCGTTGTAACCATAGATAGCTTCCTATTTCGCACACGCAGTAAAAATTGTGATTGCCAATATACTGCGAGACAACGATTTGATTACATTAAAATTTCAAGTATAAGAGTATAGTTTCAAATTCAACAGAATTAAAAATCGATACCTATATTGTGGTTTAGATCTTGTTCATCCATTTCTGGTCATTTATTAATCTGTTTACAGGAGTATGTAGGTAACGTACTAATAAAAATTATAATCTGTAATGGACGTTTTTATCTCATTCCTATTTCATTGCGCCTATCTTATGCGCCGAGTTGCAGGTTCAATGCTTATAAATAAACAGATAGTATTTAAGTATTTACAATATTTCTGCTGTCTGTTATGCGTACCACAAGTACTTTAAGCTTGTCGTTTTAGGTTGTTAGGTGAATTTATAAAAAATGAATCATCTTGTATTTCCATACAATCTTTAGACCCCAGTATAAAGAATACCCTTATAAAGA
The DNA here is from genome assembly GCA_020976665.1 of Heortia vitessoides. Taxonomy (NCBI): domain Eukaryota; kingdom Metazoa; phylum Arthropoda; class Insecta; order Lepidoptera; family Crambidae; genus Heortia; species Heortia vitessoides. The sequence continues at coordinate 12,578,009 of JACJUM010003085.1, read as the reverse complement.
ATACATTTTGGAAAATTCTTTTAGTCGATGCATAATAACAATCTGCCATCAATAGTGACCTTTATAAACAAAGTAGTATTTATGATTAAAAATCACATGTCATGGCATGTAATCACATGCCAAGTCTAGAATGAACTTCTAAACTACTAAACAGATCTTAATATATTTTTTGCTCACTGTGTACAGTTTGGTCCATCTTAAGATATAGGATAGCTTATATCTCAATTTATCGGCGAAATATATTTTTCATGTTAAATATAGGTAGGATAGTTACCTAAGAGAGGACACCGTCTGTCGAGTCAGGCACGTCAGGTAGGTATTTAACTAATATATATTTTGATTTTCCCTGTCGCTGGGAAAAGTGGGAAGATAACCTGTGAGCGAGAGGTTCTAGACAATACCTATCGTTCAATTTCTGAAATTAATATTTAAAAATAGCCATGCGGTACTGGCAGAGTAGAAGAGTACCTCCCTCTGTACCAGGTGTCGTAAGACGCGACTAAGATACCAGAACCAACAGATGGCTGTATATCCATCCGAAACATTGTAGCTCAAATGCAGCGGGTGGGGATGGGCAGCAGCATTCGCGTCGCGAAAGCTGTGCTCTGGGATTGTGCAAAGCAACGCAAGCCCAGTGTGGCAATTATGGGAAAAAATCCGTAAGCAATCGATCGTTTCACACTATTTCTCACTCATTATAAGTATGTACCTACTTAAAAAATAATTTTTAGCCAATGTAACTGATAGGTTATTTTATAGCATATTACGTCTTTTTAAGATTAATACAACATTTATTTTTATTTATGAATCGACTGAAATACAAGAAACACTAAATGTTAAGTGTAGCAAACCTCACCGCATTAGTAAAAAACGCATTAGTAAAGTAAAAACCGCGTTCAACTCGGACAAGCCATTTCTAAGATTACCGTCTGTTTGTCTATGACGTACACACAGGTAAAAAAATACTTTTGGATTTTATTGCGTTCATTAAGCCTTGTGTAGATAACGACTATTTTAGGAATAGTTTATGATTCTCTAAAATAACCAATTACTTAACTTTATACTTTAAGAAGTATTTATTAATTGCTAGAGATTCAAGGCTCACTCTTACACTAAATTAAGTTAGACGTTTAAGAACACTTAAAAAGTGTAAGTGGATATCATTGCTTCATAGGTTGTGTTCAATCATTATTAAAAACAATAAACATAGATTAAAGCTATATTCATGTTAAAATCTGTTAAATCATTGATAATTATAGGTATGATCAAGTTATAGGTATTGAATTTATAATATTTGTTTCTTATATCTTTTTATATAAAAAAATATGTATCATGGTGTTTGTCTAGGTTTAACTTCTAAACTACTTTAGTCAATTTTTGCTTACTGTGTATAGGTAGTTTAATCTAACTTGCTATATATTTACAGTCGCTATATTAATTTTTATGATATTAATTTTAATGATAAACAAAAAAGCAATGTTAGGACAAGTCGACGTCTGCCGAGTTTTCCAGTATTTATATATAAACTCATCTTCATCATCATCATTACAGCTATTGGAAGTGGACTTTCATACCAATCCACTTGACATATGCCTCCCCAAGAAAGGGGAATTTTGCCATAATTGCCTTGCTGGGCAAGCATGTTAGTAATCGCAAAGCGCAGCTTTCGCGACGGGGATGCTGCTGTCCATCCCCACCTTATAAACCGCCATCTGTCGGTTCTGGTACATTAAACACATCTTACGACGCCTGGTACGGATGGAGGTACTATTCTATTCTGCCGATACCTCACGGCAAATTATAAACAGTACGAGTATATTAGTTTATAAATTACTAAAAATTTTGGTATGATAACGACATACATTTCGATTTTATTTATTTGGGTGTATTGAGCCTTGTTTAAATCATCTGCAGTGGTGAGTGTAATGATATAATTTTATAGAATTGTATCGCTAAGTTGCCATACAAATGGTCTAATCAGTTTAGTAATTCTATTGTGTCTTTATGCGACTTTCGCCACCAATTCAACGTGATCTGCACAATACAGCAAGCAGTTTCTTTATCTAACGAGAACAAATCATATGGCTTCTCACTTTAATACCTGTGTGCTTGAATCCGAATATAAAATATCTTTATGTCATCCGTCCAAGACTCATTGGAAATATATCTACGGCTTATTCTGTTTTACAAGCTTATTCTTTTAACATATAATAAATACTTCCATTCGTAAAATGATTTAGTTTGACGAGGTGGATTGTGCATCTTTATATAATTCCACTAACGACAACGTCGTAGATACAATTTGTATGTATATAACACACTAATAATATATTACACACCCCATTAAAAATTTAAAATGTCCTTATAATGTACAAAATCTTGAAAATGCAAAAATTCTTCAAAATAAGTTCTCTTTTCTAAAAATAATAATAACGCTCTTTCACAATTATAATACGAGTGTGGATGCCTGTTCTAAAGTCGGTTTAAAGTTGCATTATGACAATACCTAATGCATTGTCATAGTGTAATCGTTGATTAATACTAATAATGATAAACCGATGGATATAGATATATATTATTCAAATTATATTATTAAGTTTATAAAGACTATAAAGTGCAGCTGTACTATATATAGCAATTTACTTTTAAATCATTATCGTTTATTTTGAATATAACTTCCGTTGATTTGTCTTGGAATCTTTTGTGTACATGGCAATAAATAGACCTAGTTAACATCAACTACGTAGAAAATAGTTTGTATGTATTTTGTTGTAAAGGAAACCAAAAACAATAGATTTTTGTTTTACTTTGGTTAAGTTAAACCTAGTGACTACAGGTGCATGTATCTGCCGTTAATATTTGCGTTGTCAGTCACAGTAACTGAAACCCATTTCTACTAACATTCTGTTTAAAACTGGAACTATCAAACAATGTAAAAATATTGATAAATCTACAAAAATTTCGGCGCAAATTTCTAAAATCGCCCAGCGATATCCCCGTCGTATGGGATAAATCAAAGGGCTGGAGCTTTTCACAGGCAGGGTGGCGCTGGCGGGCGTTCCCCGGCCGCCCGGCTCAATGAAAATCGCGGCCCGCGCAGCCCCGCGCCCCCACTCGAGGAAGCTGCCAGTATCTCGCGGACCGCGTTCTCGACGCCACACGTCCACTCCCACCGCCACACCACCCATTGTACGTCCATTTTAAGTGAATTTTATGTATTAAAAAACGTTATTTAGTGCCAGTTTCATACATGATTTTGATGTGTTCACGGAGAAATGCAGGATTTATGATAGGGCGGGACGCTTTGTTTCATCGCCGTACTACGCCCGTACGCGGTACGGTACAGCGCTCAGCATCGCCATGTTCCATCCGACGCGGGCATCGGACCTGCCATTCGAATGCCCTGGGATTATACTCGCTTTATGTGTTACGCTAAAGTATTTTACAAGCTCATGCCGGGAGGTCGATTTCTTACCGCTACTAAAATTCGTGACTCTTATCGAAAACTATTAAAATTAGTATATATTCATATTTTTTATTTAGACATACATTTTCAAAAACTAAATAGAACACTTTCTATCTTAACGTTTATATAAATACATTGAAAAAAAACCAGCGATCAAAAATTATTTCTTTTAAACCTGTTTTAAATGATTTGCAAACTTAAATGAAAAATAATTTAGTTTAAAGATTTGTCACTGTTTACTTATTTCTATATATACTTGTTCGATGTAAGAATAATTAAATCTAACGTAGGACAAGCTACAGAAATCAATTTCCGCATCCGGGAAAATTCGATTCAGCCCTGTTTCCCGGTATCGGAGGCGAGTTACAAAGCAAAAAGAGCGTTATTAGTCAATATTCTCGATTCACATTTTCATTTCACAATTTGTTTATTCCCGACGAACGTTGCAATTGATCATTTTATAAATTAATAAAGTTACAACATTCCTTTATATAATTTATATCACTTATAATTGTGCTTTGGCTATAAAAAATATTTTAGCTTTTTTAAAACTATTACCACGATATCATGTATTCATACAACTCCACCATATTAATTAATTATTTAACTTAATAATGGGGCCAATAAACCAGATTAAATGCAAACCTAAATTTAAACTACTTATTTCAGTGGTTCATTATTTTAATTTGATTCTACGTTATTTATTAAACATTAATTTAAAGGTATATTTATTAGTCAGTAATAACTATACAAAAATTACTTTTTTAATTCTTGTCTTTGTTGTATCTAGTTGGTGCGTGAATAATTTTCACATAAAATTACCCATCGGCAAATTTGTATTACTTTAAATATTTTATTTATTTAATAATGACGAACAATTACATGTTGCAAGTATTTAGATCACAGCTGATATAACAGAAATACAAGTTCGTTTCTGGTTTATTGGGTAGCTACTGCATGCTGAACAAAACTGTTTGTCCGTGACAGGCGACCGCAAAACAGAATACTCTATGAATTATTATTAACTTAAATGCATAACAGCAGTAACCATGGAACAATGATTTATATAAACAATGAATATAGTCATCGAGAAGCTACCTACCCCGCTGCCAACCGCCACACCTGCCCAGCACATGGCATGTATGGGCAAGTAGTATCTCTAATTGTATGTTACGAGAAGTCTTAAACGCTTCATTTATTACGGTAATTAGGTTACGCAAGGGCACTAAACTTTAAAAATAGCACTTTATCATAATTAATTAATAACTAATCCAAAGAGCTAGCCCACTGGAATTTGGATGGAATCCAAGAATTAAGAGAGTCGTCTCTCAAGTGCATGCATTGGTTTGTAAATTTTAAAAAACCTGAAATGTGACTAACGCGTATTAGTTTTCGTATTTAGTTTGTGGTGGTGTTTTGTTATATAATTTGAAATGATCCTGTGTAGTATGTCAAGTGAGATTTACAGCAACGGGGTAATAATTTTATTTCTGTATTGGCTGACCATAATGTCGAAAAAGGTTAAGTTAAGAGCTTGTGGTAGATTATGAACCTTGTCGGACGCTATCATTTTGTAAGACTAGTCTTTATACTCATTTATTTTAAAATCACCAAGGCATGGTCTGGTCTAGATGGTCTTGCATTATTAGAAGTTGTAAAAGTAGTAAATATATAAACTATTTTTTTAGTACCTACACACATCTTTCAATTTTTCGTAAGAGTCGTTTATATGTTTTTTTTATCATCATCATCATCATCATCATCATCATCATCATCATCATTACAGTCATTGAAAGTCCACTGCTGGACATAGGTCTTCCCAAGATAGGGGGGTTTTACTCATAATCACTGCGCTGGGCAAGCGTGTTGGCAATCAGAGCGCAGCTTTTGCGACGGGGATACTGCTGCCCATCCCCACCCTCTGCATTTGAGCTACACTGTTACGGATGGTTATACCGCCATCTGTCGGTTCTGGTTCCTTAGTCGCCTTTTACGACACCTGGTACAGGGGGAGGTACTATTTTACTCTACCGAATATTTGGCACGTTTTTTAAATACAATTTTTAAAATATTTTTTTTTTAATCGATGTTACACTATTAGATTTTTTGGCTGACTGACCACAGTTGCCCAGTTTTCTTTATGATTTCACGCTGCTACCTGTTCTTTTACGGAAATAAGCAAAATCGTATCACGATCGTTTTAAGCACGTATACAATAAATCAATCGATAGCCATCAGAAATCACGCAATGCAATATCGTATAACTTAAATTATTTTTTAATTTGTTTCAAAACATTTGGCTGGTTTGAGGCGCCCTGTTATAAACTATTGTTACCCTTGCGTAACTAAAATACATTATAGATATTCAGATTTGAGCTTAATTCTCAAATTTATCAATTCCCTCTCACCTCAATATTTAAATCTAGTAAGGTTAAACCTACTTACAAAACTGAACGGAATAAACGTGAGTGGCCAGACATCAATTCAATTGAAACACAAAAAGAGAAAATGTACGCGTGACTAAATTATTTAGTGATTGAAATCACAAATTATTTGTACCTGAGTATAATTATACAGAAAATTATCTTGAACTGTTAAAGTCCAGTCACGCAGGCAAAAAAAGCAAAAAAAGTTGTACTCCATAATTTATATTGATACTATAAATACGAAAGTCTTTCTTTTATTACAACTGGTCGACAGTAAGGCATACACTCCGCGTGATAGTAAGTAGAGTCGATATCTAAATCGTAATATTACAAAGATATCACTAGCGCGTTACCAGCCTTACGACTTGAAGGTATTATGTCACATTACCCAGTAATCTCAATACTTCTCTCACCCTTCGAACTGGAACACAACAATGCGAAAACTGCAATTTGGCGATAAAAATAGGTGAGAGCGAGGTACTGTCTGTCCGTTTGTCATCTTTTTACGCTAAAAACTTAATCAAATTTAGCATGTATTTTTCTTAATGTCTAAAGGTTTCCTTAAGACCCAAAGAAAGATACAAGCTAGTTTTAGCAATAGAAAAACAAGGCCTTCACAACAATCGTACCGTTAATTTATGTTCTTAATAATAAAAAATATAAAAGATTATTTATTATTCGCTATGTTAACGCAATGTTTGCGACCGCGGCCAGGAAGATATTATCGGGTGAAAGTGTTATTCTATACTTTTACATGGTTACTATGGTTAGTAGCCATTGAGTTTATGACGTAACAAGATCTAATCGACGACTAGCTCGGCAGTGAATTATATTGTATCAAGACTTGGTTATTAGAATTAAAAAAATGCATATAAGACAAAATCTGTGATACATTATGGTGCAAAGTTGGCTTACCTGCTCTTATATTTTTTTCTGGGAATTAATTAGTTAGCTATGAAGTTTATGACCTTATAACTAACAAATTTTACTTTTTTTTATAATTGTTGTAATTTATATTTAGTTGATATCGAAATGTAACTCCGCTAGCGACGCCTATGTTGTGGATTGTGTACTAATCTAGCACCTATACTAATTGATGTCTTCAGATCATAAAAGCTATTCAGTATTTTGCTCTATTTTCGTGATGACTAAAAACTAGTCTTTACAACAATAGTCTTTACTTTAAACATTAGTCTACTAGTTTTTCGCCTATGTGGCTTTGAATTTGCTGACGTCTTGTGAGAAATTCCCCATCACCAAAACTAGCCTATATCTTGATCTGGGATTCAATTTACACGCCAAATTTCATCTCAATTGGTTTTAATGTTAAGTCGTGAAAACATAACAAATTGGGATTATAATGTGGTTTAATTTCACTTCTGTGTTTTAGTATTAGAAGTTACTTTAAATAAAAGTAATTTAAATAATCCTTCTTTCACTGTACAATTGTATAAAATCTAAACATGAATAACACTTAGTTTGCAAAGTTTGTTGTTTCCCTATGTGCAGATAAACGCACAATATATTGAATACAGCAATGCAGCCTGCGTATTGCTTTCACATCGCTCACGTCATACTATCGCTTCTGCAATCGCAAGCAGCTACATGTTTATTGATAATTTGTTTGTCACTTGATCACGAATTTGTATTCTGATCACCGAGACACAACTCGATTTCGTAAGTTGTAAAGCACGCATTGCATTTGGGAGACGACTCTATCAATTGTTGGACTCCAGCCAAATTTCAGTGGGCCAGCTCATTGGATTCGTTATAATTTAATTATGATAATGTGTTATGTTTAAAGTTTATGGTAATAAGTTCCCTTGCGTAATTACCTTAATAGGTCATGATACTTATAATACTATTTGCTTATAATGCCACGTGCTGGGGCGTGGTGGTGAGGAAGCGGGTGGAAACAGCATGATGTCCATGTGCATATTCTGTTTTGTTGCTATATATCTCGGGTTGACATTTCTATATTTGGCACCAGTATATCAGTCACCTCTTACGATACTTGGTGCAGAAGGAGGTACTGTTCTGTTATTAAATTTGTTTCTAATCTTAGAATACCTTAATACCCGGGGTCAACCGTTTATTAGGTGACTTCTGTGCCATGACGATATCTTATATGGGAATATAGTCTACAACATAATACAGATATATAATATGGTGTTTAATTACTATATTAAGGGTTGGCACCCTTGCTAGCAACTTAGTAGGGTTGCTAACTTGCTACTGACTCCCCTCTATTATTAGCTATATTAATTATTGAGTTAAGGCTTAAGATATAATCCTCTTTGTGGCAATGAAGTTGTACAGGGTAACTAACAGAGTAGAAATGGACTATCTGTGCTGGTGAAGTGAAAAGTCATGGCTTCTATTCTTACCCATATTGTCTGATGTTTACTTAAATATGCTTCAAGTTTATTATTTTATCGAATCCTCTAAATACTAGATGTTGTTAGCAAATTCAATTCATTATTATTTGATTTATGTAGATCGAGGCACATTATAACTTTTCATAGACAAACACTAAAGAAGGTTTTGGGAAAAGATTACAGTAACAAAAAAGCGGGCGGCATTCACGCACTTTATAGATAATTCAGATTAAAGATAAACGTAACCTAAAATAAATAAAGCATAGATAATGCTTTAATTAATTTGGGATGACGATAAGCAGTTATCTAAGGGTTCGACATTGCCACGACCTTCAAATCGACTAATTTTATAAATTTTGGTATTCTCTCTCAATCTCTCTGATTTTTGTTTTTTTAAGTTATGTTTAGCTCTATTTCTTTATTTTGTTATATAAATACTCTACTCTACTAAGAGTTGTTAACGAAGGGCCCGGTCAGAAGTATTAAGATTAAACGAGCATGTATGGAAGGCCTAATGCTAGTAAAGCAAGCGAGAGAGTTATGCCAAGATCGTAACAAGTGGAGATCTATAGCTCTGCTTATGTAAAAACCATACGTTCTTTACATAAGCAGACAGTTTAGATTTCGATTCGTTTGATCATTCAAGTAGATATTTAAACTACAAGACTGTGAATTAAATTAAAATAACAAAAGTGCTGTTTGTAAACGAAAACACGTTGCTAATGATGTGTTCTATGTAATAAAAATACATAAGAAAATTCAACCGGAACTCAGAAGGTACTGTTCAAAGGAATTTAACGAGATCAAAGACATTTCGTTTTCTTTTTATAAATGGTGGATATAATGGTAATTATTTTTCGCTCATCTTATTTGATAGAACATAACTTCCCACGCCATCTATTGAAATAAAAGGTGAACTTATAAACCATACAAACATTACTGGAGCTCTGTTGCATGTGTTACGTTGGTTTGTATAATCGACGGTGCGTTAACTGTTTCGTATCATAGCTGGTTTACATAACAGAATTCCATTACTTATTATTCCTTGCGATGTTGCATGTTCCACCTTGAAATATAGCAAAACAATTGTTAATTGTTTGGCAGATGGAATCATTTAAAAAAATAGCGACTTTTTACAAAACAGGCAAACAATAAAGTACCCTAATTTATCTATATGTAGTATCAGTGATCAGTATAATAGATCGATCTCGAAAATAAGAAATTCACACAATCTCATATATTACCTTAATTGAAGATCAGTATAAATAATACAATCTCATGTTATGCGTATCAGACAACAGGACAACTACAATTACAAAACTTAAATACATCTCGTCGTCGTCGAGATAAAAGCTGTTCCTCCAATCCACCCTGAAAACTGAGACAAGTTGTTTATTTTCTGGTAAATATTATCTTAAATTGCGTATTTTGTACTTAAGTACTCTACCACGGAAGATATACATATGATCATAATAAATGTATTTTACTTGTTTGTCGTATTTATACGTTACATTGTATTCGACCGTTAGTATTTATTTATATTAGTGTAAACACAACGTTAGTAGATCTCGACAATCTACACAGCGTTAGTAGATCTCGTTCATTAGATGAATATTGTACTAGCTTATAAGTTGTGTTTTTGCCACAGACATTAACATTTTCTCAGAATATTTTTTTATATCGCACACTTTTGATGTATTCCGTTCATATCCACATGTCACAATCATACAATTTTGTTTCCCATTAATTAACCCATCAAATAGCAGCAATTTTACTTCTAGCATTAGAAGTATGAATTTTTAATGTGCTATTTGCATTATATGTGCTATTTGCATTAGCACCAGGCATACAACCGGTTTTAAATATCTTACGAAAATTTACGACTAACAAAAATTGTCAGATATGAAGATAATACTCATACATATATATTTGTAATAGATTATTTATTATTTAAAATATAAAACATATATTTTCTCTTTAAAACCCTTTCTAAATAATGTGTAACAGAGTTAGATAAAATTTTACTATCTGCTCCGTTTATAGCCCCCAGAGCCCGTGATATATTGAAGTGTTCACCCTGTCTTCACGTCGGCTCCGGAGCTTCTGTTTTTTATATTTTTTTCTATACATTCCACTCTTTTATCGTTCTATCTTTAGCTAATAGCATCTAAAATAAGCTTAAAGTGACCATTTCTATTTTTTAAAGCTTCCTATTATGATTAAAACGCTTTCGTTAAAAATATAGATTATATATGTATATAATTCAAGTTTTAATTCATCTGAAAATGAGTAGTAATACATAATTGACACGGAAAAGATGAATAAAATTTCCATCAAAATGCCAATTTCCAAAACGACTACGAAGCGCTACAATCAGCTCCGTAGACGGCTACGATATTCGTAGCCTCGTAGCTCCGTTACAAGGCCGGTCAGATTGTATTAGGCTTATTCATCCTTTATTAAGCCTTTGTCGTTGGCGCTTTGTGCGAAAGTGGGCCGGTTTAAATAACCTCCAGTACTGTTTGCCCTAGAAATTTCGTTTAAACATTCAGCTTTTCAAATTGTTATCTTCAGATTCAGAGCTTAGGTAAAAATAGTTATTAAAAAGTAATTTCGCCCGGATGTATAAACTTTAACGATAAATATATTCTGCTTTCGAACATTTTATTTTAATATAAATATGGGCCAATTAATGACGATTTATACTAATATTATAAAGGGGATTCGATTGTTTCTTTTTTACGGTACAACTAAAAAACTACTACACCAATTTCAAAAATTATTTCACCATTAGACAGCTGTTTCTTTATATAATATATTTTCGGAAAATTAAAAAATCGCTGCCTAAATAAGAACTACGTAAACAGGATTTGTATTTTTGTACGTTTGTTACAAATAAACTCAACGAAATGATTGAAATGTTTTCAAAAACTCTTCCACGGATAGAAAATAACATTATCAGCAAGTGACTTAGGTAACAAATTGTATCTCTATATTATGCCGGGAAGAGGAGTTTACGTGAGTAAAACTGCGGAGCGCTGCTAGTCCAAAATAATGCTACTTTTGAATTTGCGCTTACGCAAAGTAACTAAACTGTCGAATATATTTTTTTTCTATTTATTTAGTTAAAAGTAGATTTAATATGACAACTATATAATAAAAATATATTTTTTAAGTATAACGAAATGTTGTTAGTATTAGACAAAATATGGCCGGACATTTAAAAATGTCTCATTAATGTTAAATATAAAAGCTGCAAGCGATAGCCCGTTTCTGAACGTAAATATTCATGTAAATTTTCTTTGATGAGAGCTGCCGCGGTCGGGATAGCGAGCCCTTTAGCAGATGATGTGTTTTATGAGAGCAGAACACTTAAAATTTTAAGATAGGTTTAACCCACACTCTGGACAAAGTTCGCAGTCCGCAAATTTTTTCCGACATATTTTATCACAATCATGTTTATATTTCAACCAATTTCTATGGGACATTCGTTAACAAATCCACCACGCGATTGGTGTTAAGCAACTATCGCAACGTTCGGAATCGTGATGGGTGACCTATAACATCATACTAACATCTCGATTTCCTCAGTGTTGAATCAAGTCGAGAGTTTAGTGTTGTAATTATTTAGCTACTACTAAATGACATTTTTTACTCTACTAAATTCCAAAGAGTAATTGCTAAAAAAATGATTTATCAGTTGCATAGAACACACGGAAATGATAACACGTAAAACACGCGGTCATGTCATATCTTTTACACAGCCACAACCATTTCTTTTAAACTTAATTATATTATAGAGTCTTATTAGGCAATCATACCAAATAGCTAGGTTAAATATGCTCACAGCAATCCGAATAAAGCGGTAGTTTATTACTGGATATCCAGCTTAATTATCAGCTTTAGTTTAGGGGGGGACTTGGGGACTTGAAAGACTTTCAAATAGTTCACAGCATTAGCGGTTGAACGCTAAAGTGTGAATTTTTCTATTTCATTAAAAAATAAATTCTTATTAAAACGAAGAACCAACAATCGAGGTTACAATTTAATTAGCAGTTAATCGCATTTGCAGTAAAGCGGAGCTCGTAACCTTCAAGCTACACGAGCGACAGCACTCCGACTCTCACATGAATGAATCTAAATTAACCTCAAATAATTTTAAGTTAAACAGCTATGAGGCACTCAGCTCCTCAAAAGTAATATGAAACACAATTTCAAAGAGTTGCCAATTGGTTTTCTCTAAAATATGTACACCATGAAACATGATTTGACCCAATGATTAAACTAAACGCAAGAAATCATATTTTGGGGAACCCTCGGAAAATTTTATGGAGGTTGCCAAGGGAAAAGCAACCTTCGAACCATGATGTACGGATTGCAATGCTGTGAAAATCGTATCTTTCACTATGATCAAGCTTTTGAAAGTTTGATCATAATGAAAGATACGATGAGAGTAGATAGCATGTTTATTATTGTATCGTTCAAAAATATTTAAGATTAAATAAATATTTCCTGATTTGACTGATAATGGCCGACTTAATATTTAAATAGAATTTAAATCGAGTCAAAAATGAAATGCTTAAAGATACGAAATTCTATCTAGTATTAGTTATTACTGATAGGAGCAAATTACTAAGCTAGCAGCAGCTAGTACCTAGTTTTAATCTTTTATCTGATATCCGTGACACAAGTGTTTTAAGCGACTTATCACGTAGGTGTACAAAATGTTGTGTGAATGTATTATTCAAAAAATGTATGGGATCGCCAACAATACATTTATTTCCTGTGATTGTAAGCGAAAATACTGCCTTAAACTTAAATTTATTAAATATATATTGAATAATACATACATTAATTCTTAATATTTGTTATAATTTTTTCAGAAATTATTGCTTATTCGCAGAGCAATGCCTGGATAGCCAATAGTATCTTAACATTACGTGTAATTCTGAAGTAGCTACTTTAATATAAATTAAATGGGAATTGGCTTATAATTTTATTCGGTAGTTTTTACTCAAAAAAATGAACTGACACCCATAAATGGATCTTTCAAATAAAATGATAATATTACTATGAAGATGATAACATTAACAAATAATCTTCTAAAATCAAGTAAATGTAGATACTCATTTAAAGTTGACTGTGGTGCTAAGTCTAGTGGAATGTAATCGAAATGGAGCTTAGAGGAGTCGGTTGGCTCTTAAGAGTCATTTCAACGTCCGCACGCCACGTGTAAGAGCATAATTGCTCTGTCAGGTTTTTCCAAGGATTAAAAACAGTTCTGCCCGTTTTTCAGAGAGCCTTAGGCTTGTGAAGGGGTTTACCAGGAATACTGTCTAACAATTTCAATTAAAAAGTTTCGTTGGCACGAGAACGGTATTTAATCGTCAGTTAAAAAATCGAATGTTAGTCATGTTTTTATGATAATGCATGAGTATTCAAAACTTCTGTTCGTGTGTTGTAATATGTAGAGAATACTAATAAAAATAATTTGGCCATTTTATTAAATAATTATTCTCTTACGAAAACTGATTTTATATTAAAATTGCAGGATGGCGAGTTGCTTAACGTCTCAGATTATATCGTATCTCTTTGTATGACTATTAATTTTACAGCTTATTATTGTATGGATAGAACATGTAAAGAAGACATTTACACAAAATATATCTTATGTTGTTTGCTAATAAACCCACCAGTAGTCTTATGTTTTACCACATATATAAGTATACATGAGGTAGACCACATACAAAGGTCATCTGCTTTGGTACCTTACTCTCACCTATTTTTTTCTGCCAAATAGCAGTGTTCGCATAACATCCATTTTGAAGGGTGAAAGAGGTAGTATAACATAAAAAATACTGGGTAATGTGATATAATATCTACAAGTAACAACGAACTAGTGACATCCTTGTGATATTACGTGCATCTATAGGCTTCGGTGACGCTTACTATCAAACAGACTGTATCCCTGTATGTTGACCTGGTCTAATAAAACTTACTAATACCTACTTTGAACTTGTGTATAACAGTAAAAAAGTGTATCAACCAATAAAAAAGACTGCGATAACAATATCGACCAGATACTTTACTACCTCGCATAAATTGTAACCTGCCCAAATTAGGGCTAACACGGCGGTCAAATTTAATTAGAAATTCCGATTAATTAATAAAATGGCCTGTCACGCTTTGTGGTCCCAAGCGATATGCGGTAAGGAGCGTCTCGTTCGTGTCACTCCGTTTAATGAGCCCTAATGTCACCTCTACCGACATTTTTATGTCACTGTGGGGGTGGCAGGAAATTGCTACGCCGTTGAGTTGTGTTTACATAGCTAAGGCGATAGAATTCACTTTGCATTCAAGCTAAAGTGATCTAAATGTCTTTACGGCAGAATGTAGGTAATGTAGCAGAGAAAGTCTTTTCTATTTAAGAAAATATTTTATGTTAATAAGATTCGATACTATCTTTGCGTCAAGAGTCGTAAGATCAATCATCACTCAAGACAAACATTTATATGATAAATATTTGTGTCTGGGTGTAAAATATGTAATTAACTGTTATATACGCAAGTACTAGTACGTAGTAGACTTTTGTTATGGACATAACACTTCTTTCAGAGTTAAGTCAATATCTGAGATGTTATGTCAATTTATTATTATTATTAAAAACAATTTTTTGGGGACTAGCTCGGTTTGGTTCGTCCACGCTGTTAAATAGCGCTCCAAAAATGTTGTTTTATTTTAAGACAAAGTTTACCAGTGGTTTTGTCATTTTACAAGCTTTTTACAAGCTAACATAGCTTTAGTTGTATTTATGTATGTGTGTATGTTTGTAACCGACTCATTTGAAGTCGACTTTGACCAATTTTAGACGGACAGATTTAATTCAAAGTTTGTACAGATGACAAGAATCGGTGCAAATACAATATTTATCCTGATCAGGATCCTCAGGATGAAAGAATTTCCTCTGTATAAGAGCAAGTCAATCCACGCAGCCTGCGCATGCGTACCGTCTACCTAATTTCTGGCTCAAGTAATAGTCTAGTAAATATTATTTAACAATTAATCGAACTTGAAAGTAAAAAATAAAATATATTTAAAAAAAACTAAAAATATGCTTTCAAAATACATCGTGGGATGCTGGGCCTTCTTAAAATATGGCTCAATGCACCCCCATGTTTTGTTCAAAATACTATTAGTATGTTTTGTTTATCATTATTTACATTTTGTTATAAAATATATTTTTTACTTTTTCGTTACTTATTACCTGTTTTAAAAGCGTATTTTTTAGATTTTTAAACTATATTATGCATGCGCTTCCATTAATCAAAGGATGCTGGTGTTATTTGGATATTTTTTTTATAAATTTGAAAGAGTATATATTCCATACAGTTATCATTAGGATCTGATTTTATATCTGCATGATTTAAGCGAACTCGAGAGAAATTCGAATGTATTCAAAATTATAGGGATATCTCTAGTAATTTAGTTATTTTATAAATAGCTCGTGCAACCGTAATTTTGAGAAGCACGGTGATACCAATTAAAAATATAAAAGTTTTTTTAGAATATAAAACGAAAATATTTCCAGTTTACTTAGACTAGTGATCAATGTATATCAAATAAGACCTGAAAAGATTTGTGATTTCATATTTAAAAGGAGAAGCTGACAGACTGACTGGCACATCAACGCAGGGCAGCACTAAAAGTGCTTGCAAAGTCAGTATGAAAGTTCTCTGATTTTCAAATTTTATTTATGTCTATATATATAAAAGGAGAAGCTGACTGACTGGCTAACTGACTGATATACGAGTATTAACATCAGGCCTAAACTATATCTTTAGAAAAAAATGAATTACATAGCCCACTCATCGAGAAAGATTATATAGACAATTTAACATGACGCTATGAAAGTAACGGCGAAGCATAAATGATACTAGATTTTTTTTACAAATTAACGCGGGGCGCTGCTTAAACTGAATATACATTTATATGTAGTTGTACAACTTCTTTATAGTTGATCCATTTATTTTTATCCTAGTCGGTTATTAGGTTCCTCTATTGGACTTGACCACGTGATCGTTTGGTTGTGCAACGCAGAAACGAATTATTCATATTAGGAATTTAATTTCTAATCAGTTGGTTCGGTTGACTTACACTATCTGATTGAATGACTATAATCATTCGCTATCTACATCGGTTATGTAAAAACGTATGCAACTCCACGTAAATCGCACGTGAATGAAATTCATCGTGACCTAATAAATCTATAGCAGTTACCTATATGCATGTATGTATAACTCGTACTAACGTGGCGTTGGCAAACATTGCCTAAAATAAATTGCGATCCACCTCTCTGGGACGCGGCCCACGGTAGGATCTCTCTGCGCAGGATCTTCCCCAGCGGACCTATTTGAGGCCATCAAATTGTCCACTTCCTCGCCCACCCAACAAACGATTAGCACTCCTATTCTAGTACATATAAAACGCATTATCGTTTATAGCCAACACCGGGAACGGGGGCAAACGGGATGACGGATTGCAATACACTTCTTAATAATGGATGCTACTGGAAATCACGAAATTATAAAAGCACTGATGAATAGGCCCGACGTATTATTAATTTCTGAAGATGTTGTGGCAAGCTTTTTCGCTGAGTAACTTTGGACCTTGGGCTTTGTTGAGTGAATAATAAATCGAAGCGTCGGCGTGGCGAAGACATTATTGTACGATTCAAATATCGTCGTTGTTCAAACCTTTTTTTCCTTTTCTATATACACTTATCTACATACTAAAGTGGGCTATTATTTAGGAATAATTTAGATTTCTTTTAAAAAATGTTATAAATAAAGATGAATGCAATTTAATAATAGCTTTAAAATGCCTTATATTTTTATTCAACCTAGTTTCCACGACGTTGTCCATATTTATACTTTCCTATTAGAATTGGATTTTGTTCGTAACTATGTATCTTATATACATATTGTTTTTTAAATGAAGATAGCCTAAATTGGTAAATGTAACGTCAAAATAGGGAAATTGCGTAGATAAGTAAAAACCCACAGACTACAGATAAGCTAAAAAAGTATTTTTATAGATATTTGATCTATATATAAGTGTATACTTGTATATGTATATACATAGGTTTTATACAAATTCGTTTAGGTTTATATGTCCTTGGCAAATCTAAACTACAAAAAAAAGTTAGGTATTCAATATAAAATGACATCTGCAAGTGGTACCAAAAAAATATGCTATCATCATTGCTTTATATTAATTACCTACAACGTGATCGAATTCCGATTTGACCTTTAATTTCTCGAGCATTGTCCTGGTGATATTTGGAACGCTTATTTTATTAATCTTCGTACAGACCTTGTGCCAGTAACACGATATATTTCTCATGTCTTTGACTTATGATGGTGAAGACATTGTTAATTGATACGTATTGATTGTTTCAAGTTCTGCAAAACGGATAGAAACTTCGTTAATAAACGGTTTATGGTTTTCCAATACGAAGAGTTGGGCGGGTTGATGTTAGTATAAACTTTGATCTGATTTAAATAACAGATGCTTATATATTCATATTAATAATGAAAATGGTATATTTACTCTATCTGTCTGTTACATCCTAGAGTATATTATCGATGATATTTTTTATTTATGATGTTTTTTTATGTCTCCCCATTTCAATAAAAGTGAGGTTGTACGTTAAAAATAATATAAGCTATTTATCTACATATCCTCAAGAATTCGTGTGCAATGTTGAGATTAGTGTGTAATGTTGTATATTTTTTTTGTTTATTCATTCTATGATGTCCAAGTCTCACGGTGTCTTCTATTATTTTAATAATTGTATTTTCATAAGGCTACTCTTTCTTCCAATTAACCGTCGAATTTGATCGTGTAAGAAAGAAAAATGCAGGGAAATATGACTAATTTCAAGAATGTCAGGACTACAGTATTTTTTCTTAAGTCAGATTTTTTTCAGTCAGATTCTGAATACAAAAAAATGTAGAATAGTTTGTAGTTTAATTATTTTTGCAAGTAAGTTAAATTATTATGTACTCTCAAATAAAAGTATATCTATATTCACTATACTATCTATATTCAGTAGAGGAAACTGTATTTAAATTTATGCATAACTGAGTTGAAATGATGGCTTTGGGATAAGCATCGACGAGTTGAATAATTTGAAAGGAACATTTTGTAAAGTTAACTATTATATTTTTTTTATAAATTAGATATTACGCTTTTTTAAGTTGTATTAGAGTTAAATTCGTCGTGATGTGTGTGTACTTTTCTACTTAGTGCTCGCTTACATGCATTTATCTATATCATCATAACTACAGTGGGACTGTTGTTACTATATATTTGCTAGAAAGGGAAAATTTTGCCTGTAATTGCCATGCTGGGCAGGATGGGAATGCCCATCCCCTCCCATCCAATGTTACATTAGAACAACGCTGTTTTAAGTGGATATATCGCCATCTGTCGGTTTTGATGCCTTAGTCGCCTCTTACGACACCTGCAACGGAGTAAGTACTATTCTACTCTGCTGGCACCTTGCGGCTCAATATGTTATACTATAAATGATTACCAACAATGTTTAAACCTATAAAGAAAAATCTAGAACACGCTCAAATTATACCTGATGCAGCATCAGCAGCAGCAGTTATTCAGGTTTTCTGTCCTATTTTTGCTTTACAGTCTATCTATATAATTATATATCATTTTAGGTCTTAAGTTGTTACCGTAAATTCTCTGCTATTTTAGAAGCTGTTCTGACCCTACTTAAATGGTCTCTAGAGGCGTCTAAAACGATATACCTCTTAATAGTGGAGGAAGGAGGTTCCCGAGAATTTCATCCCAGTGGGTCATATCAATTGACCATTGCTGTCACTTATAACTAATTTTGCTCTCTAAATAAATCTTGTCTAATCATTTTGTGATTTTTCTCTTTCATTAATAATATAGCTGCTAGAAATATATATTTCTTGAATTAACTTGGTTTTATGAGTTATACAAGTAGAAACGCGAATAATTCTCTTTTCGCTTATGAATTGCCTTAAAGCTAGTCGCGGCGTGTTCCCCTCGGCATTAGGTCGAGGGTCCTGTCCTCATTTAGAGATGCCCCAGAGTGCTCGGAGCTCTTATGCACTTTCCTAGCACACGGCTGTTTCCTAGCAGACATATTGTAATACTTACTGAATAAAAATAGAAAATACATTTGTACAAATTTTTTTTGACAATTTATTTTATTGATTTAAATACACCTTTGTCTATATTTCTCACTAACCTTCGTTGATCTTTACCTATAAATGAAATTGAAATCACTAAATGTCTGTTCGTCAGTGTGTTTATCCCAACTAATTTCTGAAACGGCTTGACCCGAATTTAACAGTACTTTCACTGGAAGATAGCTGATGTTATAAGGAGTAAATAAGACTACTTTTATTATTTATTATACTTGCGGGAACATCAACTAAGAAGGTGAGACCGCGGGGTGCGGCTAGTAAACTTGTTTTTACGTACACACACATACACAAATCACGCCTGTGTCCAAATAGGGTAGGCAGGGACTATAGATCTCTACTTGTTACGACCTTAGCATATCTCGAGAGAGAGAGAGAGATAGAGAGAGAGAGGGATAATTATAAGTGCATACTTAGATAAGCATATGATCTCCGTAAATGTAAGCGATAACCGTAGGCTATAGACACAAGCGACCAGGATATTACAAGGTCGTCACCGATTTAAGTTGAGTGTATTATGTCAGAATAATACACTATCAGACATCTCTCATCTTCATTGAAATACAGCAACGAGAACACTGCATTAAAGTAAAATAATTAAGAGTGGGGTACACATGAAGTGAGCATTACAGGTTACTTGTATTAAAGGCCAGCCTAATGCATGAAAAATTCAGAACAAACCTTTAAAACTTGAGAGACGTATCTCTCTAGAGATAGATCTCATACATAGGTCGTCTGCATTGATACATTATTCGCGCCTATTTGTACCAACGTGTTCGCATTGCCGAGTTCCGGATGGAGGGTGAGAGAAGCACTGATGGGTAATGTCATATATATTCAAGTCACAAGGTAGGCAACGCGCTTGTGATGATAATACGAGCGTGTAAAAACTGCAGTGTCGCTGACTATAACGCGGACCGTATGATTCTTTACTTAGTCATGTAAAAGAAGAAAAAGCTTACTGTAAATTCTCCGTTCGATATTTCACAAGAGAATGATTAACAGGACAAGTTAAATCTACTAGCAATCCGCCTTTGACGCCTTCTATATAAAGCCTAGAGAAAACTCTTGTTTTTTAGAGATTAGGTCCTTCTCTACAACTTCCCTAAATATATTACTTATATGTCAAATATAATCAAAATCCATAAATATAGTAAATGGAAACATATTTAACAAAGAATATTTAATAATTTGATGAGCCCGGTGGCACATTTGGTAGAGTTCCTATCTTACGCGCCAAGGATGGTGGGTCCTCACTTAGGACAATTTATTTGTAATAAATATTTGTTTGTGTAAAGAAACACAAGTGCTTTGCTGCTTATTTCGGAGTCAGGTATGGGATGTATGACTTAATATGTTTTAGTTCAGTCATCATTAAGGATTGAGTAAACATTTAACCAAGAAATCTAGTAAGTAATTCAGTTTAATAGGTAGTTAACTTGCAAAATTTAGAATAGTCAAAGTGTCGTTGGTTAGCGCGTCGTCAACTCGGCTCTAATTGCGTCCCCATCCGAGGCCTAGTTACTAGACTTGTCTTCACTTAGCCAAATGCACGTCTGATAGCTAAAGTGCATACGTCAAAAAGCTCGATATTCTGTTTAAAAAATAAACAGACGATTCTCGGGCTTGCGAGGGTATATGTGGGAAAAATTTGATTTGTACTTTACTGTGATAGACTTTTGAATGATTACATCGATCTTTGCCGATCTTCAGATGTGTTTTTGAACGATCGCACTATAAAATCTTTATTTACTACAAAAAAGAATATAAAGTCATCTCAATCCGTACGTCTTTAGCTTCAGTCAAAGCCTGGCCTCATTCGAGGTAGTCCTCATGAGACTTCTTGCACTCGTGAGTACTTAGCACTGCGTTTGTCTAGAGCCTCTTTATATTATTTTTCTGAGATGTCGTAATTTGAATAACTGTAAGTTCTTTCGTTTATGATAAATGTTTCAAGAAAAAATATATCGTTCGGTTTGACGGGCCCGATGGCGCAGATGATAGCGATCCTACTTCTGTGCCAGGGGTCGTGGGTTCGTTCTCCAGACAGGATAAATATTTATATGATGATATTTGTGTTTTGTCTGTGTCTGGGTGTTAAAAATATGTATTTAAGTGTTGTGACTTCTCTGTTGTCAGATGTCCGTTACTTTAGAGTTAGGTCGATATATGAGATGTTGTGTGAATTTTTATTTCGGTCACACAGAATAATTTACTATAAATATATATTGCATCTATACTCATCTGGTCTCGTAGACCTTATGAAGTTATTATGAAATAAAATTAAATATCAAGTCAGTTATTGAGCTGAATCGCTTAAATTAACAACGATATGATAAATTTATTACTATTTTATTTAAATATTAGTAATTTTTATTTCGGTCACATATTTAAACAAAAATATTTGAAAAAATTCAAATATTTGAACAAAAATATAAAACTATGTAATTTGAAAAGTTTCACAGATTTTTGTTGAGTCATCATTATTAATAAATATACAACGTCTAGCTAGAACAGCCGTCGGTCACGGTTGGCTGATTTATTTTTCCTGTTCCCCCCTTCCCCTGGGGTAAGTAGGTATAGGGGGAGGGATAGGGAGAGGAACTAATGGAGGCTGGATTGCTGTATCTCTGTACCAGGTGTATAAATTAAGGCGCAGGGGATTTCGGAAATAGAGGAGAATTTGTACAAGCTAACGTAATTCGATGTAGGGCGTGTTTTATTAAATAGATTTATGTTGTCTGACATAATTGTCTTATATATTTTTCTTTGTTTTTTATTAGTTGGTAATCGTGACTAAGATATAATGTCAGGAAATGTTTGTCGGATTATTATATTTCTGAAGCAAAAGCACCCTTTGTTTCAGCGATTAGTCAATAGAAAAAACAATATAAATATAATACATTACGTTACGTCACGATAGTCATCATCATCATCATCATACCAGCCATTAGAAGTCCACTGTTGGACATAGAACTCTTCAAGTGAGGAGGATTTTGGCCTATAATTGCTGCGCTGGGCATGCGTGTTGTCAATCGCTAAGCGCAGTTTTCGCAACGGGGATGCTGCACCCATCCCCGCCCTGTGCATTTGAGCTGCATGTTTTGGATGGATATATCTGTCGGTTCTGGTACCTTAGTCACCCTCTTACGACTCCTAGTGCAGTGGAAGGTACTAGGAGGTATGCCACGATCATAACAATTGGAGATCCATAGTCTCTGCCTACCCCTATGGGACACAGGCGTGATGTATGTGTGTAAATTATACTTTCCTGTTTGAAACTAAATTGAGTAACAATTTCCTCGGTTTTCTTTTACGAGGAAAAATTCCTATTCTACACGATACGGAGCCTAAATTTTTTTTATTTCTTCGTCGGAATTCATTCCGGTCGAAACAGAACAACGTACATAAAGTTTGAAAAAATATTTTTGTTATTAGATCTGTCTATACTCTTATTGCATTCAGAGAAAGATTTTTTTTATTGCAAATAGGCATTTCAATTAAAGATAGTATTTACTCTATAAAAATATAATAAATAATAATATTATAATATCGCAGAAATTTCAGGAACTACTGGACCGATAAAAAAAATCTCTTTCCATCTATCGCGGAAGACTATAGGTTCATAACAATTCGACCAATAGGTGCTTAGCATATATAATATTAGGCTGTTCTTCAAGTTAACGCGGCTTTGAATTAATATTGAAGTATTAATTGTTTCCGTGAATTGTCCATACAGGCATTGTGTCTTCAATATATTTAATCATAACTTTTGTCAAACTTTCTGTTTTACATTCACATGCATAAAACAATACGCTCGCGTCCACCGCTTGCACTCCCACGTAGAAAGCGAAAGTGGACTAGATTTCTACAGTTTATAGTAATAGATCAGCTGTTCCTGGCTTGGCACTTCACTGATCTTCCTTCAACTCTATCCCCAGTGTATATGACTTACATTCGTATGTTCAAGATGAAAAAACAATTTACACAATAAGATCCGATTAAGTGATGGGTAATTCTCTGTGGTTACGATAGACCATAATTAGTGTCGTTTGTGTTGATATTGGTGGTATAGGGTTGAGTGTATTTACAAGCATTATTTGGACTTTTTGTTTAAAGATTACTAGTTAACTATTTTGTCCGGGTGTCCAGTAACATTCAGGAGTATTTCATCATCTTTAAACAATCCGTAGGAGATCCACTGCTGGACATAGAACTCCCTAAGCTTGCATCCAGTGTAACCTGCGGTCAGTGAAATCGTTTATGCATTGTATGCATATTGTGAATGGACGTCATACACTGCGCTTGCCAAGGATATTTCATGAAAAGTAGTTTATCTTTATACTTTATAGGCGCGAATCGATCCCTGGAATTTCGGAGTCTGAGATAAGATCTACTATGATGACATATGAATAAGTAGCTCGTGTGTCCACTCGTTAGTCTATCGTCGTAAAAAAAAACGAATATTAGTTTGGTTTTAGTTACTGCACTACCTCCCTGTTTTATTTCTTCGACAGAGATATTTCCCAGATAAAATCAGTTGTTTCAGCAATAAGTTGATGTTCCCATAAGTAATTATGATAAACTATGAAAACTGTTCCATGCCTTCATTAGTCATACTAATGGTTCTCACCCCTCGTAGTGACAACTTCACGCGATCGCAGAAGGAGGGGATGAGGGCATAGCGGTTCAAATACGTTATACTAGTGGTATCTACTACCCGTAACTTCGCCTGAGTATACATTGTATATTAACTAGTGATAGCTTAAGACGAAATCGGTGGTGGCTGAAGCGTATATGTTATTCTATTGTATGAATTACATTATACTAAAGTTTAACTGAATTCTCGGGTAAAGTTTTTCGGGAAGTAGTTTTTGCTTGTAAGTGTAACAAGCATCTTTGTTTTGCAACATTAATGAGAAGATATATTTTATAGAATTTTTTATTTGAATGAACTGTTTGTGAGATAATATAAACATTGTACTGTGTGAAATATTTGGCGGAATTACAATCGAACTCTGAGATAATCAGGTAAATTTCGAAAGCAAAATTTCAATAAAATACAGTTTTATACAGTATTTTTGCATCTTTTTTCATATAAACAAACAAACGAACAAATGGTTCAAACGAATCAAGGCTTCTTGTTTTAGATATTTTGTAATGATCATACCGGCTTATGCAACTAGGATAAGAAATAATCATTCACTTTTCCGTTTAAAATACATATCTGGCGCATATTATCTATAATTAATTTTATAACGGACGTTCTCTGACGGAAAGCGAAATGATTTCAAGACACTCACGATTAGCTAGCGGCTACTTTCCAGTCTATTTCGGGCTCCCTCAAGTTGTGGTCAACTGTTTATAGTGCCGTAAACAAAACACCAGGAACATCATACGTAACGCGCTGTCAGTCCCTTCCGCACGTCAGATGTTGAATAATAGGTAGGGTGCAGGACGTTGTCCTTCCGTGTTCATTTAGTTCTCACCGCTGACTGGGGACTAACTCGCGGTACGAATGCTCTGATTAAAACTTGGTACATTCATAACGTCTATGATTTAACTTTAATTAATTCGCGTACACATATATCCTGCATTTGTCCGCGTCACAAAGTTTTTCATATAGAAAAAGGTATTTTTGTTATAACGAACGAAATAATAATTTCCAGATCTGGACCACCTTCATTCAGCATACACGTCTGCGTGATCTAGAAGTTTTTGTCCCGTACACTCGGTGTTGAAGTGTCGTGCTGTGCCCGCGAATTGTCGTGGTGTATCCTCCGGCGGACCGGAGGCTGTAAGAGGTCGTCAAAATAGCCAAGGTGTCTCCGATAAAGTTGTCAGCGATGGACAGCAATTCGGTGTCGCCGATGCCGGAGCTGGCGCCGATCGCGGAGTTCGACAAGTCACCGCCGTCTCCGCCTAACGAGGAGGTGCCCATGGATGACCTGCCGCCCCCTCCAGCCACCATCTCTGGCTCGGAGACGAAGAAAGTTAAAATGTGAGTATTATTATCTAGATATATATATAGGGTATTAAATAATATTCAGTTGAAAGCGGTACTTCATGCGGTTTGACACCTAAGGTTTCGATTATACACGTCGCTGCTTTAAAGAACAAGTTCCAAGTGCCTGCCAACGTTATATTTTTAATTTTGATTCAACGTTTTAAATAATAATATAATTTGACAAATATATTATTATATATTCTTATATTACCTTTGACGCCGTCTATTTGGCAGCTTTTGAACAAAATAGTTAATAAGAAATGAATAACCTCGAATAACATCTCATACCTGGATTTGAGTTCCAGATAAGTGTATATTAAAGCATACATACTGAACATCTTAAATAAATAAAATGATAATACATATAGTCTATTATCAAAAATATCGTTTTATTAAGATATTAAAAGTACAACTTACCACCCAACGCTAAAAAAAGCCACTGGATTGGTTGAATTTCAAAATCTTATTAATTGATTTGCTATATACTTGTCATAAAACACACGAACAGACTGTTTAAATATTATTCTGATCCATTTCTTCTTTGCCAACATGAGAAAAAAATGAATAGGTTAGAAAATCCGACCTGCAATTACCGAAAGAGTAATTGAGTGTCCCAATAAATCCATAATGAAAGCTCAGAGCTTGGGGCGAGCTCATAAAATATTTAGGGCATCTTCGAAAAATGTTCGGGACTTCTTGGGACCCGGGCGAATGTACCTTGTTGTTATGTTTACTTATATATCTACTTACTTAACCGAAGTTTTGTGAGTACAAAGCAGCTAGGTATAGAGGAAGTTTATTCCAGAAGTTTACATTGCCGAAGATCTTTTATTTTAGTAAACACCTGCGCGGTTCTTGTTTTGAGATTTCGCAAATATTTAAGAATATTGTATTTTACGGAGATTTTAAGTTATTATAGGGGCTGCAGTGCTATATAGTCTGAAATAAACAATAAGCGTACCATTCTGATTATAAAAACAGACCGTTCTGTAAAAGTCATTATCTGCGCTCCCACTTTATAATAATTAGCTGATAAATAGTAAATTAATACTAACGTTTGCTCCTAAAGTAGCTAAGCGTATGGTTGTAGACAATGATTCAAAAAACAAAGACGAATATTACGTTTTATTTCTAAATAAATGCTCCAATGAATTAAATATGAACGTAAATTTGAACAAAATATTATTTGTAATGCTTTAAGACTATAGAATTCTTCAATGTCTTTAAATTTCGTATAGTTTTATCTCTTCGATAAATATTATTTTACAAATACAAAACACTATAAATATTGCCCAAGTTTTACGATTGAAGCGACATCTATGTGCTATAGTTAATTTTATTGTAGTTGTTTAGTATCGGCCAACTGCTCATAGTCATAAAAGTTAAGTAACAAACAACTAGATGGCGCTACTAGCAGCGATAGATCATAACCAGTATTTGAAAGTTATAAGTAGATTGCCTGTATACTTGACTAATCTAAGAAAAATTGTTTTATGAATATACTTACAAATTCATCTTATATTTATAATTTAAATTTTCTTGAACGTCGAGGTTATTTATCTTACATTTTTCTATAAGTTGTTTTCGCTCTCCAACATGTGAGTTTGATAACGTGCTATCTCTCTTTAACCCAAGCGATTGGCTCGACCGAAGTAGGGTGGGTAACCGCGTTCGGATCGAGTTGAGATCTCGGAGAGTGGCGATACGGACCTCGCAAGAACGCCGCTCATGTGACTATTTATCGCCAAACTTTTATATTACGAACTTTTTTAATTGAATTAACTAACGAATTGTGTGAGTGTCTTGTGGATTAAGAGATACATATTTTTACATAGACATTTTTTGTCAGTGTTTTGATTGTGTGCTATCCTGATACGGTGAAAATGGCAAGAGGAAAGAGTCAAACGTATGTTTACTTCATTTTATTTGTCGTACTTATCGCGCCTAATTGCGCTAGTTATTTATGACGAAACCTAAATTCCTATTTCTTGCATTAGGCCCTTTTTGATATTCTTATTTATGGTACTATTTTGTTCATAATAAAATAATGAATCATTCAGTAAAGGCGACTTTATTCTTGATTACCTTAATATAGTTATTATGTGCTTAAATAAAGATATCAACGCGTTTCATACACGATTTTATTATATTATTTATTATATTTATTATTTTTTAGTATTATTCATTTGTTGGTTTTGTCTAGTATCTTTTAATATTTTAAATATTTTAGCTTAATTGAAAAGTTAGAATTTTTAAAATTTTATTCCGATTTTATTGACGGGCTTGTTGACATAGCGCCATAGAAGTCACTAGACGTGGAGAGTACAACATTCGATTCCCGACGTGTAAAGAAGAATTTTTAGCAGCGATCTCGGAGTGTGCATCTGATTAGCATTGACAAGATTTTAAATAATATTTGTTTGACACAAATTTATCCTTTATTTCAAGGTTAGCGCATTATTTATTTAACGTGTGTTATGTTTTATTAATATAGTACCACCAATTTTGGGTCAACCATTGCGGACTTACAACGTATAAAAATGTGCCTTAGTATGGCACAGCATATTGTAATTGCCCACAGTTCGTAATGACGTGTGGACACAGGAAACTAGTAATTTACGCCCCTATGTTTACATGGGCGCAACATGCTTATTAAGTGTTCACATCGGATTGAGATTAAAAATTAATAATTCAAGTTAAGTACATATCTGCATAGGTTTTTGGAAATTAGTACCGAGTGCTTGAGGTATTCAAGTTTATTGGTTGGAGGCGAGTAGCGTACTTATAAAAAGATTTTTTTTAAATTATTACAATATCTCTTCTTACTATACATTGATCTGACTCCATTGTAAGTCGCCTAAAGCACATGTGTTACGGACGCCAGACAACAGCGGAATCACAAATATACTACTTAAATACATATATTTATCTCCCAGACACAGAACAAACACAAATATCATCATATAAATATCTACTCTGGGTGGGAATCCACGACTTTTAGCGCACAAGATCTACTATCTGCGCCATTGGATGTGTCCAAAAGTCTTTAGAAATACATTTATTGAAAACAAATAACACGCCTGTGTCCCGTTGGGTTAGGAAACAATGGATGTCCACTTATTACAATCTTGGCATACCTCTCTCGCTTCTCTTACATTGGTCTTTTCATACACGCTGGTTTATTCTTGGTACTTCCGACCTGGCACTTCTTTAATACCTCTTCTAACTGGTTGAGATATGTTCGCCTAAGTCGTCCTATACCAACTCTTCTATTAGTTTCCACTCTGTATATTTTTGCAGTCATTCTTCATTTCCTGTAAGGTAAGGTACCTTTAAAAAATAATACAAGTTCTTTAAATTTCCAAAATTAATCATTGCACGGCGTTTATTTTTAATAACGTTATTATTTTTGAATAAACTGATTTCCGAAACTGTGAATTCTAACAGTTTTAGAAACAATTGAATGGAATCAATGACGAGACCGGGAGCTCACATATCAACGCATAGGGGCACATTCGACCTCAGAGAGTGATTTTATTAAGCCCAATAACATGCGAGTGGGTCGGGAACGGAGATCAGGAAATGACATGATATCTCGCTAATAATTGCTGCGATTCAGCGGGACCGTCAGTCGCAGGCTCAGATAACTGGATTACACTCGTATAGATGGGATGCATCCACACGTCTTTAAACTCAAATATAAATTCAAATGAAGCGGAGGCTACATATAAAGCTTCTACTCTAATAAACCTAATGACCTGATAGCTCATATTAAAATTAGTCTGACGATAATAAAAGGATCTTATGGATATTTACGGCAGCTCCTAGATTATATTTTGAATACAACCAAATAATGTCAGTCAGTAATCACATACAACATAGCGAGGCGGCCCTTCACAGGCTTAATTATAAACTGTAGACTCTGTGGGGTGCATCCACACTTCTTCTAACTTACCAACATGTTATTTAATGAAGATACACATAACAAACGCCTTAATCAACGGGTGAAGTTTTTAAATAATAAGAAATAACATCTCGCTTATAACCGTTGCAGTCTACCGAGACTGCCGGTAGGAGTTTAAACTGGGTCAAACTTTAACTCTTAAAGTGGGCAAGTCTATTTGACAGCTGATTAGTGTTTGTTTTTGGTTAGACATAACAAGTTTAGTCAGAAAAAATGTATGAATTTATACCAGCCATCAGAAGTCCACTGCTGGACATAGACCTCCCCAAGAAAGGGGCAATTGTGCGCGTAATCTCCGCAAAGCAAGCGTATTGACAATCGTAGAGCGCAGCTTTTGCGGCGGGGATGCTGCTGCCCATGCCCATCCTGTGCATTTGTGCTGCACTGCTACGGGTGGCTATTCCGCCGTCTATCAGTTCTGGTACCTTAGTCGTCTTTAACGACACCTGGTACAGGGGAGCTACTATTCTGCTCTGCTGGTACCTCACGGCTATATATTAATAAAATTGATTAAATTGCAAGCCCATAGTATAGCCATAGCAATCTGAATTTTCATATATTTGATTAGAGGCCGATTCTCTTATTTTAAATGAAACAAATTATATACTTCTCAATGAATCATTCCCTTAATTGCTAAAAGCCATAAAAACTCCGTAGTCTTTGAGTTTATTGCTAAATACACACAGAGGCTTCTGGCACCTGGTTCCTTTTTTAGTACATGTCTATAAATATGTAAAAGGCTGAATGACTGACATATTATCGCAGGGCCTAAACTATTAAGGTTAGAAACTTGAAATTTTGCTCAGGGGTTTCATTTGTAACGCAGAGGAGCACTAAGAAAGGATTTTTGAAAATTAACCTACTGAAGGGGTAAACCGGGGGTGTATGAAACGTTATGAAACAAAGTGAGTATGATACGTTGGTGTTTTTAAAGGTTTTCGAATGAAATTCAGTGTAAAGGTTCTTCATAAAAATTCGTAAAACACTTGTAAACTCATCTCTCAAGAGTGCGGGGCACTGCTAGTTGTTAAAAAAAAAAATTTATAAATAGCTTATTAAATGATTTCTTTGTCCAAATAAAACGAAGCTTGCACTACATTAAAATGGCGCCCTAGATTTATTTAGTCATTCGTAATATGTTTCAATCTGTTCTGTGACAGCAAGGTAATTTTGCGTGGTCTCGTTGCGTGAGAGTGAACCGCCTATTGCGACAAATGGAAGGCATGGAATATAGAACTTTATATCTATATTGTTTTGTAACAAAAATGAATTCCATTACCACACAATCTACTGTTTTTAAATCTACACACTTTATAAGACAGAGTGGTGTAGCAACAGAATTAGCGTAATTTTACTTAATTACTCTTTAAATACCTTGTATACATACAAGGTATTTATGTATACGCTTATAGTAAAAAGCAATATCATTTAGTAATAGACGCTTTCAATAAGGTTTTACACTCCTGAGTGTTACACTCCTGAGTTTGGAAAACTTAAAGCTATGTTAGGCATAAATTATCTTGAAATTTATCTCTTTTAAAATATTATCTATTCTGAGCTGTAAGGTACCGGCTGAGTAGAATAGTACCTCTCTTTGTGTTATGTACCCTAAGAAACAACTAAGGTACAAGAACCAACAGATGGCGGTATATCCATCCGAGCCAGTGTGGCTCAAATGCATAGGATGGGAATGAGCATGAGCATCATCCCCTTCGTGAAAGCTTCTCCCTGCGATCGCTAACACGCTTGCCCAGCGCGGCTATTATGGGCAAATTTATCCATTTCTTGGATAGATCTATGTCTAGCAGTAGACTTCCAATGGCTGTAATGATGATGATTCTAATAAATATTTAAATTTGAGATTGTTCAATGCGCATCGGTATAGAGAAGAATTTTTGATATTCAATAGGCAGAATTGAGAGGATTAAAACAAGTAGCAAATATTGTTCCAACACATATGACAATGAAATAATAGAAAGCAAATAAATATATAGGTGCATATATTACATACCCTAGTAATAATGGCATAACGATGTTATAGAGAATGAGCAGGAAAGTTGAGTACGTTAGATTTAGTGAAAGTAGAAGTTCTAATAGGCCAAGCCTTCATTCTAGATAAGTGCAAATGCTAAGATAATATTATTGGTTTCCAATGAAATTCACACATCTTATCTGTCTTTAAACAAATATAGAGAATTTAATGTTTGCGGAGCCAAAATAAACAATGATTCTCCAATTCAACCCATTCCCATCACCCAATCTTACAGAGCCGTTATAAATTAGTTCTAGAAACTAGAGTTTAGGTGTATAAATACAAAATGGAGTGGAAATCAATACAGTTCCAATGTCATCGTCATATCATAAATTCGACCTGCTCTAGACAAAGGTGAGAATGAGGTACCAATGCAGACGTACTTTTGTAAGGGGTCTACCTCTAGTAAATACATACATTATACTAATGTATACTAATATTATAAATAGAAAAGTACTTTAGGTATTCTTTTTTGCCGGTACTCCATACACTTCTTTTTCTTAATAAAATTTAATCAAAAAATACCATTTTTTCTTGGTACGAGGTATGTTCGTAGTTATCCAACGTTAACTAATTTTCATTTAGTCTCCAATAATTTATTTTAAAGGCATGTTTGTATCACGTTTGATTAATATAGGGCTGTAAAATTTAATTGTTCATCGAAGAGTTCAAAAGCTCTCACTCTTATCTTGAACGTCAAGAGGCTTAATATCAACACAAAACACTTGCGGCTAACTTCAAAGTTGAAAAGCTCTTGTGAGCCGCCCGTTGAGGACCTTCGTATTATGTCCTTCACTTCGTTCGCGCTTTGGAGGTATCGAATAAGATATCGTGTAAAAATACATTGGACCTTTTTGATTGTATACTCTAATTTATTAAAAGTTTATTTTTATGTGCAAAAGTGTAACTTAATTTCTTAGCAATAAGATGTATATAAATAATATAATTTTATTTCGTCTACATGACGATGTAGAGTGATAACTCCTTAGACCAAAAGTGTGTTGCCTATTCGAATTGTATGTTTTTGGTAATTTAAATGGGTTTTCATAATTTTGATTCTCATTTTTATTTTCGATTTGTTTATGTTGTAAAAGTAAAATAAAACTTTTCAATATTAAAATATATAGAGTCGTACATTCTTCTGCGTATATCACAAGACATTTTCGTTGAATGGGGCTAAAATGCGACACTAACAAACATCGTATAAGCCCCGGGCTCAATTCAGCCTGTTGCGATGTGGAGAGCGTTGCGAATCAAATTTAATGCCTGTCTGCGCTCTGAAACGACTATGAAAGGGAACCGGGGACATGCCGCTTTACAAGTTATTTATTCGTGAAGTTCTCTACTAAAAACAAATTACATACTAGATACTTTTTCTTCGTATTATTTACATTCACATTTTCAGTAGTTAGTTTGTTTTCGACGTTCCAAATGAACTAAAGACACTTTTACATTTTATTATGTCGTAGGCTACCGGCTGAGTAGAATAGCACCTATGTACCAGGTATCGTAAGAGGCAACTGAGGTACCAGAAATGGCAGATGACGGTATATCCACCCGTGACAGTGTAGCACATATGGAACAGGGAAGGGATGGACAGCAGCATCCCGCTCGCTAATCTATGCTCTGCAATTGCCACCACGCTCGCCCATCGCGGCAAGTATGAGCAAATTCCCTTTCTTCTTCTTGTCTCTCTTCCTTCTTTGGAAGGCAATGAAATTATATCCAACAGTGGACGCTAGAGCTATTTAGTTTAGTTTTTGTTCCTAGCTCAGAGTGCTTTAAAATTAGTAGTTTAGATTAGAAATTAGAGTAACTTTAAAATTGACTTAATATTTTTGTTTATATGCATATATTAGGATATGACGAGCCTGACACATCCTTGTGGATAAAAGTCTTGAAAAAAATCTGATAAAAAAAAGACTTCACTATCGTGTTTTGCGTATATCATCGCACATACCAAGAAACACACGACAAGAATGGACACATCGGAATGTTTACTTTGAACGACGTTGAATTCTCAATACGAATTGCTCGTATTATTAAACAAGACATACTTTTTCATTTATTGTAATGAATGATCGAAGTACTTACAGATTTTGCTGTCTCTAGTGGTGGGAGGACGTTTGAAGCAAAGTGGTTACATAATTTATTGTCTTATCTCTCGGAATGCGGAATGGGATTATAAATATTACTAGAGGTACTCTTACAAAGGTCTTCTGCATTGGTACCTCATTCTTACCTATTTCTACAGACAAATAGCAGCAAATATAGCAATAGGTTTGAATAGTCATACTTATAATAAGGTACTATACCAATGAGGTACCATCCGAAATAGAATAGCTCAACGTAACAGGGCGGTGATGAATCTAAGTGGTACGGTAGAAATATTTGATATTTCTACCTTCAAATAGCAATGTTCGCATTGCTGTGTTCCGGTTTGAAGGGTGATTGAGGCGGTAAAATTACTGGATAAATGTGATGATACGCTAGTGATATCTTTGTGATGACACGAGCGTCTATAAGTTGCGGTCACGATTACCGTCAAACGGACCGTATACTAGTTTGGTAACCTCATAACAGTATAAATAAAATATAATAATTTCGTAATCGAATCAGGCAAATGCATAAATGTCCGCTGATGTCAACCTCCTGCACGCGTTGATCGCATTCGTCATTTGGTATGATTTATCGCGGGAAACGTTGTATCCCGGCAGACAGGGGATTATCTTGTTGTCTCGCTCAAATTGCTGGCTATCCCTCGCTTGATGTTCAGTTATTAAGTTAGACATTCTACACATGTACAGGTTTATACGAAAAAGTTAACATCGTGTCAATTTTCTAGATGTGGATATAGTACGTTTCCTAAAAATAAACAAAAGCCTTTGTTTGCTCTCTAGCTAATTTGTTAGTCAGTCGGCTCCTGTTGATAATGTAAAACGGAGACGATAACATAGCTATTTTATCTAGAGCACTTTATTATTTATGAAAGGTTAGATAATTCATCATACAAATAAATGTAGTATTTATAAAGAAATTTTCTTTGAAAGGGGAACATATTGTATTTTATGCAGCATAACTAAGCTTTCGCTAGCATTTTCAAAGAATGTATTACAGGCATGACCTTTAAGTTGAATTTAGGTATAACCTTGTAGTAAAAATATAGTGAAAGATTATTTTAACTCAGAATATAGATTATCAAGCAACTCTGTACCAATTATGGAATGTCTTAATATCTCTCGGAAATTGGATTACGACAATTGATACCCAATTAGAAAAGCTCTTGAGGCTGTTTGAGAGGAGCAGCAAATGATGCTAGTATTATATAAAACTAGGACACATCCGATCTCTATTTAGACAATACGTCAAAAAATCAACAACGTTGTTTGCATTTATGATAAACGCGTTATAAATGTTGTTCAAACTTTCCAACGGTAGATGCTGTTGCTAGGAATTGTCGTCAACGAGATTCTTAATTTTCTAAGACATAGACAATTATCCATTGACCCGGAAGCAAGTGCTCTCTGTAGATAGCAAAAAAATGTGGAATCCACGGGAGAATCACTGGTCCTCGACACAAAGGAGGAAATAACGAAACACTGGTCTTATACCGAGATACGCATTAGGTATCGCTATAACTTATACATCTAGTGTTTGAGCTCGTAATAAATAGTCCTTGAGAATTTCTAGAATAACGATTCCATTACCAATTTATATCAAGACCTAACTAACTAAGTAACCTAGATAAAATTACAAAGATAATTAAAGTTTTGTTATTCTAAGAAGTTTATCGCGTTTGAGATCCTATAGCGTTGATTATTTCATAACGTATTCCCATAATTTTTACGCAGTCATCTAAAAAACATTAAAAGAGTGATATAGTTATTTCATAGAAAAAGAATTTCCAAAATCATTGGTTACGGAGTCGTAACTTTTTCCGACATGAATAATAATTCCACTTCCAAATCTTCGTAAGCAATGACACCGTCCTTACTATTAACGCGCTTATAACCTCATAGAATTCAGTTCGATAGTTTGTCTTCTTACATATCTTTATCGCCGTAGGACATCCATTGCTTCCTCAATAGGCTGATAACCTTAATACCCGTCGTCAATATTTTTAAATTGTTTTTTATTATTTTAAGAGAACCTTGCCCATGATAGAGCAGCGGCAATCGCAGAACGTTGGTTCTTTTTCAAATATATCATGATAGTAAGGATTTTTCAGAACTGTAGTTTTAAACTAACCAAAATATACAAACTTTTTCTATTAATACTTGTGCGTGTAATTTAGCTCATTGATATAAAAAATGTCACCCAGGAAAGTAGTGTGAGTTAACGCAGCGAGCACTTATAACTAGTAATTTTATTTAGTAGGTTAGTAAACTAAGACATTGATTTTGTTGGTGTGGCATAGACGAATAATACGGTAAAAGTTTGCCCGGCTGCCCACTTACTGCGTGTTTGCTTTGAGAATTAGCTTTGTTGTATGAATCGAATAACATTCGTTCGTTTTATGACACTAACAGGCTCTAAAGAAGGCTGGAAGGCTCTAAGCGTCTGCGCTTAGAGCCTTCTAAATTTTACAAATGGAACACGACACTGGAGCTGACTTTTCTGATTTTATTGTCATTATTTTGTAGGTCATAATTTATTGTCATTTAAATAATTTTGTTTATGGTTTATGGGAATATTGGGTTTATGCTATTCAATAACACTTAAGGGGTTAACATGACTGGAAGATATTTATTTTCTTTTATGCCAAACGTTTATATTAATATTGAAAAAACCTGATTTAAGCCTTTGCAGCAGTAGTGTACTATAAAAGTGTTATAATATCATGCTCAATATACTATATAATACTTTGAACTAACTTTATAGAATTATTAAAAACTTTGCTCCAGCCCATAATACGGAATGTATCAAACTAGTTTCAGAACTAGTCGCTTGTGACGAAAACTTGATTTAACGATAGACACTATAATTTTTAATTAATCTAAGGTCATTGACAGTTCGATGTCAATATCGTTGAATAGATTCATTCATAATAGTTGGGGATTTGTTATTAATCGTGATCATTAATGAATAGAACCGAGAGACAATAAACAGTTTGTATAAATACATATGCTATTACTTTAAAACGTAATAATTTGTAATAAACTGAACACTTGTAGAAATTTTTGGTTTCATTTATTAATCAGACTAATACAACAGCCAACGTTTTTTGCTTCATCTGCATAAATAGAAATTTTATTAATAGTTTTATTTTAAGATTAATTGTGTGCTAATTCGTTTTTGGTGGGACCGTAATGATTTTTCTAAATGAAATGATTACTCTTTCTTTTCAGAGATAAGTAGCAACAACTAAGTGGTATTAAATTTTGACTTGTACCTAAAATAAAATCATACATATGCTAAAAGCATATTTCATTAGCCGCCCCTACTAGAGAAACTTGGATATTGTGGACTATAACATAGTTTACATTTGACAATAAACAAATTGTTACAAAGCTATTCTAGCCACGCAATGTATATTGTACACAGAATAGAGAACGTTAATAAACGACGTGGTACGTGCACCCGAGTGCATTATTCCCATCACGCGAGTAGCTGTCACGTGGCGGGGGGGAGTGGAGTACGTGATCGCATCCTGCGACGTGTTTGAGACTCCTTCAATAAACATCAAGGACATCGGGAGCGCACAAAGGAAACGAAACCCGCCCTGGGACTATTATGTTAACTTTTTATCGCTACGATTTGATGGAGATAAGTTTTTATCGATAAAGTTATGTCATTGTTTCTGTTTGATATGTTTATACATATCAAACAAAGTGTTACTGAGTTGCTTTTATTCTAGGAACTTTACAAATAAGACACTACCAAGAAACAGGACCACATTCTTCGTTGATCTTTAATAATGATATGTTAACTTAGTAAATTAAGGAAATAATCTGCTTACGAATTGAAGCTAAAAATAAATTAGAATAATGTGTTTTTTTATTCATTTTCATTATTTAATTTTCCACATTTAAATAAAAGAGTGTAATAATTCAAGCTTTTTAAACATCAGTAAAAACGAGCTTAAAGAATATAGCCATTCTACCGCCAAATTAGAATGTAGGGTAAATGTACTAAACTGGTAATTTCTAAGTTCCCGCAGCGTCTTGCACGGTCTGCACAAACATTTGGTTAGGTCGTGGCATGTTCGCACTAGGTAAGGTTTAATTTAGTGCCCATTGTTTGTCTGGGGGTGAGCTGTACTAGGGAGCTGGCACGTTTCACCGCTATTTACCTCCACCGCTTATTTTTTAAAGCGATGATTCGCCATTGCCTTTCAAATTAAGTTTAGATGGACATTGATTTGTTTTTATTAAGTAAAATCTATTTAATGTAGGCAAATATAAAGTTATTTAATTGAAAGAATTACCCTAATTTATTGCTAAAAGAATAAAAAAATGAAATGCCTAGATCGTAATAAAAACAGGATGTAATAATATGACAATATGCTAGTCTATGCTTCAAAATGAACAATTATGTAAGCAAAGAAAGATCATGATTTGATAAATATTGTCAATATCATATTTAATTTTGGTAATACAATATTATTTGAATGTGTTGCTTATGGTGTGTACAATAAAGAATCTTATTATTATTATTATTACAATCTATTTTGAAGCATAAACTAGTATGTGGTATTATTATTTGGTACTAGTATTTTACAAAAAAAATACATGTCTAATGAATACGCGATTAGTTTGAAGGAATAGTTTATTTATATTTTCTGTGCATATAAATAATATATTTTATTAATGGATCTACTACCATTTTCATTACTATTGCCGCATGCGTATCGTGACACCAGTAGGGGTCCAAGCGACAAATTGTCGTGTGTGACAGATAAAATCAGACAAGCTTTGATTCCCCCGCTCGAAAACATTCCAAGTACCTGCGCGAACAATTTTTACTTGAAAGTACAAAAATTTAAGCGTCACTGTTTGAAAGTTAGCATAGAAGAGTTTACTTTCTACGTGATATGAAACAGATGGATCGCAGTTCAATTATCGCTTATTTAGAGCTAATAAGTTGGTTCTACAATACTGATAGAGTAGCTTGTTTGATCTTCTCCATGAACTTTAGTTCACATGGCAAAGTAATTAGAAGTTAGAGAACTCGCATTTTATATAATAATAATCTTCATACAACATCTCATGCCGTGGGATACCGGCGGAATAGAATAGTACCTCTCTCTGTACCAGGTGTCGTAAGAGGCGACTGAGGTACCGAATCCGACAGATGGCGGTAAATCTACCTGAAACAGCGCAGCTTAGCTTAAATACTACAGGGTAGGGTTGGGCAGCAGCATCCCCTCGTCCCAAAGTTGCGCTGTGCAATTGCCACCTAAATGCCCAGCGCGGCAATTTTCGACAAAAATCTCCCTTCCTTGGGGAGGCCTATATCCAACTGTGGACTTTTTATGGCTGATATGATGATAAACATCTCAGACATTGACCTGACTCCGAAGTCAGCAGAGGATATAATACTTATATATAATTTTTAACTATATAAGAAACTGTACTAGATATTTGACTTCTAAAAACTATTTAAAAAATAGTTAAGAATAGAAAACAGCTATTATTTATCAAATTTGTTGCTTAGATATTAAAAGCTTATTGCCTATAGTTTCGCATTTTCGTGCTGATGATATTGAACAACTTTTTAAACATAGGCTATTCAGACTTGTTTGTAAGTCAGGATGTGCGTAACACATTCGATAATAACACTAAATCTTTAGATCTTAGAGTTTATATTCAAAAGAGAGTATGCAGTGATTGGTCCTGTTATCCACTTAAAAGTATTATGATGGACGTATGTCTTTGCACCAGACCTTGGTGTAATCTTTAGCATCCTCTCCATAAATATTTATCATGACCGCCTACAGCGCGTTACGTAATTTACTAGGTAGTTTATTATTGGGCGTTGATGGCGATGCGAAACAATTGCCGGTAAAAAAAATTGATAGAATAAACACAGAAATAGGTTTGTCTTCATTACGGAGACTTTTTAATCCAGATACATTTTAATGAAGTCAGGGTGATCGCCAACAAAGATTTATTGTCTGTTATATTTTGTTATTATAAACATTTTAGGATCGACGGCTTACATATTTAGGACTTTTTTTTACAATTACAGTTTCCTATCCCCGTTACACCCGCGTCAAGTAGCACTTGTATCTACTTAAGGCGGGTGTGAATGTGAATACCAACTTTGTACCTCCCTTTTACTCCGTTAAGGGATGATTTTCAGAAAAAATATGTATTGCACGTATTTCATGACTTTCAATAAAACTAGCTGTGCCCGCTATTATATAGCCTGTAGCCTTCTACTATAAATGGACTATCCAACAAAAAAAGAATTATTCAAATCGGACCAGTAGATCCTGAGATTAGCGCGTTTAAACAAACAAACCAACAAACTCTTCCACTTTATAATATTAGTATAGATTTAATTCGAATAACTTCAAAACTGCAAAGTTTGATACTAATTTTGCACCGCTGGATGAATTTTTAAAAATCCTCTTTTAATGCTTCCCTGCGGTATAAAAGAATACCTGTGAAAAATTTTATAGGTGTGCCTTTTACATATATAGATTATGAGAATATTAACATTAACAATATATCAATCTTTTAAACTTTATTTAGTAATAGCAGCGCTCCGCGATTTCACTCACGTAGTTTCCGTGACAATATATGAATACAATATGTTATTTATATTTGTTGATAATGTAATTTTCTATTCATGAAAGAAATACTGAAATGAGTTCAGTAATTTCGGAGTTTATTGGTTACAAACGTACATAACACTATTTATTTAGTTCTATTTTGGGTAGCGGTCTCTTATTTCTTTTCGAAAATTTAACATGCTTAATTAAATATACTCGGTTATTATAGATAAACGAAATTAGTGCGGCATTTATAATTTCAAGTTCCTGTACACAGTGTCCCTATAAAATATACAGA
Organism: Heortia vitessoides; assembly: GCA_020976665.1. NCBI lineage: Eukaryota > Metazoa > Arthropoda > Insecta > Lepidoptera > Crambidae > Heortia > Heortia vitessoides. The sequence goes on along the minus strand of JACJUM010003085.1, from coordinate 12,537,467 downwards.
CAGTAAAAAAATATAGAAACATCCATCCATCAAAGCTTTTGTTCTGACGGTACTCTGGCCATGCAATTACTACGGAGCGGGACAATAGGGAATGTCTCAAGTGAAAATAAAACTCAAGCTTGGAGCTGGCGCGGGAATATTACGATATTCTATAGTCAAATCTCGTAGACCTGGAGATAGGTTATAGTTTTGGCAGTTGGTTTCTTTTCTCGTGGCCTAGAAGTCCAACAAGTTGTTAGAAACTTTAAACTTTTGGCAGGTTGCCATTTTGTAGTATAGTATTAGTAAGTAGTAGTAGTGTAATAGTATTATTAAATGATTGAATGCGAAGAACGTAGACGCCAGCGTTACCTAAAAAATTTTGAAAAATAGATGATTTATTCTATTTCTGTCATGCATATTTCTTTCTTTTATATCTTTAGCATCAGTTCTTTTGTCTGGAGTTAATTCCGTCCGACCAAGTTGAGACTCATCTTACACAAACAGTGTCCTCATAAGCTCAAACGACTTTCACGTGGAAAACCCGACAGCAAAAGTACGTAGTAAATGAAACAGAACTTCGATTTGTACAGGGATACTGTGTTTGCTATTGTTACATATTAATCAGGCGTACGTTTCATTGTCCCTGAGCGTGTACCGGTAACCGTCAGTCCCCGGGCCTTTTTGAGCCTGTCCCACAATGCTGTTGGAAATGCTCACCAACTTTCGCATTCTAGTTCTACAACTACATTGAGAATAATAGGGTTGATACTTGAAGCATTTGAAATAATCAAACGAACCAAGTCGAAATTCGTTTGAAACATAAGTAAACCATTTGAATAGTAAGAATACATTTTATCTTCGCGTATTTTCCTCATTCTGTTTCGTATCGTATAAGCCATATAAAGTTCGATTAGGGCATAAGCCTTCCCTAGATGTTATTACTTATTTCGGGGTGATTTTTATCCGTTATTGTAATTATGGGGAGGCGTGGCGACAATTGCGGGTATCTCAATTCCTCTTACGACACATTATGATATCAGCTTCAGGTTTTAGATATGATAGATGATAGAACACTTTGTTATTAGTAAAAACAGAATGGAAGCGATCTTCAAAATCTCTATCCGAAATATATTAAATTAAAGTGTGTTATCCAAGGTGAACTCTTTGAAAAAATAACCTTGTTCATTATCTGTCGGTCTTCTGCATTGTGTGCTGACTGAAAAGATGACTCAGCCTAATTAAAGCCAGGCTAAGCGGATGATTAACACCTGCAGTCTAGTTAGATCTCGTTCAAAAATTTGCGGATGTTTGTAATTACCTTATCTTATTCTATCAATGTTGTAGTTGTTCATTAATCATGAAAAATGATATCATATTCCTGTGCCAAAGTAATCTTAGTTTCTATATTCCTTTTTTTAGGACTGCGTCGATGAAAATGCCTTACATATGTATAGTTTTCCAATTCCAAAAATAATGATTGAAATAGACAATTATGTATAACAGAATTTTAGTCATAATGTTAACTGGGATAACGTTTTTTTTGTTGCTTGTCCAGCAAACTAGGACCAGCTGAGCTGTGTTGTTAAATACAGACTTATATCAAAAATAAAATTATGTACTAGAAAAGAAAAATTGTCTCAGGCATTTGGCCATAATAATAATGTATTGCAGTGTTCCGTTGCGTTACATAAAGATGCAAGTTCGATTTGAATGGTTCAGTACGAAATAATTGTTCTTGGACTCCACGGATTTGGTTGAATAATAAAATAGATACAATTCAAACTAGTCGATCGTTTAGTAAGAGGAGTGGGAAGAGAGAATAGAGAACGAGAATTGCACTCACGTTTTCCCTGACAGCCCTGTGGAAATGGGATGCGAATGGATCCTCGGTCGGAAGCGTGCGTCCGCCGCAGACATCGGCTTAGACGCGGACACGGATATGCCACGACATCTGCGCTGTTATGTCGATGCCGGGAAATCTTGTTACGGCCTGTCTCGTTCCTGCCACAATTCGCATTTTATATCGTATTTCAGCTGAAGAGGCGATGTGAAAGTTAGGAAGTATTTATTTGGCCAGCTTTTATTTACACCGGTTCTGTTTGAACAAATAAGGGGAAATTAAAAAATTCGTTAGGCGGTGAAAAGCAACGAACGCGAATGGATATTGACATAAATAAATAAGAAATCTTTAGTGCCTCAGCAAAATTTTCTGTATGTTAAATAGTTATTTGTATCAAATAACAATAGAAGTAAATAGAAATACTCCCCAATAACTTCAATATTTTTAATGTAAAGTTGAATTGTCCGGTAGACGACCATCAAAATTGCAACGTACAAGGCTATTAATAATGAGAACAAATGAATTGAATACGAAATTACATAACTACACAAATTATAATGCTATTTAGAAATTTAGGGTTTCCTCCAACAGTTTGATTAATCGCAACTACGCGTATGAAAATACTTCGTATATATCCAGGTCAGCTACTTTTTGCTATACTCGTATGTTAAGTTGCTAGTACCGTCATGCTATGTTAATGACTCTGATTAATAAAAAATTAATCAAGCGTTTGCATAACGCAAACGCTTGATGATGTTTCCCGTCATATTTTTTTAGATCTTGATTTTAGTACTGGGTCTCTGGGCTAACGAGTAAGAATTAAAATGTTTTCCATATCTATCTCTAAATCAGGCCTCAATAAAGTCGACTGTAAAAACTTACATGGCGTTAAATTTGCAAGCAGCAGCGCGGCATATACTGTCAAAGTACAACTGAATTCCCTCGCAGTATGTCGGTGTCGCGTCGAGTTAATTGAAGGAGCGCATGCGATGCCTTCATTAGACACATACTACATCTGAATCTGTCCTCATTCGACGCCTCGTTCATTGACCATACAGCGTAATAAACGTCAAATATATTTATAAACTTGATAAATTTACCTTTTTTGCAAATGACGTTTCTGTAGTCTCTACATTTTCTGTCTCATCTAATTTTGTCTCTTATATATTTAATTTGGTAATAATTTCTTTTTTAATCGCACCATTCTTAAATGACAAAACTTAACTTTTATAAATGAATGTATTGAGTTTCTCCCTTTAATTCTTTGTTATATTTCTATTAACCAACCTGAATGTTACAAAAATAAAAAGTTATAAAAAAGTAATAACTTAAACACAGGTGTCGAGCAACGTAGACAAGATGCTCCCAACCCAATATCAGAGACGACGAGTTACTGACCCCTTAATTACACCATAAAGAAACCGATAGCGAGCATGGATACGTTGGCATCAATGACTGCGGGCTATAAATCCTGCTTCGTTGAAACGTTATGAGTGGTTGGTATTGGCGTTTTGTTGTATCTATAAAAATAGTGATGTAGCCAGCAACAAAATATTGGAACCGAAACGTTACGCCTCTTTTCGAGTTTTAATAAATATGTAAACTTCATTTGCTGGGTTCCATTTGCGTGCACAACCTGGTACATATATACAAAAAGAAACTGTAAAACGTACGGGAACATTTAATTTTCGGAAATATAACCAGAAGAATTGCAGTGTAGTAACTTCTTATTTGCTTCAAAAATTGATTATTATATTCTTAAATACACGCCCGTGTCCCATCGGGGTAGTCAGAAACTATAGATCTCCACTGGCCACGATCTTCACATGCCTATTCTTATATATGTCTGTATGTATAAGTACCTATTTGAATAAGAATTACATATATTATTAATAGTTTTCGCACGCCCGGAAAATTAAAACGCCAATACAGTCAGTTTTACCTTCGATTCGTACTGTCGGATTCACATGAATGTTTTGTTAACTAACCGTAAGATGAACGGGTATTCTAATTTAAACCACGCAATTTGTTGCAAGCTGTTACAATCGTTTAAGTGATTTCGGTGTCACGCTACCCGCAGATGCGAACGTATCTATGCTCGTTGTAGGGGAATGACCTCAGTTTAAAGGATTATGAGTTCATGCATCCGTCCGTTGGAAGTGCATTGCAACACGTTCGCCTTAATGTGCAATACCTTATATGTAAGATATTTAAAAACTTAAGAACAGTATGTCGGTAACATCTTAGTTATTTGAATAAAAGATGCAAGACTTCAATAATGATGACACTTCTGAAAATCCGGTGACCATTATATTCTATTATACCAAAATATAATATATACATCTAATATTATAATACGTTGACAAAGTATGTTGACAAATCAACATAGATCGTTAGAGAAATAAATAATTTACCATACTAAGAACGGAAGCTTAATAAGGTATTTCAGTTCCTTTCGTCTCTTAAATAAGTATGTATAATAAATTAATGTTAATGCTTTATAACAAAAACCGAAATAAGACATACAAACGAGTTTATTTTGTCGATTTTCGGTTGTTTTATTTTTGTCCTCCAGAGTGTGTTTTATAAAAATGCAAATGCTGTCATCAAAACATAAATGTTTTAAAATTCTAATGAGTTGGAGAATACATTTAAATGTTTATTTATGTCTCAGAAATATGGTAAAAGTATTGAAAACATTATGGATAATTCTATTCGTCTCTAGCTAGTTATACCTTTTTTAACATTTGTATCGCATCGCCGTTACTTCTAATCAAATAATTGTCTAATACAAACAAATTACACATGTCAAGTAATTGTTAAAGGGGTAAAAGTTGTTAAGATGTGAACATCTCACTGTGAGTACAATCGATCGTGATGGTATCAAACAAATCTTCACTTTCTTCACCTTTCTCCGAAGTTTCTGATTATACGCGGTCGTGTGGTGGCTTTGTCTTCTCCAGTAACTACTTGTGGCTTCACTTGTTTTCATTGTCATTACAACTAAATCAAGAATATGACAAATTACCCTACACTTTTGTTTTCATTGCGTCGATTATAAAAGTGGTTAAGACGAATATCGTGAAAAAAGTTTTACAGATTAGCCGTATAATTTATATTTTTTAATATTATATATTATAGCGGCCCGTCCCGGCTTTTCACGGGTAGACATAAATAGGTACAGATATTTAAGTTATAAGCATGCTAATTAAAACGGCCATGAGTCACTAAATTAGAAAAAAATTGTACACTACGTCGTCTGTGGTATTTGTGTTGTTTGCAACAAAACGTATTGATTTTTAGGAGGTCCTTACTCGAGAAAGTGCTCTTTCCATAAGTCGATACCAACTATGGAAAAAGTTTGTGTCTGGGATTTATTTATTATTAGGCAAAGCGCTGCGTGGCGGTATGTATTTTTATTTTAATTTCATGATATCTTTTGAATGGAATGTACGATTTTAATAATTCAAAAAGTAATCATCAGGTATTGAAACAGTCTTGAATATTCAATTATTTATATAGATAAAAAATTATAAATGGCATGGATAACGCAGTTTGATTTTGATCGGCATTTCTATTAATTTGTTAAACGTAAAAAGTAGTTATAGTAACGTAACTACAATAGTTAGACATATGGTCTCACAAAGTTTTTTATAGATATTGATATATTCTATAAATTGTTGAACATTGTTTTGTCCTATTATTAATACTCTTCGCAGCGCATGCGAAAAAGACATTTTATTGCAATTTTTTTTACACCTTCAGTTGGTTTTAATAAGAATTTCTAAAGATTTCTATAGTAATCTAAATATAGTAATATATATTATAATATATAAACTAAGGCCTTTATTAATCTATAAGTCTATATCGAATATTAGACCTCGTACAACGGTCGCCTGCATTGGTACTTAATTCTCACCTATTTCTCCGCCAAATAGCAGTGTTCGCTTTGCTGTGTTCGAAGGACGAGAGCGGCAATGTAATTACTGGGTAATGTGACATAATATTTTCAAGTTTCAACGTTTGCAAAGTGCTAGTAATATCCTTGTGATATTACGAGCGTCTATAAGCTGCAATGACGCTAATTATCACGTAGACTGCTTGGTTCTCGACCTGGTCTAATAAAAAAAAAAGACATGCAAATGTTAATAAAGAATATATGATTAATTTTACATCCTTAATGAGTGATTATTACCTTTTTGTAAAATATTATTAATTATACACGATGTGATTGCCTGTAATTGAAAGAACAGTTATTATCTTTATAATTTACTGTTACTTATGTTGGTAATCGTATATTGAATAAATAAATAAATAGGGCTGAATTCACAAATTTATGATTAACGTGATGTTAAACGCACGATCAGTGCTAGATGAACAATCAATGTTTCAGACACGTTTATTGCATCGTAACGTTATTTTTATAGCAATGAGATTATAAATAAGACCTGTCTTACATGACATTAAGAAGATATCCTTTGCCACAAATATTAAGTTGAAAGCCTATAATCATCCGCTGGTTACGAGTCTCGGATGAAAGTTTTCAATTTGTCCGTAATCACACGTGGAGGCTGGTTACTATTCACGTCCGCTTCCCATGACTTTCGTTTATCATTTATTCAAATTTACAATCGTATATGCCTAACAGATTTGCTTATTCATTGGAATGGTTTCACTTGATGACTATAACTAAATGATTTTGATAATTTATTAGCGATAAACAGCCGAATTAAATCGACTATATGTCAAAAAAAATGAAAATATATGTCGAAAAAAAAGTTTGAGACTTATCTTATCTTAAATATTTATCGGTTTATGCTTGCCTGATTAAGAACCATCTGTTGGTATCATCTTCATCATAGCAGCGGTAATATGCCCACTGCTGCACAAAGGCCTCCCCAAGAAATGGGGAAATTTGCTCATAATTGCCACGCTGGGTAGGTAAAGTGTACGTAAACAAAGAGCATAGTTTCAGACACCTGGACTGTTGCATATGATCTATGCAACAGTCCAGGTGTATGAAAACTGTTGGATAGGATCAGGACTATTGTTTACCATAGCCTCTTATAAAACAGAGGGAGTTATTTTTATTATTAGGTATTTTTCTACTCAGCGGGTACCCCACAGTTATCTTAGTCAAGTGACCTGTAATGACCACCAGAAGGAATACCTCTAACAAAGGTTAGAAATGAAAAAAAGCATTTATACGGGTTTCTTAGTAACATCTATTTCTGCCGTCAAGCCGCAGTGCTCATATTCCAGCCTGAACATTGAGAGACCGTTCAGAATTTCTGGATAACATAATATCTGTAAGCCACAAGGTTATTAATGAGCTAGTGACATTATCATCGCAGAGCGTAACTTTCGCGACGGGAGAACTGCTGCCCATCCCCGCCCTGTGCATTTGAGCTGACTTTGCATGGATATACCGCCATCTGTCGGTTCTGGTACCTTAGTCGCCTCTTACGACACCTGGTACAGTCGGAGGGAGGTACTACTCTACTCTACCGGTATCTCACGGCTAGTGACATAGCGAGTGTCTATAGAAGATTGTGATAACCTCATAAAAGAAAAACCACATACTTTTGGATCGTTGCAATAGTTTTAAATTTCTATACACACACGGAACATTGATTTTATAATTTTTCATGTCCCGTTGAAATAGCAATTAAAATTAGATTACTTGCTTCCTCTTGTTGATAGAACCTTGAAGGTCAGTTACCTACCTTTACACAGTTTATCTGATGAATGTATTTGTGTCGCCGGCTGATAGTGCCGAGCCGAAAGTGTCAAGTAACTGTGATCTATAGCGGAAATTCTGAAGCGTTGTTTGTATTAACGATATTAGCACTATACTTTAAACATAATATATCATTTACAAAGTACATAGAGTATATATCATATCAATATACATAGTTAAAGTGCCTATTTGCTTTTTCATTAATTTATAAAACGATATAGAGGTATCGTCATTACCATAGCAACCGTACATCTACTGGTGGACATAGGCCTCCCCTGAAATGAGAATTTTGCCCAAAATTGCGTTGGACAAGCATGGTTCGCGGGAGTGCTTTAAAAAAAAAAAAAATTCGACATCTCATACATTAACATAACTGTGAGAAAAGTAGTTTAAAGCACTCGTGTTACAGATATCAGACAACGCAGGAATTTCAAATATAATACTTATATACATATAAATAACACCGGGGCTACAGCAAATAAAAATATTTATCATATAAGTGTTTGTCCTGGGTGGGTTCGATCGAATCCACGACCCTTGGCGCCCAGGATTGGATCTGCACCATCTGGCCCGCTACTGCCCAACTCCGCCCTGTTACAATGAGCTACTCTGTTTCAGGTGGAAGTTTCGCTATCTATCGGTGCCATTACTTAAGTCGTCTCTTATGATAAACTGGTACAGTAACGTGTCAGGTACCTATGACGTCTATTGCGAATGTCAAGACGTCACAAATAAGTTTGGCAATGACATTACCCAAAAACGCATTTAGCGTGGATAATAATATGAAAAGTAAGCAATTTGTGATTGCAAGATTTAAATTGCCAGAGCGAAAAGCATGCATCAAGTAAATTCGTAATCACATTGTTTTGACGAGTTGTAATGCTGTTGTTCAGTGTGAAGTATGCTGTTTGGTTAGAATCACTTACTGGTGTGGCGTAATCAGCTAGTTATAATAACTGCTTACACCAATTTTTTTGCCATTTTTTATGGTTTCTATTATGATAATTGTTAAAGGTTCTACTTGTAGTAAAGCAATCAATGATTTAAAAAAATATATAATAGTTTTTACGGTAAAGCAGTCATACTTTTATTAACAATTAATTGTATGTTGCTATAAACGAGCTAAACAGTATTGATTTGTAGGGTGCGTTATAAATTAACTTTAAGTATTAAGTATACAAGTAAAGCACTAAGACTGTAAAATTATTATCTTACGATAATAAAGATAAACCAATGAAATATTTTTTTATTGCATTCCCACGGGAACATTATCCCGAGAGGCAGTTGCTAAAATAGCGTGTTACTTAAAAACCGCTAGAACTATTGAGGCAGAACAACTGCCGAAATCCTAATTGCACTGTAACCTGTCAACCACTATTGTGTGTTGCCAATATCTCGATTTTATAACCCAGCTTGTAGCTGTTGCCATACAAAGTTGGAACTAATTTGTACTCAATACGTAAGTTCATTTTCAAAATAACTAAAATAGGTTTCGAAAAATAAGTGTACTCTAAAATTAGTTGTTCCAATCAAGGTTCTCGCAATTCGAGCGTTCTTAAATATATAATGTATTCATACTTAATGGAGCCGTTAAGAGTTTGAGATGGAAAGTAAATGTGTAATAGAGGGTGACGAATACTTTTTCATTGTGTGAACAGGTACCGCTATTTTATCATTTATTTTTTGTATATAAATTTAAATGTAAAATATTTAATTTAAATTGTTCTTTTTTTATATAACACCTATCATTTAGTTACATTGTTATTGCAAACCTATTCATTACGTGATCTTAAGTATAAATCATAGTAGTTAACTTGAATCCGTCATGATTCCAAATACTATATTAATAATGAATGTAATTAATGATCAATGCACCTTCAAACATAATAGCAAATATTAGGTTTGTATTATTAGTAACGAACAATGTAAATGGCTTCCGGTAACCTTGAACTGCCATGGCTCTATGTTAGTTTTATCACTATAATATAATATTTTGTTATTCTTATATAGGATATCTAAAAAAGTAATGTTTAGTATTCTATTAACAACATTTTTTGCATACCGATCAGATCGGGTCATCGCATAAAATTTGCATAGAAAATAAACAACATTAACAAATATACTGCCATCAAATTCCCAACTACAATTCCCGGTATAAACCTTTAATTGGTCGTTCCGTCCAACAATTTGCATAAATTGATTGCGCTGTCGCGTCGTCGCTATGGAGGTGCGACCGGTGCCTGCGCGCGCGCAGCCAGTCTCGCGGCCAGCCGACCAACTGATACACGTTCAACCGCAATGCTTAATTACATCCTCGCTTGCTATTATACGACCATTTAACACTTTTACAAGCCAATTACTATTTTCTAAAACGGCCAGTCGCGTACATGGCATCGCCATCGAGTCCTGTGCGGTTATAGTGGATAACCCATGATATTGTGATCTCGCAGTGCCCTAGCCATCATGCGTCAGAGATATCAGCTGAAACAGAGACCGTATGTACATGTATTCTATAAATAGTGTGAAGAGAGGCTATTCATTTTGCCCTACGAACCGATTGTAAATGCATACGTTTTCCGGGATGCTCACAAAGCTGGTGTTGTGGTCCAAAGTGAATGCTCACTTTGCTGACCTTATTTAGTATCACCATATTCTTTTGAGCATAATTTTTGCTTTTGGAACTAGAGATAAGTGAACGAAAATAAAATCAATACATCTACATTCATTAAGACTTTGAATTCATATAAATACGCGAATTTTCACAAAAATAAATTAAATATATATTTTGGACGCATTTCAAGGTCAACTCTTTATTGTTAACAATATCTCCAATACAGACAACAAAGGTTTTTTCCTAAAAGTGTAGTACAAAGTACGCACATACGTAAAACGACGTCAACTTTCGTTTGACGAACATACATAGTTATTTTGTATATTTTATCGCTGTTTTAGATGGGAGAGATCGGAAAGGCTTATCGTTATTGCGAACGTAATGAAACATGAGTACAATAGTTTCACATGCTTGTCTGAAAACAAATTTCGTTTGTGATAATTTAAGAGAAGCATAAGCAAGATATCCGTTTCCCAGCAAATATTTTTTTATATCATTAAGGATCACCTCTGCGGATTTTTTTTCTATTAGCCTCTCCCTAGAAAACTAAAGAGTCAAGCGTGCGAAGGGGTCAACCGACAATAACACCCAATTCCCGATCTTGCAGACACTACGCCCACATAGCGACAACATAATTTAAACTCAAGCCTATTATACAGACAGTACATATTCGCAGTAAACAGTTTAAGTTCATAATACCCCTGGACCAAGACGTAGGCTGGTCAGCCAGGTGCGCGATGATAGCTCTTCATAGTGATCATTCAATTGGAAGGTAAAAATGCGAGCAATTTCAGAAAACAATATCTAGAAAGTAAGATGTCTTCGAAACGATTTGCATTCAAAGCGCTCGGTTGGATAACACAATAGCATTCTTCAAGAGCACGTTATTTGATAATAAATGTACATAGGAAGGGTTCTGACCATTTTTATTCCTTGTTAAAATCAGACACAGTTGTAGTTTATATCGCTAAACTTATAGAGATTTTTTATTTGAACTACTAGTTAGTTGCAGTTATTTATTTTACAATTATGTTGTAATAAGATTTTTTTATATCTTATTCTATGAAAGAAATATGACTGAAACATGTATTTTATGAATATTTAGGCTAGTTATCTTTTTTGAGTTTCCCAAGTATAAATAGTGTTTTCTTATATAATAGTGCGACACCAAGGCTTTTACTCATCATATAGATATTCCGGCACCAATTTTTGACAAAATATTTATCGTAATTTTTTGTCTTTAAATTTATCGTGTAAAATTTAAAAGTTTATAACAATCATTCATATTAATTCTGGAACGCTATAATAAAACTATGTAAAATAATTTTCTAGTGTTCTTTATTTAAAAGTTAGTCAATCTTGTCATTATGGTGTCATGAAAATTCTTACATTATGTGCATGTATTGGCTGTGTAAAGGTGCAAATTGTATGTTAGGAAATGGGTGTCGGATGTATGTTTTGGTACCTCGAGTGCTGTTTGGCGGAAAGTACGTGTTGTTTATCAACATTTTCATACGTCATTTCTTGAGCGGGCAATCCAGTCTTGCATGTTATATTGTTGTTTAATATCAACATTTTATGTACCGTTCAGAATATTCGAAACTAACATTCTTTTTTTTTACAGGTAAGTACCGAACAGCTACATAAGATAAAAAAACGCAATTTATTCCATTGGGTAAGTATAAAATTATTTAAATAAACGAGAGCATTGGAATACTGAAGTTGATCTCATAAAATAAAACAAAACGTAACAAAAGTTCGAATGAATAGGTCGATAAACAAAAAAGTTTTTATGGCATACATATTTCCGATTATATTGGCCAGTTTAATTGTTAGAGCTTTATCTGTGGAGTGTGGCTACCAAAATAGTCCCATATCCATAAAGTGACCTTAATTGCTATGCGCGACATGCAGCGCGTATGCTGCTTGCTCAATTGATCTATGCATCTATCAAATTAACTCGTGTTCATTATTTGCAAGGCCTTTTTGGGATCATGAAGTCAGTAAAATTAAAGGTAAAGCATTTGCACATCATAAATTCTGTCGTCGACCTTATCTTAACCGCTTAGCCTGGAAAACAATATTTTAAACAACAGGAAGCAAACTTTTTGTTTCGTCTACGTCGGCTACATTACGCTAATTATTCTAATCCTAAGTAGCATGCAATGACCTTCACAGATTTTAAAGTGAAGACGAATCTGTTGTAAATAATGAGGTGTCATTGCTATTTACTACCTGGCCTTGTTACTGTGCTCTATTATTTTTATTAAGCATTCTTAATTTTTTTAACAACAATTATTACATTTAATAATTACGAAGAAACCCCAACTATTTATTATAATTAAGGAACGATTACAATTAAACAAAAATGATACATGTTAAATTGTACGAAACCAGACTGCTATTACTAAACATTAGCGTAGATTGTATTGATAGATGGCATACAGCGTTGATTTACAGCGCAAGATTGGCCGAAATCGCCAATTGATTAACCACCACAATAAACCTTGCGTACTATCTTGAAATTTAGATAATGGCAACACTTTTCATCATGCCAGCCATTGGAAATCCACTGCTGGATATAGGCCCCCCCGAAATAGGGGAAATTTTGCCCATAATTGCCGCGATGGGCAAGCGTGTTGGCAATCGCAGAACGCAGCTTTTGCGACGGGGATGCTACTGCCCATCCCCACCCTATGCATTAAAGCTTTACTGTCTCGGATTGATATACCGCCATCTGCCGGTTCTGGTACCTCAGGCGCCTCTTACGACACTTGGTACAGGGGGAGGTACTATTCTACTTTGCCGTTACCTCACGGCCAGCATGGCATTTTACCGTCCAATAATAAAAATTTGACAAAATACTCAATAGCATTTTTAAAGTATTACAAATCGGGCTTTCGAAGCATTATTTCAAGTAATAAAGTAAAATTTGAATAAGCTTGCCTCCACCCAGTTTTACTGCGTAGAAACGGACTGTACTGGTTATGAGATACCGACAGAGTAGAATTTTATTTAGAAGACCAACCTTTCTCATGGTCTAAAGATTGTCTATGTTATCAAAATCGGTTGAGAGGTTTAAGCGGGAAAGCGTAACAGACCGACAGATAGACAGAGTTACTTTCGCATTTATAATATTAGTAGGGATAACAGTAATTAAAAAGAAAAAGAAATTGTTTCATAACTGCAAAGGTAAAATATATATATATTTAATGAGACGTTTATAAAACGAATTTTCTAAGAAATATTATTAGCTAGGTGACCTGACAGACGCCTAGTCTTAACTATATAAATAAATATATAAATTGAGATCCTTTCAAGTATCCTTTCTCTCAAGTTGTATCGTACAGTTCGAAAGCAAAAAAGCAAAAAAATAATTAAAATCAGTTCAGAAGTATAGAAATTCATCCCGGACAAACAACCTGACTAAAATATTTATATATCTTTAATCTTATCACTCACTCAAATTATTATGGTCATAAACCATAATAATATCTAAATACATCCTGCAATTCACAAAACAAATTGTCAAATTAAGAATTATGTAAGTACAGATTTCCTTCAGACCTTTCAACGTTCATAATTCCTGATAATTTTTTATTATCATTATCCTGCTCACGGCGTGGCGCGCTTAATGAAGTAATTGAATATCCTGTTTTAGCTCTCTCCCGTCTGTTGATTACAGGATATTTAGTAATTGCTTCTATTTTTTGTCTTATGCAGCTAATGTTTATATGGTGGTAGGTAGCCGTGCATCTACGTCGTTTATTAATAGTTTAATTACGTTCGATTATGTCTTTTGTATCAGATTTTCGTGAAAGTTTTATTGATACTTATCTGTTTGAATGTTGTAGAGATCCTATCTTGTGCGTTTCGTGATTTCGACCCAGAACAAACATTTATATGATGAATTTGTTCTGTGCCTGGGTGTTAAATATATATTAAAGTATTAAATTTATGATTTCTTTGTTGTCCGGTGTCCGTAACACAAGTGTTTTAAGCGACTTATTCAGGATTTAGGTAGGCTATGTATGATATGTTGTGAAAATTTACTATTATTTTTAATAAAGACGCTGTATTCAATGAGGATCGCTTGTTAATATTGTTAAAACAAAATCAGCAAGTTATTTCACACAATACAAGTCAAACAGACGGACAAAAAATTGTACATAGAATTCTTATCATATGAATGTTTTTAAAGTCGCTATATACGCTAGGATACGATATTACAAACAGACTACCCATTTTTAATTATTTACATAAAAATCTTTCTTAAAATATTACAAGGTCCAAGATGTTAGACTTAGAATAGACAATATAAAGCAAGGTTTACTGAATAAAATTTTGGCTTCTATGAATTAATTTTTACATTATCCAATGAAATTTCGTAATGACGTGTTGCATAAATAAGGGCAAACGTTCACCTAGCCACAGGGCGGCGTAGGCGTGCGCCGGCGCAGTGGGAATGCGGAACCTGCCCGATCCGCGCCAATCATCGGTAAAAGGCCCGCCGAGCTTGTTCTACGGTACGATACGGCCACTTTAATTATTATGCTAATATTATTGCAAAAACACAGGGTTTATTTGCCCTACAATCATATTGTAATATATTGCTGTAAAAATGTATGAGATGTAAAAATGAAATTAATGAGGTTTTTTCTTCTGTTTACTATATCGCTATTCTACCACGTAAAAGTAAAGTGGTTGAGAACTTTTATTATTAGAAGGTACTATCTTTTAACCTTTATTGTGCCACGGAGAACTTAATTATAAGCGTTCATTGTTCATGCGGTGTATCAAGTTTCAAATTCGCATATACAAAGTTTAGTCACACGCAATTATAAACCGGAGAATAACTGGTTCGGAACAAAATCCGACATGTGAAATTGGGCGTGAAAGGTGGCACCGGCCACGTTTCGGTGGGGCAGTACAAAACTAGACTGCAATTACCAAACATTGGCATAGTTCGAACTGATGGATGGCATACAGCGTTGATTGGCAGCTCAAGATTGAAATCGCCGGTTGATTAACCAGCTCAATAATCGTTGCGTAATATGTTGGAATTTCAACAATTGCAACCTTTTTAACGGCTCAATAAAGTTTATTTTAGTTAATTGATTTTTTTTAAGGCATGGGCACCGTGAGATATTTGTGTTTTGGTTTTCGAAGTGTCTGGGTGTGGGTACTGTTTATATATTGGATTGCAAATTGCTATCTCCTACCTGCGTTTCCATTTCGTTCAGTTACATTGTAGTTCTCAATTACAGTTATCAAGGTCAATAGTTGATTGCTCATGCAACAGCAGGTTTCAACAAAGTCAAGTCTTTAATATTAATAAAAACAAATCCGGTCAAGTGAGTGTCAGGCCGCGTTCACCGATGGATTCCGTAGTATTTTTACAACTCGTACTAATAAATAAATTCTACTTAATTATAATTCTTTTTGTAATTTTACTTATGTGTTTATTTGCTTTTTCTAACTGAAATTGTAATTTCGAAAGTATGTCAATTGCTTGGTTACGCTTTTATTATGCCTTAACCAAAAAAAAGTTTGAATGTTCTTAGATATATTAATAATTAGGTATTCTCCGCTTTATAACCGTTATTAATTATAATCAAATTACTTATTTAAAATTCTATTTAGTCTTGACTAGCCTGCGGACAGACGGACAAGGCAACTTTATAAAGATAGCTTGCTAATTTTAGAACCCTGACAATTAATGTAATATCGCTGGAACCGACAGCAACGAGTGTATAATTTGTATGGTTACATTTACCTTACCTTGTTTATAGTTAATTAATGTTTTAGCTAAGATCTGTGCCATTGTGTACAATATATAATTTAATACCGACTACTACAATAAGATTAAACCGTGAGGTACCGGCAGAGTAGAATAGTACCTTAAAGGCAAGTAAGGTACCAGAACCTTATCCCTGCGTCATGTGCCCAGGGCAGGGATGGGAAACAGCATCCTTGTCGCGAAAGCTGCGATCTGCAGTCTGAATTATGGGTTAAATTCCCTCTTTCGTAGGGAGGACTATTTCCAGCAGTGGACTTCCAATGGCTGATATGATGGAAAATAAGATATATTCACTGTTAATTTTATTGACAAACAATTTCATGGTACGCCGATCACGGTCACTCGGATTATTTCTGCGAAGTGCGCAAAATAATATCTTACCTATTTCTGATATAACATCATGCAAACCAGTTTAATTTTTTTTAATAATATAAATATTTAAAATTATCCTAGTGTACCGGCAGAGCAGAATAATACCTTCCTTGATACCGAGTGTCTTAAGAGGCGATTAAGGTACCGGAACCGGCAGATTACGGTATATCCATCTGAAACAGCGCAGCTTAAATACACAGGGTGGGAATGGGCAGCACCATTCCTGTTGTGGAGCTACCCTCTGCGATTACCACTACGCTAGCTAATTATGGGTAAAAATCTCCTTTCTTCGAAAGGCCTATGTCCAACCGTGGAAACAGAACCTTTCAATAACAGGTATGATGATGACTCAAGAATTTCACTAGTTTAGCGGTAGAAATAGATAAGGTACCAAAGCAGACGACCTGTTTAAGGAACAATAAACACAAGAAATAACACAATTATATCAAATTCAGATATATCCAGCGAGATAACGACTAGCAAGGGTGCTTGGTACGCAATATTTGGGCAAACATTGTTTACCCAGTTTAGCCCTCCGAGGGCGCAGCGTCGAGTTCACGGGCTCCTAAATTCTTAATTAAATATACATGGGGGAGGAATTACAGCTGGAGCGTTTACATGTTGAAAGAGTAAAACAAAAGAAACAATTTCGGAGGATCGTTAAGAGTTCTTTCGTTCCCTTTTTATTTTTTGAGAACAGCTCTATGTTGTGTTTACTCTAAAAATAGAAAATAATAAATTTTAGCCTTACCTGGAAGCTCTTATTTTCCCTGGATAGAAAGCGCCCATATCCTTAGGGTTTAAGCTAACCGTGAGCGAAATTTTATCAAAATCTATCAAATTATTTGTAAATCACTTTTTGTTTTTATTTTATTAGCCAGTAGTTTATTTGTAACTAATTTGGACTCGTTTTTGACCCACTATTCACCATTTTTTGTCACTATCAAGAAATAGTACTGTAATAATTACAATAATTCGATAGGATCACCAGGATTCAATCATTTCAGTGGTAAAAATAAAATTGTTGTTTGATCACTGTTTCTTGAGAAATTTGAACAAGTGAGAGACCTGCGCGCGCACTTACAAACGCTTGTGTACCGTCTACCTACTTTCCAGCTCGTGTAAACAGCACGCTTTCATATCACATTAAACTAAAAAGTGAAAAATAAATATAGTTTAAAAAACTAACGATCGTCATCATCACACCAGCCATTGGAAGTCCACTAAGCCTCTCCAAGAAAGGAGGTTTTTGCCCATAATTGTTGGCGATCATAGAGCGCAGCTATTGCGACGGGGACGCTGCTGCCCTTCCCCGTCCTGTGCATTTGAGCTGCACTTTTTCGCGTGGATATACCACCATCTGTCGTTTCTGGTACCTAAGTCGCGTCTTATGACATCTGGTGCAGTAAGAGCTACTATTCTATTCTGCCATTATATTATTCATATATTGATCAACTCGAGCTTTTTCAAATACTATTTTCGGAATACTACATGTATGCTTATATTAAGAATAAATTTTTACTTTTTAGTTTGATACGCTTTAAAGCGTTTTTTATTTTTATTTATTCTTATATACAGTGGTGTAGCTGCTAGTGTCCTTATGGATTATAGGCATTGTGTATTCTGATATCTAAACTATATATTATATAACTATGTATTATAGTGAAGTTTCATAAAAATCTGTTTAGTACGAGTACATTATCGAGCTCTTGCTCGATAATGTACTGTGAATGTGTGCTTGTGCTCACATACATGCTGTATGACGTTAACAACATTAAAGACTACTTCTAAGGTGGAGTGTTTGATTGTATATTAAATAAATTCCCTTAACTTAAACAGGTAGAATATGCATCTGTATCGTTAGTTATGTATGTACATAAAACTGTACAAGCTCTTTTACAATCTATAAATAATATATTAATTTATAAACGCAAATGCATCAATATATCAGCTAACCAAATTAGATTGTTAAGCACAATGACGTTTGTTGTACAAGTTAATAATATGTTATAATCTCATTGGCGATTGCGATTTGGTCATTAGATTCTCCGAATACTCGAGTTAATAACAATCGAGAAGGTCTCAAGGCAGTCCGGCGAAGGCAGGAAGAATGCAGTCAGCTTGCGCCTTACCTTGCCAGACCTTGGCGCTATTTTGTTGATGCTTGGCTTGTGGACTGGCGTTTTATTGACAGCCGTCAAACGCTGATGTTATGTAAATTTAATTAGTCAGTGTCTAACCTCGTTTATCACAAAACAATGCATTGTTTTACACTGTATTACGTGGTTGAGTACTCGCAATACTGATAATAGAAAATATTTTTTATTTTTAGAAAATCTCTTATTAATATTTACCAAACGATAGAAACAAACGAGCATTGCATTTTTATCCTGGAAAGAAGTTAGTCTTTAAATTAATTTCTAACAGCACATACAAAAAGTACTAATAGATATTTACAATTGAGAATCAAAACACTAGTTTTTACTGAAGGTAAAATCGTACATACATTTCTCACCTGAATTAAAATTTAAGGTGTGCCTACACTTATAAACGAAGCTTACAAGCTGATTTCTGGACACGCAAAAGGTCAAAAGCCATTGGAGGTGCAACCGAGAGCGGTGATTTGTGGCATCGAAGACCGTCCGCACTCTTGCGCAACACTCCATTTGCGGCAAAGATACAATTATATGGCTATAGTTAAATGATTGCAAATTTGTATGAGACTAATACGACCAATACAACCGTATATTTCAAAAGCTTTCTACACACACAACTGGCAATTTAATTTGCTATTATCCAGTGTCATATGTAATTTCTTTAGGTATAGAATTGCTTGCATTCTCGTCTTGTGGCGTTACAAGATGGCAAAATTACTTTTTAGAATTCCGAGTGCATGTACGTGTCATGACAAACTGCACAACCTTGCGGTGAAAATAAAAGTGAAAGTGCGTGAGTATAGCTCAGCCATTACAGATAGCTTCTGGTACGGTCTGAAAACGCGTTGGCCCGAGACGTGCCTAATCGCGGCATGGGGCAACGGCCATCGTGAGCATAACTAATACAATCGTTCTTTATGTTTGGTCCAGAATAGAAGCATATTTAATAGAAAAAGTTGCAAACACGACAAAGTATTCACATTTTGTTTTTAAATAATGTCGGCAACGGACCATATAGGTCCGGGTGACAGTAATCGTCAGCGTATAGACACTCGTATCACCAGAATAGTATTACTTGCGCATTCACAAATTTTTGACTTAATGATATTACGTCACATTACATAGTAACTGCCTCTATCACGCCAGAAACAGTAATGTGAACACTGTTATTTGACGATAGAAATAGGCGAGAGTGATGTACAAATGCAGTCAAACTTTTTATGAATTCGACGTCAAGTGAAATGACAATACTTGCTTAAGAGCGAAGGATTGAACGTATCTTTGTGTGCAGATTATCTTAACTCGCGCAACCGGAGCCATTGTCGTGATGATAGCGCAACTGCCAACAACAAAGAGTTAACATTTGATATCCAGAACTGGTGATTTCACTCCCGTCTTTCACTAAATTGACTTTAATCATTCGTATCAATGAAGCATAATTACAGTCCGTGGAAATGTGATTTATATCTCTGGGTATTTTTATGTTGGATTATTTTAATGTGGGTATTTGCCGTTTAGTACCGGCAGACTAATAACTTAGATACCAGAACTGACAAACGGCGGTATATCCATCCGAATCAGTGTAGCTTAAATATACAGGGTGGGGGTGGGCAGCAGCTTTACCGTTGCGAAAGTTACGCTCTGTGATTGCCAACACGTTTGCCCAGCGCGACAGTTATGGGTAAAAATCCGATGGCTGTAATGATGACGTTGCTTCTACAAATAACAATATTTGTCTGACGAAGTACAATTACTTTTAACATGAATTTAAGCGTCGCTGAATTTTATTTTTAATAACTTTGCTTTAACTTAGCTAAATAACTTTTAGATTTATTACAACGTTCGCCTGCATAGGTACCTTGAGAACTCACCTATTTCTACCGCTACTTGTATCATTCAAGTTTGAAAGGTCAGAGGGAGCAAGAGTGTTATTACTAGGTAATATGACAGAATATTTTTTGCTGTTTAATAGACAGACAGACAGTCTATAAGCTAAGTTGAATTTCTTGGAAATAATGAAACGGTTGTGCCTACTTGTTTAAATTATAGATTGTTCTATTGCCATCTAATTATTATTATTAAAGACAAGACGATCTGAAGTATAAAACTGGAACAGTTAAAAAGGTAATTACTTTAACCAAGCGTTGAACAACGAAAATACTAAGTAGCGTTGACAAACTTAAGGCTTAAATATAATTCCTGGAGCGACCCTGCTTATGGCCGGTATGTGCCCTTCCCTGGGCGTTCTTGCTTTCAGCTCTCAGGACAACTTCGTAAGCGCGAAGTTACGACACTAACTTGTTGAAGGATTTTCTAGATTATTGCGAATTTGATTTGCAAATCCATTCGTATACGGATTATGTTGCGATCATTATAGATTTAATAAGTTTACTATGTTTTTGTTATACATATTTAAAATGTGAAAGGGTCTTTCTCTTATCTATCGTGTCATACGCTTTCACAAATTAATCAATGAACGGAATATTGTTAAACTAGCATGTGTTGATAGTATCAAGGGTAATATAATTGATAGTATAAGGATAGTATAAATAAGAGTTTATTAGGTTTTCTTGATTTAAGTACCAATTCTCACTCAAAATGCTTAAACATATAGTCTTCTGTACGGTGCATATATTTGGAAAAGTTAAAAACATAGATACAAGTTAAAATTGGTATAAATAAATTTTTGATTACTTGGTTTGCACTTAATTAAATAAATTTGTAATCGGTAATCCTCATGATTAAGCGTAATTTACGTATTTAGTCATTAGATATTATAAAGGCATGTTTGGATAAGCCGTTTGTGCATCTCATAAATAGTTTCTGGTTAATTGAAGTTGTGGGTTGAGGTGGAAGGTCAACGTCCCAAAAGTTTGTTATAAATTAGAGGATGGCGTTTGTAATAAGCTTAAAATACATTATGTTGCTACGAATAAACATTGATGAAACATGAATGATGAGATTGGACGATCGATCGAAGAAGAAAATATGACGGGTCATTTCATCGGCCATTATCCGACAACATCATTGATTTCGGAATATTAACTAATTCAAATGAAACCTTTCAATCATTAAAAATATCTTTTAATACCTATATCACGTTATCAATATAATAAAAAAGTAGAAACCATGTATCTAATAAAGAAACCACGTCTAGAAATAAAATTAAAATAAATAGGGTGGTAAACATACAAAAGCGTAAACATAATACATAAATGTATAATCAATCTATTAATGAAATTAGCGTAGAACACCTAAAAATTTAACCCAAACAAAGGGTTTTGATTACAGAAACGATTTTAGGAGAGGTGGTAACCGGGTTATTTTTTTTTCTTTAATAGGGATTTAATATCTTACCATCTATATTGTACAATTTGCTTGAAACTTGCGGATTAAGTACTATACATGCAATTGGTACAGCGGCCTGGCACATCTTGTGAGAGCTCCATTTGACAAACTCAATTATGACTGACCCTTGATCCTCAGTTGAGCCAAATGGGCATGTCCTGTTAGCAGAACATTGATTGCTCTCACATACATTATATGTATTATTGTTTGTGAACATACTGCATTGATGTAGAGCCCTTTGTGGAAAATACAGTTGCAGTGAGATCAAATAGGTATTAATCTATATATTCGTACGAAAAACTAACGCAAACGGATGAATGTGAAATTTGTGAATGTGGGGTAGAAGTGCTTAATCGGCTGTTAAATCTCAAACTACACAACAACAAATGACTAAAGACTTTAAAGTCGAATTTTGAACACCAGTCGACCATTCGTTTAATTTTATGCTTCGTTCATATTGATATTTAATCATTCTTATTCTATTGGTATCTGATAATCATTATGTATATTAGAATCGATATCAACATATAAGTTATTAGTATCAATTACATATCACTATGAACTCATAAAGAAACAATCAATTGAAAAAATTGCTTATTTTTAAATGGGTCTTTTTTGTAGCCGTATATGATTGTATTGATTTAACGCGCAAGTAAAATTACCTCTATGTTATATAGCGATGGATGACGCGAGGCAATGATCTTTCTTATTTAAAAATGCCAATAAAATTACTTTATAACGTGGTTTATTTTTCTTTCATGTTTCATGATCCGCATTTCCGTACAATACAACGATCGTTTGCAAGAATGATTAATGTAAAACATTATATAGATAATTTATGAAACAGTAATTAATTAGCCTGGGAAAAATAAAGTTTGTTCTAGTAAATATTATTGATAATTGACGGGCCCGATTACGCTGATGGTAGTGATCCTATCTTGTTTGCCAGAGGTCATAAGTTCGATCCCCACCCAGGAGAAATATTTATATGATTATATTTGTGTATGTTCTGTGTCTGGTTATTGAATTATGTATTTAAGTATTATATTTGTGATTTCTCTGCTGTCTGATGTCTGTAACACAAGTGCTTTAAGTTACTTATCACGGAGTTAGATAAAAGGATGAGATGATGTGTGAATTTATTTAACTTAATTAATTTACCATTTTTAGGTAATGTTTTGCTTTTGTAATGCGTAGTCAACGCATTAATAGAAGAAAATATCACATAAATGAAAATGGCTTGTATTTATTAGTAGGAGTGTTTAGAGTAAATCTATAGAATCTAGTACATCTGAATGACAGTATCTAGAACTATGTATTACACAAGAGCTCAGACTCACCTGACAGATAAACCGGCACTGTTGCCTCAAAGGAGGTTAAGAGTGTAAATTAAATTTCACCGGCCCATCGCGGGCCGGGCAGGCTTATCTAAATTGCATGACTCCAGCTTTTCATGAATAATACACCGCTAGAGGGCGTAGTTGGGGTAAATTTCTGGGAATTTACAAAATTATTGTCGTGAAACGGCCTGTTGTGTGTGATGTGACATTAGGTTGCGAAGTCCTGTTTTGCATTCTTGCTTCGATAAAAAGTTTTATGTTCTATTTCTTGTTCGATCAGGAATTTTATTAGAATGTGACCTTAATATGAGCCGCTCTGTAAATGTTGTGATCAGCTATAATATCTAAAGTATTACACAATTACGCGACTCGATTCTAATTTATCGATTATTTGTTTTTTCATATCGCCTCAAGATGACTTAACCATTTCCATTCATAGTATCTCTCTTAGTCACTCTTAATATTCAGCAAAAAAAACCTTTTCAGATAAGCATAAAAGGCAAGATAATCAAAGTCTAATGCACTCGTGAAACTTCTCCCTTTCTATTTACACTTTTCATGCATTATGTATGTTGCTACTTCAGAAACACGCATATTTTATAAAACTTAAAACACAGAATATGTTAATTCAGTATATAACACATTTTAATGACCCAAGGTTATAGTGACAAACATAATCGTATATAACATAGTTCTGATCAGATATTGTTTGATCGTTTTTGATGTAAAAGATGCTGCTGCCAATTCTCATCCTGTAGTATTCAAGCTGCGGTATTTCGGATGGATATAATGCTATATGTCAGTTCCGGTACCTTAGTCGCCTCTTACAATTCCTGATGCAGAGGGAAGTACTATACCACTCTACCGGTACATAGAATGAAAGTGTAGTCCCACGGCTACACTTTCTATGTATATATATACATATATACAGTATGTGTAGTACAAGTGCAGATCTAATTAATGTTACTGGAATAGTCTGATGAATGACATACATTTCATAATTAGTTTAATATTTCCCCACATGCACAAGTACTCAATGTCAGTTTTTATTGTGGACCATTGACCCTAGTTTCACTTTCGTGTTCTTTATCAGAGCGTTGCCATGGCGACGCAGCCCTGTTACGGCCACTTCTCAGATTAATTGCGTAATTGTTACGACCATAAGGTGCGCCATTTTCACTTTCTAGTAAATGAGGGATCTTAGCACCGCAAATCCTTGGGTGCGGGATTTTAGTCCTTAAAGGTTATTTTCGTAAACGTAATAGGGTTTTATGAGAGTCATAGGCTTAGGTATTTAATTTTTAAGGAACACTTATAAGACAAACACCAACAAAATGTTATCGCACATTCACTGAAGAAACTTTTTCTAAGTGTTGCCTTAATTAAAAATTGCCACGGCTTGCAAAATTAACAAAGATATTATATTAAAAATAATTATTGCGTAATTAGTATATTAAATAAATAATATAAAAAGTCAGTCCACAGCCCAACCCTTCCGTCTTAGGAACGTCTTGTACGGTCTTTAATTAACATACATTTATACAGTTTTAATTATGTATTGTATGAAATTCTCAATTTGCTTTCTAAACTATTAATACCAACTCTAACTATAGAGTGATCAGGTCAAATAAGTCCTATGTACGGTTCATTAAATAGAAAATCTAGGATCGACCCTTCGACACCGCGAGAAAGTTAATGACGTGGAATTACGTTTCATTAAATGTCTTCGGTTATCGTATTAAACGGGTCTGTAAAATTATCTCGGCCATTAGTAATTGCGATAATACATTTTATAATTTAAAATATTTACTTAAAATAGAAACTTTTTTATTAATGAACACGAAAGTGGCCCGCTTGTTTCCAAAGTTATTCAGAGAGTAATTTTAACTTTAATTAATTACATTTCTCTCTTCCTGGGCTGTTTCACGTTGTATTTCTCTGGAGAAAATTATACGTCATTTGAGCTTTTAAATGTAAACTGCATATGTAAATGAATGATGTTTGTGCGTTATTTCGAATCAGTGTAATTTAATAACACTCCTGTTAAATCTATATAAATGAATAGCATACGCGAGCGCTACTCATAGACTTGTAATGATTACGATAAGTTAAGACGATTGCAATAGAAAGTGGACACACTTGTCTTCGGTCAAGTAAAGTTCGAGGTCACAACAACTTGTCGAACAATATTGTAGAACTCCCACAGCCTACAGTGTAACAGGGATGCCAATAAATAATTCGATGTAATTTTATTCCAAATTTTATTTATTTTTATTTAATATTTAGTTTGGACTTGCTGTTAACTTATTACATATTAAACTAAAAAAAATATATTTAAGAACAGCTCTTAAGACGTTATGTTTTTTTTAATAGAAATAACTTATATATGCCATTTATGCCGTCGTAGCATGCTTTATTGTAAAAGCAATATATTAAACCGAAATCTTTTTATTAATAATGGAATTTAATAGCCCTGGTTTAAGAGATGTTGTTTTCAGTTATTGTGCTAGTTCTTTTTGTGTTTAGTCTTTGGATGGATGCGACTTTGATTGTGAATCTAGAAAAAATACAGTTATTAGGATACCCATTAATTATAATTAAATTCTTGAAAATTTGTAACATAGGTTGAGTTAGTGTAACGTAAATATCAATTGTGGTGGATTTCATTAAAGTATAATCAAAAAGAGTATATTTTTATTTTTTATATATACCTATTTCGTATATGTACAGTATTTAGCTTTTAAAGTATAATTATACATTCAAAGGATAGTTCAGTATACAGGTGTACGCAGCGTATCATTTACATTATCATATCATCGCCCTAGCAGCTGTAAATTGTCCACTGCTAGACATAGGTCTCCCCAAAAAAAGGGGAATTTGCCTATAATTACCATGGGTGGTGGTAGTCGTAAAGCGTAGCTTCGCATTGGGAATACTGCTGCCTATTCCCGCCTTATTGCATTTTAGCTATACTGCTTTAGATGTATTTACCGCCATCTGTCGGTTCTAAGTCCCAGTCGCCGCTTACGACACCTGGTACAGGGAGAGGTACTATTCTACTCTACCGGTACCATACAGTGTAAATGTTTTTTATCGTTCAGTAACTCGTAACAATAACAAAAAATAATAAGCAATAGTGACAACCCTAAAGTACGAATACACGCTTAGTATTCGCATACGTTTCATAATCCGGACATCTGGCGCGAATTGTTGATGTATGCGCATTGACAACGCTGCATCAGTACCTACGCTCACATTGTTTTAGGGCACCCTGTTTGTATGTCAGTTCAAATAGAAAACAGCCTTGTAGCCGTGCGCATTTGTGGGTGTGATTGTATGCTAAACCTGAATTTATTGTACTAGGTTACTGCTCGCAACTTAGTGTAATTTATCTTCTTCGAGATTATAAGTAGCTTATGTTGTTCTCTGAAGTTTAAGCTATCTTTAATATCTATCACACTTTTGCATATATGTCAGTATATATGTTTATTGATCAGGCGGACAATCTTTTCATCATATACATATTTGTACTGGGTGGGGATCCAACCCACGATCCTTGGCGCAAAAGATAGGAACTGAACCGAATTCGCCATCGGGACTGTTAAATATGAAGTCCGTGAAATGTCATAATATATTGATTGTAAATTATTTTTTCCTTGAATCTGTAACAACAAATACCCTTTGATTATGTTAGTAAGGTTTAAAAAAAATAATACATTTTAATTGAACTTTAAGTCTCATGTCACGGATAAAATTGTAGCCTAGTATTTTATATTATTTAACCGCATCGGATGAAGCAATCAAGCGGGTCTTTCTTTTTATAACCAAATCTAACCCGTAACATTCCGCATTTACGATGAACTTTATGCCCCTACGCAAATAAGGCCACCATTTGTTATTCTTTAAATTATATAAAAAGTAATCCCAGTTTTGATTAACATTATTGCGACATCAAAAACATCAAGGTGATTCATCATTCAAACATGCGTATATAATAAAAAATAGACACAAGATTACTTAATTTCGCAATCATGGTCATGTAATATGTTCATATACCGATGAGTTCTTATCTATGATGTATCTGGTGAAATAATTCGCTGTTTCGAACATTACGTGGGATGGCACGAAGCGCGCGCGCACCCGACCGGACGCCTATGAAATTGGAGAGCTTTTGTTTGGCCGTAATAGGAGATGTTATGTGGCTGTCTTACTTTTACAATAAGCCTTTGTACTGATGTGTAGAGTTAGTTAAGCCTTTTGAATCTACTAGCTTTTCGCATGTACATTACTCTGCATGACCTCACTTTATATGCCATACTATTTACAGTCGTAATAGCCTTATATTTTCCGGAATAAAAATAAGCTTATGTATTTTCCTAGAGTTGCAGATCGAAAGAGTCAAAATGTACTATAGATCTAATATTATCATGGATTTTTAAAAAGAAATATTAAAAGCAGAAGACAAATAGTATCAGAGAAAAGAATCCTTGGTTGGAATGGGACTTACGATGATATGGGCTTAAAAGTTTAAATAAATATTTTTTTATCGCCTATTGGATGTAATAGAGTTATATAAAATTTACCATTTAATCTGGTGGTATAATCAAACCAGCCATTGGAAGTCCACTGGACATAAGTCTCTCCAAGTAAAGAGGAATTTTGCCAATATTGTCGCACTGTTTATTATTGTCGCTTTCGCATCAGCATTCCCATTGCGTTCCTGTTGGGCAGCAGTCCATACCAGCCCTGTGCATTTGAGCTGCACTGTTCGCGGATGGCTATATTGCCATTTATCGGTTCTGGTATCTTAGTCGCCTCTTACGACACCTGGTACATACTGGTACACTGGCAATAATATATTATCTTATAAAATAACATGTTTAAATAATTGTAACCGCTATACTATTGTCTATTACGGATAAGTAATTTTATGGTCGTTAATTTTAATGTTGTATTTTTTATTTCAGGTAAGTTACCCAACGCGACACAGTGCAATGGATTCCGTAAGATAGAGCATCAACAATCTATAATATCCATTTTTTAATGTTTCGACTACAAGAGTATCTAAATACGCACTCAGTAAGGTACCATATTTTGTTAAGATAACTCTGCACTACTTTAAAGCCACCTTGAATGTAAACCACCAAAATGTTTTCATTCATCGCAGTTCCGCAAGGTCGCTCGCTGCTGCCCTTGTCACATATATTGGTTATCAAACATCTCTAGAAAAATCTCAGTTAAAGCTACTACTATTTAACTCTTATCTAGTTGGAAAACATAAGAACATTATACCTCGGTGTAGTTCCGCTGACGCATTTTGTCACATGATTACATCGATAATATATGTGGATCTGTCATCACACATAGGCCCCCCCAAGAATGGTGGAATTTTGCCTATAATTGCCGCGCCGGGCATACGTGTTGGCAGTCGCAGAGCGCAGATTTCGTGACGGTGATGCTGCTGCCCATCCCTGCCCTGTGTATTCGAGCTGTTTCAGATGAATATAACGCCATCTCTCGGTTCTGGTACCTTAGTCTCCATTTACGACACCTGTTACAATGAGAGGTACTATTCTACTCAGCCGGTACCTCACAGCACTCTGTAACTTTTTGCGATTTTTTCAGGCTTGGAATCTAATAGACCCTTCCAAGTATAAGAGACATTATTCTGGAGCCATTTGTTTAGTGTGTTTGTATTATTAATTAAGTATACCTTTAAGTGATTCCTTTTAGAGAGGTAAACCTTATACAATGGTCGTCTGCATGCGTATAGTACTCTAAACTATTTTCAACACTCTCAACTAAATAAAAGTGATCGCATTACTGTTTGAACGGTGAGATAGTCAGTTCCATTACTGGGTTACGCGACAATATTTTCTGATTAGATCTTTGATGATATCACACTCGTGATATCAATGCTATAACACAAGCATCTATAAGACTATTGATGGCGACGTTTTTCATGCCGTGGATTGTTGCCTTATTTTTCATTTTATTAGTATTAAAAAATAGTAAGAATGCATAATAATATCTTATAAAATAGCAGTACACATCAAACTGCCCTATCACATTTTCTTACTTTATGTGTTAATGTATGTAATTGTATTATAATTTATAAGTTTTATTTTTCTTTATGTAATTATCTGCGTACAACAAAGAGTATAACATCGTGAGTAGAAAGTAGATTAGTCTCACACGCAAAACAGACCCGTAACTCAAAGTGGGACATTTGTTTTGGTGTCAAAGTTATTTTCCTTTGGCGTACCATCGGGGAGTCGTGAAAATATGCTCGATGCGGTAGGTATGCCGTCGCCTGGCGGAATAATAAGTAGGCCTTTACATTTCACTTTGATATTGAGAGCATTCTTGGTCAATGTAAAAGATAATTTAGTGATAAATGGAATTACTTGGACTTTTTTTGCATTATTAATAGGATATCACTAGGGTTTATTCATACTAATCCCTACTAATATTATAAATGCGAAAGTAACTCTGTCTGTCTGTCTGTCTGTCTGTCTGTTACGCTTTCCCGGTTAAACCTCTCAACCGATTTTGATGAAATCTGGCATAGACAATCTTTAGACCTTAAGAAAGGACATAGGCTATTTTTGAACTCGAAATAAGGGTTGTAAGGGGTTGCAAGGGGGGATGAAAAGTTGTTTGCATGGATCGCTATTTTTAGAGCTAGAAACTTAAAACTTATTTTTCAGGCCATTGATTCGATATAAATAAACGTGACATTCAAAGTTTATATAATTTGAAGTAAATAGGTATGGTACCCAAAAAACTATTCCACGCGGACGAAGTCGCGGGCACAGCTAGTTGAGTATAAATAAACGATAATCAATAAGCTATGTGTGTAAATTGCTAGCGCGTTGTTTATCTTAAAGGCTTGTTTATCTGTTCTGAGACATGCGTTCAATGGCCGGTTGATTCTTAATAACTGAATATTTAACTTAACTAATTTTTTTAACTTTTAGTCAGATTTAAAAATCCCACAACATCTAATACCTGATTCCGTGATAAATCGCTGAAAGCAATTGTGTTACGGATATCAGACAACAGAGGAACCACAAAAATAGTTTAAACTTAAATACATATATTTAACACCCAGTTAAATACATATGTTTGACACCCAGATACGGAACAAATACAAATATCATCATATAAATATTTGTCATGGGTGGGGATCGAACCTACGACCTTTGGCGCACAAGATAGGATCATTACCATCTGCGCCATCAAGCCCGTCAAGAGATATAGTTAGACAGTAAATTACCCATAAAAGTCAATACTAAAGTTAAAGTTTACTGTAGAACTATTTGGAAAACTTAAGCCTTACTTAATATATAATGAAGTCAGTCAGTGTGAATGTCAGTCTCTGTTCTTATGAATTTTCGCTTACTCGCTAATAAGACCCGTTAGTGAGAGTTGTATTCAGACCTTTAAGGTCAAAGGTTCGTGGAAATATTTCTGTTAGTCGTGCGTATAGTATCCGAAGATACTAACTACTATGTTATTCACGCATTATTTACTTTCAAAGATCATCATAGCCGCAAAACGTGCTAGACATAGGTCTCCCCAAAAAAGGGGAAATTGCCCATAATTGCCATGCTGGGCAAGTATAGTGGTGATCGCAGTACGTAGCTTTGCGACGAAAATACTGCTGCCCATCCTCGTCCTTTTGTTAGGCTACACTTCTTTGAGTGGATATACCGCCGTCTGTCGGTTCCTGTACTCCGAGCAGATATACCGCCGTAGTCGCAACTTACGACACCTGGTACAGGGGAGGTACTATTGTACTCTGACGGTACCACAAGTCACTTTCAAAGATAATGAGTACCCATAGCAGCAAATATATTATCTATACTAATATTATAAAGTGGAAGAGTTTGTTTATTTGTTTGTTTAAACGCGCTAATCTCAGGATCTAGTGGTCTGATTTTAATAATTCTTTTTTTGTTGGATAGTCTATTTATAGAGAAAGGCTTTAGGCTATATAACATTACGCTGAGACTAATAGGAGCGAAGCGTCAGTGAGAAATGTTGCAAAAACGGGGAAAAGGCTACTATAGGCCACAAAGTCACTATTTTACGCGGACGAAGTTGCGGGCACTGCTAGTGTCATATAATGTTCTTTGATGGTAATTAATATTTATATATAAGGCAGAATGAACAATACGGCTTTGGTTTTGTAATTATCGAATTTATAATATTAATGCTGTTAATTTATGTTCATGCCGGTGCCTGGTGTATGCCGACATATCCAACTTGAACTCTTAGGAAGTACATGCTCTGGATCTCGGAACAGTTCCCATGGAATACGATATATTTATAACGGTAAGTACTCACGGAAGGAACGCTTTTGCTTATATTTCTTTCTTACAAAAGAGATGAGTTGCAAAAAGCGTCTATAAACCTAGAACCTTGCATTATATTTACACACGTACACCGACATCACTGCTATAAATAAAGGAAGTGCTACATCGCATTAATAAATGTGTGTGCGCATTTAACAAGCAC
Organism: Heortia vitessoides; assembly: GCA_020976665.1. Lineage (NCBI taxonomy): Eukaryota > Metazoa > Arthropoda > Insecta > Lepidoptera > Crambidae > Heortia > Heortia vitessoides. The sequence goes on along the minus strand of JACJUM010003085.1, from coordinate 12,505,755 downwards.
TGCCGGTCTTAATTTAGACTTGTGATCTGATGAAGCTGATATATTAATCAATTAATACGCTCCAAACGTAAACTAATGTCAATCATAAAGTCAGCATTAAAAATATATAGGTTTAGTTAACAGTATTTGTTTATGCAACCGTTCGATTATATTGGATTAATGGTGCTGAATATAAACAACTGAAAGCGATGCTGAGGCATATAAGGCATGAATGTTCGACAGATGAGCACAATATTTTTCGATTTAATGTTAATGTCAAACGAGAATATCGCATTTTTAGATATGTCAGTCACTGTTTGAGACACTTGGATACTTATAGTCTACTTAATAATAATAATAGATTCCTACAAATTTTCATACATTGACCTGACTCCGTGGTATATTTATGATAAAGCTTATGTTAAAAACTTAATAATCCTTCATATTTAACATCGTAACTTGAATGTGATGATATCAATGAGTCAACGTTGAACGGATTTAATGCAAGGTACATTAAACTTTTACATATTGTTTATCGTTTTGTTTATTCGGCGGAAACCGTTTTCATATTTTATTATGAGTGAAGGTGTAAATGGCCGATTTATTATTTATAAATGTGTAATGTTTTGAAAACTACCATTTGTATTAATTCTTCACGTGTTTTTTGCAGTACGGATGGTTCTGATTCGGCATACGTTTCTTTACGTTGCATTTATTTATTGTTTAATGTCAGATTACAGTAATTATGTAAAATGAAACAACGTTCCTAACGATCTTTGGGGAACCGATGGAAATTTAGGTAAAAGCTCGCCCAATAAAATAAAATAATATTCACATTATCATATAAACATCTCATACATTGACTTGATTACGAGGTAAGTCGCTTAAAGCACTTGTGCAACAGACGCCAGACAATAGAGGAATCACAATACTACTTAAATACATATATTTAACACACAGACACCAATAAAACACAAATATCATCATATAAATATTTACTCTGGGTGGGAATCGAACCCACGACCTCTGGTGCACAAGATAGGATCACTACCATCTGCGTCACCCGTTAAAAGGCATTAAGCTACCTATTTGCGTAATTTAATTTTAACTTTGTTTTAGATACAGAATAACAGAGGAATACCAGATATAAAACAAATATCTACCAACCATATAAAGATATTAAGAAAAATATCAATGTTTGTCTTGGGTGGAGATCGAAATCATGATCATTAGAAAACAAGATATGGTCGCTACATCGGGCCGGTTACCTTAATGATAATTCATCGACACGTTATTGAAATCTTAGTTCGTGTCATACGAGCCTATAGACTACGATGACTCTTAATCACGTGGGCTGTATGAAAAAAGCGAAGCGAGTGTCACCTGCCAAATAATTAATCGATATCGATAAAGCCAACATCCCTACGGCTAGAGTCCAGTAGGCCAAGCTGCTAGAGATGCGCGTCGATAAAAAGTGGTCCAGTGACTGCACTAACGGTGCGGTCACTGGACCGACGTCTCACTGTCGGTTTTTGTGGGATCGCGTTACCTGCGCTTATCGCTCTGTACCAGGATGTATGTTTGATGTTACAGGGTAATCTGTCTTGTATATTGCGGGTGGCATTATCTACCAATTTTTTGAAATACATCTAATTGATGGAAGTTATCGAACCATAACGTTAGCAGTTTCCAGAACCCAATTTTTTAGTGTTAATAAATGTTGGATTTAAATGATTCAAACAACTTTCATTTTTTGTACTATAAGTTGTCTTTATTAGACTCTAAGAAATGCTGCCAGGGAAAATATTATGAAATTAATCGATTCAACATCATTAATAAATTCACAGGATCGATGGTGCAAACGGTTGTGGTCCTATCTCATGGGCCAAGGGTCGTTTGATTCCCATCTAGGACAATTATTTATATTATGATATTTGTGTTTGTTCTGTGTCTTTGTGTTGATTAAATCTAATTAAGTTTTTGTTGTAATTCCTCTGTTATCTGATATCCGCAATGGAAGTGCTTTAAGCGACTTATCTCGGAGTCAGGACAATATATGAGATGTTGAGTGTGAATTTATTTTATTAGTGAAAATTATAAATTATGTTTCTATTAAAAAATAAAATATCAATCAACTACTCATACCAACTTAATTGCTTTTCAATAGTTACATTGCTTTCATATAACCTAATAGGCTGATTTAATTACGATCATTACAACCGCAGAAATTCCACTGCCTGACATAGGCATATTCCTGATATAAAGAATTGTACTTATTCCCTTCCCTTCAAATTCGACTAAAGGGAATGAACTTCCGCCATTTCTTTTGAGCTTCACTGGTTCTTAGGATGCATATACCGATAGTCAGCAGAACCATTGGTTCCAGTATCTCACTCTCCTCTTACAAGAGAAAATTCTATTCTACTCTCCACACCGCTAATCTGAATTAGCATTTTTAAAAACAATAATGAGATAAAAAATAAATGATTCCGCTCTAATCTTGACCCGGATAGCAGCTTTCATAAGACATAAGACTATCGGAGATTGACAGGTCTAATGTGCATCCAACTATCGAGTTACAGTACTTCGCGGTTTTATGGTCCATCTATTACGAAAGTATTACTTTGTTTGATGATGGATGAAAACTCACAACGTGTTGTGATGTTGAAATGAGAAGACTATTTCTCATGTTGATCGTTTCTATTTTACTTTGTAGAATCATTTATTGAATACTAGTGACCACCCCGGCTTCACATATTTATTCATCGTAGTGTAGCGTCGAGCATATGTTTGGTAGAAATGTTAGATATTTTTTCTCCTATTTGCAGTATCTTAATAGATATTGTACACATCTTTTTTTATTTTAGTAAATCGATGAACAAGTTTACAATCCGCGTGAGTAAACGTCACCGCATCCTATAGTTGCTCGTATCATCAGCACGGATATCACTAGCACGTTGCCGATATTGTGACTTCAGGATATCACATTATCTAGTAATTTCACTGTCCACTGTTTTTTGACGGTAGTAATAGATGAAACGATAGTACCAGTGGAGACTCTAGATCAATATATTCTGCAGATATTGTATAAGTAAAGTCGGGGAAATGAAATGAAAACATTTTGCTCAATTTATTGATTTAAATTTTTGCACATCACTACAGTTTACAAATACTTGCAAAATAGAAAATTAGATAAACAAAAAGCGATACAATAAGTACTAAAAATGTATAAATAAAAATAGAAAAAAATATGGTCACACTTCAGACAAATAAATTGTCAATTTTATAATATCGATATATATAGTACTCTTATCGAAATAGTAACTTCAATTAATGCAACGAAAACAATTATTTCAATTGAATAATCGTCGTTAATATCATAATTACAGTTCCCATGTTATTCTTCTATTTTATTCGTATTCGAAACAGTTTTAAACGTTAGTAAATTACAGGTTCATATTCGTAACGGTACATTAATCATTATGTGCTTGTTTAGCTTTAATAGATAGGAAAAAGTGACGGCAGAACTTTCCCACGACGGTAATAACTTCGATGTACGAGAACATAGATTGTACATTGCTTTATCGTATGCTTGTGGTTTATATATATACAAGAAGAAGTATGGGTATTTATAAAATTATGGTTGTTTATTCAATTATCGATGATAAATCATCATCATCATCATATCAACCGCAGGAGTTCCACTACTGGACATAGGATTCTCCAAGTGATTTCCAATAGGACTGGATATGCGGCGTGCGTCCAACGCGATTCTTCGGTTTTGGTTAGATCGTGTCCCCTTGAGCGTAGACGTCCTACGCTACGCTTGCCAGTACGTGGTTACCATTCCAGAACCTTAGGATTGCTGGAGTCCATCGGTTCTGCCTATATATGTAACCTGGCTATATCGATAGCTTTGGTTCTTTTACGGGTTTCTGATAAATATAGCTTATTTTTTACTGACTTTAAAGCTAGGTCTTGTTCAATCTTCCGGTTATGGGAATAGTAATTGTTTTCAAGAATTCGAGAATGTTTCAGTACTTTGAATATGTGTTCAATAATTGAAGTTGTTTAAATGACTACATACATTGTATCATATCAGCCATCTAAAGTCCACTGTTGAAAATTGCCCCCCCCCCCCCAAGATAGAGGAATTTTGCCCATAATTTCCGTGGTGGCATTCGCAGAGCGCAACTTCGCGACGAAGATGTTGCTGCCAAACCTTGTCCTGTAGTATTAAATCTGCGCTGTCTCGAATGGATATACCGCTATCTGTCGGTTCCGGTACCTCAGCCGCCTCTTAAGACACCTGGTACAGAGAGGTGCTATTCTCCTCCACCGATACCCCACGGCAAGACTACATACATTTGGCCATAATTAGCAATGTAATGTGAATTCGATTCAATCACAAAAACAGGCTCAAATAATCGAATAAAATAGAAAAAATATGCCCAAACAAAAATGTTTATTGTCACTTTGTAACCGAGTCTCCAAGGTATACACGCTGTACAACGGATTTGTCAATTTTGGAGTGGTTTGGATATCTGTCCTATATAGGTTTCGTCTCTTGGGTTATTAGGGGTTCTTACATTAGGGAAACGACACCATATTCTAATGATTATATTATCATACCAGCCATTAAAAGTCGACTGTTGGACATAGGCCTCCCCAAAAGAGGTGGTATGTTGCCCATAATTGCTGGGCAAACGTGTTGGCAACTGTCTGTCGCTGAGCACATTTAGTCTGACTTCTTTGCATAGATATACCGCCATCTGTCAGTTGTGATACCTTAATCGCCTCTTACTATACCTGGTACAGGGGAAGGTACTATTCTACTCTACCGGTACCTCACGGTTAGCGCGCACAGTATCAATAAATTTTATATGCGAGGTGTAAGTATACTGAGTTAAATTGTGAACATTTTGTACACAATTGTAAACAGACGGTGTCATTGAACAGAGTTCAATACGAAATTAAAGTCGGTTGTCGTTCAATTGGACTGGCAACGTCATTTGAACGTTCGGACTTGATCAATGAAGCGTAGAATTTAACATTAACCACAGGTTGCACGCCAAGAGTAGCGGATAATTCATTAGCAGAAATACTTTTACGTGAGAGGGCACCTATATATGGCCGTGAAGTGCCGACAAAGTAAAATAGTACCTCTCCTTGTATCAGTTGTCGTAAGAGGTGACAGAGGTACTGAACGACAGATAGCGGTATATCACTTAAAAATCCCGTGATGAAGCTACGCTCTGCGATTGTCACCACGACTGCCCAGTACGGCAATCATTGGCAAAATTCCCTTTTTCTTAGAACGGCATATGTCCAGCAGTGAACGTCTAATGGCTGATATGATAATAATAATAATAACTTTATTCAACAACAAAAGGTAACTTAAACTAAAATACATTTTGATACTTAGGTAACTAAACTAGGTCTAGCCTGTTCTTATAGGCACCTACCACCCTGATGATGATGATATGATCATAGGATATAAACGAACTAGTAGATATATTTAAAAGCCGCATTATAGGCATGTATATCTAGGCTCAGTTTATATAACGAGACAGTGTATTAAGTTATGAGCTTCCAATTGTATGATCAGCTTTATGCAATCACTAACCCAGTGTAAAAGCAAATCTACTCAGCAAATTTGTATTATTTTTTTTATTATTAATTTGTACAAATATGAATTTAATAAGAAATAAAAATAATAATCTTTTAAAGTATAAATTTTTTTTAATTTTATAAGTAATAAAAATAATTATATTAAGAAGTTTAAAATATTTTAAATCTTGGACTTTTAGAAGTTTGTATGTATGGTGTTAGCTATTGTTTTGAACTTTCGTTATAGTCGGGTATGTGACCTTTTATTACTTTTATCATTTATGGAATATGATTGTGACGTTATCTGCAAACAACACGATTGAACAGTTTTGCGAGGATATCGCTGGATATTGGCTTTTCAGAGAGCAGTGACGCGAGACGGTGACATGCGGACATGAAATATATTAAAATACATCTGCATAAAAACAATCTAATATATATTTTATTTGTTAGTTCAGGTTGACAAAAAAGTTTTAAATCCGCGTGATAGTAAGCATTATCGCAGCCTGTACACGCTCGTAATATCACAATGATATCATGAGTGCGTTACCAATCTTGTGACTTACAGATATCATGATACATTACCCAGTAATTTCACTGCCTCTCGCACCCTTCAAGCCGAAACAAATGCGAACATGCTATTTGGCGGTAGAAATTGATAATAATGAGATACCAAAGTAGGCGACCTTAGTATGAGGTCTATCTAATGTAAATATTTGATATTGATATAATATGTTGATGTTAAACAATCAAGGTTATGTCTAAAACATATAGACATTAGGCATAATAATCTAGGTTAGAAACATAGCTTATCTCTAGGCAAGAAATATTCAATTCGTTATTCTAGACTTTAATTTTTATTGACGTGACATCACAATCGAAATTCTTGTTGCTAATAATACATTATTCAATAAAATTGACCACACCCTTTAGTACCTTATCAGTGGTAATAACGAATCTATCAATATCTATTGTCTATTTGCACAAAGCGGTTAACCACTGCAATCTTCATTATATTAATGTTACTTGTATCAGGTCACCAAAGTCAATATATTTTAGAGATTTTTTTTTTAAATTTATTGAGACCACAAACAAGTATACAATACTAACTTAATCCAAAACTTACGACTAATACATATATAAAGTATATAATATTACATATAAATCATTGTAAACCCAACTTAGCTGGTCAAATGTTACATTTAGGAGTTACATATGGAGATTGGTCATATATATTTAAATCGGTATTTATTTTTATCCAATAACATACCTGAACCAGACAGAAGTGGTATTAAAGAAGGGACCAGTCTAAAGAGCCAAGAATAAAGAGGCGAGTATGAAATATCTAATGAGAGTAAGGGAAGCGAGAGATTCCAAGATTGTAGCAAGTACCCCGATGGGGCACAGGCGTGATGTATTTATTTAAATAACTTTTTAATTGCGTATTTATATATCGAAATTTACTTTGTAAATTTATAATTATAAATAAATGCAAACACATCTCGTACATTGACCTGACTCTAGAACCATTTGTGTTTCTGTTATTAGACATCAGAGATAATACAAATAAAATACATATTAATCAACTGATTAATACTCTGTCAAATAAGAAATAGCAACTTATGTCTCTAATATCACGATATACATGACCATACAAACATATCTTTTTGTATACATATATATTTCGTGTCACGGTGTTTGTCCAAGACTAACTTCCAAAATACGAGTACTTCACCGATTTCAAATTATTTTTGCCAACTGTGTACAGTTTGATCTGTCTTTAGAGATATAAAAGTTTATATCTTGATTTATAGCTGCAATATTTTTTTCACCATAAACATATAAGTATACTTAATACAGGACAGCGGTCAGATAGTTTTATATATGTATTATTATATTCGAAATGTGATATTTTTGTCTGTTTTTTTTTAATGAATCAGAAGATTCGTAACAAAATAAAGTTACCGACATAGCCTGTCAGACTAGAAAGTGGGAGTTGAAGTTAAAGTGGCAGTGGGCAGGGCACTTGGTGCGCGCAACCGATAGCCAATGGAGTCGTAAGATTCTGGAATAGAGACCACATACTGGCAAGCACAGCGTAGAGCGTCCACCTACAAGTTAGGCAGACGATCTGACTAATACCGCAGGATTGCGTTGGACACATGCCGCATACAATCAGTCCTATTGGAGATCACTTGGGAAGGCCTATGTTAGTGGACGTGTTTTGGGTCATATGAAGATGATGATGATTTGGTCATGGTTTCTAATTTTAATGGTCGCTCGAGTTCATCATGATAAACAAAGTAATGACACCGCGAAGATCCAATCTTAGTCTTACTTAATATTACGCAACGCATTAAGCGTTTCGCAAATATAATCATGGTGTTCTAGAACACTTCCTCATTAAACAGAACGAACCTTTATGCACTCTGTTGTTCTGTGGTTGTATAAAAACTCCGCACTGGGAAACGATATTGTGCTGGGAACAAAAGAGAACTAATAGACCTAGTCGTAAGTTGGCAGGTTTTTATGTACCTAGATATTGCGTGTGATGGTAAGAGAAATGCGAGATTTCACTAAAACGCATCTGCTATCTAGGAATGTTTTATTAAACGTAAGTAATAATGTGATTTATTATACATCTATTATTTTATTTATGTTTTTTTATATTATCAGTTTGGTCTGAAAACAATCATAAGGTCCGCTTGATGATAAACATGACCGCAGCCTACCGGCACTCGTGTTATCACAAAGATATCACTAGTATGTCGCCAACCTAGTGAACTGAAGATACAATGTCACATTTACTTAGTGACACTGCCTCTATCACCCTTAAAACACACACAAAAACACAGCAATGAGTATACTGTTATTTGGCGTTAGAAAAAGGTGAGACTAAGGTAGAAAGGGAATTTTGCCTATAATTGCCGCTCTGGGTATGCATGTTGGCAATCGCAAAGTGTTGCTTCCGCGGCGGGGAAGCTGCTGCCCACCCCTGCCCTATGCATTTGAGCGACACTTCTAGTACTTAGTCTTAGTCGCCTCTTACGACACCAAGTACGGAGATAGGTACTATTCTATTCTGCCGGTACCTTACGGGTCTGAAATTAAATACTGTAATTTCTATCTCCATATTATTAATTATATTATTCTCACTTGGGGAGGCCTATATCCAGCAGTGGACGTCCTACAGATCATATGTTAAAATATATTCAATAAATGTCCTATTTTATTAAAACTGCTAATTTTATATGAGTATTTAATTTTTCCTAGTACAGGTGTCTTAGAAAACCTAAAATAAAAACACTGTCTCTTTTAAGTACTTTTTTTTACCATGAAATGAAATTAACCTTACTCATTTTACTTATATTAAAGTGATGCCATTGAATCTAATACCTTCAAGATAAAAATATACGTTATAATGTCAACAGTAAAAAAGCGTGAAGGATAAAACCAACGTCAGTGCCTTAATTAATAATGTATCGCCTGCTTATTAATAGATAGCTGTGCACTCGCCTGATTAAAACCTGCGATGGATGATGTAACACATGTTAAAAATGTATATGTAAGTTTAATAATGTACAATTTTCCGTAGCCTGAGATATTGAGTCATTCTGAAAATGTATCATAAATATATTGTACTTAAAATCTAAAATTTAAATAAAATTAAAATTTTTATTTAAATAAAATTAAATAAATTAAAATTAAATAAATAAAATTTATATAAATAAAATTTAAATTTTTGAAACATGTGTATGTATGGTTAGATACAGTTCCGTATGCGCAATGGTAGTAATCTTATGCACCTTATGTGCCAGGATCATATTTCTATTTCTTGTGATTGGGTGTTAAAAATATGTATTTAAATACATAGTATATTTATAATTCCTCTATTGTCTGTAACACAAGTGCTTTAAGCGACTTACCTCGTAATTAGGTTAATGTATGAGATAATGATTTGATGATGTAAATATTATTTTAATTTATTGGGCGAGCCTTCAAAGATCGTTAGGAATGTTTTATTTTACATAATTACTGTAATCTGAAATTGAACAATAAATCAGAACCATCCGTACTCCAAAAAAAAAAACACATTAATATCATTTCTATCATTTATATCATATTCGAGTTACGATGTTAAATATGAAGAATGATTAAGTCCACTTCAAACCATTTCAGCCCAGAAAAACTTTATCTGATAGTGGTTGAAGTACCGCAACAAAAGCATCACGTAAACCTTCGGTGACCCAAAACCGAACAAAACGCTCTCTGAATCCAACATGAATGCAAGCCCAGAGCAACAGTTGCCTTTAACTAGGCCGATGACCACCTGGCCTTTAGAAGACTCGAAGCTAAAAGCACTCAATGAAAGTATTTGCCCAGTAACTTAACATACGCATAGTGCACTGAACTATTTGTCAATATAGGAAATAGATTTATTTTAGTGGAACTCACGATATAATCGCAGTATTGCTAAACTGATTTCATTTTTTTCTACAGTTTGATTATGAGCCGTGAAATCGTTGCATAATCCAACGCTCATAATCGGAGTGAACGCAACAAAGAGTTTTACGACATTCTATCCCGTAAAACAGATGCTTCATAATGGAATATGGTCATCCCAATATATTTGTTGTTTCGCAAAAACGGTGGATGGCATAGAACGTAAACAGTTGAAAATTTATCTCGGTGACTGTCTATTGATTAATATTGTGTATTCCTTGTTCATTATACTTGAATGACCATAACATCAATAATATTGAAGTATAATAATATACCTAAATATTAGACAACCTTAGAAATATATCTTCAACTGCTTTTGTTCAATTCCTAGCAGCTAGCAAGATTCAATCGATTTTACATCCACTCGTCCGAGAATTTTTCTGAAAGTGAAATGTCAATTTGTTTCATTCTGTAATTTAAACATGACGATTTAAATGAGCTGCTACCACCTGAGCGAATTGGTCTACAATTATAGCCATTTCACTCATTCACGAAACTTTACAACCTACCTTTCCACCAGATTCTTCGAATTACGTATTCCCATAATCAATAAGTATTAAGAATCATAGCCCGGCAACCGCAAACAAACCTTATATTTGAAGAAATAGAGCTCAACTATCAATGGGCCACACCCAGAGTTAAGTCTTGGACATCTATTGCAATAATTACGACGGGATAAGGACACTCGAGACGAAGAGGCAAAGTTGCGAGAACTTCCTAATGAATGTGGTTAATTTAACGGTTCTTTTGAAGATTGTTACGTAATCTTACAAACAATTGTTTGGAGAGTATTATGAAAACAAACTCGGTAAGATCGTTTGAGCGGTTGATGAGAGATATCTGTCGGCTGCGAGCTTTATTTGGTTGTTCTGAGTTTCGGTAAAAAAATTAAAAGAACCTTTATTTTTAAGTATTAAAATTTATTACACTAACTACATTTTTAAGTGATTACAATAAATTGTGTTATTTCACGTATTCATTTACTTTGTTTTTAGAGGCACGAACATGAAGGGACAGTTGAAAAATATCCCTCAAAGGCCCGAACATATCACTCGCATATAAAACACACGTTTCTTGCGACGCCCCGTGCATTTGTGATACCGGATTAAGTCCGACACGTGCTTGTTTAAACATACGACTTAAAATACGTATTGAATGAATACATTTCTTTTCATTTAATTTAACGTATTCGTTACTTAAATAAGTTAAAGTAACGTAACTTTACCTATAATAATTTTATTTAAAAAATAAAAAACTCACCTCATCACAAATATAGTGCGTTTATCCCCGTCATATTTGTGATAATCCAGATTTGCGATTGGCTTTGCTTCATACCCACTTTTTCCAATGGGTAAAAGAAAAGTTAACGCCAAAGTCGTGTCCCATGTAGGCCAGGAGTACCATGGTCGGTGGGGTCGATGACCGGCCCCCTACCAGAGCCTGCACTACTACATTTCTCAACTGCGCAGACGCACGGATGAGGCGCAGTTCGACAGCTTTTTGTCGAAGCAACGTTGACACGATTTGGTGAAGTATAACTTGACGAAAATGTGTATAATTAATTCAGTACGCCATTTTTTCTTCAATAAGTATTTTAGACTAATTAAGTTCTATCTCTTAATCGTAGTCTTTGTTTGGGATTTTGGTATACTACATGAATTTGAAAGTGACTAAATGATTAAAACATCTCACTTCACCTCTATTTGAATCCACCCACGTACTGGTTTAATTGGATATTTAATAGTTTTTTTTACTAAATAGTCCTAAACAAATTATTTTATTAGTAAGTTTCACTCCAGCGGTCTTATTACAAATGCTGTCTAGTTTGACCGCAACTTTTTTTTGGATTAGAAACTTTTAAATCAACTCTCGAAGGTTTTACTGCAATGCCACTTTTACCAACATCAGCAATGTAAATAATTTCTAAGAACAAGTCGGCAGCATTCTCCATTCTAAATGACTTAGGAGTGCAAGTACTTAAATCTACGTTTCACATGATCTTCGAAAAGAAATCTTTAACTTTTATTACATTATATAATTTTCCTGATCTTTTGCAAGGTTGATTTTTAAAATCAGAAAGTATATAGAATAAAGTAATTCAGTTTTATACCAATAAAGCGGCCTTTTAATTGCTAAAATAATGTGCGAACAGTGGATCTCAGTAAATAGTTGGGGAAAGCGTCCAAACGTTCATAGATCATAAACGTTGCATTCTTTTCCGAGATACTTCGTACAAAGTTAAGAGTAAAATTTTATTTCTAAAGTCACGTAACTGCCTTTGTATTAGCCGCAAAAGACTGAACGGCAGACCATTGTTACACCCATTAACTTACTTGTTTTTGTTCTAGTTTCTGCTACTAACTAGTAACTGCTAAATTTTGGAAACCTTGGAGTCTACAAGTTTCTCTTGAAATAATGACTCTAAGTTGATGTTATAGCCTATATCCGCGAAGAAGGGAGAGCTGTCGTTAAATTCTGATAGCAAGTGTAGTCCAATGAAAGTGATTAGCCAATGTTAGTTATCTTCATGATTGTTTGGAACTTTGCGTGATGTAGCTACGTTATTGGCTATTTCCTCCTAATTGAACTCGTTTAGTTAGTTAATTAGTCCAGTAAGTATAAAGAAACGGTGAACAAGATAACTTGTATTCAAATGAGTGAGATTAACTTAAGAGATCTTGATATAAATAATACGGATACATAAATGACATGAACATTTCATTTTAAGCCAGTGGTCGCCAAGTGGCCATTAATTTTTGTATTTCGATTATTGAAGATGTCATATTGTAATTAGGGAATTTCGACGTACAATGAAACAAAAGAGAATGTAACTCTAAAGACAATGCAGTTAATGTTTACTTACCACTTACCACTACTATTTGTTATGTCTATTTAAATTAATAAAAAATTATTTTATAAATATAATTAATAATGTGCGGTAAGATAAATAAAGTAAAGATGTACCTATTAATTTAAGTGTTGTCTTTGGAATCTTCGTTGCACCTAACAAGCTATAATAGATTCCTTAGTCAACGACAGGCCGTCGCGTAGTATTTAAAACATGAGTTAACGGGGGTTGAGGACATAGACTCGATTTAATGTTCACTTCGGGTGAATTTACAAAGAAATCGTATGTGCTGAATATCATGCGTTTTAGGTATGAAAATGTAACAACTGAGAAAGAGGCACAATTTTAAAACCAGTTCAATAGTAATTCCCAATTTAGAATTTTAATTGAATTTCCTATTTATTTCTGTAGATTTTAATGCGGGCTTGCTATTGATATATCATTTACTTGATAATAGTAATTGGGCACTTTCAAATCCTGACTATCTTGATAACGTTTGCCTCAAGGCAAGCGAAACAAGAAACAAAAACTATAAAATTTTAAATAGACCGCTTTATAAAGGCGTTAATAATGAAATTTTACTGTCCTATTGATATATTACACAAACCGGCAACAATACAATTCCAGCATGTCCGATAGAAATCTAGAAACAAAGTAAGGTGCAACTACCGTAATGCACTTTCTCAACGACCTATCACGATCGCCACCTCTGTCCGCAAATCGCCGCCGATTTTGAATTCCGCTAAGCTGACGTATGATCAGCTTCGGGCTATGAAAGGAAGGCAATATAGGAATTTGTTGCCACAATCATTTTAGATCTAAATATCTTATATGAGATCAACTTGGCGCAATGGCATGAATAAAGTTTAAAATATTTATGGTAGGTATGAAAATGAAGTTTCTACTGGACTAAAACAAGACCGGGTACAATACTAAAATTACCTAGAGGTCTTACTAAAGTTTGAAGTGACTTTTACACTGTCCAAGACTAGCTGTCTGGGAGTCCTTCGGTGGAAAAAGTTTAGGTCACTCAATTGAATTACAAAAATAGCCGCACTATCCTGGTATTGCTTAGCTATATTAGATGAATGTGAAAACAGTGTGAAATGATTGATTTGAATATAAAACTGTTAAAAAACTTAGTTTTATTATGAGTATTTGAAAGTATGAGACCATTAGTAATATTTAGATTTGAAGATAAAAAAAATTTACTTTCCCAATGCATTAATAATATAAAACGTTATTGGTGTAACACATAAAGCAAATGCAGATTAAAAATAAGCCCCAGCCATTGAACACATTATTCAAGATTAAGATTACTGAATAAAAGTGCACTAAATGACCGCCAATGATCATGAACGTAACTTTCTCCATGGGATCCTTTCACAGCCTTCATTCTATAACTATTGAACTACTTTTCAGACTTCGGAATGACTATAGGAAATAGAAAGCTTAACGATATTATGCATCCTTGTGGCAATGATGATAGAAAGAAGGAGTAGTATTGGGACATTCAAATATCTACCTATTATATTATATTTTCAAACTAATTTAAATTGTTATCTAGTACGTTACGTTAGTAGTTCAGGCGTTGTTGTTTTTTTTCATGGACCTGGTCAACAAACAAGCATACACTCCGCGTAATAGTAAGCGTCACTGCAGCCAATAGACGCTCGTTATATCACAAGCGCGTTACCAACCTCGTGACTTGAGGATATCATGCCACATAACCCAGTACATTCACTGTCCCTCTCACCCTTCAGATCAGAACACAACAATGCAAACACTGCTATTTGGCGGTAGAAATAGGTGAGAGCGAGGTACCAATGCAGACGACCTTTTGAATAAGATCTACGTCGTGTAAAATATTCTAATACACAAAATCAAAATAATGTACAAGAGTATAATAAAAACGAAGAAGACATCTTTGTAAGCTAAATTTGTTATATTGTTTTGAGTCTTCCTAGGTAAAAGATACTAAATAACACCAGGACGATGAGATTAAAAACCTAATCTGATATGGTCAAACCATACCCAACCAGAACCTTTCCAAAATTTGTCTCCATGTCAAGTGTTTTTATACCAATTGATAGAGTATCGAATTGGGTTTTGTTTTAATACAGCGATTGATTAACGCATTATAATTGAATAGTTACTTTATTAACTTAATTTATTGCGAGATATGTACTTATCTGAATCGAGTAGCGTTCTATTTATGTGTGTTACTATAATCGTACTACGTCGACTATACGTTCAGATAAGAATAACTAAGCAGGTAAATACCTGAGCTCAGTTTCTCGTTACACATCCAGGTAAGATTACTCGTCAGACACAAAGGGCGGCGTCGTCGGTAATGTGTTACCGTAGAATAAACGACGATCGGCCATCGTCCCATGACGGGAGTCCCCTCCGGATGCCTCAATGATCTCACGGTATCTGACACCCTCGTAAATAAACATACACGTACATACGTACCTTGAGGTCTTGCCGTTTGAAGTACCTTTGTTGTAATACTTCTCACTTTTTATGAATGTTCTTATTTAACTCTGTGTTTATGTAATTTGTGTTTTGGCAATCTGATTTATTATGAGTTCACTCAGCCGTTGTATGTTCCATCGTATCAGCCATTGGAAGTCTGCTGCTGGACATAGGCCCCCCCAAGAAAGAGGGAATTTTGCCCATAATTGCCCAAGCATGTCAATTTGCATTGCAATCGCAGAGCACTGCTTTTTCGACTGGGATGCTGCTGTCCATCCCCGTCCTGTGCATTTGAGCTACACTTTTTAGGATCGACAGGATATACTGCTATCTGTCTGATTCAATATTGTAATTTGTGCAGACATCAACATACAAAAACGTATTGAACGGATTTTAACCTGAAATTAACAAATGTATTTTAGAATGTTTTCAAGTGAATTCTTCCGTAACTCTACGGTACTTACTTGAAATAGTTCCGAGTAAAGTCGGTGCTGGCTTCAATGGAGGTTGCGGTTTCCTCCGTCGTAAGCTCCTTCGCGCGGATGCCTGCATTCAACAAACTGGCTTTACTGCACTTGCAAGTTTTGTACCGGATAAGTTCGTGTAACGAACAATTTTATATTCAATTGGACTCAATTGATACTTTGTAATCCTATTGTCGAACCAGACGGATTTAACTTCAACAATATTGTCATAAGGAACATCTGAAGTCTTTACTATACTGGTGAAATTACTAGGCTTGAGTATGTAAAAATTTAAAAAGTTGGTGTCGAGTTATAAAAGTATTTTGTTTATTATTTATTTTTTCATTGCTAATTTATAAAACTACAGAATTTTAGAATTACACAGTCACTTTCCATTTGCTGTGCCGCAAATGCCGTAGCATGATAATTAAGACATTTTAATTATTTTAAGTTGATTATGCGATACCAGTTAAAAACAATAATTATTATAAAATTCTCTAAATACACGCATTCTATAAATATAAGCTTGCACTATCACAAAGATATCTCTAGCGCGATGCCAATATTATGTCACATACCAAGTAATTCATTGCCTCTGACACCGAGAACATTGCGTATTCGTATTTAGATTCATTTCGTACGGCATGATGAAAATCATAGCAGCTATGAAATCTAAAAAATTATAAATTTTTCTATAATATATTGTTTCTTTTCCAGCCAACGTACTCGTTCGTACGAGTCGGACGAACACGAAAGGGGAGCGTGCGAGTGGTGCGAATATGCATTAGTGATTACCCTAGCCACCATCCTGCTCATCGGCGTGTCTGCCCTGACCATCTTCTGGGTGTTCTATTACCGCAAGGGCTACGCCTGGGCCGATGGCAGCCCTGACTTGCAGTTTAACCTGCATCCGACGCTTATGGTCGGCGGATTCATCACTTTCAGCGGTTTCTGTGAGTATTTGATAATATAAATGTCAAACGGGACGTAAAAGGTTCACTTAGTTAGAGATTTAATGATGATTCGTACAAGTTTTGCTCATCAATTACTTCATATTAACCTGGTAGCCAATAGAATTAAAATAAAATATCTTATACTCTGTTTTAATTTCACCATTTCACCATCAATTTTGAACACAAAGACTATCTATATATATTCAGCATAGTTAAGCCAATTTCTCATAATGATCTCATAATTTATTTATTTATATGGAGAATGTTTATTTTTAAGTCATATCATTGTTGGGAAGTATCGCATTATATCATAGCATACGAGTACATGTATTTAATTATTTCTTAATCCTATTAATACTCCTTACTACTTTAATTCCAGAAGATACTAAAACGTTTGCTGAGCTTTGTGGATGGGGACATAATGACTTGCAATCCCGTTATTATAGTAAATATGGCAATAAGGTTTAGGTTTTTTAACTCACCCCTTTAAAATCCTTAATGTTCCCTTTCTACAATACGTTTTATAGAAAGAGAAGAATAAGCAGTGATTAAGGTAACCACAAAGCATAAAAATTACTGTATTTTCAGTAAATGAACTAATTAAAGGTTTCCGTCCTGTTTCTTCCACATCGTGTGCCCTTAAAAGTAATGTAATCGGTACTAAGTTTTATTTCTTTTATCTAATCTCGATCAACATTTCCGACCACCCAGACCGATTGGTACTTGGCAACGAAGCGTACTTTCTCCAATAACTCAACCTTTATAGGATTACTTTTGATTCCGAGCTACATTTGGATTACAGCATTTGTGTCTTTATGAAACTTGTAACGGTTCTTTTTTCAAGATTTTTTCCTCAAAATATCCTCAAATATAATAATGGGACCATAAATTTCTAATTGCTGATTCTCATTCATTGCCTCTCTTCTTTTATGTTTTATAAATATAACTACAGTGTTTTTCGATTTCCAGATACATTCGAAAGAATAATTAGAAAAAGTTAGAAATAATTGTAAATACGCGTATTAAAATCACCTGTTAATCTTTCCAGCCGTGCTGTTGTACCGCATCTGCCGCTGCTTCAGACGCATCTACGTGAAGCTGCTGCACGCCATCTTCCACGCTCTGGCTTTCCCGTGCATCGTCATCGGTTTCTTGGCCGTCTTTGATTACCACAACAAGAAGGGCATTCCCAACTTCTACTCTCTTCACAGCTGGATCGGACTTGTGGCGATGGGACTGTTTGGAATCCAGGTACTACATGGCTAAGCTTTGTATATATATATATGTTTACTAATATTATTACCATTCTATCATCGCTAACCTCTTCGCGTTTGTCTCGTCATATAGTCAATTAGCATCGTCTTCATCAGCTATATCAATAAACATATCTCAAGTCTCAACTATTTAGCTTCCGTTTGTGTTTTTAACTGAAATGTACGTATTGTAAATAGTTGTTTGTATAGCCTGCTATTTTATAGATATTTACAGAATATAATTTTTAACAAATAGCATAGGCAATCTTGTAGTAACTAGTTTGTGTAAGTAATGGGAGATCGGCATTAAAAACCTTGATAACTATATTTGTAAACAGGTAAATGTACTAATTAGCTTACTCATATTAAAAAAATACTAATATTTCTAATATTAGTAAGCTGGAATTGGAAAAAATATTTAATGGTATATATTTGAATTCATATTTTAAATGAGACATATTGGACACTTGTTGAATTGTATCTTTTAAAGGTGATTCGTATTTCTATTTCTGTTTTTAATTACCATAGTTAATAAATGCAAAGTTTAAGTAACCGTTGACATTGTACCAAAGTCATTTCATATAGTACAGTAATTGGTTTGACCGTCAAACGTTGAATACGGTCATAGATATTTGTGTATATACAATTACCTATTTTATATACACAATTTAGCAATTATCTACAGAGATAAAATTAAACTGTTACAAGAAGATGATGTGAATGACAATGGATGATTTATTTTCGTGCTCAGTAGTAATTTTGAAATAAGTAACATGTTTCTAATGTCAGATTATTATTTAAACATCTGTGAAATAAGAAGCAGTGTCAAAAACTTGAATTGAGTTTATAATATTTGATAATAGAAACTCATCCAACGCTCCCTGCGGTAATTACTTTATCTTCTTAATGCGTTAGTTCAAAGTTTCGTAATCCATTGTAACCATTACTCTGTATACCACAGTACGCAGTCGGCTTCTTCAGCTTCCTCCTCCTCCTGATTTGCAACAAGGGCACCGCTGGGTTCCGCGCCTCCCTCGTCCCCGTTCACGCCGCCTTTGGGATCTTGACCTTCGTACTCGGTGTCGCAGCCTGTCTTACTGGTCTCACTGAGAATGCTCTCTTCGAAATTGGGTAAGTGAATGCACTTTATCGAAGGCACCTATATTCAAATTTCTTAGTTCTTCCTTTGTTCACGTTTGCCTTTTTGCTGTGTGATTGAAGAAATATCTTGATTTGGTATATTGAGTCTATTGCTGGATGCACCGTCAAGTTCACTGGACTGTTCGCTGCAGTTTCATGATAATTCTCTAATATTGTGTGTGGTGACAATTGTAGGTTAACAATCGTCATTATTTTCACTACAAGCTATAATTTCTCAGAGATCGAATTACGCCTCGTGTGAAAGTTGTCGAAAGATGAAATCGTTACCGTCATGCTATCCATTTACAAGGCTCTATCTACTGACGACAATTACGTTTATCGTTGAGTGACTACACAGTTTATACGTTTTTACGTTAACGAAGCTGCATTGCGCATTCTAGTGTTAAATTTTAATAAAAAAAATTAATACGCTGTATTGCGAGTACAGCCATTTAAGATTGAATATTTTTCATCTGAATACGCTGTATTTTTTTATTTTATTAAATTCAATTACTCAACACTAATCATCATCAACATATCAGCCATTAGAAGTCCACTGATGGACATAGGCCTCCCCAAAAAGCGGAAATGTGCCCATAATTGCCGCGCTTGGCAAGCGTGGTGGCAATCGCAGAACGTAGCTTTTGCGACGGGGATGCTGCTGCTACATCACGGACATTAACACTAATAATATTTTGTAATTTACGAGAAAATAATCAATTAGCTTTACCATGTAAGATTTCTCCAATCTCACAGCAATTTTGTGTTAGTCGCGCACGTACGTGCACTCCATAGCATGAACTCATAGTACCATGGCATGTTTACGTCCCGTGTATGCTTGTATGTGTGTAACATTCGCAGCGAGGAGAGGTACAAAGCGATGGTGGACGAAGCCGTTATCCTGAACACCATTGGAGTCGCCATCATCGCCATACTTGCTGTGATCATGTACATTCTGTCGAGGGATAAGTTCAGAGCTACACCGAGAATCGACAGCCACATACGAGCTTCTGTTGACTTGTAGAATATTGTAGAGTTATGCTATATACGACTGCCCGAATTCTTTTACATCAATTTTAAAATTGATTATGATATTTTTTTTCTCGTATTTAATTATTCAATATTCTCGTTATTTCTTGTAAAATCAAAAGAAAATTTTCATTTACTTTTTTAATTAATACAAATTAAATGTAGTTTGGTATTTTAAAAAAAAACTTAAATGGAGATCTTATAGAGCCACTAATGGTTATATTTAGATAATATATTTTTAAGTAAAAATAATGGATGTATATTTATCGACTGACTGAAAAACTCAACAAATCGTAACAATTTACAAAACACATTTATACATTTAAGTAAATATAAACGATAGAAGTTTATACTATTGTTTATTATTAATATAATTTAAATAAAAATAGGAAATTTTCTAAGGAGGCTTTTATGATTATAATTGGTCTGTATCAGACCAATTGAATACAAATGAAGTACCTTGTAATTGTCTTATAGTTTTATGTAATTCAGTGACATAGATTTTATATTAAGTATTTCATAAGACACTTTTACAAAATAGTTGATTAAATGCAAGCGTAGAATATTTTGTTGAATTATAAAATAAATATTTATATACTAAGCGGTCTTTTTACTTTGTACAATTGTAATATAACAAAGTGTCATATACGCATGCGTTGTATTGCTGTTTGTAATATTTGGTTACACAACTCATTTATTATCTACTTCGTATAGTGACGAACACACGATCATTTATCTTTAAAGGTTTGTGCATTTTTGTCCATATTCTTAATCAGCTTTGGTGGTGGTGCATGATTATTATTTAGATCCGGTTGTAGAACTGCTTTGTCTTGTAATTTATAAGCAAATATAATATTATTCCGAGTTTTTCTCATCTAATGCTCTCTAAACGCATTCAGCTTGCAAATACTTATTTGCTGATTATACATCTCTTTCGTTTTTGGATATTTTAATTTTAAAAGTAACTTTTTTATTATTTATTTTAAAATAACTATAAAATTGTTAAATGAGTATAACAATATATATTTATAAGCATTGAAAGTATACCTAATTGTTTCCATACATGTTTATTCCGAAACTAGGTTCGATTCCTAGGTGTAATGTGTTGGATGCCCTGCATTTAATTATCGTGAGTTCTTGTTTAAAAGCTAGTGTATTAAATATATAGACCGTGTAAATAAAAATTAGAATTATTCCCTTTTGCTTGGCTCTGCAGTTGAGTTTATTTGCTTAGGCTTAATTTTACTTAAAGATTATAGCGATGAAAATATAAGAGTATTTACGTTTTCTTACGAAACATGCAAAAAAAAAAAATTATTTTATATGATTTCTCTTAAATTAATTTTGTTTGGTTAAAGTCAAAGTATGATATGTTTACAAATCAGCAAAAAGGTTAGTAACAGTCACTTAATGCTATAGTGTAAATGCGCTTCGCAGAGGAATTTATATATTCAAATTTCTAGATCAAAAATGTTTTATAGATTCAATGCAGTTGACATTAAAATGCGAACGAATTATAATGTTTTCCTATCTTTGAACTCAAAGTAAAGATCAAAGTTCATGAGTTGTAACAAGTCTACCAAAAGTAACGTAAGAGAACAAAATTGTCAGCAATCAACTAAAACCAAAGAGTTCAATATTAAGTGTAAAAGTTTGATAAATTTGTACATTTTTTATACAACTCTTATCTTATATACGTTATTCTACTTTACCTTTGAATAAAATTACGAGTCTTTAACAAGAAAACTATGTAAGATTTACAAAAATTTCTATAATCAATTAAGATGTTTTATCTGTATATGCATTTTATTTAATGTGAAGAACGTTAGTTATTAGGGTAATTATGGGATTACCCTAGGTAAACTATTTAACCTTTGGGAGTAAATTTAACTACGTATTAACAAAAAACGAAATTATTCACCTCTCTCTAGATTTGTATTATCTTATTATATATACTAATAATACGAATCAATTTACTTTTTCAACTAGGCAAAAGGTAGTCCTTATTATAGCGGTTTGATTGTATAATTTTGATTTACTAACTAACCTGGGGCATGCGGTGTGCAGGAAAGAGGAGTACTCCAAAATGACCGAGGAGTCGATCGTGATGAACGCCATCGGGATCTCCGTGGTGGCTGTCGCCGTGGTCGTGCTGTACACGGTCCGCGGCACCGGCGGGTACCGTCTGCGCAAGGTCGCTGCGCAGCACCCCAGCTAAACGTCAGGCAGAGGGCGCTGGGAGCATTCGTTGGTAGCGCGGTGGCAAATTGTTGAACGAAATGTTTCTTTTAATGTATAACCGATTTGATGTGTGATTTTGTTCCGTGTCGTAGCTCAGAACACTTTGCTGAGCGTAACATTCCAGTCCGTAAAATTTAATTGAAAAATATCTTCACATTCCATTGAGGGTTAAAAACTAATTACTGCATTTTGACTCAACAATTTGTCATCAATATTAATTACAATAAAGCTATTCGATTGTATGCTTATATAACGAACACCATGACTATGGGTGGCTACCACAGAAACCTATAGTCGGAAAGAAAATCTTCCATATTTCTTAAAAGTAAAGTTAATGATTTTTCGCAGAACTTCGATTATGTTAAAGGAGTTCTCCCGTTTTAAATTCAATTATAGTAAATTTTATATTGAATGTTGCATTGTTTAGCACATTTTGTTGTTGACTTTTATGTTATACAAATTTTACGTCATCATATTATGATTGTTCTGCGGTTGTGTTCTTTTATTATCAAAAAGAAAATAATTGGAGTTATTTCCGCCTCGCGTCGGTTTCCCACAATCTGATTGAGATAATTGGGTCAAATTCGTTTACCTGCATTAAATATTTTTGTTTTACCTAGTTATCAAAATACAGATAACGGAAACCATTTTAAACAACATTAATTCGACTGAATTTTTGAGATTCTGTTACTCCTTTTTACGATATAATCATATAATAAGGCGAGGTAACATTGCAATATAACATCATTTGAATTGGAGATGAAAGTATGGAACTTGGTTCATTGAGTTGTGTTCAGTTCAGAAACGAACGTTCATTTCCATTTCAACTCCATTGTACTCGCTGTTCTGTGGTAAATTAATCATTAGATTTAGAGTTAGATCAGTAAATTGCCGTGTAAGTATAAGCATGGAGTCGTGTGCGAGTTGATGTTTGTAAGACATTTACGGGCATATTCCAACACAAGTCATTTTCGATCGAATATATTTCGGAGGCCATACACATTTAGATATCGAATTTTGGTATCAGCCCTACCTAAAGTAGATTTAGTATTAAGTTACTCTAGATTATAACTTGTATATAATTTTTAATCTAATTAATGTAACGTGCGAGTGTTCGATAGTTGTAGAACGTGATCAAGTTGTAGCTGACGTAATTATATTTAAATATTTAAAGATCAATACCGCGAGGTCGGATTATCATCCAGCTGGCAGAAAGAAGGCGACACTCGGCGCATTTTTAACAAATCAGATACCTACCAGCTTTTGAACTTTTCAATTTAAGTACTTCTAGGATGTCCGTTTAGATACTTTTGCATAAATTAAATTTAGGTAATAATCGTATGTAAGACAAGTGTTCATCCAGTTGCCAAATTCGATGTAAAGTTGTCATTACGTTTGTTATAATCAATTATTACTGTGTATTACATACATAAACGTGTAGCATGTTTATCTATAATTACGTATAGGGTAATGCTCAATGTATTTAATTTTATACAAGGGGTACCTACTATTCTTTCCTTGTGTAGAGTTGAGTAAATTTCCTAATAGATTTTTAATGCGAACGAAAATTTTATAAAATTGCATTCCAAAAGGGCATTCGTTGCCGTGAACATTCTTTTTGAAAATATACAATCCATGCTAAGACTGCATAGGTCGTTTTGATAACCTACAGGATTTGCGATGTTTTTTGCAGAGTGTATTTACAAATTTTAAATATTCCCGGTTTTGTGGATCCCTCTGAAATATCGG
This sequence comes from Heortia vitessoides, assembly GCA_020976665.1. Classification (NCBI taxonomy): domain Eukaryota; kingdom Metazoa; phylum Arthropoda; class Insecta; order Lepidoptera; family Crambidae; genus Heortia; species Heortia vitessoides. Next base: position 12,481,508 of record JACJUM010003085.1, on the reverse strand, counting down.
GGCCAAGTTTTTATAATATAGACACGTCATTATTTGGGAAATTGGGACAGATTTTTTTATAATGTTCTTTATGTTTATTAAAATCACTATTACCCTTATAATGATTCCAACACAGAAACAGATGAAAGTTACGCCATGAGATTTAACACGGTACCTGCTTATCGATGTGTAATAATTTTATTACTGTAATTGTAAAGGTTGTTTTCGATGTACGAATAAGTTGCAACTTGATAATAATTACTACCAGTTGATCTTCAAGTATTTCAAATTATAATTATTTTAATGTTTAATATAAGTGTCATTGAAATATGATTTCGAGTTGAGTTGACTGCAGTTGTATATTGGTTAATATGAATTTTATCACTGTTTTACATTTTGAAATATTTATACAGCATTCATAATGGTACATTAAAATACTTGTATTAAATAATCGATTGTTTCATTTACCGACCCAAAACCCACCTTGTTTAAAAACATTATCGGTAGGTACACCTGGTAACACCACTCACTACTCAAATTTTTTCAACGGACATTGTTTCAATTTTAATAATCTTAATACAATAGCAATAGCTAGAATTGGGTAGTTTTATCTATCAAAATTAAATATTGAAAGTTTATTATTTATGTACTTTCTGTAGACTACATACCACAATTTTATTATATAAATATGCGGTTTATTCATAAGTTCCAAGATCAAATTGTATTTTTATTATTTGCATATCACGTGACTGAAAACGACGGCCGCCATACTTTTTTCGTAAATAACGCAAATGAGTAGCAACAAACAAGTAGGTAACCTGCAACAACAGAAAGTTTGATCTCTATTATTCGAATTTGTGGCTTGTTATATTTTTGCACATTTAATACGTTATTATTTAAAATGAGGGACGGATTCCCGATAATCCAAACATTTTTCATATTAGTATCGTTTAGAACTCTGATAAAAAACTTTTCTGGAGTCTGTAATATTGTGTTGGTATGACGTTATAATAATGGTGGCTGTCGTTTTATTGTCGAATATTTATTATGATTAGGATTACTTTAACAGTTTGTTTTAAATAGATTATCTGTGTGTATCTAAGAACTAAAAAATTACATACATCAAAGAGTAGGTACGTAATATGGTAAATAGAGTCAATTTCGAATAAAATTATGTACTTCTAAATTTACATACATGTTAACCCTTAAATCAAAATCTACATAATTCCAGATTCGTTTGATGATTGATGATTCGATTATATATTGCTAAATAAAAAACAAAGTGCAGAGAAAACTTTTATTGTTTATTATTTGTATTTGACAACCTCTTACTAGCAAGAATTTAATAGCTACTTAAGAGCAAAGTTTGCGCAAATAAGCTACAGTACAGATCACATACTCAACGATAAATTTTAATATTAATTATAATGCACTTTATGTTTTAAGAATGTCGATATAAATGCACATAGTACAAAAGTATACAAATAAATATACAACAACAAATGGAAATATACGACTCAAAATTTGGCGTTAATTTTGAGCACCGATTTAAAATAAATATCTATATTTTTCAATAAGTTTAAATTACACCAGATAAAGCAAAATAGCACATGTAAGTACACAACTCATTTAATGTCAAACTTTAATATAATATGACATTACAGGGTAAGCGATAGCAGATTATAGTAAAAATTACATCATCCTCTTATATATCCAACAATTTGATGCAGGTTAAATAACTTTTAAATCTTATATTAGTATAGGCATTTTTATATATATTTTTGCCTATATAAGCTCATTTTTAGTTAGCGCAATGGTTTTAAGAGATAACTACGGCCCAGTTTTTTTTAGTTCATAAATTCTTTGACTGCATCTTTGATGAGTACTTAAAGACGGAGGTCATTCCCTTAATACAAAGGGTGTTTACTTTTCAAAAGGAAATGGATGCCCTTGTCTATAGAATATTTATACCTACATAAAAAACGATATTTTTTCAAAAAAAACGTGATAGAATATATTCAATATATTCTTATATTATTTAATACAAATATACATCCATATATAAACAATTTCATAGTTTTAGAGAAAAAGGTTGCATATTAATTATAATCTGCATCAGCTTATTGGAGAAATAAGAAGCTATACAAGTAAATATACATACAGTAATCATATTCAGAGATTTAAATATTAACAACTCTGATGAACCCTGAAATATTGGTCGTGAAGAAAAAAAGATTAACAAGAGATAAATAATTTAAGTATGGGATATAATATAATTCATTCGTAACAATACATTTAACAATAAATCTTTCGCATCAAGGGTTCTGGCTTTGTAATTCCAGGCTTTAGGTAATTTTTTTCCCGATACTATTTGCATTGAGGAAAGAGTGATTTTTTGGGACATATTGATGAGTGATATTTTTTTTCAATTGATCAATGTCCTTGAAAATGGACAAGTCATGCATTTGCTTTATATTTTTTTAGATACCTATTGGTGAAAATAGTACAACATTAAACTTTTGATCTATTTTATGGTAAGTTATGTAATTGAATTAAGATTTTTGTCTCAATAGAATTTCGATAGGACAATATAACACAACTCTTACAGATAATACATATAATAACACTCAAAACTAATAATGATATTCAAAAAGCATAAATAGAATTGTAAACACATTTGTTAATTGTTTAATGGTTACTTAATATAAATCGATATTTTACTTTGTAATACAAAAGAGTTTTCTTCTGAAAGGTTGACACACCCAAAGAAATGGTCATAACACAACTTTGTACTAATCACTTATATTTTCTTAATATATTGTAAAATTCCGACTTTGAAAATATATTTATTTTTATTTAAGTACATATGCGATTTGAACATGCATTATTATAAACGTTATAATATAATTGTTAGTCACTGGTTACTTAATTAGGCTCAGAATGTTAAAAGTTAATAAGTTTCAAACACTTGCCAACATTTAGCGTGTTGTCGATCTATCTAATGGTTCATAACGTTTTCTCTAAATATAATGGAGAATCGATTATCCGAGTTTTAAAACCGGGTTTTCCGGGTTATAGCTGCGGACAGTTTAATCTAACTGTACTGAATGCATGTTGAATTTAATTTAATATTATTTACGTATTAGCAAGAATGTATTCCTATAAATATTGGTAATTGTTGGTGGTTAATGATTCTAGCCCGTAATAACGCACCCAAAAGACTATATCTACGTCATTCATTTAGTCAACCGGATAATAAGTCCGGATAATCGAATCTTCAAAGTAATATAGTTACTTACTAAATTTATTTTTAAGTAGTTTGGAACATTAAATTTTTGAGTATTTATAATAAGTTACCTTTATTAGGCCGAACAATAGAGATATTAAGATGTATTTCTACCAGATACTCACGTGCAGATTCAATATACAAGTGTTCAAATACAAGAATATGGAATGGATTAACTTTAAAGCATCTCGTAATTGACTGTCTAATATGTATTTATTTGGCATACTAATCTCTTTGGTTATAAATGGCACAAAATATAGGAATCTCTTGAAACCATAGTGATCACTGGGTGTGAATATGTGTACTAGTTTATGATCTAGTAGTAAAGTAATAAAAGTATTTAAATTGCGTCGCATGCAAATAATGCTAAACTTATATTATCAATTGTGCGATAATTCTACGACAATTTATGAATGCAATGACCAATGAAAATTCATATATGAAATATTAAGCGTTTTTATACCTAAGAGTTTTGAATTGAAAGATTAAGTATCACGGAATCGCCGTAGAGAGCTTTCAAGCATACAAGACATCGATCAAAAACAGTCACTATGTATTGTAATATAGGCGCCAACAGTTGTAGTCATTTTGACATCAATTAAAGTTTACCATTAAATAACTTATTAGGCCTAATTCTGAAGTGCACGTGCCTTTATTTCTTTCTATATCGAAGCGTAAAACTAAAATGTTTCAAAAGCTGGTAAGAATGGCCTGATCAATATATCTAACAACTATTATAGCGTCCATTTGTAATTTTATCTATAGATAAGACTTAACAGAAGTACTGTACTAGAATCATTAATTTTGTATGTATTAAATTTGGCACACAAATAAAGAATTTTTGGATTAATTAAAATACACAGTACTCTTTATCTCGAAATAAAGTTAGTTCCTGAAGGATCATACAGGTCGAACTGCAGATAAGAAACTCGAGTGTGGTTACTAATGAAATTATTATAAAGATAATCAAGAACTTTTAGGTGCATGCATACTTGAATCAAGCCCTAGACGATTATTAAAAAATAAACACATATACTATAAGACTACCAGACATCACTAGATATTATATCCAATCACGTTTTATAATACACTGTCATCTTAATATAATGGAATTTGTAATTTTAATAAAATATCTCCATCAACAAATATGCGCCTAATATTTTCACAGCTCGGCAAGATCACATAAGACACACTTTTTGATAAATAAGCCATAATCGAAAAAAGTCGAAAAAATATCCGTCATCTTTTGTTTTAGAGGCGAACTAGCTGCGTCGGATTAATCCGACATGAGACAGGGTGGGCATAATATTTTTTATATTTTTATATCAGGTAATGACGTAACTTCGAATATAAACGATCAGTACACCGGCCCGTGAATATTGATATGCCCGAATCATTTTGTACATAAGTTCGCCATACTATACACATTTAGAATACTATCCTGACTAATGACGTCACAATCCAGTGAATTATCAGATTGCGTTCAAAATTCGAATAACAATAACTAATCACGTTCAATTATTCCTCTATTGACAGTGACGTCAATGACATTTAACGTCGAACACCAGGCCGTTACATAAAGCGATTGCACGGTGTTCATGACTCAAAAATTCTACACCATACATCCGAAGATTCTCCGAGCTGCACACTCATAACTCACAAAGGCTGTCGTGCATTACTTGAAGACATTCCGAGCTTCGCAATCATGACTCGCATTATAAGTATTTGTAGAGATCATTTAGAACGTCGCATCATACTCGAGAATCGTGAATTTCACATTCTTATGAAAATTGTCATGAAACTATTCAGACGAATATTTTATTCTCTAGTGTCATATTCACGATACATGAGATTAAAACAATCCGAGCATTATGCGCACGATCTATGCGACCACTACTAAACACTTTAGAACACTTCCAAGCGTTTCACACGAGGCCGGCGAGTCCGACCGGAAACCTACTTCCAAAGACTTCAAACATGAAACACGTGGTCTCACGGCGAACACGCACGTAATCAGACGCACACCATTCGCGGCCATGAGACTCGAGTTCAATTTTTGGACCTTCCCGAGGATCATACTCACGAAACACCAGATCGGCGTCGATCGTTCAGCTCCTAGACACGTCCCAGCCGTCTGAATCAACCGTGCACGCCTTAGGCCATGAAGTGCTGCGGAAACTCGTTGGAGATGGCGCGCACGAGCGCCTGGTCGGCGCGGCTCGCCTCGCTCTCCTCGCAGAAGATGCGCGCGAAGCAGCGCAGCAGGTCGTCGCGCCGGTGCGCGTGCGTCTCGTACTCGCTGTTGCGGATGACGCCCTGCAGGATCTTGAGGTACTGTTGGCGCCGCTGCAAGTTCGCTGGCGGTTAGCTTCGTCGATACGTTATTTCACTCAATTTATAAACGCAAGTTTATAGACCGACGTACAGTATTGAGTCTGAAATGACACATAGGCTATTTTTTACCCCGAAAACCCCTGCCTGAGAGCGACGAAAACCTCACCCCGGAAAACTAAGTAGATTTCTTAGATTTGTGTCTATAAAATGCGGTAACAAAAACGTTGGCTTGCTTTAACGATACAATTTCTGTACAGGAAAAAAGCCGACTTTAATACCATAGGCAAATACTTGAACAATGTATATATAATACACCAAAATATTATATAAGTACTACAGATTCCAGTGCATAGAAAATCCAAGGATGGGTTAGCAAATAGGATACCAAACCTTAATAACGAAGTTGCTAATACCTGTTTTGTTTCTATTAATAGGTTTTTTATTGATATACTGTCGAAGCATATCAGTAGGAATTCCATATCATATGGCATTTCTTTTAATAGCTTTCCTAATAATCTAGTTAATCACAAAAAAAAAATCCGATCCATATTGTTTATGGCCATCAAATCTGGTGTATCTGGTGTGTGGGAACGGTTTAACAGGTCAATGACCTGCTTAATCACCTCGAACGACTGCTATCTGTTAATGTCTGAATATATGCACTAAATTATTGACAATAAAGTTCAGTTTACCGTGTCACCGGGCGAGAGATCCGCGAGCTGGCGCACAATGATGTCGATCGCCACCTTTACGTCGTTGGTGTAGAAGTGATCGGCGGTGCGGCGTCGGCTGAAGAGGTCGATGACCAGCTTCAGCACCGCGTGCGCTGGCGCCGGCTCGTGGTCGAATATGTGCACTGGGTCCTCTGTCATAAGGTTCAAATTTAAAGTTCCACTACAGTTCATATTTAATAGGGTTCATATTTATTTAAAAGATAAAGAAATTTCAAAGAGATAAAGAAAAAGCAAAGAAGAAATTTTCAAAGGGCGAATTACTTATTATTTATTGAATTTCTATATTAGAATAATATATAATAGAATATACCAGAACACAGACAAATATTGATGTGATATTTGTTCTACATGAAAATCGAACCCACGACCCTCAGCACGCAAGATAGGAACACTAAAGAATGCACCACTGGGCCGGAAAAAATATGTATTTATATTTGTCCTGGGAACCAATTAGTGCTATCTATGGTAATAAGATTTAACAAAGCACAAAAAATACTAACATTAGTAGTCAACAATTTTTTGTCTCATAAAAAATGAATGTTAAATTAGTAATACCTGTGTATAGGAATTCATAAGTGCGGGTTCAACAAAGATAATTATTAAAACTTCTTACCTTCACGATTGAGTAACAGCAGAACCTTTTCGCAGAAAGTTTTAGCATTGTCTATGGTCTCTAAAGCGTTTAGCAGCAAGTTCTCATTGGGCTGCTCAAACTGAAGGTTGTAGGCGAGGAGCAGAGTCAGGAACAGATCGGGGATTTGTTCATTCTCATCTGTTTCTGGTGGGTTTTCTATTAGCTCCAGAAGGAATTGGGCAAACTCGACTCCTAGTTGTTCTGAAATAATACAAGAAGAATGAGTGATGGCAGCAACAATATACCTTGTGAAAGAAAGTTGTTCATCTCCCTTATCTTATTGTAATGTAATAGACATCAGATATAATTATCAATAACATTGATTAGAAAAACTTTAAAAACGTTTATGTGTTTGATGTGAATTAACGTTCTTGTTAAGGAAAACAATTTTACCTTAGTCGTAATTGAAAAATATATTTGTCATTTAATTAATCAATTACGAGTTAATAATGACCCTGCCTGTCTTTAGTTCTAAAATCTGTCTTATTTTTATTTTAACCTGCCCGCCTTGATTCTCTCTTTTCTTTCGCTAAAGGTAAAATATTTTTCCTCAACATGAACGTTAATATTACAGTTTATTTACATCAAATACATGAACGTTTTTAAAGTACATTTCACTGAATTTCATATCAATATTCGACAGTTTTGAATTAAAATACAAAAAGGTTCCACAATTTATAATAGCTAGAAATTAAGAGAAACAAAAGATCTGTATCATTTCCTGATTTATGCTCTATGATAATCTTTTATTTCGGTATTTGTACTGAAAATGTTACTAAAGCTTTATTTAATATTATTTCACCAGTCAATACAACGAATACAGTACTCCATTACTCACCGAAATGTGTTACGGGTAGCTTGTCGCCCATGGATAGCACCATCGAGAGCAGCAGCGCCGAGTGCGACAGGCGGCTGACGGCGCGCGGATTGTCGCGCATGTCACGAGCTATTTCAGCCGGTAGTGCCGACAGTGCCAACGTTGCCAGTGCGGTACGCTCAAGGCCGCACATCACGCCGAACGCCTGGAATAGTACCAATGAAGTAAAAACTAATGCGAGACAAAGGCTAGAAGTCCCTTAGTATGTTAAGGGAAGACCTACCGCGATTTTAGGTAGTAATCTTGGCTGTATATAGAGGGAGGGACGGGTGGGTCATGTCCACCCCTTAAGAATTTGTATGGTGTTGAGTGGTTTAGCGGATAGCTAGCTATTTATTATTTCCCACCTCAGTTGTATTAAAAAAGTACATTGGGAAATCATATTTTATGTTCTAGCCACTAAAGTATAATATTCAAAATATAAATCATACCTGCAAAAGGAGTTGTCGCAAGGGCCACCTTGTTTCCATCTGATAATACTGCACCAAAGTTGTGACGTAACCATAGCGGTGGCTGCTCAACACATGCTGCGATATGTTCACATCTGCATTGGACTGCAAAGAGAAAATAAGGTTTTTCAGTTCTCTGTAATACAACAACTTGCTAATAACACACATACTGTATATACTACATGGTATATGTTTCTACTTATTGAACTCTGCTCTAAAAAAGCTCAACTTTCACAGAGAGATAATCTGGGGCTAATTAAGGATCTCATTGATTTGTCAGCTTTCCGCTTAAAAGTAACCTATCAAACTAACCCAGCCACAATTTAGCAGTCACTTACCATTTGTATTGTTTAAACATGTTTTGACTGGACTTGTAGTGTTGGAAGTATTAGTGATGCTGACATACCATCACAGAGATGAGTTCCAGCAGTTGCGTCTGTATATCGTGCGCGTCGTCATGCAGCGCCCAGCCACGCTGTTGTGCATCATTTGCGGCCTGCGACAACGCATTCAGAGCAGTCATCATGCGCAGTGCGTCCGGCGCAGCATCTATAGCGTTCTTGGGGCAAGTGATATTGCTGTTTGCCTCGCGGAGTAGCGCGTCTATTATCGACCTTGCGGCACCGCCAGGGAGGAATTCCTTTAAGAATAGAAACATTAAGTGATTATGCTACTTTTATTAACACTTAATTTTTATGGACGACAACGCTCGCGCCCACCGGTCGGGCAATGTGGAAGCGTACGTGCAAGAGGTCGGCATTCGTCGTTCGGATTGGCCAGCTCTAAGTCCCGACCTTAATCCTAGAGAGAATGTCTGGGACGTTCTGAAACGACGCGTGAGATCAGTACAACGGGCTCCACAGACCATCAGAGAGTTGAATAATGTAATTACCGCCGAGTACTAACGTACGGGAACGTATTCCGCAAGCAAGTATCCGGGATATCCTCGCTAGCATACCCTGACGAATTCAAACTGTGATTTCAGCTAGAGGGGGTCACACTCGACACTAAACATTTATCTGCTTTTACTTTATTAAAGAAAAAACAAACAAAAATCTTTGTTAACTTTTACTTCACGAGCATATGCACTACTAGCGAGCATACACTACTAGTGAACTTTAGCACTAAAATTCATAAATTTTATTAAAATTTTATGATAATACCGATGAAAATGATTATTTGCTTGTTAATTTACAAAATTTTGAAAGTAAAACTACCTATAATTATCAAACAAACCAATAGTTACATTTTAAATTGTTCATTGCTTAGGTGCCCCTTTTTTTTGCCAATGAGTGTATAATGTTCTGTGCTTATATTCCCTAATGATAAAGAGAAGAACACTCACTCTTAAAGATATAAGTACAGTCTCAACTGCAACTTTAGACATGTCATGGCTGAGCTGGGTCTCCTTGCGTACGGCTTGTACTATCTCATAGATGGCATTCGGCTTGATGCTCTCACTGCTGTCCTGACTGTCGTCCTGGTTATCCGTATCAGATGACATCTGGTTGGAAGATGTTTTGCAAACAGGTTTTTTTGGCTGGACCTCTTCTGACTCTAGATAATTTAGTACATCATCACAGATTAGTCTGACATGATATCAAATGAAATTTGTACACAATGCTTCCTAAAATAATTTAATTTCATACATATATTGGAAGTTAAATTAAAAATATATATTATTATTTTTGGGTTCATTGAATAAGAGTGATCAATAATCAATAAATAAGAAAAGCTATAACTTACCTTTGCTGTTGTTAAATGATCTAGGTGGTGATTGTGATGACTCAATCTCTTCAGTTATTTGCTGCTGTGACACCACAGGGCGTAGATCAAAGGATGGTGATACTCCATTAGGGGGTGTGCAATCATCTAACCTCGGAGGAGGCTTTGGAGCTTGACCCTTCTTGCTAGGAGGTTTTACCAATGATTGCATTTGCTTCTTCTTATCATTTAATCTAGCTAAAAGTTCCTGTTTCTGGGTAGACATTGAATTATTCTCACTTAATGATTTTATACAATCATTGAGGAAAGCTAAGAAGAACTCTGGTTCAACCTGAAAAGCAAATGAGATGTACTTTAAACATAATGAAATATAACTGAGTCAAGTTCTTTAATTGAGTGTAGTACTTGACCAATTACTCACAATTGAACTCTACAATACTACAATCTAGATTACACAATAAACGTTGATCAAATTGACCTTCACAGAGATATCACCAGATCCTATATAGATATATAATAGTATGAATAGTGTATGAATAGGTACCAAAATCATAGCTTAATAATGGTATGTATAGGGAATCTCAAAAAAGATTATTTCAGATACTTACCATCACAGAAGTGACATAATTAGAAGGAACAAATCCAACTTGGCCTTTTTTATTAACGACATGCCACCAGTTCCTTTGCTTTGTATTGTTTTGTTGGAGATAGAAGAATTCTCCTTCAGAGAAACTTAATGTTTTGGCCAGAGTTGCCTCGAAGTCGTATAACGATGTAAGCATCTCAACATAATCTGAAATTTATGATAAATAATGTTAGAGATTTTGTAATAGCAATCCACACCCCTTTTCAGAAATGTAAGATTTCTTTTAGGGTTAAATACCTGTGAAATTTGTGCCGTCCACCATTTTAGCGAATATAATATATTTATCTTTGAAAATAACAAAATACTGTATTTTAAACTGAAAATATACGTAAATATTTCAAATTTTCATAATTTTAACAACATTTAGCAATGTTGATTTGACATTACTGGAATTTAGCTGACTGACAGATATAAACTCGTTTAGAAATAAGCTAGATTTGTTGTTCTGAATAAAAGATACCTCGAATTATTTTTCCTAGCTATTAATCCATTTAAAGAACAGAAGTTAGTTATTATTTCTTTTTTATTGTCTTTTTAGCAGTTTGTACAAAGGTATTATAAAATGTATTTACAAAAATTTTAGTTTACAGTTTCTGAACAAATTTTCTTAGTTTTTAATATTGATTCACATATGAAGGCAGAGGTAAAAGTTTTCTCAATTAAAATGTCGAATAAAAACATAGCAATAATTATTATAACAATTTTGACTTTTTAAGCGTCCCTTCAGCAATTGTTTTATAATCATGGATATCTGTCAGGAATAGCACTTATTAAAAACTCAAGGACTTTCTAATTATCATTAAAACAGTTGCAGGACGACTTAACGAAAAAAATACTAACCTTTCCAAAATCTCAAAGATCTCTTGATCTTTGAGATTTTGGAGGATTTATGCTCACATTTGCTACGCGGGGCAGGCGTTTACAATTATGACCATATGTTGCTGTTGCACTTTATTGCATTTGCTCTAGATGCTTTGGTAAATCGTCATTTGCCGGTTTTAATGACGGTTGACGGGTTTTCTATTCTATTCAAGGATTCCTATTTTATGAAAGCCTTGTATGTTATTCACGGTCATCTATTTTATACAGCATTTTGTATATTAATCACGGTTTTTTACTGTGAAAAGATTTCTGCTTTTTCTGAAAATGCAGTTGTGCAATCGTTATTTCGCTAAGCGAGGCAGTCACTGAAAATTATTTCGATTTCCTCGGTAATAATCTTTTTTTGAAAGCGTTTAAACATTTATATTATTGCTTTGACATCTATGCCTTACTAGGCATTATAAGTTATAAATGACTACCAATGGTTTATGCATGGTGCATCTAATCAATTTACTAGTATCGAATAAATTACTATACTATATTAAAGGGTAAATGTGTGCCTTTTTTATCTTCCTTTCTGTGGGTAGGTACAATACTCGACTGACTGCGGTTGCCACTGAGCAGTAAATATCGTATTGAGTTTGTTATTTTGTTTTATGGGGATCTGATGCTCTAATCTATGGGGAAATAATTTAGAATTTGATTTTGAATAAGCTGAGATAAGAAATAATATTAAAAAATATATGTATATTTATGGCTTTTTTTATTTCATGCTTTACCGTGAGGTACCGGCAGAGTAGAATAGTACCTTACCCTGTACCAGGTGTCGTACGAGGCGACTAAAGTACCAGAACCGACAGATGGCGGTATATCCATGCAAAAGAGTGAGCTCAAATGTACAGGGCGGAGATGGGCAGCAGCTTCAATCCGAAAAAATATCATTGCATTTTGTAAGATGAATAGATATATATTTAGTTATTTTTCTTACTAAAATCAAAAGCTACTGAGTCGTACGACTACTCCCTATGAAATGTTAGAAATAGTAATTTATTGTGAGTCGCTTATATATAGTCGCTTATTGAGTCTGAAATAACTTTTGAGACTTCTTTACTGATCGACCTAAGGCCGTTTGTACTTAAAATCTTCTTAAAGGCTTAAATTGACCATCAACATTATCGTTACACCAGTCATTGAAAGTCCACTGCTGGACATGGGCCTCTTCAAGAAAGGAGGTTTTATTATTACCGCGCTGGGCATGCGTGTTGGCAATCGCAAAGCACAGCTTTTGTGACGGGGATGCTGCTTGTGATACTGTATCGGATGGATATACAGCCACCTGTCGGATCTGCTTCCTTAGTCGCCTCTTAGGACACTTAGTGCAGTGGGAAGTACAATTCTACACTGCCGGTACCCCACTCACTTAGTTATGGAGCTTTCATAATATCTATTTCATTTCGACTGATCCACTGTTAAATCAAGTCGAGACGGCGAGTTTTGCGTGATCAAAACAGGAATGATTCCTCATTTTAATTCCGTAAAGGAACTAAAGCTTACCGACATAGCGTAACGGATCAGCAAGTTAAAGTGGCATTGGGTAGAACACAAAACGTAAAACTTTATTTTAAAAATAATATCTTGTAAACAAAATCTTTTTCATATTATAATTGGAAGTAGGAGAATTATCAAATGCCTTAAAAGTAATACAAGCATTTGTATGTATTATGTACTCTCAATGAATTTACTGCCGTAAGGTGTGGACACAAACCCACTTAATATGTTCATATAGAAATTTTAGGTCATTAGGGAAAATTCGCTGAAAATTTTGAACAGTGTTAGCAAAATTGACTACCACTATCTTACAATCGCAGGGTTGTATACCTTCATTATGATAAATAAGGATTGTAATAATCTTGAATAAATTATTAAATATTTGATACTTCTAGTATTGTAAAAGAATCCGTGCGAGCGTGAATTGTCTGGATTTGATTGCCCCCTATTAGGAAAAAATATTAGGAAAAAAATAGAAAAAAAGTGAAGCGAATTAGTTATTTTACATGAAAAGAACCTTCTTTTTTAAAAATATATTATCTATGTTACAAAATAGAAAGTGAATTTTTTTTATTTTTCTTTTCGTAAATTAAGATTCTCCCAAAACCCATACAGCGCCAATAGACTCGCTTTGAGATGGGTCTAAACTACCCAATAACATGCTGTTTGGACGCTTATCAGCTTTTGATCATATATCAGAGTCATTGGCCACTCAATATTGCTATATCTAGTTTAATACTCGTTGTTTCGACTATAGATCAATTTCAATGTTAATACATAGAAAAATATATAACTAATTTTATAGTGAAATAAAGTTTTCACGAGACAACCCTATTACCTAAGTGACCAGCATTTGAAGCCGTTCAGTGGCATACTGCTGAGTATTTTGTCGCGGCGAAAACCACTAACTACCCAGAAAATTCGCTCCGTTAACGGTGAACTATTTCTAACAGAATTCGCTCTGGGAAGTGTTCATTGCTGCACGAAATTTTAGTGGCAACACTGTAATTTCCATTAAATGAAGCATTATTTCGTACAATAGCTTTGAAGTTTTCTTTTATTCATATGAATTTAGAAAACAATTATATTATACACTCAAGTTACTTAAAAACAAAGAATAAGTTTTATTTTTCTTTCTTACGATAAATACAAAATAAGTGTAATAACTACTGAGTGTAATAAAAATAAATAATACAAGACATTGTGATAAATGACTTCATACATAACTAAAGAAGTCTTAAATAAAATGCTTGAAGAACTGTTTAATTTAAATTGACAAGACAGAGACTTTGTTCTTATATTAAAATAGCGACTACATCTACATTCGTCTGCATTATATATATTTATTTAATTATAGTCTTCGTTATTATGACAAATAAGCATTATTATCGTAAATTTTCATTTAAATACAACCTGTAGTAAATGTGTGAATGTGTATACAGTCTCATAATATGTTTATAGCCCCATAATAAGGGGTTTCTGACATATATTTGTTCTTAAAAAGTCGCTCTCTTTTTTCTTTGTTTTTTCATTCTCATAGTAACATGTGAGGTCTCTTTGAAATACTAAATACCTACAACTATGTTATATACCTACGTTATTTTAAAAGCTTTCATATAGTATATTATTTATCGTATTCGTTATAAATGCATATCGTAATTGAAAAACACGAAAAGCTTTCATTTATCAATTCGTTACCATTCGTTACCATTCGTCACGAATTTCTTTGTTTTTTTCGAAAGACGATCATAAAATATTGAGAGTCACTTAGCGCTTACACCATTTTTCAATTTAGGAACCTACATTATTATTAATTCATAGTTATGGTTAATACGTTCGAAGTACAAAAGAGTTTTCTTAGGAATCTATATCTCGAAACATAAAAATCTTCATAGGATTACTTGGTAGTCTACCTGGAATCCTTTTCTATGTTTAATATGAAGGTCTCTATGTCAGGTAAGACATAATGCCACTTTAACTTGCTGATCCGTTGCGCTATATCGGTAAGCTTTAGTTCCTATACGGAATTAAAATGAGGAATAATTCCCGTTTTGATCACGCAAAACTTGCCGTCTCTACTTGAGTTAACAGTGGATCAGTCGAAATAGATATTAGGAAAGCTCCATATCTGTATCATAATAATATTTTTTAGAGACATAACCCAAACGCAATTTGATAGCCGTAAGGTACCGGCAGAGTAGAATAGGACCTCCCACTGCACCAGGTTTCGTAAAAGGCGACTAAGGTACAAGAACCAACAGACGGCGGTATATACGCGTTCTGCGATTACCAACACGCTAGCCCAGCTCGGCAATTATAGGCAAAAAACCTCCTTTCTTAGAGAGGCCTTTGTTGAGCAGTGCACTTTCAATGGCTGGTGTGATGATGGTGATGAATCCAAACACAATCTGTAAGAAAACAAAGATTGTACTTCTAATTTACATTTTGTATTGTTTAGGCATGAACATAACATAACGTTTAAAGCTCAAATAATACTTCTACACTCTAAAAACTAAACTTACTTTTATCGCCAGTAAGAACATTATAACGGAATAGATAGCGCGTAAAGATTACTATCGGATCTCTACAATACTTTCAACATTCATTTGTTTATCTTATTCCCGACATAAAGTTGTATGTTAAACCCTCATGAATTATTCAATAGGTAAGCGAATCCACATCTAGGTGATATCATCTTTGAAAATGACCGTGTCTCGGAAAGCTGACTTATTCTAATAATACACAACACGGTCATAAAAGTTTGGCTTTTGTAAGTCTCAGTAACACAACTTGTACACTATTTGAATATTGTGTAATGATAACGTTTGCTATATTCAATATTACGCTTTATCGTTTGAGCATTTCATTTTTACTTAAGAATTTTATAGTCTTTAGGCCCAAATCTGATATTCTTAATGGTTTAGAACTTGTAATGCAGTACGAGTACTTAGTTCGATATCTAGTCAGAATAGTTTTAGGTAGACCAAATATTATATTGAAACTGTTTATCTTGTCATATTCATTCATCAAGTAAATTCGTAATTTTACCATCTAAGTTATCTTAATTGAAGACCGAACAATCAATGAGTCCATATTAATTGTGTAAGAAATAACAGCATTATCTTTATTGTTTAGTAGCAGCTGTTTGTGGTCCAATCCAGTCACCTGACCCTCAATGGGTAGGACAGAACCAATACATGTCCATGCCTTTTTGAGTCACGGGCATAAGTCCAGAGGCGTTTTTTTTTCAATCTTGAAAATTTAGTTTTTGTTTTTATCAGGTCTTCGGCAAGTTCGTTCATGGTTTAGGAGTCGAGCTTTGATTTCTCCTTTGACTGTAGGAATTTTTGAATCATGGTCTCATTGGTCAGTTACCAAGGCAAGTTTGTTATCATTCTTAAAATTTTAGACTGAAATGTCTGTAGTATTTGCAGATTGGAGATAGCTGCAGTGGCCCAAAGTTAAATTCCATACGTCAAAGTTGGCTTCATGATGCTCTTATATATAAACAATTTATTGTCTAAAGACAGCTGGGAATTTCTGTTTTGTAGCCAATGGTATTTCCTGAGTTGTAAGCTGAGGGCCTATTTAATCTTTATATTTTATATCTATATTATATTAGTATATTTCAACGCCTGAGTTTTTGTAATCTAACAGTACTTGTTTAAATTTTGATGTGATGTTATGTAGCCTTCTCTTAACTTCAGGATGTTTTGTCTCTTTTTAACAGAGCGTTTTTAGCAATCATATCTCATACAGTTTGAGTAAAACATTCAGAACTTAAATATATTTCATCAAGAGTTGCTTCTATTGACGATCGCTGAATGCAGTTATTAAAATGTTCAACGGCAACCATGATATCATCTGTTTTGAGTGGTAGTTTGGTGTTGATTGTAGAAGACACTAGGCTGCGGTAAAAGAGCCAGTTTTTAAGCTATGAAGTCTACCTAGTTTCTCCGACATCTTGGAATCTTTTTTTGAAGTTATGATCACCGGTGTATGGTCTGATGTTAGTTCCAAACACGACTTTGCTGATGTGTTTTTATCCGCAATCCCCTTAGTCACGAAAATATTCATAAGGTCCGGGATTCTCTTTCTGTCTTTTGGCCAGAATGTGGGCTCGCTGGTTGGGCAGTCTGTGGGTAAGAAGTAATACAGTTTTAGTTCTTGAATCGCCAAGAGTAGTTGACGACCCCTTGGCGTCGTAACACGCGACCTCAATCCATGTGCTTTACGTTAATAATCTCCATCTGCTATGTATCTGTTACCAAGCGTTTCTAAGAACTCAGCATAATCTTTCTTTTTAAGATTGTGTGATGGTGGACAGTACAATGCTGTCACCGTCATAGTCCCTTTTTAAAATTAGTTTTTTTTGGCCTATTTGTAGGATATGGTGATATCGTTGCATCTTTGTTGCAAGCCTTCTATCGCGTAGCGGTGGGTACGTTACTATTTGAAGCTATCTGTATATATTGCAGCCCTTATAATTACCTGGATAGTCCCATTCACATAAAACAAATTTAACATTATTAACCATTCCTTTTATTGTACAAACCGATGAGAAATGATCCCCAGCGCATTTTATGCATTTGGGTTTTCTGCGGCAATACTAGTTTGTGTGGTCATATTGCTGGCAATTGGAATATTGTGGTATTTTGCGTTTTGGACCTAGTAGTTCGGTGACTTTAGGCTCAAGTTCTACGGTAAATATTGGCAAAGGTTTTTTAGTCGATCTTTGTTTAATGTTCCAGATATTTGTAACAGAATGTCCTTATTCAAGCAGCTGTGCTTTTATCTCATCTGTATCCATAAAAGGGGTGTATGTTTTTTAGAACAACCTTGAAATTTTGTTCACTTTTGGTTTTGTGAGTATAGAATTCGGTGTCCTTTTCTTTTAACAGTTTTACTGTTAGAAGGATAAGGATAGGTTTGGGGTGTATGCGGTTGAATTTTAACTTTATTATTCTGTAACACCTTTACTATATAGTTGTCACTAACATGTGCATTAAGTAAATTTATTAGTAATTTATTATACAACCCGTATGTTGGCCACCTTGTCTACAAATATAGGAGATGGTCTGCGCTCTCTGGAGGTTTCTTTTACAGGGGTAGGTATCCTTGTCCACTTATAATTCAGTAAAACTGTTTGAAGTTTCTATTGTCTGAAAAAGCCAATAAGAGTTTAATTTTATTTATTTGCACCTGTTTAGCATTTCTGGACTAAGTCTGGGGCGCTTCTTATTTGTTATTTCAGTCCAAATATCCACTCTGTTCGCTATTCTCACATGTGGTAGCCCAGCGAGTGATATCAGGTTGGTAAGTTGCTCAGAGAATTTTATACTAATGGATGAGAATTTTATACTGGTACAGACAACAAATACAGCAAACAAATATAATCAGCTAGCAGATATAGCTGATGATCAATTAAACTCATAGCAACCCTTAGCCAGCTTACATTTGAAAATCTTGTACAGCATATTAACTATATAAGCTGCTTCTGTTAAATAATATTTTGGTAATCACTCAAAGAGTAAGCGAAAAATTAATTTTGTGTTGCATATAAAAAAGCAAAAAAAAATAAAAGCTGTGTCGTGCGCGAAATGGGCACAATACCTTACTAAGATTATTTAAATGATTTAGTCTCTGGGTGAATGTGTTTATTTGGGTAAGTTTTATTTATAGAAGAGTAAATTAATTACAACTATTAATATTCTTGTAAATCCAGCGTTTCGTAACTTCTTTATCGATTGCTTCTAACTTGTAAATTTTTGAAATTTGAGTGTTTGTTAATAATTACCTATAACATTGAAAAAATGACGCTGACATCGCAACACAAAAAGAAAACTAGGAACAATTTGACATGCCCGCTAAGGTCTTGGTAACAAACACGGTAGTGCCCCTGATGTAAAAGGTGCAGGTTTGTGTCCTGCCTGACACCCGAGACAAATGATTTTTACTCTCAACGCACACTCTCTACGCATAAAACTGGAGAGTATGCGTTAATTTGGTGAAACGGTGAATAATTATTAAGAGACTACAATTAATTTGGCTTGCGTCTTTATTTTTTAAATTTCATCAACAATGCATCTCTGCCATTAAGGTGAGGGATTTCCTAGACTACATTTTATGCTCGTCTTTTCCGCAAAGATGTCAGTGGGTCGTCAACCTTGTAACCTGAGAATGTATCATACATTACGTAGTGATATTATTGCGTCTCCCAGCCTTCACACTGAATCTTACACAGCTTTCTCTTTCCAGCCTTCCGGCTAGGTGAGAATTTTGTTCGATAGTGGGCAAGTATGGTCAGCAGTGCTCCCGTCGAGAAGCTACGCTCTGCGGTTGCCACTACGCTTGCCCAGCGCATTTATGTGCAAATTCCCTATTTATTGGGTTAAAGTTTTTTCAAAAGAGGCTGCAAGCAGCAATGCAAGTTTATCTTGGTGACGAATAAAAATATGATTGTAGAGGCTGCAGGCCGTTTCTCATTAATAATAATGAGACCATTTCATATACATTGTTCCCGGCTTTTATTTAAGGCTTTCTATTGTGTTGTGAATACCAGAAATCTATGGTACCACGTTTGTAGTTTTTTAGCTTAACAAAAATCATTTTTCTCCAGCTCCAAAGCCCCAGTCGTACTCATGAGTATTTTGGAGCTGAAGCCTCCTTTTGTGATTTGGGAATTGTTTTAAGGTCAAGTTATCCGAGAAGATTACTAGTGTCTGCTTTAATCTGTTGCTATGACTACAGAGGTAGTCATATCGAAAGTAGTATATCTTGGTCATCATAATTGAAGGGTTAGGGTGGTATACTGGTCAGATTGCTTGAAAACTGGACAAGTTTTTACTACATACACGGCCCGATATAATTTTTATTCAGATGTTTGTTTAAATAATAAAGTAATAATTTTATTTAATTTAAGTTATATTCAATTCAACAAATTAATACAACACATAAAACATTACAAACATTTAACCAATTAATAATTAATGAAGTTTGTTAGGATTGGAACGTGCACATTTTTAATTCCTCCTAACTTTCACTTTTTGCCACGGTTCAACCTTCGCATTCGGGTTCCATCCTGTAAAAGTGATATCATAATGGGTTGGTTTCTTTAGCAATGATGTGGCATCTACATCTCTGACGTGTCTAGAGCCATAAACAGGTTCAGGTTTAATTGGCACAGGGTGCAAAGGTCGAAAAGGTCTAGGTATATATGGTGTATTAAAGGGACGGAATGGTTCCACTGTTCCGATTTCTCTCGTGTTTCGTCGATTGTAACCTGGATGAGTGGCACCAGTATCTCTGCTGCTGCTTGACGTGGAATGGCTGCCACCGCCGCGTTTCGCGCTGGGTGAGTCTACGCTGCGAGCGTACCGTCTGTTCGGGTCCAGATTGATGTCATCGATGTTGGGTGGCAGGTAGGGATGGTCGCCGGTTGCGGGCGCTCTTTGCACGTCGTCTCCTTGGTACAACCATAGCGGTTGGCTGCCATCAGTCGGTGCTGCTCTTCTCGCTCGATAAATTTTTGGTGGTGACGGTGGCTTGTATGGTCGTCTATAAACAGCGTGTACTGGTTTTTGACACGCAGTTTCTGCTATGAATGCGCATAGCACGAGACCCAGCAAAATTGTTGCTCCACGAAACATAATGTTGGATGTCTTAACATGAAGTGATATCGAAATAAAGTTGCGCGGTATATTTATACTAGTCTAAGAGGAAATGTAAGATGGAGGTACTTCCCTGAAACACATAAACAATCTTAAGCGTAAAGAGGGAAGCCCCTATACTATTATTCATTTGATACGTGCGTTGACGCGGATAAATTTTATCATTGTTTACATAATAAAAACAGTCGTATAAATAACTAATGTTATCTTAACTAAAGCAAGTTCAAATATTAAACGTACCTACTGTAAAATTGAAAACTGTATTATATATCCATACTTCTCAATATTTTAAATGCTTGAGTATGTCTGTCTGTTGTTTTTACCTTATTTGAACTAAACGGCTTTATGGATCTTACGGGACAGATTGCGCAGAAGGCAGTGATCTTATCATGCACGCCAAGGGCCGTGAGTTCGATATCCAACCAGGGTGAACTATTACAAGATAATATTTTAATTTGTTCCGTTTTAAATATGTATTTAAGTGATTATATCATTTGTTTAGATACTGTGGTATCTAAACAATCATGATATAAACACCTTTATATGGTTCTTATGATTATTTGGAATTACATCTAAGTAATTTTTATATGATGTTTAACATAGTTGTGATTTGATTGATAGAAAATGATATAAAGTAATTTTTATTTGAATTTTATTTAGTACAAAGAAATAAAAGTTATTTTTTACATTCAATTTTTACACTAGAAAAATGTATGTCTCGTCCTGTAGAACAGATTTCGATTCACACACGAAGATACAAGAGGTAGTTTAGAAATCTAATCATAATATAAGATGAATTTATCCTAAAGAAAAGTTTCTAGCTGTTGTATGATAAGCAGTCTAAAATATGTCATGTTTACGGCATATCGATTCCAAAAAAATGACATAGTTTGAATTTATACAATTTTTTGACTTGGCATCGCTCCTTTGTCTCTAACGATCTCAACCCTAATGATAAATACTGACTTGATTTGAATTTATTGGTTTGCTGTTCCCTATTCGGTAAGACGAATATTAATTACAAATACTAATTGTCTTATTACTAATTATTTAATACTAATACTAATTACTACACTTATATAATAAAGAGTAACAGTTATATTTATTTTTATGTTTAGCACAAATATAATCAAAAGGTGTTGGACAGATTTCGATAGTTCTTTCATCATTAAACCGCTACATTTTTCTTGAGTGACATAGGCTATATTTTTTAATAGAAAAAAGGAACCCAGCAATAATTTTAATAACGTTATCTATGGTATGAAAAAATGACATAAAATGACTTCCATTACATGCGTTGTGGAAACTATTAATGATAGAACATAAATAAGTTCTCCAATTTTAAAGAACATATTGCTATGTATAAAAAATCTTGCGGTACTATATGTCCAGCTTTTATTATAATGTCACTATAACTACATTTTTTTTACAGAAGTCTAAAATCCTATGTTATTCATATCTTTTTGTAAATCCTTGTCCGAATAAATTTATTTTTGTTTCAGACTGTTTTAGTAGCTGTAGATGACTTTTTGAAAGTTTAAAATTGGCAATTGCATTCAAAGGTTATTACGAATTAAAAACTGTTGCCGGGGTGTATTGTGTGCGAACTATGCTGCAAAACGGACATACGGCGTATAGTAGTACATAGTATGTAACTTAGAAGATATGGTGCACTATCTCTAAGAATACTTTTAAATTCGACAAGCTCGTCAGGTTTGCTTCTTCATGAACTAAAATTTAAACTAAATACTCCATTTTACTATTTAGAACACAGCAAAAAAAAAAGTAAACGAACAGTGTTTCTTCAGTATTAAGCTTAACTATGATTTAATTTAACAAATACAGTAAAGACTACTTCCTGTTAGTCAACCTATCTCGCACTAAAGCTGATAAATTCTTCGGGTGTTTTTTAGCCTATCATTTTGTTAGATTAGTCATGTAACCTCATAAGATTTTCGAATCTGGGATGATATAATATTTCTAAGACTACGTTTAGTAAAACTAAACGTAGTCTTTCGTCTTAATGTCAATTCATATATGTTTAACCAAAATATTTAAAACAATAGTCCGCCCGTGCGAAGCCACGACGGGCCGCTAGTAATAAATATATAAAAAATATCATTATCATATCAGCCATTAGGAATGCTGCATATAGGCCTTTGCTGGACATAGGCCTCCCCAAAAATGGGGATATTTTGCCCATAATTGCCGCACTGAGCAAACGTGGTAATCGCAGAGCGTAGTTTCACGACGGGGATGCTGCTGCCTATTCCCACCCTGTGCATTTCAATTTTGGATGAATATACCGCCATCTGTCCGTTCCGGTACCTCAATCACCTCTTATGACACCTGGAACACGGGGAGGTACTATTATACTCTACCGGTACCCCACGGCAATACTATAATCCAAAAATTTCGTGTCACCATTTTATTTGGTATGAACTGTTAGGCTTCTGAACCGAGTTTTGTTATCTTTGCTTACTGTGTATAGGTCTACCCTACTTGAGAGATAGGTGCTATAGCTCATGATATACATATAAGTATAGTTAAGAAAGGAAAACGTCTGTTGGGTTCGCTTGTATTTACATATAATCATACAACATCAAACCAAGAAAGCTCAAGTCAGTTATTTAGTAGTCAAATTATAATTCACAAATTGACAATTATACACAAATGATAACCATACCCATATAAGTAGATATTATAACAAAAATATACATAATAAATAGACAAGTATATATATATATATATATTATATATATATTATATATATTATTATATATATATATATTATTAGTCAAAACTTGGTCTTGCTTACTTACACAAAATGTGAGATTTGTGACTTCTAGGTGTACCTTCGAACTTTGGTAATCGGTAAGGAATCCAGTGACAAAATTATAGAACCTTAATTGGCCAATAATCCATTGTTTAATTTTTAACAGTATGCTAGTGTTTATGAAAACGTCATGACAATACATCTCCCCGACCAACACAAAATATAATTCTTCCACATAAAACAATCGATATTTGTGTCATATTTTGTAATAATCCTTGTGTTCCTTCTGTCGAAAATTCGTGAACAAAAATCTTCAATTGCGAAAAACAAAGTTTATCGATAGTCTAGCTAGGGTAACAAATAATCTACATTTTTATCCCGAAAACGTGGAACAGGTGGGATAGATGTGAATTTTATTTTTTTCTATGGAGTCGGCTTAAATTTTTGCGCAATTTAGCTGTAATAACAAGAGATTCTCAGGGATGAGATAGAAAGAAAAGACCTCGCGAACAAAGTCGCGGGCGGAATGCTAGCGAACCAGATTAGTGGTGATTTTATAGGTTGATAGTTTGATCTGTAGATTGGTGTACATGCTGACAAGCTTATAATTAAAAATATATGTTATTATTTTTTTGCATATATGTACCTCGAAGAAAAAAACATGATCATTATAGCAGCCGTAGGGCGTCTACAGTTGGACATATGCTTATCTCCACATACAAGGGAGTTTTAGCCATAATTGCCGTTGTGGCGATGATATAGTATGGATTTAGTAGAGAAATCATAAATATAATACTTAAAAACTTCTTCTACACCCAGACACAGAACAAACACAAATATTCAAATCAAGTATGACTCATGGAACGGGATTAGGTTTTCTAAATATTAAAGAGTGAAACGAAGTGAAGTAATTGGTCTCAGAATAAAATAAGTCCTTTTGGTGGCTTTCCAAAGAACCAATACTATAATATTATATCTGTAATCAAACCAGTCTAAATTGTTATCAGACCTTTACACTACCTGTATGCAAAAAAATATCCCACGGAAGCTGTCTATGCCTTTCTTTGACTAATAAACTAACACTGCCTAAATAACGATTTCTTTTAGATCAGTAACTACTAGATTAAAAATACACTTTCTTATTTCTATTATAGTTATAGGTTATTTACTAGGATTCAAGTAATCGATGCAAAATAAAGATTTCTTTAGCTATTCAGTTATGTTAAAGTAAGAAACAGACAAACACTACCGAATTCATAATATTAGTACTTATATGAAATCCAATATATTACAAAAACGAATTGTTGAGCCCGTATAAATATTGAGAAAATAAATTGACAAGTACTTACAAGTTAATGTTATCTATTGATTACAAGCGCGGGACGGGAGTATACCGCGTTACACGCTACACAGGTGAACTGCATAAAAATTCATACCGACTCTATAAATCAAAATAAAAGTGAGATAAATCCCACGGGAACACGTTTTCGAGTTAAAATGTAAATTATTTGGTACTCTAGATTACTCTATCTTTGCCAAATTACATCCAGATTGGATCAGCCGTTCCGGCGAGAAAGAGTAACAAACTCTACACATCCATACCCACAAACTTTCACGTTTTGTAATATGAGGAAGGAGTAGTTATTAGAGATATACCTTTAGCATACAATCAATATATTTGGTACAACAATGCATTTAGGAGGTTCTTTCGCTTGCTGCGCCACTTTAGCGAGTCATCCATAATTGTCGAGACGCGCACTGATAGTGTTAAACACTTTTATTATTTATTGTTCAGACGGGAATGGAAACCGCGGGGCGCTGATAATATAAAATAAACCGAATTAATTCAAACGAAGCCGAGGTTAAAGTTAGGGGTTTAAATTGTGTATATTTAAATAAACTTAATTATTTTATGTAACTCATTTAATCATCATATCAGTTCAAAAGGTTTATTTCGACTTAAAAATTATGTTTTTCTACTTGTTCATCGTTTGGGTAAATTAATATTTTGGTTACATACAATATAGTATAATAACGAATTTTCTTCTTCATCATTTCATAACTTAGTATTTATGAAAAGGGATGGGTCTTGGTGCTGGGTATGTGGGTCGATATGGCACCGGTAACGGTTTATTTGGTTGAAAAGGGCTTAAAGGATCAGATATTCTGATGTCTCTCGCGTTGCGGCGATTGTATCTTGGATGAGTGGCACCAGTATCTCTGCTGCTGCTTGACGTGGAATGGCTGTCACCGCCGCGTTTCGCGCTGGGCGAGTCTACGCTGCGAGCGTACCGTCTGTTCGGGTCCAGGTTGATGTCATCGATGTTGGGCGGCAGGTAGGGATGGTCGCCGGTCGCGGGCGCTCTTTGCATGTCGTCTCCTTGGTACAACCATAGCGGTTGACTGCCATCAGTCGGTGCTGCTCTTCTCGCTCGATAAATTTTTGGTGGTGACGTTGGCATGTATGGTCTTCTATATAAAGCGTTTACTGGTTTTTGACCAGTAGTTTCTACTATGAGGATACATAGCACTAAGCTCAAAAAAGCAAGAATACCTCGTAACATGGTTGTGTGTCCAAGATCTCGTACCGAATGCTAACTAGACTGTCATCTATACATATTTATACTGGTTGAAGAGGTAATGGAAAACTTGGGTACTTCCCGGAAACAAATGAACGGACAATAAAACCACAAATAGAATCCTTAAACTTATTATTCACATTGATATAATACAGATAATGAATATAATTTATACAACAAATATAATGAAAAAAATGTGAATGTGGTTTTACCTACTTTATTGTCTATATTAAATCCTATATACAAATAAAACTGAAATAACTTATATTGAACCAAGAATGTTGCTATAGGTACACAATATTTTTTATAAAACTAGTATTCTAACTATATAATTATTTTCGATATCATTTATTTTGTAATTTCAAACAGTAGCTTAATAATAAATGCATATTGTAAAATGTATGTGTACGGCAAGAAAAAAATGGTCGCTCTTTGTTGCAGCCATTATTCTAAAAGATAGGTTAGTTAATAATACCAGTAGTTATTTAAGCTATTATAATAACTAGGGTTTCAATCCATAAAAGTAACAACTCACTCAATTAAATAATATAAACAATAATTAATGAAATAGAGTTTCACCAAGTACGATTCAGTATCTAAGTTGATAAATCTTATTTTTTTTAAATTTTTTATTATTATATAAAATGGTATTGTTATCCACATATATAACGTATTAAGTCAATGTTATTACAAGTGTTTGAATGTGAGAGATAAAATAAAGTTATATTTGATAGTTTATTGTTAAAAATGCGTTTATAATTTAACTAAACTTTTGGACTGTTTACTAATAATAATATAATTGCAGTCACAGCAATGTGACTGTGTTGTGCGAGCTCGTTATATTGATGGTAATTAATATAACTTCACTTTGATTGATCGGCTTCAAATTGATGAATTGAAACAAATTAAGAAATTACCAGTCACGTGCAGCAATTTTCAGTGACGTTTTTGGACTTTAATTTTGAGGAATAGCTAATAATATTAATAAGAATAAACCATCACGCAAAGTGTCTATTTTGATTATTAGGTTGGAGTACTGGTGAATCCCAATACAGTTTACAACTCGTGCGTGGAAAAGAATATTTAGAATTAAGTTAAATTAAGAAACAAAAGTATAATATATATATTATTTATTATTAATTACTACATACATTTTTAGAGCAATATTGAATTGGATGTGAACGTGTTATTTCTCATAGTGTCTCTACTAGAAGCATTGTATATTTTGATGAAACAAATGAGTATATAGACTAACATTCCGTTTAAAATTCTTTAGGCAATTCTGGCTGTATCACTTTGCAGTTATTTTAATATATATGTAGGTATTATAAATGCAAAGTGCATCTGTCTGTCTGTTTCCTCCGCCTACCGCATAATCGGTGAAGTGATTTTGATGAAACTTGACAGGAACATTGCCTGAACTTGAAGAAAGGTCATATTATAATCATCACCATCATATCAGCTTTAGAAAGTCAATTGCTGGCAATAAGACTCCCCAAGACAAGGGGATTTTGCCTATAGTTGCCGCGCTGGTAGG
Organism: Heortia vitessoides; assembly: GCA_020976665.1. Taxonomy (NCBI): domain Eukaryota; kingdom Metazoa; phylum Arthropoda; class Insecta; order Lepidoptera; family Crambidae; genus Heortia; species Heortia vitessoides. The sequence continues at coordinate 12,453,912 of JACJUM010003085.1, read as the reverse complement.
CGTGGTGGCAATCGCAGAACACAACTTTGCAACTAGGATGCTGTTGCCCAACCTCACCTTATAGTATTTTAATTGTGTTGTTTCGGATGGATGTACCGCTATCTGTCGGTTCCGATACCTTAGTCGCCTCTTATGACACCTGGTACAGGGGGAGGTACTATTCTACTCTTCCGGTACCCCACGGCTTGAAAGGACATATATAACTATAAATTCTGTAAAAATTCCCAAGGCTTCCTTAATATAAAGTGAAGTACTGGCAGTCAACCGCTGTTATGATTATGTAATTGGGTGCTGCTTTTTGTCTTACTAATTTGTGCACTGGAGGGCTCACGGCCATATTGTAAGGAATAAGCAAATTACTACGGGATTCCCGCCACGTAATCTCGCGGTCCGGTGCAGGTGTGCTCTCGATTCAATATTAACGCTGCAGTACGTGACGCGCGCCGCCGACCAAAATTGTTCCTATTGCGTCACAAATTCAGACCTAGATGTCAAAAGCAGACTCCCGAATCCATTTATGATCTCGAAGTTATGACGGTGTTGACCGCTAATTGGTATTTATGAGAGTGCGGAACTATTTATGCAAAACAAAGGTATACAAAGTCATTGGATCATTAAAATATGTGAGTTTTGGTATTTATTATAAAACAGAAAATGCTTATAATGAATTAGATGGTTCCTATATTTTTTTAGCTAGGACTAGCTGTAGCTTGCCCTGTGCCATCAAATACTATTCTTAGTATCTTCCTCTGTACTAGGAGTCGTAAGAGATGACTGAGGTGCCACCTGAGTATTAATTATGTCTTACATATATAATTGTATAACTGTCATATATATAATAAGGAAAAATAATAAAAACTTCTCTTTCGAGATTAACAAGAGCATCACCAAATAAAAATCTTAAGAAATTTTCTTCTACACAAATGTTCTTGCATTGAAAATTGAAGTTGTTTAAAATATTCTAAAAATAAGTATTAAAAAATACCACAGAAGTTGTAAAAGATTTGCACATGACACATGAGCCACCGGACCCAAATACGCTATAATTTCTAAAGATATGCATTTATGCATGCATGTAGAACAGCTACTAAGTTTATAACTATTAAGTTCATATACGCTTAAAAATTACTTTAAACGCTTAAAGTTTACTCAATCATTTATATTCAGAAAATGTTTACATAAAACATTAATGAGATTCGAAATTATGTACATACTTCACGCCTGCGGTCTATCGAAGTAGGCAGAGACTAGAGATCTCCACTTAGACACTTAGAGATCTTAGCATACCTCTCGCTTCTTTTACTCGCATTAGTCCTTTCATACAGCTCACTTATCCTTAGTACTTCTGAATTTTTTGGCCCTTCTTTAAAACCTTCATGGTCGCCTTGGTCGTCTAATACCAACTCTTCTATTTACTTCTGCTCTATATATTTGTTGAGTCGTTCTACTTTCATCCATCATTTCTACACCCTTTTATTTAAAATTACCATTTTAATTGCGAAGTTTGGAGTTTAATCGTTCTGTGGCATAATAATTTGGCTTGTGAAATGCATAGAGGGAAGACGTGGGTGTAATTTGGTTTTAGGTAAGGTGCTATAATAATAGCGTAATAACGCTGACTATAATAACTAGAAGCTAGCTTGTTACATTGTGCTAGTGTATTTAGAAAACAAGCCAGAATAACAGTAGACTATGAGTAGAAAAATTTCCTCGGGGTTTTTACACGTTCCAATAATTGCGTCAGAATTTCAACACGGTAAATCAATGTTGATAAATCATTTATGTTCCGCGCGTTACAAACGCTTCTGATTCTTTTCGATGCACTAATCCAGGATATTTGCCAATAAAATGTTACAAGTACTTAAAAGTACAAGTACTTTGAAATACTTTTCGTGTAAATAACCTTTCGTCTATTATGTTTTTGCGATTACACTGGAGGAATCTAATTACGTCAGAAGTTCTAATAAATTACCAAATCCTTATTTCGGCGTCAAACTAGAAAATATTGTTAATTAAAAGGCAATCTCGATCTGAATATTTTATTTACTTTTAATAAGAGGTAGCCTCTTTAAAGTATGTACTCACCTAATCGATCCATTCTTTGCTTTAAGATAACAAATAGCGCTCTGCTGTGAGGTACCGGCGGAGTAAAATAGCACCTCCTATTGTATCGACAGGTGGCGGTATATTCATTCGAAACAGTGCAGCTCAAATGCACAGGGGATGGGCAGCAGTTTCCCCGTCGCAAAAGCTACGCTCTGCGATTGCCAATACGCTTGCCCAGCGCGGCAATTATGGGCAAAAAACCTTCTTTCATGAAGAGGCATATGTGCAGCAATGACTTTCAATATCTAGCATGATGGCGATAGCGCTCTGCGGTTTCACTTGCGTAATTACCTTTTTTTGTGAGAATCTGGGTATAGGTAATATAAGTTATTTGCTAATAATGTTACTTTCCATCATCACAATAGTTTTTGAATTACGTTCAGAGTTTGTGAGTTTATTTATTAAAAATCTTGATTACATTGTTTCATTTTACGGATTTCTATTATTCTATTTGCGTAATATTTTTAGAAATGATCACTACTTGAGCGATTTAAAAAAATATTATATATTCTTGAGTTAAATCGTAGCAAAGAAACAATAAAGTCTTTCCCCTTCATAATATTCGCATATTTCTTGCTACATGAGCCTAATTTGGTACTTTTTTGGTACTTAACATATCAAAACGCATTCGCCAGCAAAAAGAACAAAGACCCCTCCCGTATACATAACACGCCACGTTACAAATAGGAGGAAATTTAAAAGGGTCATAAAAAGTTTCCCCAATCCCACATATCAGATTCCCGCGCCAACTGTACGGGGATTGTCACAAGAGACGAAATTAAACTCATATTTCAAAGCCTCAAGATGGCCCAAGTCGCGCGCCGGAGCCCATTTACGTAAAAATACCCTCTGATTACGTCGTATAAGAAATCAGACGAAATATTTTGTGAATTTCACTTTGCTCCACCTGTTTAAGGTACTTACCAAGCCTATTAAGCAGTCTTGTCGAGAATTAGGTTATTAGATTTTATCCACAGATGCCTTGTAATACTACCCTCAAGATAAACATACCATGGGATACCTAACATAAAAATTTGTCCCATAAATATATATATTGGATTGCAGCGAGTATCTATATATATATATATATATTAACGTAATATATATACACGTAAAGGTCTAGATCGACTTGGATCATTATTTTATTGTTGTGTTTGTAATTATCAGATATTGTTACACCAGGAACGCCAAAGGTTTTTATGCCGTTGATGCAAAAATTAGTTCATAAATGCTTTCGAAATAACCTAGTAGTAGATCTGCATCCGTGGTAAGTCGCTTTAAGCACTTGTGTTACAGACGCAATACAACAAACGAATATACAAATATTCTACTTAACAAACAAATATACTACTTAATTACTATATGTATTTAAGTAGTATATTTGTGTAAGTACTCGTATTTAACACCCAGACATAGAACTAACACTAATATAATCATATTAATATTTGCTCTGGGTAGGGATCGAACCCACGATCCCTGGCGCACAAGATAGGATCGCTACCATCTGCGCCATCGGGCTCGTCAATATATATGACAGAACAGAACATTTTTATAATAACAGTTCCTTATTTAGTTTGAGCACATGTCATTTTAATTTAACTATAATTCAGATAACGATTCTAAATAAAAATTTGTAACCACCAAAAATTAGTATACTTCGATATTTTGTTTGTGTTGATAGTTGTGTGGGAATAAGATTTCGAAGTTATCATAACAGTAGGGGGATAACTTTAAAGTAAGTACGTTTCTTAATCAGAACAAAGGTCGCGGTTACTGTTTGCTCGTTTGCGGTTAATTCGAGCCGTCACGTGCTACCTCTGTGATTGCGATAATATTGTTAATGATTATTTGTTTATTTACATTTAATTGTATACATAAAGTAAATTTAGCGTCTCCCGCGCAACAGAACCATTGAAACAATTTATAATATTCTTATTCTAAAATAAAATAAAATTTTACGTTTGCTTGATCGTCGGTCCAATAGTAAACTAGCCAATCTGCAATGTTGACAGTTTCAACTTACGTTAGAGATACGAACATTAATAATTTTCAAATATTTACTTGGTGTATTGTAAAGTCCTGTATCAGTTACATTTTTAATCGATGAACAGAATAGCTATTCAATATTATTATATATATTGCATATCTACAAAATATACAGTTAGTGCAAAAGTAATTACCAAAACAAAAAAAACTATTACTTACAATGTTTAGTACTGTAATGTGAAGTTCAATACTCAGTACTCTTTGAACCAAGGTAGAATCTTTTCCTTAAGCTAGTATAACACGGTATTTATTAGTACAATAAACAAACAAAATATTATAAATCTTTAAGACGTATCGATATCAAGAAGCCTTAAAATGTTTCAACGAATTTAGTAACATTCTCGCAACAAATACAACAGCCAAATTGATCTTGGCGTTAGTGTCGAGAACCATCCGAACTGGTATAAGTCGACACTTTTCGAATCCGTACTTTACAAGCCTGATGTCGCAACACGCTCATTAAAGTTAAATCATTCGAGCTCACAGCCGATTTTGTAGCACGTCCTGAATTAGAGCTGGGACTGCTCTGAATATGCAAAGAAAATAGTAAAATGTTTCAAAAGAGTTCTTAACATCCTAGTGAATAAACCAACTTCGCCACTGTGACAGAATTTTGTATACTTAATTTATTCACTTATTAAACAATCCGGTAACATCTTTATTATTTGAAATATGTAAACACTAGAAACTACTATTAGTTTGGTGAGGTACCGGCAGAGTAGAATACAACCTCCCCTTGTACCAGGTGTCGTAAGAGGAGACAAAGGTACCAGAACCGATAGATATACATTCGATAGTCGGTATATCCATTCGAAACAGTGCAGCTCAAATGCGCATCACGGATTTAGATAGCTTCAATTTGTATCAAAGTACTGGAAGGTGTTTTCCAACATTACCAAGATTCGAGAAATTTAGCAATTTTTTTTTCTTCAACAAGGGAATTCCTTCGTCCAAAGCTGCTTATCTATAATTCGTGAACATAAATCTATCGGCGCATTTATTTATTTATCACAATACAAATGGCGTCTGATTGCAAACGCTACTTGCATTGCAATTTAAAAACGTAATCTAACTGTTTACATGTCGTGGTATACTGTTGTTATGTAACCTAGCGATATCATCAGCAAAAATGAACATAATTATTGGCAATAAATATATTCTATTCTATTAATTGTAATAACTATTTTTGTAAAGTGATGTAATTAGTCATTTACATATTTGCCAACGGCATATCGATATACAGATGATGATGTGTGTAGGTTAGAAGATAGCAAAGTGTTGAGTAATAAGATGGTAGAGGATGCTACAAGTTAATTATTAAGGTGAAAATAATACTAAACATAGTTCTGGCTACTGCAAAATATGTGAAATTTTACAGTTACACTTTTAAGATGTTTTTAAACGAAATAAACTGAGCAAAAAACCCGTAAAAAGTAGTTTTATGAACGTGTGGAAATGTTACATTGTATATATTAATAAAATAGAGTGCAGTGACATTACGCTGCATATTAAAAACGTTGGCAACCTCGTGTGTATGTGTTTGTTTTAGAAAATTGAAAAAAAGTCCCATTTGTGCCGAAATCGACGGACAAACAAGGGTCGAGCCGAGCCGTTCTCTGTCGTTTGTATATTTAAAGGCGATTACAGAAGCTCGATGCTCAAGTCGCAATGCGCGCTCATTAAAGTTAGATCCTGCACCTACACTTACACCCGCCTTTATAGCACGGCCTAAATTGGCCTCAGGGCTGTCACCATTCTACATACTATATAATTAGGGTTTAAGTTATCAAATGTCATTTATTAAAAAAGACCACAATAAAATTTAAAGATGTCTCCGAACTGTGAAAAATATTCTCGTTAGAATTTTGCTAATTAAGTCACAGACATCAATTAATGGAGATAAAGAGTTAAAAAATGTGTTCAATTACGCTTATTGTTATGCCAGAAAACTAGAGATGATTTCATGCATTAGGAAATATAATCATCATACCAGCCGTTGGAAGACCACGGCTGGACATAGGCCTCCTCAAGAATGGGGGAATTTTACCCATAATTACCGCACTGAGCAAGCGAGTTAGCAATTCCACTCTGTGCATTTATGCTGCACTATTCTGGATAGATATACCGCCATCAGTCGGTTCCGGTACCTTAGTCGCCACTTACGACAATTGACATAAATAGCAATATTTTAAGATAAAAAAGGGTAAAGGTCGGCTTATTTAACATATCTTTAGGTTATTTGTACATGTACACTACTATTATAAAGAGTGTATGTTTAATTTGTATTAATGTATTTTTGTATGTTTGGAATAAATAAACTCAAAAACTACTGGACGTATTTAATAATTCTTTCACGTTTAGTACACTACATTGTTCCTGAGGAATATAAGCAATATTTTTACTAAAAAAAGTAAGGGATCCCTGCTATAATATCAACAACTGCCATAAAATGACCTCATCGCATGCGCTGCAGATGGGTTCCATTGTGGATACTTATATCCACATTGAATTTTCAAAACTATGATCAGTTTTAGCCAATCCATCAATGTTTAATTGAAATTATTAAAACAATTGTCCACCTGTACAAATCTAGGGACGCTAGTGTTATGTATTGTTATATCTTTCCTATGAGAAAAAAAAGGATCTTTAACCATATATTATGCCATGTGATGATACAATACGACAATGTAAATGTAACAAATATAAAATGCGTTTAGCTTATTGTGTTGTATGTATTTTCATCTGTATCTATGTAACCTATATATTTGTATATTAGCAAGTATTTTTATTCGAATAGAAAGTTGGCAGCCCTGATATCTGATGACGGACTTTAACTGTGTATCCAAGGAAATAACACACGATAAAATAAATTCTTAACAACACAGCGAGCGTAAGGTACGTCGTTAAAGTTTAATGTAATTTATTTTCCAACAACGCGGCCTTGAAAAGCATTCTGTGCAATTTCAATTTTAATTATTTGTACATAAAAGATGAACAAGGTAATGGTGTTAAAGGCAGATCGCTTAACGTAGTACGTTTGCACATTGTGCTCGGTGAAACTGGCCTGTATATTACAAAATTGAAAGGAAATCCCCGCAGTGCCTCGAGTTTTCAACGTATTTAGCTGTATAGAGACTTGTTATTATAGAATGGCGAATTGTACTCTTTGTTTGTGACCTATATTATTTTCTTGAAGCTGGGTTACGCAATTTTGAGTGTTATGTTTTTAAAAAAGTGATCTAACGAAAGTACTTTTTTATATAAAGTTGTCAGAAGATAATATATTTTGTAGTTTATAAAATGACACTTACTTTGATTAATTGACTTATAAATGTAGGTATGCTAAAATAGTACTAAGCGGAGGTCCATAATCCTCGCCTTGCCTACGTTATGTATGTACATATGTAGTTGAATACCTATATAAAGAATTATGCCGGTGGATAGTCATTATATCATGCTACATATTCGTTCATACATATTTACACATATTTCCCATAATAACGCAAAGAGTATTTGTTTAGGCCCAATATAAAAATAAGATTTATTTATATATTAGGATGCCAACAGCAATTTAATTACAGGAAAAAATAAAGTTAGGAGAAGGCTAATTAAGAGTCCTCACAAATAACATTGAGTAGAGCATTTTAGTACCAACCTCAAAATATATTTTGTGTTAACAACTAATAGAAAAATCAACTTAAAAGTTAATCTTTATATACAAAGGAATAAGCTGATTGACTGACTGATATACAAGTATCACGAACGCAATTATGGTTAGAAACTTGCAATTTTGTACAGGGGTTCCTTTTGTAACGTAGGGGAACATTAAGAAAGAAGTTATTAAAATTTACCCCCTAAGGAGAGATTTTAAACGGGGGTTCAAAATTAGTATGAAACTGCCGTTTTTGAAGTAAAGTTCAGTACAAAGGTTATTTATTAAAATCCGGGTCAAGGTCAGAAAAATTCAGTATTCCGTAGGCCACTTATTGAGAAAAAAAACATAAATAATAAATTTCCACAACATTTCATACGTTGACCTGACTCTGTGGTAACTCGCTTTAAATACTTGTGTTATGGAAGTCAGACAACACAGGTATCACAAAAATTATCTTAAATACATATATTTAACAGCCAGACACAGAAAAAACATAAATATCATCATATAATTATTTGCTCTGAGTGGGAATCGAACCCACAACCCCTGGCACATAAGATAGGGTCACTATGATCTGCGCCATCGGGCCCGTCGTAAACTATCCTATCTCTAAAATTGGATCAAACTGTATACAGAAAGCAAAAGAAGTTCATCCTGGACAAACGCCGTGATATGTTATTTTTTTATTTACATTTAATGCATCTACTAAATAGAAAGTCGTTTCACAATTATTTTTCTTCAATGAATGAGAGACTTTTTAATTTTGATGTATAAAATTTTCTACAAATAACAGTAGCAAACAATTAGTTTAGTTTTCCCGATCAAAGCCACGGCTAAAAACTCACAATAGCGACCGTGTTTTAGTTTTTATTGTTCGCACAATACGAGTACATCTCTATGCAAACTTCAATACTAACATTGTGCGGTGAACATTTTAATGTTGCGTTACAATTGTTCACTTATGAATGCAAGTAGCGGCTACCGAGTTAAAAACGCCATACCGGAGGTTTACGGTCGAGTCGAGGCCGGCCATTGTAGCTCTCGTAATTAAATTCTGTATAATGAAAATTCTATTCTCGCATGAAATATTGCCGAGGCTTTTTTTAAGGAGGTTTATTTATAAAAATGTCTTTGCCTATGGAGAATTTTAATACTTTATGTAAGAAACTTTGAAATTGATTTTAATTATGGTTAAATATGTATTCTGAGTAGTAATAATAATGTTACCAGAAACCTTTAATTTGTTAATCCGGAATCCATGCTAAGCATAAGGCTGAGTAGAATAATACCTCCCCCTGTACCAGGTGTCGTAGGGGGCGAATAAGGTACTAGAACCGATATATCCATGCAAAAAAGTAAGCTCAAATGTACAGGGTGGGGATGGGCGGCAGCTTACTCGTCGCGGAAGCTGCGTTCTGCGATTTCCAACACGCTCACCCAGCGCGGCAATTATGGGAAAAATTCCCCACTTCTAATGGCTGTAAAGATGATGATAATGTTTTTTCTACTAAATTACGATGTAATTGTCTGTGAATGCAAACTTTAGAGGTGAACTACTTTGTTTCTAGGTGTAATTATACGCCGTTATTATTTGGCTGTGAACTATATATTACGAGAATAAACAGAGGTGAAAATGTAATTTGGCGTATTAGACTAAATCAGAGAATTACTAATTTTTTACGTATAGAAAACCGAGTGCTTTGTTAATAAAATACTTACACGGCGTAGTTAACGACCAGAAGTCGATTAAATTTAGCATGACCTTAACCTAGTATATAGTCCTAAGGAAGAAAATAGGTTAATTTTTCTATGAAACGAAAAGTCAACAAACAGGACTTAATACGAAGTGTTTTATACGCAGCTTAAGTCGCTAATGACAATTTAGTTCTGATACGAAGTGTATGAAAGTAAGGCAGTGTTTGCTGAACACTGCGTTAAATTTTCAAATATATATATAACATTCTCAACTGTTCTCATACATTACAGGAGACGAATAGGCTTCCATGTTTTGTTATTTTACGCTCCTAGCCTGCGGGCAAAAAATTTAATGTGCCATTTTGTTTGTTGTGCTGGACTCGAGTGGTAATACATGCTTGCAATGTTTATTGCTTTGTGTCATTTGCATGACATTAGCTTTGAGAATATTCTGATTTAGCTCTCAAAATCAGAAAAGAACAGGTGCGTAATACCATAGGAAAAAAGACATGCGTCAGAACTTAAAACAGGTTTTTTTAAGTATCATGTCAAAAAACAAGTGAAACAATGTTATAAACACTTTATGTTGTTTATTTTTAACTTTACAGTTTATACTTAATGTTTCCGTTATTTTTTCATTATTTGTTATTATTTATTATACTAAATACAAATAAACATGTTGCAGTTAAAACTCATAACCGGTCAAAAGCTTTTGGCTGAAAGAGTGTTCAAAACTGTATATCGGTGATATCGGTGAAAACTTTTTTAGCGTTGTCAAAAGTAGTTTAGAAGGATGAAGATGGGGTAATTGGCACACACCAGACCACCTAACAACGGCGGTATGGTCAATGTAACTCCGTCTAGAAACTTTATGTAATTATTTGATTTTAATTAAATGCGGGGGCTTTATAATTAAATTATCATACTCCAGCTTGAGTATAGACGATAAATTAAATGGGAAGCGCAAAACGGAATATATAATAAACCTTTTTTCGGTTTGTATAATTAAAGCTGGTATAATGAATACACTCACTGCATAGAAAAGATTGCGCTTCGTTACGTAGCCACAAACGGCGGCGCCGGCGAGACAGACCACGCTTATATAGTTCTCTGCGTTTAATAATAAATGCAGTATTTACATGTAAAACTAGCTTTCTGACTGCGACTTTGATCGTGAGGGATTTACTTTATATCTTGTTGATACGGAAAGAAGTTTATGTCGCATCTTGACAGCTGAACTATGCAAAGAGTCGTCCTGATTCCATAGACGAAAATAAATACAAGAACTGTTGAGAACGAGATATGTTTTCAGGCCAAAAAGTAGCCTATGTTATATATGTATATATGTTTTTCGGCGTGAATGAGTAATAAATATTTATCAATACATATATATGTGTTTCCATTACTGTGTTTTATTTTGTAGGGTGAGAGAGGTATATAAGTCATAAGGTTGGTAACTTCCTAATGATACCACTTGAGGATATCCTTATGATGATACTCGCGTCTATAGACTGGCATTTACTCGTTTAAAAACAAGCATACGCGCGCCGTATGCTTATTAATTGCCTTAGGCATATATAAAAAAAATATAAGTAATAAGCTATGTTGGCAATTTAATTAATATTTATATAAACAAATTCGTAATGATATACTTGTGTTATGGTTTTCACACATTAATAGAAACACTCATTATAAATTTTCACATTTATTTCTGTTCTAGGTGAGGATGGATAAAAAACAGTTTTCAGTGTTTTTGAATTTTTACCCGTATGGGTATTAATTTTACGCGAATGCAGTCGTTGGACAACAGTTCGTACAACTAAATCTACGAGCACTAACATGGTCTCTAACTTATTTGTTAAAATGGGTACTATGGGCACTGCCTAAATCATTTTATCTTTGTAACAAACCCCTACCAGCTGAAATTCAAGCACGAGTCTCATAAACCGATACCGAGTTTCGCACTTATGTCCACCAAAGCTGTCAAAACAAAAAAACAAATCGAAATTGTATCACGTATAGTAAGTAAATAAAGATCAGTACCAAATAAATGCTCGTTCGTTAATTTACACACAGATTTGGGGCAATAAATCACCACTTAACTCCAAAGTTGGGTGTTGCAGCTCCGGAAGTGTGCACTGCACTTAGCTAAGCTGCAGGGAACTTCCACACAACGTGCTGGAGCGGGGACACGGTATAAGTTTAGTCAAGATAGATAATAATGGCCACAAAAGTTTGTATTGGATATTTTGATATATTAATGTAATGCTGTAATGTAACATTTTATTACTGGCGAATGTGAACCGGCTTGGGCGAGGGACATGGTTTGCTAGTGGCGCCCCGCACCCACCCACTTAGTTCTCGTTTCCTTAAAAAAAGATAAATACAAAAGAAGCTGAAGATATTCCCTATAACATCTGCGAATTGTCAGGAGAAATCCCGTTAAATTAGTTTTTCCGTTTCATAGATTAGCCGAAACAAACAGATGGTCAGTATGACAAACCAACGCAAATAGTTGTATTTTTTTAAGTACCGTGTATTCTTTTATTTATATTTAATAAAAATATTCTGATTTGGGATTATATACATACACTTCAATTGTATTTATATACATGTATAGATCTTTATGTTCGATCTTTGTTTGTAGCGTGGTCATGCCGTTTTCAAAGAAGACTAATCTTCACCTGGAACTACCAATGTGATATTGACTTTTTTTTGGTTAAGGCCCATAAACCTATATGGTTTGCATGACCGCGAGATTTTCACACAACATCTCATACTTAACAGAGAAATTAGAAATATAATACTTAGATATATGTTTTAACATCCAAATACAGAAAAAATAATAACAAATACCCATTATATAAATGTAACTCCTGAGTGGGGATCAAACCGACGACCCCAAGGGGTCACAAGTGCACAAGTTAGATCACCACCATCTGCGCCATCGAGCCAGTCATCAGTCACCACTGTCATATTATTTTACTTCTTACTACTACTACTACTACTTACATTAGTACATTATTTCAAACCTATAAAATTTGTAAGGCCCCCAAGTTTGGGATTAAAAAAATAATAACTAAATGTTTTTAATAAATAATAAATGAATTTAATAAATTTAAAAAAAATTAAATGTAACAGACAGAAAGAGTGACGCTGCATTTTTAAATATTACTCGGAAGTAAATTAAGTAATAACCATTCGCTTTAATTAAAAATTCATAACTTGTCGCTGAAGCATAGTTTTATTTTGCAGTTTAAATTACGCCTAATATACTTGCACTTTGTTCAGTAGAACAGTACCGTCCTCTCCACCAGGTGTCGTTAGAGGTGACTGTGCAACTGGAACCGCAGATGCTAGTATACCCATCCGAAATAGCGTGGCTTCAATGCGTCATATTGTTTGACGAAATCTCTTGCAAAAATAATAGACGGTCTAATAAAACTACTACTCTAATCTCATTAAAAACGATTGAGTAGGGTTACCGAAATGACGAACAAAAAATGTAAAGAGTTAAAAATGTTTTAAGGTCGTAAAAGTAGTTTAATATTTGTGTAGTGAACGTTTAAATGTTAGTAAATATTTAATAGACATTCTAGAAATACACCAGCTATACGAATCTATTCAACCACCAATAGGTAAAGTTTGGATCAGTCCAAAAAAGGAGGTTCTTAGGTACCTCCTTTTTTGTCTATACCCAACCCAAAAGTTCCGGTTAAAATTAAAGTATTGTTCTATCAAAAATTTATACGATTGTTTTATTTCACTAAACTGTTCCGTTATTGCTCACTTAATTTTATCCTTCTTAGCTTAAAACTTTCTACTTTGTTCCTGTTTTCGTACCCTGACAACTAAGTTCCCACAACTCTTCAAAGTAGTCAGCCGTCGCGTCTTCTGGCGTAGTCCCTTATTAAGAGTTCAGTGGAACCAACTACAAAGTGCAAACGCACGTGCTTCGAATGAGGGATTGCTCGATCTGAATTGTCTGTCTGGGTGAATCACCAGAGCGAAGTACTGGTACACCATTTTAAGAAATTATACCCTTAATTAAAGGTATATCATTTAAATATTACTTACGTTATAAAATCGTTATACACGGGTTATTAAACCGTTTATATCTTGTTATTCATATTTCATGTCAACATTTTTACTCGACACTACCGCTCTCAAGAGTAAATAATTGAAATAAATCACAAAGTTTTGTTTTTCACTCTTATTGACGATTTTTGATTACCATATCATGGTGGGGATGGGCAGCACCATCCCCGTCACGAAAGCTGTGCTCTGCGATTACCAACACGCTTGCTCAGCGCGACAATAATTGCCGGCAATATTCTTCCTTCCTTGAGGAGGCCTATGTTCAGCAGTGGATTTTCAATAGCTGTAATGATAAATCGAAAAATTAAAACGATATTTACAGCGTTTAAAAGACTTTGATAATGTTTTTTTACGAACAGTGTACGCATAAATATGTCGAAATATTATTACTGTCGTTACCAAGAATTGAAAAACCTATAACATATTTTTCTACTATTTCTATATAGTTATATTGTTATTAATGAACTTGCGAAAACAAGTTTAGGCAATTAGATCTCCGTATAATTTATTATGATCTTTAGAGTTGAACATTATCCATTGTTTGGTTTTCATTATCATCATTTTATCAATCCCGAATATAAGCTGTGATACCTACTGAAAATTACGAATATACGAATGTAGTCTTTCTACGTCTATTAGGAATGACGTCACTTTCAACTACTCTACTCTTACTATTTCTTAATATAAGAAATGTTAAAAAATAAGACGTTCACATCAAGTGGCCTTTTTAAAAAGCATGTTTACTACAGAGCTGGCTACTCGTCACCTATCCTCTCTATATTTAGTTCATTGGAATCGCTAGGGTTCGACAATGATAGCTTATGAAGTATTTGAAAGAGATTGCTTACGTTACAAATAGAAATTTGAGACTTTGGTAGTATTTTTTTCGTCTGTGTTATTTGAATTGAATATTTTATACTGATGGCTGAAGATTTTTAGTTTGAGCTAAAATAACAAACATGCTTATTTATTTACAGAAGTAAAGCATTGTTTACCCTGCGCAACGAAGAGATAAAAAATATTATTGTATGCAAGTTGCCTTTACGGGACATTTTAAGGATTCTGTGCAAGAAATTATTTCATGGAGAGGTATATCAATATCCTGATTAATGCGATTCAATATCAGCCTGGGGGAAAAGTTGCCGCGAGTGGGCAAAGTTCTCGCGACGTGACATCTGGGCGGCAATCTTTGCCAAATGAATTATTCGCGGCAACTTACACTGCCGGGACCGATTTCCAACTTTCTAAAAGAATATTTACTAATCCCTTGTGACTTCTTCCTGGCCTAATACAAGTGGTTTGACCGGTAAAAGTGACAAACGAAATGAATCATGGCTGAGAGAGATCGTTGAATTTATTTTATTTAAGACCAAGATATCATATTCCACTTTTTACTGTTTGTTATTAGTCACATCTTTCACTTCTTCCTATATATTTTTTTATGACGACGACTTTTCGTGGCAGGCCCTAATACTGCAGAAAGTAGTGATTTTATCTACTGTGCAACAAGGGTCAAGGGTTCGATCTCAACCAAAGACTAAATATTTTTTTAATGATTATCTGTTGTCTGATATCTGTACCCTAAGTGCTTTAGGCAAGTTATCTTGGAGCCAGGTCATCGAATACGATGATGTGTGAATTTGTTTTAATCAATTTTAAATCCATTCTATGAATAAAAACACATAAAACACTGTACTTAATAAGGAAGGAATATCTTAGCTGTCTCCTAGAAACTTCTAGACCCGTATAAATTTCGCCAAAGGTTGAGGGTTGCTTATTATGCGGAAAGAGAAGATCTTCCACGAAGTCAAATAGTATGGGCTCTCCAGGGCCCCGGCAGTCATGAGTCGGAATTCGTATACATACTCGTATGTATGGACTCTCAGTTGAAATATCGTATGCGCGTTTCACTTTTTTTGTATTCTGTTGAGTGACTTAGAACCGTGATGACATTTCGTGGTGACTTTTATAGCCATCGGCTACATGTTGTTTTCCGCGGTAACATCTGTAGGTTTGTGACGTTCGAAATTTTCACAGTAGCACTTTTATTGTAAGGTCTTGAACGGAAATTGTACGTACGTTCTTTTACGCTATCGGTGTAATTTAATATGAACTCTTTTTATACGTCATTAAATAAACAACAAAACAAACACAGATATAATTCCTAAATACATATATAACAGTCAGACATAGAATAAACATAAATATTTAACAAATAAATATTTGTCCACGTTGATGATCGAACCAACGACCTTTGGCCGACAATTTCTATTATTACTATCATCTGCACCATCGGGCCCGTCGTAGCTAGTATAATGTTGCTAGCTGTATAATGTTGATTTTAAGTTTTTTTTATTTCACAGTAATTTTCTCGTAAAATTAAAGCGAAGTGAGAATTTGGGAAAACAAATATCAGAGACTTTCATTACTGGCAGAAAGCCTAAAGGATTACCAGGATGAACGTCTCAGTGGTTAAAAAAACGAACGTTATTTATTGGTTGAAAGAAATGAAATGTGTGTAATATTAATGAGATTTAGTGAGAATCGTGAAGGATTGAAAAATTACGGTATTTTGTAACATTTTTAGAAATGGAGTGGATGTGGATACTTGTAAATAGATGATTTAATTTTCCTTGTAGATATATATCAGCTTTCCCCTCGCAAACCTGTCTGCATGGACTTCACTTTCGCGCCCTGCGGGAGCTTTTACGGCATCAAGATTAGTCTATGGTCCTTAGGGTTCAATAATAAACATACAAGCCCTTATATATTGTTCCGCATTTATTATATTAGAATAGATAACATTGATACTTTCTTTTATTTTGGTTTGATTTTTAGGCTCAACCTCTTAAGTAGAAATTATAAAATAGAACTAGCAAATTAAAGTCAGACCACGGATTCACTAATTATCAACCACAAAGCCTAGGCTAGAAACGGAGGTAGATCATATTTAATAGCATTTGGATACAAAACAACAAAGGCAATTACACAAACTTAATTACAACTGAGCCTGGTTGGCAACGGGATTTATTTTGTGTTCATCTATTAGGGACATTCATTCCTTGTGAGTAATATTTGTTTTTACTAATTGTTTTCCTGTTTATTTTACCTCAATAATTTGATCATTATTATTAAGACTCAATCTCATTTATTCATTATTTCACAATAATTCTTCATTAAAAGTCGCTGTAACTTTAGTGAAACGACAAAAAAATATTTTTGAGAACATAACTAATACATCATAATAACCCATAAATAAAGGTTCATCTGAACCAGGTCGTTATCTATATCAGGTCTATATCAGGTCGTTAAAGCACACAGTCCGCGTGATAGTAAGCGCCACAGCAGCCTAAAAACAACACAAGGATATCACTAGCGCGTTGCCAACCTTGTGACTTGAAGCTATTACGTCACATTACCCAGTAGTTCTCCCCTCTCACCCTTCAAACCGGAACACATCAATGCGGTACAGCTATTAGGCGGTATTTCTACCGCGGTGAAAGTAAGGTACCGCATACGACCTTTGTATGGTTAACCTCATTGTTTGACGCCTTTTTAATACGCACCCTAATATTGTCGATGCTAAAGTGATTATGCTTGTGGTGGTGGGGGGGGGGGGGACGTCGACGAGGTGTCAGACGGGACTCGAACCTGCCTCTTTGCCATATCGGCCCCCAGACGATTGCTTCAACCTTGTAAGAGTTTAACATTTGAGTGTTAATAGGTAAAATATTAAAGAATTAGCGCTGACATCTCAAAAAGTAAACTAGGAAAAAATTAAAACGTTCGCTAAGGTCACAGTAGCACAAGGGTAATGCAGCCCCCCGGTATGGGAAAGATGCAGGTTTGAGTCCCGCCTGACATCTTAGACAAGTTTTTTTCTAGTACATACCATTTTAAATATATCGAAGCATTTTCTATGCATTCAACTTATCAAAGTTAAAAAAAATTAAAATGAAATTTAGCATGCAGATTGCTTGAATCTAAATGGTTTCTTAAAAAAAAGTTTCTTTCGATCTTTGAATCCGATCCCGCGGCCACGGACGGAGTTACCTATGTAGTACAAGCCCAGATATAAATTGTTCTTACTATATGTTTTTTATAGTAATCATCTTACCAGCCGTAGAAAGTTAAAACTTCCCAAAAAAATAAACCTTCCCAAGAAAGATGGGGATATGCCCATAGTTGACGCGCCAGGCAGGTAAGGGGGCAACTAGTATTAGAACTGCGTTGTTTCAAATGGATATTCCACCATCTATCGGTTCGGGTATCCTAGTCGCCCCTTACGACACCCGGTACAGGGAGAAGTACTTATATCCTCCACCGGTACTCCACGGTACTATAGTAATTTTCTAATTTTATGTCTGCGACATTGTTCGCTTTGATTATATTTTTTATAGCGTCCGGGAACTTCTGTTCAGAACTGTTCACAGATAAAAGGGTGAACGCGATACAAACAGATAACACACTTTCCCATGTATAATACTCATTTGAGATAGACTTATATACAATAATAGGTTACAGGGTTATGTACACATGAAATAGACTTCACAAATTAGTCACAACTTCCACGGTATTGTTAACTTACGTAACTTTATTAGCATTTAGAGACAGACGATTTTAATTGCACTTTCCTTCAGTAAAATTGCTTGTTACTATAAATTGCTTTAGGTTCGCCTATGCTAAGATATGGAATGATATACCTCCATCCATCTGACAGAAACTATATAGATATCTGACAGTCTTTCAGATAGAATGATGGAAATAGCTACTTGAATACCAATCCACATGCAACTTATGATACAATATTCATTTATCATATCATTAGGTGAAAGTTTAATCACAGAGGTTGTAGGTACCGAACAATTTTGTAGTTAACATAGGTCTGTAATATAATATAAAGAAAGAGGGACCTCACCAGTAAAATTAACTGCCCCCATTACTGTTATTATTTAGAGTTAGAGTCGCAGTATACCTAGAAAGCTCATAACCCCGCTCTGCCCACACATTCAGAGGGAAGCAAACTCTGCTATTCCTCGCCTTTCCAGAATTCTTAGTGGTCCAATCAACCAAAGGTACCAAGGACCGTGGTCGATATTTGTGTTTGTTCTGTGTCTGGGTATAAAAATAATAAGTATTAAAGCATTATAATTGTAATTCCTTTGTTATCTGATATTCGTAACACAAGTGTAGTCAGGTCATATGAGACGTGTGAATATTATCTTATTTAAAAAAAAACAACGGAGAAAAATAAACATTAATTGTTATTATTATTCCTTTAAAGTTACATAAACTTAAGTTACATGGATATCTTTGGTGCCGTTTTACACAGATAAAATTGTATCTACCACGCTTTTAATAAAGCTATATTTGCCATGAGAATAACCCCGTAAAACGTACAAAATTTAGAACAAGACATTTTTGTTGTTCTGTAAGACAGATGAATGTTTTGTTCGTTTTTCTCGCGTGCATAAATTACAGTTCAGATAAATCACGCGTCAGCTTGCTAGCTGCGATTATGATGTGAGGTTTAGGTAGAATGGATAAAAATATAAACATTATTTTGGGTTGTGGGAGTGAATCTTGAAACCGGTGCGTGGATTGGTCTTATTACTTCTTTTATACCGAATGGTAGCTGGTGTCTAAAGAGTTAGCGGTGTTGACGTATGGAAGGACATCCATCCTTATTGGCGAAGCTTGGCTTGTGTAATAAGGTGGGGATGAGCAGTAGGATCCTTGTCTACTGCGCTATTTTTTTGCGACTGCCACCACGCCTGTCCATTGCACCAATAATTTAGCAAAACTTCTAAATGATCTCTTTTCATTTGTAATTGGTACCACCACAACGGCTAATATGACGAAAATTTAATTTTTTCAACTCTAAACTTTATGACCAGAATAAAATGAATATATTGTTTAAAATTCTATTCCGTATAAAATTATTTTTAAAGGCTTTTGAGTTACCACAACAAACAAACAAACAGATGGCGGTAAATAGACTACGAGAACACTGCTACTGATTTTGCGCCAATAATGCGCCACGGTGGTTCGGACGGATATAAAGACTGCCATATCAACCCAGATCCTGTACCATAAGGGTTAGAATCTAGAATTTTTGCACAGAGGTTTCTTTAATGCTGTAGAGGAGCACTAAGAAAGAGTTATTTTTAATTTAATCTCTAAGAGGGTATCCTATTTATTCTCTAATATCAGTCCTGAAGAAAGTGAAAAGGGGTGCAATATATTGTATTCAAAGTTATTTTAATAAAATATAATGTATTTGGTTTTTAAAAATGATTATTGCCGAAATCTCATTTTGTTATTCAACCCCTAATCAGTTATTTCCCAAGGAGTAACTTAGTCAACTTTTATTATTTTCATGAGAACGGGAACTATGCGGGCAAAACCGCGAGGCGCTACTAGTAACTAATGAAGTAATTTAATCAAACCCTTTTCGTACAAGGTCAAAGTTTTGATATCGGTCTCGTAGGGAGTATCTAAGTAACGAGCGAGCTGGGGGCTGTTACTAAATATGAACAAAAGGGATGTACATCACACAGAGAACTTTTAATCGATTCAATTTATCAGTGCAATCGATTAACATCTTGGAACAAAGTTTACTCAACATAATTATTATTTACTTACGTTTTGAGGATTTATTGGTCGCATGAATACAAAAGGTTAATTTGTAAATAAAAACCAGCCACGTCGACGTTATTATCTTTTTGTTCTATAAAGTCAGCAAACAAGTATACGATCCGCTTGATGGTAAACGTGACCGCAGCCTTCAGATGCTCGTGTCATCGCAAGGATATCATAATTTGCTAGAAAAAGATTTAAGTCTGTATTTACAAAAATAAAAACTCTGATTATATAGTGTTATAAATACACACACAAAGGACACATTACGTGTAATATGTCGACCATTAGCGTAGGTGTTCTCGAATAATAGAACTTTATAATCTAATTGTGAATCTGCTTTAGGTGCCATTGGAGACTCATCCAATGAAAGCTGTATGCAGCCTCTTGTCACACCGTTCGGATAAATAGTTTGCAAATTGCATTGGGTTTTTATAATTTTCTTTTATATTTATTTACAATTGAGAAGAATATTACTAGAAATGAGAGTATTACCTCCCCTTGTACCAGGTGTCGTAAGAGGCAACTAAGGTGCCAAATGCACAGAACGGAAATGGGCAGCAGCATCTCCGTCGCGAATGCTGCGCTCTGCGATTGCAAATAAGCTTGCCCGATGTGGCAATTATGGGCAAAATTCCCTCTTTCTTAGGGAGGCCTATGTCCTACCGTGGACTTTCAATGGCCGATATGATTATGATGATTTATTTACTAGACTAACATATAATTACAACGTGCTTAAGTTTATGCCAATTGCAATAGACATTTGAAGGCTAGCCCTGCATGCCTGCCTTTGCACAGATACAAGAAAACAACGTAAAATAAAAATATGTTTTAACTACTTAAAATATAACATAAATAGAAAAATATAAATACAAAATTGAAACATAAATAAATAAATTAAAATCTAACAGGATTTGAGATATTTAGGAGTCATAAGACACTGTCGAGTTTTTACTTAGACCGTTTTTCGTTCATTTTAGTTAATTAGAAGTTTTCTGAAACTCTTTTAGGCTACGAAATACTTAAAAACTGTACTACGTACGTATTATTACTTTTTTCTTCTTCTTTAATAATAACTATTAATGATAAATTCTCACATCTCAAACGTTGACCTCACTGAGATTTTCAAGAAAAATTATTATTTAAGAAACAATATTTTTTAAATGAACCGCGACATTAAAAATAAAGTCGTTAAAAAGTAGTTATAATTATGAATTGTGAAGGCGTAAATGTTAGAATAGAAGAATTTGATTGTAATTTATTGGTTTGATCGATACCAATTGGTCCACGAATTATCTTATGAAGCTATAACAAGTGTCTATATACATTATAATGTACGTACATATGATCTGTTATATATGTACGTACATATATTCATTATAAAGCACATCAAGAGTTTAGTTGCAAACTAACCATTTAAGTGATGTGTGATTTTTAATCGCAGTATTATGTAAACTGGTCCATTGTCGTTTGTTGTATCCTGTCAATATATGAATAGGTGCAAGAATTTTTTAGTTAATTTAATCACTTTTTCTTAAGCTATTGATTATTTAGAATATATTCAAGGTACTGTAAGATCTTTTTAAAAAGCAGTACTTAATTACCTCTCTTTCTTACTTATTTCTACTGCCAAGCAACAATACGCGTATTGCGGTTTGACTGTTAAGTGAGGTCAGTAATTACATATATTATTCTTAGTGTTTTATAAGGATGATGCAACTTTGTAAGATTTTTTGAGTACACCCAATTCGATCGTGGCTATTTTTTCAATCGATCGTTTAAAGATAATGGAAAATGAAAATAAAATTTAAATTTACTCAATATTTCATGCTGATAAATGCCGTTGTTGGAATACCCGATCGAAACAAAATGGTACCTCTCCCCTAGGTGTCATTTAAGATGACTATGATAGTGGAACCAGAATATTTATATGAAAAAATGTACCTCGAAACCATCATGGCGGATGTAGGCAGCAGTGTCCCTATCGCGAAACTGTGCGACGGCCATCTTGCTAGTCCAGTGGATTTATGGGTAAAAAGGGTACCAACCTGCCGTATTTGCACTACCTTAAGCCAACCTTAAGGTAGTGTAAATACAGCAGTCATATGGCTGATTCAATTGCTTTGTCAATAAGCAGTTATAATAAGTAGTAGGTTACGGTTTATCACCTCTTTTGTACCTTGCACGTAAGTCTTTTAGTTAAAATGTATAGAACGGTAATTTGAAATTAGGCTAAGTCTGAAAGCTGTTTTTTTACATTTCAGTAAATAATCTTCGTCAGTTTTTCTTGTAAAGCTAGCTTCTAGTTAAAGTGTTGCTTTTAAGTTTTTTTTCCATATTAACAGCAAATTAAAGCAGCACCGGGCCAATATAACAGAAAATAGCGTTAAAGTTTTATAGCTGCATTTAATGCTAAAAGCGGCAAGGCTCTTTGTAATACGAAAAATTATGCATTCATTATGCATTAACAGTATAAAAATATTTAACTTTCCCGGCGGTTAATGAATAAATTTTATTTCTCAGTCTTTAACTTTGAAATGCAGTCCCTGTAGAAATACAATATGGTTTGAGTTATTGCATATAATAATATCAACAAAAAAATTTTTGTAGCAACAGTCACTATTAATTAAACTGGTATTTTTTAAAGTTAATTGGTATTAAGATATTCGCTACAAGTTTTTTAAGCCACCAACTTTGAAAACTTGAAATTCTTTTGTGTAGCGGAAGTTTTTGTCTTAAGTGATGTTAATAATTATTGATAATAAAGATAATCTTACAATATTATATGCAGATCAACGGTAGATGCTTTTTTAGAAATTAAGTAGAGAAATACTTTAAAAATAATGTTAAATCGAAAAAAATTAAGCCATTTCAGGTTTCAGGCGGGACTTGAAACTGCACCGTCTCAATTCTGGGAGTCTGCACTACCAAATACATGCCCGCAAGCTTGAAACGATTTGAAAGTTAACTTTTTCTTTAGTATTAAGTTAGTATTTTATGTGTATAAAAACAATAAAATAATAAAGTTGTTCATTTTTATCAGAAAATGGCACATTAAGTAAAAGATGAAGTACTAACTATAAAAATCGAACAAAAAATGTTTTTAAATGCTGTGCGTGAGATTTTTATGTTAGGTATGTATATATATTTTTAAATATTTGTTTTATACTAAAAACTTACAACTAACTAAATATGCTACTAAATAGCACAGCTATTTAGTAATTAGTATTAGATTTGCAACTGTTTCCAATAATAACAAATATGTGAGACCAAAAATTTGCAAGATATTTATGGCAAAAATGTGTCTATATTTACCATTTGCAAGCCAGTAATAAAAAGCGTGGTTTTCACCTGATTATGACAAACCAGAGAAGTGTGGCCTCATCATTTATTCAGCGTGCATATTCTTAGTTTCAGAAAAAAACGAAACACTCGTACGGGGAAATGCGAGTTGAATTTAAAATGCTGCACAAAATGACGTGGCGTTGGAGGTTGAGTTTTTGTGGAGGGCCTTTATGTTTTGCTATATAATGGTATAAATAGAAGCCAGCTGTGGAGTTAATTAGTGCATAGGAGACTTTGTTTGTACCTACTTCTATTAAGCTGAAATAGCCTGAAATCTACCGCAGACGGGGTAGCTTGTTCTCCTAATCTTAGATATATACTGGCGTATGCTCGAATGTAATATGCGCTATTTACAATGTTAGATTGGTAAATGCTTATAGATCTGACAACTGGACTAATCTGGTATAACCTCCGGTGCTAAATCTATTTTTATTATAAACAGTTTTCTAGTGGCACTTGCTTCCTGTATTCTATGTACGTGCTACATACACTATGTTGGTACATTTATTTATCTTCTCCATTATAAACTTTAGTAAAGCCACAATTATCTCTCTCTAGGTCAAAGTAGAATTAATAGAAACAAATGCAATCAACAATGTGATTTTATCATCATCATCATCATTATTCCAGCCATTGAAAGTCCACTGCTGGACATAGGCCTCCCCAAGATAGGAGGTTTTTACCCATAATTGCTGCGCTGGGCAAGCGTGTTGGCAATAGCAGAGCGCAGCTTTTGCGACGGGGATGCTGCTGCCCATCCTCACCCTGTGCATTTGAGCTGTATTGTTCGAATGGATATACTGCCAGCTGTCAGTTCTGGTATCTTAGTCGCCTTTTATAACCCTTGGTACAGGGGGAGATATGTGATTTCATAATATCATAAGGGGAATAGGAATTTAAATTAAGGGTGTAACTTTGCCTTTGCCAATGTGCACTAAAAAAGTACAAAAAAACAATAATATCAAAATTCTATTCTATCGACTTGAGTAATATAAACTGTGTGGATTTTTTAATAAATTTAAATATACATTTTCTCACGTGTCCAAAGTTACCTTACAAAGTGATATCTTGTTAAAGTAATATCTATTTATATGACGAAATTTGTATTTATTCTGTCTGAATGTTAAATGCATGAATTTAAGTAGCATATTTGTGATTCCTCTGTTGCCTGGCGTCCGTAACACTAGTGGTTTAAGCGACTTCCCTCCGAGTTAGGTCTATGTACGAGATGTTTTGGGAATTAATTGTTAAAGTTAACAAAACCGAATTTAGTGCACTTAATAACAAACTGTTTCCAATAAAATAATAAAGTATTTATTTCTTATGGGAAATATTCTTGTTGTAAGGATTTTGTCAACAAATGCAGAGGGCGGGGATGTGCAGCATTCTGGTCGCGAATCTACGCTGTAACAGTGCCACCACGTTTGTTCAGACTGCTATTATGAGCAATATTTCCCCTTTCTTGGGAAGGCCTATATTTAGCAGTGGACGAACTACTGGAATGCGGATAAAAAGAAATAAAAATGATCAAGTTTCATGTGTCTCAGTCACTTAGTCATCGTTTTCCTTGAAAATGATTTAAAAGGAATTTATTATCCACGTTTTCATAATTCCGGATGTCATGCTTCCAAAAATAGGGCGACACGACGATGAATAAGCCAAAAAAATGCAAATGAAGGAACCGTTTTAATTAACTAGAGTTAAAGTGAAGTTGATAAAATCAAGTAAGTTGATTGTTAGAAAATTAAATTTCCTTTTAAATGCAAATGAAAAATTTTATCTTTTTATTTAAATTTTAAATTAATATGAATTCTTATCTTAATTGATGGAACTTATGGTAAAAATACATAGTAATTTAAAACAAACCAATTTAATAACAAATTAAGTTTACAATATTCTGAGTTATACTCTACTTTTGTTAAAATAAATGCGCTAGCTCCTGTTAAGAAGTATATCTTCAAAATTGGGTATTTTTTACGATACTAATATTTGAGTGTAAAGTTAGTTACTATACCATTAACTTGTAGTATCTTTGAATATTTTCCAAATATATTATTTTAGTTGACCTTTGTATTAATAAAAAGAATTAGACTCGTTATTTTAATAATTGACCTTTATAGATTAACAAACACTCATATAACAATATTTTGCAAATTAAGATTACCGAATCTTTTCACTTATATGCTTGGTTTCATTTAACAGAAGTGGAACATAAACATAACTCTTTGAGGCATTTTATGAGTATAAATAAAACTAGTTGCATACTAAATTAATATAAAATAATTCACTTGTTTTTGCCGTGAGGTACTGGTAGAGCAGAGTTGTACCTCGCACTGCACCAGATGCCGTAAGAGGCGACTAAGGTACCAGAACCGACAGGTGGCGGTATATCCATCCGAAACGGTGCAGGTCAAGCGCACAGAGCATGGATGGGCAGCAGCATCCCCGTTGAATAAGCTGCGCTCTACGATTGCAAGCACGCTTGCCCAGCGCGGCAATTTTGGGCAAAAAAACCTCCTTTCTTGGGGAGGCCTATGTCCAGCAGTGAAAGTCCAATGCCTGGCATGATGATGAATTCAGTTGTTTGCATTACATATATGTACAATAAAGTATTTATTATTATTATATTTTTGCAATAAATCTCCGAAATACCTAGAACAGAATTATCTGCGCGAATTCTAGGACCAGCAATCAATACCTCGAGAGCTCTAGAATTAATCCCAACTCAGCACGGCTCGGTGTCACTGCTTCCGTCACTAAACCAAAAATCTTATGAAAAGCAAAAAATTAAATTAGGATTTTGCCGCAGACAAAATTAGCGTCACTTGCCTGACTTGTATACAGACCAGAATTTTTATCTCCTTACCAACAAACCTCGCTTGATTCTATTATACGTCTCAAAATCGGAAAGCCACGCCAAAATAAAAACGTCTGGTGATTACCACCTATAGCTACAACTCTAGGAACGACTCAAGCACGTGTCATTTTATGTTTTCCTTGTACGCGTTGGAATAATTTCTCGGTATATACTAATTGCATCATGATTTTAATGATTTAACGAGAATGTCGTTTGAAACGAGAAGTTATAATAGAATATTTGATATGTTGTCATTTATGAAAGTCATTTATGGATTAAGTCGAGTTGTTATTAGATACTCGTCGAAACATTTAATTACTAATAATCTTTTTGCTAAGTTTCAAATCAAGTTAAGCCAAGTCAGGCAGTTTGCTAATTTATATGTCACTAATCCTTTAATTAAAAAAACGAATATAATAGTACGAGCGACGTATACAAAGAATAAATAAATAATCCAAAAGTTTCACAAATATACAGTATTTAATTTAATATCTACAGTCAGTTTAATCTCTACAGTCAAACAATCATTCCGATACACAAACATTGGCGCCAACATTGGGCAAAGGTCCCGGGCGGGCAAATTTTCATAATAAAACCATCTTGCTAAATGGACCCGTGTCTAAACGCGCCTTTCTTCGAAGCCGTCGCCCCGCCAATTTGCGTTATACTTCCCTTGCTTTCCCAGGAGGATTCATTGATTATTTTAAAATATTGGGCTAAAGAGCCTTTTTGAGCATCTTAATGTTAAGAACAGATTTTTATTTCGGACGATTCTTAAGTGGATTTAAGACAGAATTTGCTTAAAGACGAAATTCTAAGATGTATGAAATAAGTTGAGCATTTGATCGGGAATCAAGGCTAACATCGCAGCAGCCAGATTACAAGATAGAATTGCGAATGTTTATAATTAAATCGAGCAAAAACAATACTAAGTGAGTTTGCAATCTTAAAAACTCCTTCCGCAACCGACGAAGCCGTAAAAGTGGTTTTAACAAGACGCTAAAGCCCTCACTATTGTTTAAATTTTCGAAATAAACGAGTTGTTTCAGTACAAGATATTTTTATTAACTTTATACATAAAACATTCACAATATAAAGTAAATAAGGTTTGGTTTGCATATATTTTAATTATTATACCGCAGCATTTGTTATATCTTGTGACGAAACTAACAAGGTTGTTTTATTTGATTTCTTACATACCTCATTCTCACTTAAGTCTGCCGCCTGCAGTGTTCGCATTTTTTTATTTCATGATAAGCAGCTAAATTACTAGGTAATATCTTCAGTTGGCCACCTTCTAAGAAACGCTTGTGTTACATAACAGAGCAATGTGTCAGATAACAGAGATATCACAAATATGCTACTGAAATACATATATTGAACATTATTACAAATTTGTTAAATTATGTAATATTAAAACATGTATTTCTTTAAAAATGTAAGTTCTTATGAGAAAATAAATGTCTTTAAACATTTTTTCAGAAATTGATAAAATCTGTTTTATACACAAACAAATGATTTTTAAAGGACATTTTTATGTGTAATTTAAAAAATTCAAATAGCGTATAACCTTTAGATTTTATCAATATAAATAATGAAAAAAACCTGAAAAACTAATTACTTACGTTGTTGAGGCGAGAAATAGGTATAGTGGTGTATAATGTATAATTCTACCAAAACAATCGTAGTAATTGTATTTTTTATTTCTTATAATTAAGAATTACACTTAAAAATAATCTTATTAACATTTTACAAATATTAATTTGTCAAGTTTTAGTATCTTTATAATAGCCATCATTCTACCTTATGGAATATTTTCAACATTTGCAGCTGACTTTTTTCCTGACTTTTTTTTAAGATTCAGTTGATAAACATATTTTTTTGTACAAATTTGGCCACCTTTTGTAAAATTCTAAAACATCTTCAGGTTTTAGCTTTAGGTCTCTTGTTGTTGAGCTGGAGTTTACATCGAGATCTGGATATTTTTCATTAAATATTGAATGCATTATTTTGATATACATTCACGCATCAAGATAATCAATGTCTTTTCCTGCATAATGTGTTTTTTTCCTAGGAAAGCAGAGGGTGTATTAATCTATTTTTGGCATAGGTATATCAGAAGGAATAACCTTTCGGGTGAGATCCTCTCTTATCTTTAAGACTCTTCCCTTTATTAAGCAAATTACAAAGTCTGCGAACTCCGGCTTCAGTAGTTTTACATAGACTGATAAATGCTTTCTTGCAGTCTTTAACTTTATCAGTTTGTTTTATAATGAAAAGAATTTTGCCTCTGTGTAGCATTTTCTTTTCGAGGAAGCCTCCGTTTTTTATCTAAACTCGGCATAAAATATTCCTACCATCTAAGTGGTGCATGCAAAAACCTCTTAAGTCACTGACTAATGTTGTTTCTGCAATGAACGTCTTTCAAGCGGTATTAATAAATGAGGAAAGAATGTATTGACTTAAGTTGTTTCACCCAGAATACGCACACACACTTTTGAGCTACCATTTTCAGTAAAAAAGCATGTTAGAAAAAACGTGACTTGTGGTTTTTGAAATGACCGAATCAATTGTTTTGAAGAATTAACTTCTGATTGTAATTCTGTGATAAGTCGCTTAAAGGAGTTGTGTTACGGTACACCACAAAGGAATCACAAATATACTACTTAAATACATATATTTAAGACCCAGACGCAGAACAGACATAGTTATCATCATATAAATATTCTTCCAGGGTTGGGATCGAACCCACGGCCTCTGGCGCATAAGACACCTGCACCATCGGGCACGTCAGTCAGGCCGAGTATATAATATATAGGTGTTTCTGGTATGCAGTGACCGCAAAGTTATTTTAGGCAGAAACAAATTCATTTTGGACCCATAAGAAATTTTGTTTGAATAACTTATACTCAATTACTTATCAAGACGATGTGAGTTTTTATGAAATCTAATATAAGAATGTTTACTTAATCTTCAAATAACCTATTACATTTTATCGCATGTTGCTAAAGAATCATTCGTCCAATATATTATCGTATTATAATTCCGTTTGCTATTGATAATCAAATCTTTTGTATAAATATTACAAAATTAGATGGAATAAAAAAAATATTTACCAAGCAAATCTGTACTTGGCATACACAGTCTGTTAATATTGTACCGCGAGGGTTTTTGCTACTCCTAGGCAAATATGAGGCCATCAATTTATTTTTTTGTTATTGAAACATGTTACAAGATCTCGTCGTGATTAATTTTCTGAAAATAGAAAGCGGTCAGGGCAAAGGCCTCAGGCAAAATGAGACTCGTCAATGTCTTTAATTTATTCACTAAGATTAGGTTCTATGAAAGATGAAATTGCCTGATCTAGATCACCCAAGACAAATTTATGATGACTGTTTTATGAAAAGTTGGCTTTTTGCATTACACCCTTCATATCTTTGATAGCAACCTAGATACAAGGTTTTACCAATATATTCTCAGACATACCGACGGACATCGAATAATTATTGTGTTGTAGTAGACATTTATATAGTATGTTTAGCTTTATGTTACTTTCATCAGCCACTGCTGGACATAGCACTTCTCAAGTAAGGGGGATATTGCCTATAATTCCCGCGCTAGGCAAGCGTGGTGGCAAATGCAAAGTGTAGCTTCACGACGTAAATGCTGCTGCCCATCCCGCATTTGAGCTCCACTACTTCGAGTGGATATACCGCCATCTCTCCGTTCCAATACCTTAAACGCTTATTACGAGCGTCAGCTGGATCCTTTTTTTATATTATAAAATATCCTTTCTACAAATATGACAAAACGAATCTGAATGATTTAAACATTTTATTTAATGATTTTTGGAAAAATAGCTGCGATTTCCTAATTAATCATACTGAGTTCTAAATATTAAAACATTTGTACTTAGCTGTTGCTCAATTTTTAATGTAAACTAATCTATACCCATCTATACAATGCTTTTAGTAAAAGATTAAGGAATTAGAAATATATTGATACTGAAATTGTGTCACATAGTATTATTATGATGCAGAATTTCGGGTGTTCATTGGTAATCTACACTAAAAATATTGTAAAGATTTGTATTTTTGTATGTAACGAATAAACCTAACGAAATCATTAGAAAGCTACATTATCACTGAGTAACATAGGCTAGATTACTATAGAAATCTTTAAAAATTCCTAGTAAAACCAACCGAATATGTAAAAAAAATTAGCCATAAAACGTCTTTTATCGCATACACTGCGAAGAGTATTAATGATAGGACAAAAAAATGTTCCACAATATTATAGGATACATCAATATCTACAAAACTTTGCAAAGCTATATGTCTAACTATTGTAGTTAAGTCACAATAACTACTTTTTTATATTTAACAAATTGATAGAAATACCGATCAAAATCAGACCGTGTTAAACATACCATTTATAATTATTTATCCAATAAATAATTTAATATTGAAGAATATCTCAATACCTAATGATTATTTTTTTAATTATTGAAATCAGACATCCCATTTAAAAGATATTATAAAATTAAAATAAAAATACATGCCGGCGGCGGCCGCCACGTAGCGCATCGATTAACTAACTCGATGAGAGCAATTCTTTGTGGCACTTTCTCGAGTAGGATCTCCTGAAAAACAATACGTCTTGTTGCCACCTATAAATACCACAGCCATCATAGTGTTCAGGGAGGCTGTAATGATAAATACAGAAGAGATGGCGCTAACTTCCAAGCTCATTAAAATAACACGAAAGTTCGATGTGTCTACTAAAGTCTTCCGTAGCGCAAGAGTAGTACTATAACAACTTCCATGATTTTCACGTTATATTATTAATTTTCAAATTATTTTATTGCAATATATTAATTTTACTTTGTCATAGAATATTTATATTAATAAATTTATTTATATTTGCATAGTGTTTACCATTTTATAATTTCTTTCACGTTTCGTATAATTCCATTGTCTCAATTTTACGCTTTTACCCATTTCCCGCATTTCATTTTATTAATATCTTCGCCATATTATGTGTTTTTAATAATGTATGTAAATTTATATATATTTTATTTATACATAATGCCTCATGGTATTTCTTTCTAGCATAATGTATTGTGTACCAATCTATTCACAGGGGTACTTTAGAATAATTTGGAAGGAACGTCACATCAGTTGTGTATGTAATAAATTATTTAATCCATTAAAAACTATAAATACAATTTACTCTTGCCATAATTAGGAACTTTTAATCATTCAAAAAAGAACTATATACTATTTAAAAGAGCTCCGAAATCTCAAGTAACAAAATAAAAGACCTTTATAAAGTTTAACCATAAAACAATGATAAAATTGAAGATTTCACTTGCATTAGTTACATCTAAATTAAAATTCGAGGTAAAAGTGCAAAAAGACCTTTACTGCTAAGAGTATTTCTTTCGATGAGTACGTGTTGTATCTTTTGTACAATATTTTTGTTTTATGTAAGGGAGAAAGATTTATGATTTTCTCTTCATTTATATAAAAATTCCAGACAGAGCAGTGTAATAGTTCAGTTCTCCAGAAGGGCAAATAATTGCACTTCTTGAAGTATACATTTCTTTATATATTTTGTAATTATTTACGTAGTTGCCATTCTACACCAGGTTTAGAAAAAAATCATTAAAATTAAGGAAGTTCCCGTAACCTCTCGCAAATTTACCCTGACTTTTC
The DNA here is from genome assembly GCA_020976665.1 of Heortia vitessoides. Classification (NCBI taxonomy): domain Eukaryota; kingdom Metazoa; phylum Arthropoda; class Insecta; order Lepidoptera; family Crambidae; genus Heortia; species Heortia vitessoides. Next base: position 12,421,754 of record JACJUM010003085.1, on the reverse strand, counting down.
AATACAATAAACAATTTTCACGGACAACCGACTCCCTAATTCACTTCTCTCCATCGTTTTTCCTTAACTTTGGATTTTGTTTCAACCGTATCGCCTTCTAAAGTACGGGATATCCTTTTCAGTGAAGTTACCTGTCAAAAGAGGATAAAAGAAACGTTGCGTCCCGAGGTATCGGGGTCGAGAGAGTGTCCTCGAGTCGAGCGGGATCGCCGGCACAAAGACCTCCAAGCATTATGTTATACTAACGACATCGCCGACTTATCTGATCGCGGTGACACTTTTTACACAGTTTGAGAGATTCGCCAAACAACTTTGAAGGGCTGTCTTATTTTGGTTATATCTTTTATTTTAATCTATTATTTACCTATTTAGTTGGCTGGCTATGCACTTATTGGGATTCCGGTAATTCGGTCTTAACTTAACAAAACCTTTACTGATTGGAAACTTCTTATATCAGTGAGGTCTTGCATTGAAAAGTCAGTAATGGTAAGTCATGAGTTTGGTTCCCGCATTCACCAAAATAATATTACACTTTAGCTTTTTCTGGTTTTTGTAACATAAAGTAGTAAATCATAGTACAGAAATACATAAATATAGTTTAGAACATGCCGTGTGGTACCGGCAGAGTAGAAGAGTACCTCCCCTTGTATCAGATGTCGTAAGAGGCGACTGATGTAGGACTGGAACTGACAGGTGACGGTATATCTACCGAAACAGTATAGCTAAAATGGCCGAAATGGGTAGCAGCGTTCCCGTCGCGAAGATACGCTTTGTGCATTTTGCTTGCCTAGCGCGGCAATTATGGGCAAATTTTCTCTTTTTTGGAGAAGCCATGTCTAGGTATAGACGTTTTCGGCTGCTGTGATGATAATCAGTAGAGAATAATATGTATGATTGTTATCATCTCATCCATGTGAACACAATATCACGATACAGTAAAAACATGTACTACGTTAAATAAATTATAAAAGAAATCCAGCTTTTAAATGTGCTAGGAACATGATTTTATGTTAAAATATATTTGTTGTATTTTTAAATTTAGAATGTCGATTCACAATGTCTAATAAATGAACATGTATTTATTATTCATTAGCTGTGGAGGCAGTCAAGAACAATCATCGAGCAACCTTAAGAAAAATTGAATTGGTGAAGGTAAGTACTGATTAGATTTTTCTGGAATACAGGGACGCGTAATCCCAATGGGAACGTGAGCTGCCAATAGAATTGGTGCAGATGGACCAGTTCATCGCTGTTTAAATGAGTCTTCTGTATTTACTCATTTTGCGTTCCAACATAGCATGATCACACATTGATAAGTATTCTTATAACGTTAACCGGAAAATATTTTTTAAGAATACCATTTTCGTACTCTCACAAAAAAAGCTATATACGAAATAATATTTTTATAATATATATGTAATAATTTATATGGAAATCTAATAAAAAATACATATATTAATGAAGTACAATAGAAGGTCTATCTCAAAATAGAATCTCAACGAGGCATGTGTAGGTTTGACAAAAGTATCTAATATGGTATCTATAGTCTAAGATCTAAGGATCTACATAAAAAACTACTCTCCCGGTATCCCATGACAGACGAGTATATAACATATAATAAATCAATTCACACAACATCTCAAACATTGACGATGCTAGCGGTCCCTGCCTTAGAACTTTTGAGCATTACCCTTTTTATAGTTATATTTAATACCTTATTTTAAAAGTCTCTTTTTTAATATATGTAAAGAAATATACTTCTTTAATTTGTATATGCGCGCGCACCGTTAGCGTGTCGCGTCATTGTCAAATATGTTCTGTTCATAAACTATTATTATAGTTTTCTTTTAGTTTAAATAATTAATATTAAGTTGTATAAATCGAGAGGTAATGAGGTAAAGGTGATAATTATAAACTTTAATTGTCGTTTCTTTATGTAAAGGTAAGATTTTAAGAGTTGTGTAAATATTATATGATTGTGTGATACTAAAAAACAACAAATAAATACTAAAAAAAAGGCGACTAAGCTGGTACCTTAGTCGCCTCTTACAGATGGCGGTATATCCATCCCGAACAGTGCAGCTCAAATGCACAGGGCGGGATTGGGCAGCAGAATCCCCGCCGCGAAAGCTGTGCTCTGCGATTGCCCACGCTTACCCAGCACGGCAATTATGGGCGAAATTCCTTCTTTCTTGGAGAGGCCTATGTCCAGCAGTGGACTTATGGCTGGTATAATGATGATTTTTATCAATAAGTGACATAAGTGACACATGGTATACTATGGGCAGGGGATCAACGTGAGTGAAACCGCGGGGCACTGCTAGTCCTGAATAAAGGCAGACACTGCACCCGACTGACCATTAAAAGAAAGGTAGCGCATTATCTTCTTAGATTATAGTAATAATAATAATTCATTGTAAAAGATATGTACTCTGCTTCCCACACATTTACGGCCTGCCATTATATCTAAAAAACACCGCGGGAGTTTTCCTGTTATCACTCTTGAGTGTATTTCAAAGGAGCCTTTGAGTTTTCCGAGATAAAAAGATATCGTCGAGTGGGTTTGTCAGATGTTTACCTTTATGAATATCCCCGTTTTGACTACACAGTGCCTTTCTAGACCTTAGTTTAAAGATTGTATTGTTTGAATTTATGTCTTAGGCTTGCTATATCTACGACTATATTCATTATCATTCACTGTTAGATATCCCTCCCTCCCCCAAGAAAGGAGGAATTTTGCACATAGTGGCCATGTTTCACGAGCGTATTCGCAATCGCAAAGCCAAGCTTTCGCAAAGGGAATGCTGCTGCCTCTTCCCATTTCGAGCATTTGAGCTACAAATGCTTCAAATGGATATACCGCCACCTGTCGGTTCTGGTACCTTAGTTGCCTCTTATGACATCTGGTACAGGGGGAGATACTAGAGTCGGTACCCCATGGCAGACGAGTATATTACATATAATAAATTAATTCACACAGCATCTCAAACAATGACGATGCTAGCAGTCCTTGCCTCAAAACTTTCGAGCACTACTTTTTTAATACTTATATTTAATACGTTATCTTGAAAGTCTCTGGTTTAATATATTCAGTACGTCATAACTTTATCTCTATCTTTTCCATGTAAAAGTTGCAAGGAAGAAATCGCTTTATGCAATAAGGCCGCCTATTGCAGTTTACAACTATTATTCTTGTTTATATGTATTACTGGGTCTAGTGTACAATAACCTGATTCTAAAACAATTCGCTTAAAGCACTTTACGGACATCAGACAGGTAGAGGAATTTGAATATAATTCTGAAACACATATTTAACACTCTGACACAGAACAAACACAAATATCAATTATATGAATATTTGTCCTGGGTGGAGATCGAACCTACGACAGCGCCGTTGGCTCCCGTCTATATATCCTGCTATTACATATATCTAACATTAGCATAAGTATGTCTGTCCATTTTCCAGGCTTGAACTTCCAACTTTAATATCATTGTACAAACGAAACAGAGCTTCAAAAGGATGTGTCAATACAATCAACAACAGCCATTAAATATTTTCCGATCCAAACCCTATTTGCGGGCACTACGTAGTTACGCTGTTCGTTTCCACAAAGCCGCGTGGCATTTTATGGGGTACATTCAACTCAGCGTCGGTTCAAGGGAACGAAAGGGCCCCTTAACATCCTATCAGGTTCAGTTACGCAGTGCCAGCGAACCAACCGGAAATTCAATGTATTAAATTGAGGTGAATATAAAATCGTCGTATACGTTTTTGGAATACATTGGGTATTCACAAGCTTTCTAAAATGAATTGTACTAATAAAAAAGGAAATGCTTCATTACAGATGCATCACTTTTATCGATCGGCTTTATATTAAAAAATATTATAAACTTTTAGTGCACTCCTCTCCAGGGATATCGATATTTACTTGTAATAAATAAATAAAGAGATAAAATAAACATGACATTTCATCATATGTTGACCTGACTCCGAGATAAGTAGCTTAAAGCACTTGTGTTACGTATATCAGACACCAGAGGAATCAAATATGATATACCATGGAAGATCTCGCCATATCAGGCATTGGAAGTACCCTATTGTATATAGGCTTATCAAAAACAGAGAGAATTTTGCCAATAATTGCCGCGCCGGCAAAGGGTGTTGGTAATCGCAGAGCATAATTTTCTAAATGCAGTATCCCTGCCCCAGGCAGGGTGTTTGATCTGGATACCTATATGCTTATATATATATATATGCTTCGGTTAGATATACCTCTATCTGACGGTTTTGGTACCGTAGTCGCCTCTTATAACACCTTAGTACAGGGGGAGGTAGGTGTTCTACTCTGTTACCCCTCGCCAGCAAATATTGTACTTAGATATATATAAATAATACCCAGACACAAAATAAATACAAATATTAATAACATAAATATTTCACTGGGAGGGGATCGAACCCACGACCTTTGGCGCACAAGATCTATCTTACCTTACCTGTGCCATAGATCTCATCAAATCAAAGTAATATGCCAAAGACTGATTCCGTACATCACGTTGTAATGCTACCTTACTGATCCGGCTCGAAGGAGCAATGTTTAAGCCCTAACCTGGTTATTAGAGAAGATAAAAACACCTAAATGAAAACAGAGTATATTGAACCGCAAATAATTATGTAAAAATAATGCGAGGTGCAATCACTTCCGTTATGTCGAATTGAGTGAGGTGGGATGGCCCATGGGAGGACCGAGCTGCGAAGGTGAGGTACCGGCAGACTAGAATAGTACCTCCCATTGTGCTAGGTGTTGTAAGAGACTACTAAGGTACCCGAACCGACAGATGGCGGTATATCCATCCGAAACAGCGCAGTTCAAATGTACAGGGTGGGGATGGGCAGCAGCATCCTCATCGCGATAGCTGCGCTCTGCAATGCCAATACGATTGCCCAGCGCGGCAATAATGACCTCCTGTCCTGGGGAGGCCTTTGTCTAGCATTGGTCTTCCAACGGCTGGTATGATGAAAGCATACATACATCCAAAATAACAAAAAAACACCCATACGAAATAAATCGATGCATGGGAATCGAACCAACGACTTTTGGCGCACAAGATCACTACCATCTGCGCCCTCGGGCCCGTCAATCTAATTTAATATACACAAGAAATCATAAGGAGCTTCTGAAAATACAAAATAAATAGAAGAATTCCTTTTTTTGCATTTCCAAAAGATGAACTTGAAGTATAATTTATAAAACCGTTCTAGGACAGAGTTCCTTATCAGTGGTTGTATGTATAATTTTTCAACATTTTGTGGCTGAGTGAAGAAAACCGGAAGACAACTGTATTTCTAAAACTCAGACACAGAACAAACTATATAAATAATAATTATATTTATATACTTTGTTCTGTGTATATATATAAATAATTATCTTGGGCGGGGATTGATTCCAAGATTGGCGCATGAGATACACGCTGGTTTCTACAGCAACATACATAGTTAAGCTCTAGTTAAACTTTTTTTGTAAAACTCCTATATGAATGCAGCCGGCAACATAACCATCTGAGTATTAAAAATGTCGTAGATCTGGTAGTAATAATTTACGGCCCTCGCGACCATCCTAAGTCCGGGCCCGCTTCAGCGACAGATTGTCATTTGAGTGCGGATCTCGGCTATGAATTATTCAGTATCGTATGAAGGGCGTATAGCTCGGACATGGAAATAAAATCGGTGTTGAGAACTAGCTAGTCGTTGAAAAACAAAATGTTCATAATGACGACCTATATACAAGGTTAAAAATAATGCTAAATCGAAGTACATATATAGTATATTTAGTACGTGATTTGTTATTCTCTTGACGAATTCTTTAGGATCCATCCAAGCAATTAGTTATGGTTTTGAGTATTCTAAATCTATCTAATTAATTCAATAATATATTAGTTATTTAGGTTGTGCTTTTAGTTTGCTCCTTAGAGGTTAATTTTGTTTGTCAACGATTATGAATGCCTTATTCATGTGACAATTTTAGTGTATTATAACACACTATTTTAATACTCTTCTTTATTGAGTGCCAGCTGTTGAGATACGGGTCATTACCCAGTTTAGGTAGCAGTTTTGTACTGTTCATGTTTGTAGCATTGTTGTCTTGATTTATCTTATGTTACAGCTAGTAATTTAGATTTAGTTTCAATGTAGACATTTTGCGAATACAATGTTTTACTTTGGATTACAAATAGTACTAGTTGTAGCACAAGTTTAATTAAGTTGATGTTATGGTTGTACAAAACAAAAACAAAAGAAACATTCATTAATTAGTTCATTTACCTCTAACATAATTTACTACGGACTAAACTTACCTAATATAATATTTTGTAACATATAGGTACGTGTTCACTGCTCATAATAAAACTTTTCATAAAGGCTTTAAAACGCGGTTCTTTTTAATTTGTGTATTAGATGTTCTGATTATCTTACAGCCACATTGTCATCTTGAGAGCAAACGAGAAAAGTGCGTATCAAAACTTTCAAAAAATTGTAACCTTACTTGTTAATTGTCAAAAAAACAAGTGTCATTATCATTACAGCTGCAAAACAGCCATGGTGCGATTGTTTATAAACGGAAGAGTCATCAGCGATCCTGCAATTCTAGTATATTCTACTTTAAAGTAAGCGTATGACACGCTTGCCGTTGCGTGATCTAATTAGAGATCTTTTCGATTCAATTGTTTCGGTGTACTCTTTGCTCATCTCACAAATTGCATGTACCTTCATAAACAAAACTAAAACATCTTATTCATCATTCATACCAGATTTCGAACTTAAGCTGGTTTTACAAAGCAAAAATAAATAACATGAAAGTTTCTACAAGGGGGCCAAGGTCTTAATTAAAATTCAGAGTAACTATTATATAACACTAGCAACGCCCCGCGGTTTCACCCGCGTTATGTTGTATATTATAATATATATAGAAATAAAATTTTCCTAGTTTCATTTATGCTTCATTGTTATTAATCTTTGGGTGAGGTTATATAGTTTATAACCTTTCTCGATAAATGGGCTATGTAATACTGATTTTTTTGACCTTATAGTCCTAATAGTTTAGCATAGATACGTCAGTCTGTAAGTCAGTAAGCTACTCATATGTATATGTATAAATATGAAAGGAACCTCTTTGCAAAATTTTCAACCCTTATAGTTTAGGTTTTGCGTTCATATGTCAGTTAGTCAGCTTTTCCTTATATATATAAAGATTTAGGTGAGTCGTTTGATACATTGTTTTGACGTTTTGGCGAATTAAAACAAATATTTACAATTACAAACAACTTTCCAACACAATTTCATCAGATAAACGACCAAAGTTTTGTTTTCTACGCCAAAACTCTTGTGTGGAACAATTTTAGTCTTACAGTCGCCAGGGACTGCCTAATATTTGCCACAATTTTGTGTACATACGCAGAAACGAGGTCCATCCACGGAATAGGTCTCGACGGACTCCGAATGAGTGTACGGTTAGTTGGTCGTGCCATTATCGTATCACTTTTGTCTTGTTTGATAGATTTAACAAGAAATTTTATTGATGTGGTTATTGTTCAAACTTATTTGTTGGAGATGAAACAACTCTGATCAATGTAATGAGTGGACGTGGAATATGTACTCTATATGACATAAGATTTTTTTTTTAATAAAATAGAAAACTCATCAATATGTTCTTTGCTTTTTTAGACTCTCTCGCCCTATATCTTACGCATGCAGAGCGTGCGTCCTTTTCCTTGATTCCGCATCCTGGAATGCAAGCTGCATTCCAATAATAACACATGACTATTTTATAGATTTTTCCATCATGATGAGATAAATATATTCTATATTTCTCACATCATATAATATTCACATAATATAATAGTCTATATTTCTATTGCTTTAGTGAAATACCAGCTAATTTCATTAAAATAATGCAGTAATACTGCGGAAGCATCAAAGTTACCGATGTTCCCTAGCGGCTTAGTAAGTTGAAGTGCCAAAGTTATCGCAGGGCACATGGTATGCCGCCTTGCGCTGAACTGCAATTACTGAACTTCTGATCGATTGGACTGTAAAGTTCTGAAATGGAGACAATGCAACGGTCAATGATGCGTTAGACGTTAACCCATAGTTAGTTGATGAGTAGAACAGTTTAGAACCGCTAGATCACGTTTGATGCGGGCTGCATATACCCTGCGTTACAAAATATCTCTCGCTACTAAAATTCTAATAAGATTTTAACACATAGCTATTAAAATATTTATAAAATTCTGAGTTCGAATTCTCATACACAAATTTACAAAGTAAATATGAATTTATTTAAGCTCTCTACTTCGTTTAAAGTTCATAACACAGATGCTTGCGTCTATTGAAGAGCGAAAATCTTCTATATTTTACATATGAGTTGCTTCCACTACAGATCAAAGTTAATATCAAAATTATGCTTTATCCTTTGAAGACATTGAATATTCCTTATACTAGGTAGGTTTTTAGGCTGTTTAACCAATCTGTTGTAGATTTTTATATAACAAATTTTATTAAGAAAGTTGATATTTGGAGACGTTGAATGTAGAAACTGAGGCTGATAACAGCGGTATCGTATTATTAGTATTTTAGGTGACGATCATACATTACATACATCTGTACTTTAAGTTCTAATCTATATTTATCGAACATATAAAATTCTCGTATGTTTCCCGTTTACAGTTTTAGTTACCATGCTCCTGCGAAACGGCTTGAGCGACTCTTATAAAAATTTTATGCATATTCTGTAGGTCTGAGAGTCTGCTACTATTTTTCATACCCCTAAGTAATAAGGGTCCAACCCTAATAATTCTTTTTTGGAACAATTTTTTTGTTTATATTGCTGTATTGAACGATACATATAATTCTAAATTTTCTTAGTTCTCTCACCAGCCCCTATTTTTTAATAGTTGTTTTAGTAATTTCATCATTTTATTTCATTTATATGGCGCACAACGTTTGCTGGGACAGCTGGTAACAATATGGATTTTATTTTTGAGCTTATACTCATTGGTATGGTCAAATTAACCTTCAATATACAGATTTGATATGAATTCAAAAAATTGAGATATCCATATACAAATATACTTGTCCTGTCATGCAAGTCCTTGTCTTTTTCACTCATTTTCTTTTTTAAACGACATCAGGACCATCATATCAGCCATTGGAAGTCTGCTGCTAGACATAGGCCTCTGTAAGAAAGGGGAGATTTATTCCTCAATTTTCACGCTGAACAAGCGTGTTGGCAATCGCAGAGCGCAAATGTCACCCGTGTTCATTTCAACTACACTGTTCCGGATGAATATAGCACCATCTCTCGGTTCTTGTACCTTAGCCGCCTCTTATGACACCTTGTACAGGGGGAGGTACTATTCTCCTCTGCCGGTACCTTGCAGCATCAGGATATCATAGACATATTTTGTTTCTAGGGAATCTTGTTAAGCTGTTAGAAAATTTGAAACCCGTTCCTAACCTGTACCTTTCACTGGGTCATCATCATTATTGCAATATTTTTGACGCCACGCATTCAAGTGGGTGTGCGAAAGGTGTGGTAAATTGTGGTTTATCCATAATTCATATTTTTCCCACGAATTCAAACTACTTTAATTATCTGTAAAATTTTGTTTTAAAGCAACCATAAAACAGGTCTCAAGGGGCATATACTAACATTTATATGTAGCTTGCTTGCCACTTTGTGTAGTTGCTTTGGCACCAAATATACATTATACAAATACATCTGTAACTGAACGCAAGTGATGTTGCGGGCATGTGCTATCAGATAATATAACTATCAGATAATTGGCCGTGTGGTACCGGCAGAGTAGAATACTAGTCGTAAGAACCGACTGAGGTACCGGAACCGGTAGATGGCGGTATATCGATTACGCAACAGGGCGGGGACGAGCGACAGCATTCCCGTCGTGAAACTACGTTCTGCGCTTGCCAACACGCCTGCCCAACGCGGAAATTATAGGCAAACTTCCTATTTGCGACTGCTATAATGATAAATATAAATCATCAAGTGGCCCTTAAAGAGCAAAATAATAAGCAAGTTTAATGGCTGTATTCGACATGTTATTTTAGTCAATTAGACTTTTCTAGTATGTGTTCTATAGTGTAGTCTGCTGTTATAACATATGGCTATTCATATAATGTTTGTTTGTACTTGAAAATAACACTTTTTTACTTAGCATAAATTGCCTAGCTTTTATTCTATAGACGCTCATATTATTGCAAGGATACCACTCGTATGAGGATCGTTTTTATACTATTAATCTAAGATAATAAAATAACTCATTCACAAATAATTTTACAACTAGTCCAGACCTTTATCATTCCCAAATTGAATTAATTAAAACAGCAATTCCGGCACTGTGTTTTGGTAGTAGAGATAAATGATTGACGACTTTTTTAAGAAGATTTCTACCTCAGATCCTCAGTATTCGTTTCGTCAAAGCAAATAGTTTACCTATTTTGGGAGATTTTGATCGTTTTTTTTATCTTTATTTATGATTTTGATCTTTATTATATCATCGTATTTTCCAAATACGATGATATAATAAAGAGAGCTTTTTAAAACATCATCGTAAGACTTCCTTCAGGTCAGACAAATAAATAGGGATCCAGCCGCTTTTTCCATATAAAAAAAAACATTTAGATGAGTACACCCGCCGTGTTCTGCTTCACGATTTAAATGTATATTTAATTGATGTACTGATTAAATTAATTAATTAATTGACGGAACGCCCCTTTTATGTAATCCTATATCAAATGTATGTCTTAAGGGCAGTATGAGTTTACATTTAGAATGTGTCAATGAACTCTAATAAAATTTCAAGGCGTTTATGTCCCAAACCATTTATTGTTTATGTTTAAATCTAATCGCAATTAACTACTGGAATTACTATACAATTCTGTAATACCACATTGCGGCAGCATAACATAACAATCAAAACAATTTTAAATACGCATTTCAAATTAACTAATTATTAATGACGAGAACTGTCTAAAACATTTCAATTTCAGTTCTTAAAAAGGCACTTTTTTCATAATTCGACACGCTAATTAACAACTTTTTGTAAAACATGCATTAGCAATGTTTGTAAATATTATTTTCGTAAGAAGTTCTGAGAAAAGTTAACGCTTCCATCTCGTAAAATATACACAGAACTTTAATAATTATTGTAAAGAATAAACAATATTTTTGTATTATACAGGCTGTTCACTAATTTATGAAGTAATGCTGTAGGCTATATAGAAGTAACGACACGCTCAGTTCACAAAGGAGGAAACGAAATTCAGTCGGACAAAATCGCGAGCAGTAGGCTGTTTTAAACTACACAATGTACCCTTTATACATTTTAACTATATAGGTAACTATGAATCTTTGCAAAAACATTGTGTTATTTATTTTTGTGATGAGTCTTACGTATAATTTGTAGTCGCATTTTTTTCACTTATTTAATACTAGCTGTGCCCGCGACTTCGTCCACGTGGATTAGTTAATTTTTGGGTACCATACCTCTTTTCCTTAACTTATATAAACTTTAAATGTCAGGTTTATTTCTATAGAATCAATGGCTAGAAAGCTAGAAAAAGATAAGTTTCGAGTTTCTAGCTCCAAAAATAGCGATAGGATACAACTTTTCAACCTCTCTTTCGACCCCTCACAACCCTTTTTTTGAATTAATAAATAGCTTATGTCCTTTCTCAGGGTCTAAAAATTGTCTGTGCCAAATTTCATCAAAATCGGTTGAGAGGTTTAAGCGGGAAAGCGTAACAGACAGACAGACAGACAGAGTTACTTTCGCATTTATAATATTAGTAGGAATTCTCTCATCATACAAATCGCAGGATGTCCACTGCTAGACAGAAGCCTCCCCAAGTGATGTCCAATAGCACCAGTTCTTGTGGTTTTTCTCAGATCGTCTGTCCACCTTGTTCTTCGGTAGGTGTTCAATACTACGCTGGCTGGTACGTGGTTTCCATTCTAAAACTACACCGCTCCATCGGCCATCGGTTCTGAGTATTAAGTGTCCTGCCCATTGCCACTTCTTCTTCGTGACCTTGGTTCTGATACGGATCTCCTTTTCCTTGTACGTTCAATTACGCAAAGAGATTGCGTAAATTAGTAAACTATTCCCTCTCCATAGCTCGCAGGGCTATAAGGCCCATAGTAAGAGACCACGTTCGGACTCGGAGGTATGTCGGACGTGAAGATGTTTCGCTGTTTTCCGAACGTTATCCAGTCAAGTTTGATTCGGCGATTGACCTTTTTCTTGAAGTTGGATAACTAACTGGACCTCTTCAAGAAGCGAGTCATTAACAAATATTGGGATGGGTGCAACATATTATTGTAATATATATATATATATATATATATACTTAAATAACTGTTTTCATTAAGAAATATATCATTCCATTTTTAGGTTTAATTACAAAAGATTTACTTTTAAAACTAAGTCGGTTCTTAACCGTACGATTAAAAATTGTAAACAATCCAACAAAACTGTCATGTCCGTATCAAAATGTCCGTTCCATCGGCCAGCCGGATTGCTGCGCAGTCAATAAACGGGGCCAGATTAATTGCAGTCGCCGAACAAATTAAGTTTCGTGACTAAATGATCACCATTCCCGCGTATTTGGTTTGCACTGATTGTTGATAGCTAATAAACTTTGCTCGTAGCTCGAATTTATGTTTCACTGAATGTGATTGACTTGTTTTATGTTCACTAGACTTTAAAAATAACTTTGTGACCAACTAGAAATAAAATACAACATAAACCCAAGTTTCGATTTGATTCGATCATCATATATTTTTCATGCTCTACATTAATTTTGTGCTGTGAGGTACCGGAAGAAGTGCCGTGAGTTACCGGCAGTATAGAATAGTACCTCCTACTGTACCAGGAGTTGTAAGAGGCAACAGAGGTACCAGAACTGACAGATGGTGGTATATTCATCCGAAACAGTGCAGCTTAAATACACAGGGCGGGGAAGGTCAGCAGCATCCCCGTCGCGAAAGCTACGCTCTGCGATTGCTAACTCGCTTGCCCCGCGCGGCAATTATGGCCATAAAACCTCTGATCGGATTTATCGGAAAGACTATGTCCGGCAGTGACAGTTCAAAGGCTGTTATGATGACGACGGTGATGATGATAAGTAAAACAATGTATTTATTTCAAAAATATATAACAATGTATTAAGACTGTTATTTTATGGCAATGTTTCACTTAACTTTGTTTTTAATAATAATCATAGTGTTATAATTAATTATATGTAATAATAATTCAAGTGGAAAGCTTTCGTCGCATACAAATACACATACACCGGCAAATTATCCATCTGAACAAGAAGCTTTTAAATACAAACAAAATTATTTTGACCTAAATACTAAAAAACTGTATAGCAAAATTCGGTTCTAGCAAGCATTTAAACAGTATTTAAGTAATTGTGATATCAGTATTTATTTCTAATGCCAGAACTCGCTGTATTTAAAAGTTTGTCGAAGAAAAATATATCGTTAAACAGTGTAAACTGTGGCATTTAACATAAACATGGTCAATTTGTTAAAAATGGATTTGGGTCAGTGAGCAATTAGTATTTTACAGTACCTATCGGGCTGAAATGAAATTCTAGAATTTTTATTATATATATCTAGTTTGTATAAGTTTTTGGGAGGTCCGCGTCCTCGTTACGTTGATGCCTCAAATTGTCCTAAGAGCTTTTAAACGCTAGTAATATGGACAAATAATATCGAGTAGAGAATAATTAAAAATAAATGTTTTTATAAAGCTAATCTTTTATTTTGTTGATAACTTATTATGTTTTTAAGACTAATAATACTTATTTATTTGTAAAAGACCTCTTATATTATCACTTCCAATGAAATATATTGTTTTAGTTAACTTCTAAAAATATAAAACACTATTTATAATAAAATTTAAACTTTTTTTTGACAAAGAGCCTATAAGGACAATTCATCAACAGCTAATATTACATCAATTATTTACACTGTAAATACACTGAATTATCATATCATCCAGAGAAAGTCTACTGCTGGACATTGTGAACCCCTAGATTCTGGGAGATTCTATCTATAATTGCCGCGCTGGACAGGCGTGGTGGCAATGGCAGACCACAGCTTCACAACGAGGATGTAGCGTATGTCCGAGTAGTAAGCTGCCACCGAGTAGTAAGCTGTGCTGTTTTGGATGGATATACCGCCACCTAGCGGTTTCGGTACCTTATTCGCCTCTTAGGACACCTGAAACACAGTGGGAGCTACTGTTCTCCTCCGCCTGTACTCCACGGCTACACTAAATACCACCAATAAAATTTGTAGCTTCCTGACTAGGTATCTCAAAATTAAACTGCTTTTCATAGTGTAGGCTACGATTATTATATAATGTTAATTTTTGTGTCATGTTACATGTTGTAGGTACAGATTGATTGTCTTAAAATCATATGCGTTACATATGATACCCTTGAAGGGTGTAACAAAAGGGCTATCGAGGAACACCCCTGCTTGGGTATTGCAATCGTAACAACACAAATAATTAAAAAATAATCAAAACTATCAAATTTTATTTCGGGTATAAATATATAATATGGAATCATTAAATCTTAGTATAATAGTGCCGTTATCAGACAAATAAGAATCTAGTCTAACCAAAAGTAATGATAGTTCGTTCCTCCAAATGATTAATTTTCCAGATAGGGTCAGAGGACGGAAGCACACCGTTTCTGTAAAGGGGTATTTAAGTATGTACCATCTGAGTCTCTAGCCAACGCTCCAAGGACAGGCCACAGTTAAAATAGAACGATCGATCACGTTCTGATTGCATTCTAAGAACTTATGCATCTGTGATGACGCTATGGTACCGAGTTGAGAACTTTGCCAGAATTGGACATTGTGTATCGCTTGCAACTCGTTCCGCCGTCGTAAGCCATAAAAGTTTAACTGAAAATAGTTTGTGTCTATTGCTAGGCAACTTTTACTACTAAACACGACATGTCGAAGAAAGTTTTTTCAAACAATTGCCTTTAATTTAAATGTCAAAGGTAAGGAAGTTATGAACATTATACTTGTATTTACATACGAAATTGATAAGCAATAATTTGCTTATCCTTCCTTACAATGCTACGCCAATTATCTTTTGTCAAATAATTAACTTTTTAATTTGATGTCAACGTCCGTAAGATTTTTTTTTTATTAATTTAAAAGCAAATTTCTAAAGCTCTTTTATTTTAGTTAACGAAACAAATATAGAGACTCACAACCAATCATGGATTTTACATATGTTAAATAAAAATGAGCAAAACAATAATCTGAGGAGCTTAAAGAGCACTACGCACACACAAACACATATATACACATACACATACATACTATCACTTACACAAACATATATAATCATAGCCTAAATTTACATAAGTAATTAAAAAACAAAAAAAAAACCAAACATCAATAACCAATATAAGTAATTTCAAATCAAGAAGAATACCCAAGTCTCTAAACTGTTTTGGTCTGTAAAATTGCTGAAATATGAAAGCTGAAGTCATACTTTATAGGTTTAAATCATCAAATGAAAGACATGTAAGAGCATGTGTGCTGATATGGATTCTGTTTTCTGTGTTGTTTGCACTTAATTGATTTAAGTCGTCTTGTAAGTTAACGGTGCTGTATATTTTCATATATTTTTGTTCATATATGCATATTTTTATATATTTTTTATGGCAAAACTTTGTGATGACGTTAAAGTAGCAACGTAGAGCAATGGTCCAATTATTGAGCCTTAAGGTACACCAAATACAGTCATGTAGTAATTGGAACGATATCCACTTATGACTACCGTCTGGTATCTATTGTGAAGATACGATTCATATTTGCAGACTACCCTTTATGCCTAGTTCTACAAGCTTCTTATTAATAAACATAAGTCTACATTTATTGTTTTTGTTTCTATGTTATTAGTTTTAAGTGTATGGTGTAAAAATAAAAAGCATTTTTGTCTCGACGTAATATTAAAATATTAAATAACACATAAAAATTCCAACCGAAAATAGTAATATGAAAAAGTTAGAATTATGACTGCAAAGCTGGAATCTATATTAATTAAAAAATAAATTAAATAAAAAAAAATAACAATTTATACGAGTACGTTTCCTATTGTGTATTTTTGTGTTATCCCATATTTTTTGATAACCTCTAGTTTCCAGGTACATCCAAACAATTACAGCATATCATATGTGCCCAGTAAATGTCTATTCTAAAGAATTTTATTAATCAAAAATATAAACTAACATTCCGCAAGTAAGGGCTTACGACCAACCCTGTGAAATGACCCAGTTTCTAATAAAACATAAACCAGATTAATAGTAAAAACTTCTGCAGAAAATAATCTAAAAAACATTCTAGAAAGAAAATTGCCTTACTGACTGCATGCATTCGCCATGGGAATCAATTGCGCGCCGCAACGAATAGAATTTTCAATTTGGCAAACTCCCAGAGGTTTACTGGGCTGAGTGAATTCTATTATGATGTAAGGACCCAACCGTTTAATGCGTGCTCGCTAAAATTAGCAAATTAAATGTATTGCTAGACCTTGGGAACTAAACAGTCACGTCGTTTGCATAGGACACGTATTCTCAAACTTGTGATCACCTGCGCTCTTTATGTCCACTCAAGGTTTCTTATAGCCGTAAGGTATCGGCAGAGTGGTACAGAGGTACCGTGTAACAGGCGACTACGATGGCGGTATATCCATCCGGCACAATATAGCTCAAATGCACACGGCGATTGCCAACACGCTTGGCCATCACGATAATTATGGCCTGAATTCCCCTTTCTTGAGCAGATCTATGTCCTAGTCCAAGGTTCTCAATCTATTCAAAGTATAAAATCGTACGTTGGATGGGGTTAAAACAGTGAGATTCAGTACTTAAACGAGCACCGTACTTCTATATCAGGAAGACCAATAAAAAAGCATCTGTATTATTCCAGACTGTGCCATAAATTAACTAGATCTATGCAGCCGTTTAGAAGTGAAAGAGTAACGAACATTTATAAAACCCAACATACAAACATAACTTTTACGATTATAGGTAAGATTTCGAACATCTGGTTCTCTGCCCGTAGCTGCGCGTTTAATTTACCTTTAGTCCCATCCCTGCCGATCGGGAAACGGGGAGAAGTCTATATCACTTTCTGACTGCTAAACTGTGCAAAAAGTCGTGTTGATGCCGAAAAAAATATAAACCAGTACTATCCATCCACGGTAACATGTTTTCGAGATACAAAGTAGCCTATTTATTATTCCAGGCTATCAATAATCCCTATGCCACATTTAACCAGATATGTTAAGTTAAGAGTGAAAAAGTAATAATCATGCATCAAAATATCCATAAAATTTTCACTTTTATAGTATTAGTAATGAAATAGAGTTTTTCATGATAAAACTTGGCAACCCTATTTGCAACACTAAGTAGACTAGGTTAAACCAAGAGAGAGGAAAGACAGGGTAGGCAAAAGTACTAGGTAAAGGAACTTCCTTATATCGTAAGGGTCGTTAAACTGTGCATGAAACTTCTTCGTTCACTCGTCTTCTATGTATTTCCCTGATGCAAGAGTAAAAAGCTAAAATTTGTGTTTAAATAAGCACCAGTGGCTGTGGAGTACAGATAAAGTAAAATAGTACTTCCACTTGGACCAGGTGTCATAAAAGGCTACTAAATCATTTGAACGGATAGATGGCGTAGCCACCCGAAATAGCGGTTACAAGCACCAGGAGATGGGCAGCAGCATTTCCGTCGCGATGCTACGATCTGTGATTGCCACCACGCCTGCCCAGCACGGCAATAATGGCCCAATATCCTTATTTCTTGGGAGGCCTATTTCCTGCAGTGGTATACCAATAGCTGACATAATGGTGACAGTGATAACAGGTCGGCAAACAAGCATACAGTCCGCGTGATAGACCGTCACAAGGATAGTAATGTCACAAGGATATTACTAGCGCGTTGTTTACTTTGTGATTTAAAGATATTACGTCATTTAACCCAGTATTTCTCTGCCACTCTCACCGCAAACAATGCAAAAAGCAATGCGAATATTGCTACTTGTGGTAGAAATAGGTGTGCGTTATGTACCAATGCAGACGATATTATGTAAATAACGGGTTGTTTAGGCCATCATTAAACACGATATCCTAAGTTCAAGATAGGAGACACTAGCACAATATGATTGCGATACTAAAATTGTCTACAGCGTTGTTTATAGGCATTACGTGACGTTTACCAACTTGCCCTCGGGTTCACGTCTCACATTTTGAGAAACCCAGAACTAGACGGTAAGTTACGGGCTATGGTAACCTTGATAGATGCTAACTCAGGATGTCACGCAGACACGCAGTTTTCAAAGTTCACAACTGGATTATTGTGGTGTTGAAACCTTTTACGGTTGCTCAAGTTTTTTAGCCAAGTAATGTTGCCAATTTTATGTACCTAATGTAGAAAAAAAGAATTGTTATAATTCTTTCAGGGACAATAATATCTTATTTAAAGACATATTTCCCTTATTATGCTTATTTCTTTATTTTTCCTTTAAAAGCCTGTTAGTTCCTCCTTGGATATTTGAATTCTGATCAATAGATAAGTAGGGGTTTCAACTTACATCCATACAATTACATTAATCTTTTTCAAAAATTCTAAAATATCTATACTTGAAACTAACTCAACGTTGATTTTGAATTTGGATGGATATACCGCCATCTGTCGGTTTTGGTATCTTAGTCGCCTTTTATGACACCTGATATAAAGAGACGACATTCTGCTCTGCCGATACCTCATGGCAGCGTAGAATAGTACCAGAATAAGCATGAATCGAATACCTTATAATTATATTCTCAATGCTGTAATAGCCTAATTTGAAATTCCTCTGTGGAATTGATTAAACAATATAGCGTGTATCGCACTCATAACGGAATTGTTTCCTACCATGGTTATGTACAACAAACAGGTATTTATGAATTTTAATTACTGCTGCCTTTGAAGTGTTAATAACCAAGAATTATATTTATTTCTTTACGGGTTTCCTATTTGCTACCTCAAAGATTATTTTAGTTGCTAAGTTACCATTTCGTAAGTAGAGATTCTCACTTGAATAATATTATTACGTAACATGGCCATTATTTTAGTATAGATGTGTTTAATTTGAGTAATCTTAGGTTGGTCTACTTCAGAGTTCAATTTCAGTGCTAGCAGTTAGATGCTAAGATATGCGTGGCCATTTATAGAACGCACTATGCCCGATTGTTCCTGCAGATTAGAGCGGGCCCGGTGGTTATTACTAAAGGTCACCTATTACAAAAAGCCTATTTAAAGCCGGACTCTATGTGTTTTCAAATAACGTATATATTAAAAAATATATCTTTGATTAATAATTATCACATCACAATAAGTAATACATTATAACATTCTAGCTAATTTCTCGTAATAGCATTACACACTATTATTCGAACCCATATCTCGTGTCATATAAACCACTTACAGCGTTAATGTACACAGACGTGTAAAGAACACATGCCGATAGCCCTACACTAAAATAGCGTAGGCCTCCACCGCATGTTTGCTCTACAAAGAGCCGCTGTGAAAACAAACAACGCCATGATCCGACTATGCTCTACATAGTGTCTAATATCAGTTGTCAGGCTGTTTACCCGGTGCGGAAAGGTCACTAATAAGCTGCCATTCGAAACCGTTTACGAAACTAAAATGTGGCTTTTTGGTGGAGCTACAGTTTGTAACAAATATAATTAAAAGTTTAGGCATAAAGCTCGCCCTAGACTTGGTTTATTAGGCGTACGGGAAATGTTTATATAGAAAATACCCCCCCTTAATTTGTTTTTCATTATGTCGAAGAGCAAGGTTTATAACCTACGTTGTTACGCTTTTACGGTTCGAGAGTGGAGTCTATTTTATGGAATTTATATCATGTGGAAAGCCTAAAACGGAGCATCCTTCTAGAATTGAGTACCGCAAGGAACGTGGTATTAAGAGAAGACCACGCTGATGAATTTGCTGACGACAAACTGGTACACATGTATATATATATATATCTCTCTATATATAATCTGAATATAAAACGATTTTCACCCGCGGAATTAGTTTACTGCATTTATTTATTTATTTACTATTTATTGTATACTAAGTTTAAAAATACAGTATGAAAATTTAAATAAATATCAATACACAAATTATCAACTAATATGCTTATAATATTTTCCAGAGAACCTTAGAGAGTACATAACTGACATTTATATATACAAAATAAAAATACATATACACATATATGTATATATAATGATACACAATAAACATGATTGACTTAAGAAGTCAAAGTAATGAACATTTTTCTTTTAATTTATTTATTGTAAACAGCAGGTTATATAAAATAATAATAAGTGACGAAGCGTGCCGCCAGTTTCATTATTAGCACATCAATCCCAGCAGATACAAAACAATAGTAATTTAGCAATTTGGTAATATCGCAACAACTTCAATTCGGCCTCGTCAAACAGGCATCGCTGCCACGTTTGGATGTAGCGTGAAACTTAACACATTAAAATCAAATTTACTGTTTTGCTAGATTAATGATGTAGTTATCATGATATAATTTTCGCGTAATATTCTAGCTGCAATATAATTATGAATCTATTTTATTTTTGTTTTAATTTATTATATATTTATTTATTCTAATTATTTATATTTATTATTCTAATCCTAGGTGAATTTAGTTTCAATAGATATCTTTCTAAATATTTGATTGAATACTGAACGTTTTTCAGTTATAATTAGCAATATGCTATAAATTAGTACAAATAAATCATCATAATTAATAGACTATGAAAATAATTGTCCCCCATAATAGAGAGCCTAAATTGTTTCGCTGGACAGGCGTGGTGGCTGTCGCAGAGCGAAGTTTCGCGACAGTATGCTCATATATTTAGTTCTGCCAGGTCTACTAGTACAAAAAAGTACTAAATTCTATTTATTATCAAAAATGGTGTGAAATGTAGATACATTTAAAACATACTCTTTTATAACTGAATTTTTTTTTTAATATTCTCTAATATTTACTCGTTCCCTACTCATTATAAAAATAACTTGCGGCAAAATAAAAATAACTACAGTAAATAAGGTAACCGAAAACGAATTAATAAATAAGGTAAAAATTAAGTGAAATAATTTTTTTGTAGAATATAAATAATAATAATTATATAAAAAATGTTTCGCAAGAGTTATATAAAATCAGGAAACGTGAGTAATACTCACCAAATTACTCACCACCATATCTCATGTTTATATAAACCATAAACAAGAAGTCGTAAAAAATGAAAATACACTCATTTGCAAAAAAACGGGTGGTTTTGATTTTAACTCTTCTTTAAAAGAATACAGTACCAAAATGATTTCAATCAATTCTACATGTTACTGGCCGGTTTTAAAAATGCCGTGGCGTTTAAAATTCAAATTTTCGTTTGATGCTCGTTTACAGAAAACCACTTTTTATCCTACATTTTTGGTGCGAAGTTCCAAAAGATAATATCGGTTTTCATAAAGTTTAGTCAATTTTTATGAATATGTTTTATATTCTTAATTGTCAAAGCTTCATTTATTGCTGATTAGCTGTCTCAATAATTTTAGAGAAAGTGGTAAAAGCTACCAAAATTATTGCGCTGCTCGAAGAGGGTTGCAGTCAATGCTTCGTGGCTCAGAGGCTAAGTGTGAGTCGCTCGACGGGTCAAAGGACCTGGCAGCGATATCAAGACACCAGTTCCGTCGAGAGAAGACTGGGTCTGGAAGAAAACCATGTACCCAACCACGGGATGATCGTTTTCTTGTTAGTCGTTCATTGAAAAATCGTAAGTCTTCGTATGTGGACCTTAAGAACAACCTCGAAGAAGTAAGAAATGTGCATATTAGTCTATGGACGGTCAGGAGGAGACTTTTCACCGCCAATATACGCAGTCATCGCCCGGCCCACGGCCGTAAGTTACTCCGTAAGCACAGAGTCTGCCAGGCTTAGGTTTGCTCGAAATTGTGAGTCATGGACTCAAGAAGACTGGAATAGGGTATTATTCTCCGAAGAAGCCAGGATATCTCTGTTCGGTGAAGATTGACGACGGCGAGTGCTACGAAGACGAGGAGAACGTTTTACAAAGGCTTGTTTTGAAGAAATATATAATATATATAATAATTAGTAGGAAATATTGAACTGTTGTTCAAAATGTTTCAGGAGGAACTTATGCCTATTTTCGAGAACTAGGCTAATGCGTCAAACTTTAGTAGACACGTCCATTTTTACCCTTTTCATTATTTTAGATTATAACAGGTCTACAACAAAAATACTGTCTGGATATTTCCAACTGATTTCTATGTATTTAGGTGTTCTGAAAACAAAAAAAATACTCAAAAAAATCCAGAACATAAGATTTTTTTACAAAACGCAAAATTTTATTCCATAAAATGGATTTTTTGGGCTTAAAAGGGATTATCTTGTAGTATAAATGAAAGGTATAATTTTATTTTGATTGCTGTTTTAAAATGTTCACAGGACATAACTATCATTAATTTCTCAATAAGGAACACCCTGTTTCACCTACATTATCAAGTATTTACATGTTGTAACCTGAACGTGCGCGTTCCGATAGTGTAGAAGTGGCGCGGGACAATTACGTGTTCACTCGTAATTTTTTTATACATCTTGGTTCAATTCAGTGCAACGGCGGTTTCTATGCTTTCATTCCTGTCGGCCATTCCGTACACCTAAAAGAAACCTACAAGAACTTGGAATTGATTCTTTGCAAATTAAAATATAAAGACCACGGTTGGCAAGTGTGCGGTGATTTCAAAATCTTGGGCATGGCGCTCAGACAGCAATCTGGGTTTACCAAATTCCCTTGCTTTTTATGTCTATGGGATAGTAGAGCCCGAACAAATCACTGGACCAAAAAGTGTTGGCCTCCGAGGGAGCATAAAGTTGGCGACAAGAATGTCCTGCATGAAACTTTGGTACCTCCTCATAAAGAATGTTAAAAGCATTTCAAGCTTTAGGTTGCTTAATGAGCTTAAAAATACATTTTCTTCATTACCATCTCGACTATTTTCCAGAAAATTTGGGAGACGTGAGTGAAGAGCAAGCTGAACGATTTCACCAAGATATTAAGGAGATGGAAAAAAGATACCAGGGAAGATGGAGTGTCTCAATGATGGCAGACTACTGTTGGACGCTTCAAAGAGACCTTCCAGATGCTTTCCACAAGCGAAAATGTACCAAAAGGAGTCTCACTGGGAAAAAGAAATGTGTTTAATGCTCACTAATTAATGTATTTAAGATTAAGAAAATTACTTGATTTAAAAAAATATATATGTTCATTTTAAGATAATAACTTGTTTCATATAGACTCCTACATTGCCAGAAAACGTGACGTGCTAGTACAAAATAAAAATTATTATCAAATTCAGCACACCCAAAAACATAAGAATTATAAAAAAAAAACAAGACAGCTCTCAACTTTTTTTTTTGCAGACTTGTGATTTACCTTCTAACACTGAAATACTTTTATAGGTTAGAAATAATTGATATATATATTACCTCTAACGTAAAAGGTTGCATTATTCAATGCATAACTGTAATGTGATACCAGTAGAGTCGAATAGTTCCTCCCTCTGTGTCGAGGTGTCATTAGAAGTGACTTCAGGCGCCATAAAAAGCGAGCTTATAGCTTATAGCTGTGTAGCTTAAATACACAGGACAAGTATAGGCAGCAGCATTCCCGTCATGAAACTGAGCTCTGTGATTGCTCGCCCAATGCAGAAACTCTGGA
Source organism: Heortia vitessoides (assembly GCA_020976665.1). Lineage (NCBI taxonomy): Eukaryota > Metazoa > Arthropoda > Insecta > Lepidoptera > Crambidae > Heortia > Heortia vitessoides. Next base: position 12,397,829 of record JACJUM010003085.1, on the reverse strand, counting down.
CGAAATTTCCCCTTACGTGGAGAAGCTTATTTTCAGCAGTTTCTATGGCTCATGATGACGAAGATAATGATGAATGCATGAAAATAATAATATAACTTGACCAATATAGCAAAAGTGCTCTTTTACGTTCTGCCGACCCGTTACTATTCTATATCTACTTTAAATAACCAATAAGCAGTAAATCTGGCGTACTATCCTAGTGGTATCGCGCTTGACCACAATTCCATACAAAGGCAAAGGCATTCAAAATTTACGGCTTCGCAAACCACTTTGAGAATTAGGCACTTTCATTTAGCTGCGATATGTAATGAAGTTCTTACAAGCTACAGTTTAAACGCAATACGGATACAAACAATAGAGAATTAATTATTGCAATAGCTTAGAATAGAGTAGTACTAGCGTTATGTAAGTTATTAAATATTGTCTCTATAAATTGTATATTATAATAATAAAATAATTTATAAAAAAATCTTTCTATAGACGGAAAAATGCTTATGAGCTTGGTTGTAAATCGATAAGAAAAAAAAGCAGCTCTCAGGTCGCGAGCCGACGCGGACGCTGCTCCAGTGCCTCAAGATAGGACAACAATGGCACTCCTTGTCACCGCCAGTTGAGTCACGGACGGAACAGTAATCCCTGTTATATAAAAAACTGAATTCCTATCAATAACGTCCTACTTAAAGCAACGCACAAGTCGCATTTAACTCCGCCTGTTAGGAATTGAGAACATAAAAAAAATGGCTGGAGTAAAAGAGTCGTAGATTCTTTATAATATATGTTGGCAATATAAATACATAATATAACCTATATAATATATAACATAACTTATATATAGGCTGTATAAGTATCAGAAATCAGCAAAAAATTAAAAAAAAATGAAATTAATCTTTACAAAATAGAGCAATTCATTTGATTATTGGTGTAATAAAAACAAGTTCTGTACACTGATTACCGGGAAGCATGTCGTTAACTCAGCAGTATCTATTTACAATTGTATTTATGTCAAAAGTAGGTCAAGGATCTAATAGCAAACGACTCCAGCATCCGTAAATGACCAGAGCGCCGGGTGCACGCGCCCAGAATACAGTGCACCGATTAATGAGGGTAGCTGGGGAAAGTAAAAGGCATCTATTTATAAAAAATACCATTATATTATGTGTTGTACTAAAACAAAAACAGGTATATTTAAATTACAATCAAATTAAAAAAGTCAGTATACATTTAATATGTACCGACGTTTTTACACAATATATGTAATTAATCGACATAACGGCATTATATCTATCAGTTCTAAAGAACAAACGAAAATATACAACAAATAAATGTTAGTTTAGCGCATAAGATCGGGATGCAAATGCGCCAGCAGGCTCGTCAAATATTGTCAAATATAACATATCGGATGCAAATGTAAATGTATAATGTATGTGTTCTTTTAACAATCTTTGGAAGGAATGTATCGAGGCTGGACTGCTCTCTGTGTACCAGGATGCGGTAAGCTTATGGACTGTGGATTGTAGTTGAATGAAGTGAAACATGCCCGATAATCATCACACTAAAATAATTATCGTACTATGATAATGTTGAAAGATTTCTTAGAGGAGTATTCCAAAAAGGAACTTGAGTTAGATGCAAACGCAGGTTCGAGTTCATAAACAAAACAAATGTAATAAATAATATCTATAGTATACAATTCTGCATTTTTTAATACATTTATGTATTGAAAACAGGTGCCAATTAAACAATTGAGTAAGATGTACTCAACTCGCAGAGGGTTGCTTCGCGACGGAGGCTCTGCCATGTGCCCCGGTCATGTGCATTTCCAGTTGAACACAACGCTGTTTTAAATGATATACTGCCATCTGTCGGCTTCATTCATCGGCTTTCATCTGCTTCTATAGGTGGTACTATTATAGGTACTATTCTACTCTATCCATGCTCCATTAGTATAAGTTAAAAAAGTTTAAATTTCAACTGCTGCAATGTAATTGAGTTATTGAACCGTCTCTGGCGATATGCAAGTTAGCAAATATATGCGTCTTTTAGTAGAATTCGAATATGAAAGTACGTATATCTTACCAATAACCAATATAGACCAGTGCTGGGACAACACGAATACACCAGTTAATATTTATCTTTCAGTTCCGATCGTCCTTTATGTTTTCGTTGGTGCGTGTTCTACGGGGCCGATGAGGCATGCTTCCATTGTACATGAGAATATTGAACTTGCAAAAGCTATTATAAGACTGCATCTCAGCACTATATTTTTACTTGTCGTTTTTTAATACATTTATTTCAAAAGCACTGTCGTTGGGATATTCAAACAATTTCTTCTACGAGTGTATAAATTAAATAATTTTGTGATATTATTGTTTTAAATTGCTTTAATAAATTTGAATGATACTTAGTAAATTTTTTGACAATCAATAATGGCAATGAAATTAATACTATTTTATGTACAATAATGTTAAATCCCCCCGAAAATACTGGGAAGACACAAAATTAACCCCCCTACAGCTAACCACACTTAGCCACTACGAATCTATACTTCAAAATGAAGACACCACCCACAGAACTCTGGCCAGAACCACCACGCGGTTGGGCTAGTCTCTAAACCCACAGTACCTAATAATTTTGGCAGAGAATCCGTGGTTTCTCTGTAAACCCTATTTACTCGGATCCTCTTGTCTACTTTGGAACAGCCAGTTGATGATTTTGATAGCTTTTAGAACCGTTGTATGTTTCGAACTGGAACAGGTTCGATAATTAAGCTTTTCCAGCCTACCCCTAGTAACTAGTGTCCTGGGAAGAGACAAAGATTTATGATCCCGCGAATAAAATTCTGCAATACTACGTGATATAAACGCGGATAAAGTTGCCATATACATCTAAACTCGATCTTATACAAGTTTTCATACAAAATTTACTTATGCCAAATCTTATACGCCTACGTGCTCGCAAATTCCTACTTTATGTATGCTGTTTCTTTCTGCTTAGAAATATATAAGAAACGACAGGTACAAAACATAATAAAAGTCTTTACGTATGTGACAGTAAACATAGAAATAAAGAGAAAAATGAGAAAGTATCTACATAGTTCAGCGAAAGCTTCATTTAAACGTTGGTATATTCAGGCGTTTCTATCTTATTCCTTTGACTATAAGGAATTTCGTATTTACTTATAGAACTGATCAAACTGACCTGAATTTATGAAAAAGAACACGGTGCATAATGTAGTCTATTCTTGTCTCTAAAAGGACTAAAAATATGAAAATATAGTTTGTTTGAAGATAATTCCATGAAAACGTTAAATCGGGTTTTTATTGTAAAACAGCGTGGCTTTAAAATCCTTTCCGTTTACATTTCTATTATCAGAACAGCCTTAGAACTTTTATTGCTGGACATATACCTTCCCAAGAAAAGGGTAATATTGCCCAATATTGCCATGCTGGACAGGCGCCCTGCCCATGCTTTTACGTACAAGAGGGGCAGTATTCTACTCTGCCAGCCCTACGGCAAATTTTGTTAATTAATATTGTTTAAGCAAAACACACAAAAATATAACAAAATTGCAAATACGGACCTAATAATTGTTACATTAATGCATATAACATTTAAGTAGGTGGCATTTATGAAATTTCCATTGGATTTTTGACTATAGAAACAACAAAGGTACCACAAACACGCAAAGCAAACCTTGCATTCTCCTAATATTATTTCTATTGTCACAAACATCACAGAATAATTAAATTTTAATACATCTATTTTTGATTCGAAACTACTAAATGTGTGACCTACATGATATTTTAAAAGAAGGTCAAAGAAATGGGACAACCTTGTCAAAAGGGGTATGTTTATAAATTTAATTAAAATTTTCTTCCCTTGAGGCTGTGAATGTATCACCGTCCCAACATGTTTCGAGTAATTGAGCGAGCGACCATACATGTCTTACAAAGTGAATGCTGTGGACTTAGTACAATTATACTTATATAATGTCCTAGTAAATCCTTCTACTATTGTAAACTCGAAAGTTTGTGAGTGGTCCCTTCCAAGGGTCGAGGGTTCCATGCCACCCTGCATTATATTTCTGATTCCTCTGTTGTCTGACGTTTGTAACACAAGTACTTTAAACTATTTATTTCGGTGTCAGGTGTATAATATATGAGATATTGTGAGAAGTGAGTAAAATAAAAACTATTTTAAAATAATGTGTTTAATTAAATACCCGCAAATGATATTATGAAATCCAACTAAAATATATAATTTCAAAAGGATCAATCAAAAATATTTGAAATGCCAATTATAAGCAATAGAATTTTCAGGGCACCGATCTTCAAGTATGTGTTAAGAGTCAATTAATTCCATTTAAACGAATGATTTCCGAGGACTTGACCCGGCAATTGTAAATTTCAAGTAGAATCAAGTGTTACAAAGATAAAATATGGACTTTGTGAAATTTTTTTGCCCAAATTAAAATGTTATTTCAAGTGTTTACTTTGTAAAAAGTAACTTTATATCCCTATTGCTTGATTGAAAGGTTGATTTATATCAATCAAACTCTTAAACGACAAAAGGTGCACGTTGCAATAAACGCTAACTATCAAACGATATAAAGTTTTCATTGCCGAGCCGTAAAGTTTAATCCAATCACTTATAACATAAATAGTTGTATATACTCGTATTTGTTCTAAGTTTCTTTTTTAATTATAAGATGATTATTGAAAAAGTAACAATTATTATTTTAAGCTAATAACACTTTAACTATATATGTTTATATATTATTTTTAAAGCACTTACGTACTTCCCATTTCTGTGGCAATACAATTAAATATATTCTAAAAAAAAATTGCATCCATTAAAAGAGATATGTCCGACTCAAAGGTCCCCAAAAAGTTTGCAACATTTCAAGCTGCACAGTCAGCGAAATACTTTGCATATATATAAAGTTAATGTGTTATTAGCTACATAACATTAGATACTATCATTTATAAATATAGTCACCACAATAAATAAATTCTTAACAAATGAATACGTAGAGAGGCAATCCGAAAATTAACCAACGCAACCAAATCGAAGATGACTCGTTACCCATAATTGTTATTTCAAAACAAGGAATCGTTATTTCAGATTAAGTTTCGTTTACAAAACAAAGAGCTCATCACAACCATTTGTGGTAAATAATGAGCCCGAGTAACGCCGTTTGCATTTGCCAGTATCAAATAAAGATAACTAGTTGTGGAGATAGTTCGATGACAAAACTGCACGAATATTCTCTCTGAATACAGATGGACGTATTATGATAATTTGCGTCTCAAACAGTACAGATAAGTGAAGGTTACACGTAAATTATACATGGTCTGAGAATAAGTCGTGCTACTGAATAGTGATTGCATTATAATAAGTGCTGACTAAGCGAATTTTCGATTGAGGGAAAGGATACATGAAGTTTAAGACGACGTCTCCTCAAGAGGGCGAGAAGAGATTTGCTTAAAGATTCCAAATTTCCGTACACAAACATTCTGAAATACAAACGTCCATACGGGAATATGTGAACTAAATATTCTTGATCTTTCATTGCTGGAAAACGGATCGAGTTTGTATTCAAATTTGAATTAACTACACAATAAATACTTGCGCTTACATATATCTCACGCGATATCATTTAAAATTCCATCTTGAAAGCTATTTTGTTTCTTACCAGTCAAGTAATAAGACCTAAATTATTTTCTACCCTTCAAAATGAACTCCGCCCAATTAAGTGACATTCACTCAAAGTATACGCTTGTAATACATTGTAGCACCCTCGCGGAGAGACCATTCTTTCTTTTATACGCGGTTAAAATCGGAAGTGGCAACACTGGGCGATCGAGGCAACCCCGACACGTTACTCTCTATCCTAGTACGGTGTGTTTATTCGCGTGTATCGATCGGTGGGACCCGGCTCAGTCGCTCTCGGACCTCTGGCGGGCCCTGACGCCTCCTGCCCGCGTGACAGCCGCCGTGCCACAACAAATCGTAGCCTAAATAATATACTATCAAACAACTGTCACTAACTGAACAGTGGAACTTAAAATTTTATTTTAAATTAAAAAAAGGAACGAAGCAAGTGATGTGACAGTGTGACCTGGCTTGCAGTTTTTCTGGCGGCTGTTCAGGTAAGGTTAGAGTATAGTGACTTGCGGTGGGTTTCCCGAAGGTCGACGCTCAAGGTCTGTAGAGGCCACATGTGTAATAAACAATGGTCAGATCCCCGATAAAGATTAGTGCACGATATAATTACTAAAAGATATTATTGGTTCAGGAATTTATGATGATTATGTAGATAACTTTGACTACACGACTAAAATATCATTACAGTTTCTTTTATGCTCATACAAATTTGACAACACCTTAGTACTTTATACAATATTATTTTTTGGAAATAAAGTTAAAAAGATATTTGGTAAATTGAAATCTTATCACATGTTCAATTCCGAGAAGACCTTTATTTATCATATTAATTAGGACAATAAATAAAACTTGGGACGTGTAAACTCTTGAGAGCTACGAATCTACGAGGATTCGTAGCAGGTCTGAAGCGAATTCGTAGCGCGTAGCAATTAATGTCATACTGGCGTACTATTTATTTTACGCCGTGTTGCGGATTAGGGTTTGTTTACAGCTCATCTCCGTTTGATCACGACTTGAATTAATTTCCTTTATCATTGATGTTACATGAGTACAACACAATTTAATGCATTCTCTACATAAATTTTGTTGGTGATTCCCTTTTTTATATAAAAAGGATAATTTTTACTTTTAACTTACCTTATTTTATTTTATAATCCATAAACTCCAATTTAAATACATGGTTATTCTATTTAAGTGAAAATAAGTCCAAATATTGTAAGATTCAATTTCAAATATTTGCATCATATATATTTTTTACGTTCATTTTTTGATAAAATTATTTAAATTATTCTTTGCATTTTCCCTATAAATACTGTAATTTGACTTTACAGTATTATTAATAATGTATGCATTATGTTTAAAAAATAAATATAATACAAATGCTGGTCATAGATATCTCATTCTGAAGGCATTTAAAAAAATATTTTATGTATTAATTAAATTAACAATTTCCGAAGGCCAAAGCATTTTGGTACTGCAGTTCTAGCTTGATAGTTTGTCTTGTGTTTAACAGTGATGGGCAAAATCGCGGCCTGCGGACCAACTTCGACCCGCGATGGTGTTTAATCCGGCTTGCCGAGGATTCATCGACATGTATAGTACGAGTATATAGCCCGTTTATTACGTTTTGACGGTCGAAAAGAAAAAGTAGATTTTACTTTGTAGAAGAATAGATAATCTGCAACTGAAGCTAAATTAGCCGCATAGATTATGTGTTGTGCCATGCGGGACGCTAGGAGACTATAACTCTGGCAACCACAAATTTTAAGAAATCATAGAGGTGACGCTATGATTTCTTAAAATTGTGGCCCGCCAATAAAAAAAATTGGCCACCACTGTGTCTGGCCGTCCGACGTGACGTGACTGAACTTGCCAGTACGTGGGTCCATTCTTAAACTTTGTGGCCCCATCGGTCATTAGATATCTATTGATGAATAAATTATAATATATTTAAAAAAAAACAAATATTGTAATTAGAAATATTTGACGTAATTTGAGTCATAAGTTTATGAACGTATATAAAAAAAATATTGTTTGAGTTACAGATTTATAAATGCATCAAAAATTTTTACTTGGAAATATAATATTATAATTTTAAAATATCGTTACAAACCACTGTTTGCCTTCCCCCAGCCGTCTGTTGACCGATTCCCCGATCATAATTTAGTAGATGTCAACTTTTATCACCGTAATATTTTCGCTTTCCTTACGCGGCATGGATAATATTTCAAATTACAAAGATAGACGAACGAAATTCGACCCACTGTCCTTGGGTAAAGGTGCAAAAATAATAAAAAAAGGTATTGTCTCGGTACGAACGTGGTTTTCGTTTTTGCTTCATTTAAATTATCTCGTTAGACAAAGTAAATCTGCTCATGTTTCATTCTATATAATTTACAATATTTATATTATACCCTATTATACTTATAAATGATGGCTTCCCATAAATGCCATATTATTCTTAAATATTCAGGTATTTATAGTAATGTATATTTTGCCAACTGGATTTTTTTTACCGCAAATATCATGATGAAGTCATCGTTTCATTTGCATATGTCTATAAAAAATAAGCAAAGTGGGTTTTTCCGAAAATTTTATGCGTTGTGAAGGCGTAGTAGCGTTGACTGCAGCTTGCTTCCGGAGTTCCTGCATATCTAGCAGGTTATTTTTCTTGAGGTAGACCTCATACAAAGGTCGTGTGCATTAATAACTCACTCTCATCTATTTCTACCGTCAAATAGCAGTGTTCACATTGCTATGTTCCGGTTTGAAGGGTGAGAGAGACAGTAAAATCACTAGTTAATGTGACATAATAGCTTCTTGTCGCAAGGTTAGCAACGCGCTAGTGATAATTTTGTGATATTATAAGCGTCTATAGGCTGCGTTTAATATCACGCGGACTGTATGCGGATCCCCGTGCCAGATACGATTAGTGTCTGGGGTAGGTACTAATACCGACAGTTGGTGGAATATCCATAAAATAGCGTCCAATACAACAGCACAGAGTAGAATATTACTGTCCTCTTGTACCAGGTGTCGTAAGAGGCGACTAAGGTACCGGTACCGACAGATGGCGGTATATCCACCTTATTCGATACACTGTAGCTCAAATGCAACAGGGGTGAAGGGTAGCAGCACTCCTGTTTGTAAGCTACGCTCTGCGATTGCCACCACGCTTGCCCAGCGTGGCAATTATCAGTGAACTCCCCCTTTCTTGGGAAAATTTATGTCCAGCAGAAGACGCTTACAGTAGCTATTTTGACCATAGTTTAAATAAAACAGCAAATATAGTACTTTTAAGGTTCTTGATACTTTACATTACTTTTGCTTTTTTTACTTTTTTAGTTTTCCGGTAAATGAATTCGATGAGCACATATATATGAGTATATAAAATAAAATCTCTTTTACTTTGGTCACAGCCTCAAGCATGAACAATTGGGCCAATTTTCCTAATTTTTGTTGTTCGTTTTTGTTAGGGGAAGGTTCTACTTAAAAAGATTAAATAAAAGATACAAAAAAGACATAAAATTTAAGACAAATTAATATTGAAGTAATTTTTTTTAATGTACCTAACCTAAAGGTTTGACAGTTGGCACAATTGGAGAATACATTGAAGTCTTACAAAAAATATTTGTGATAACCATATTTAGTTCGGACAGTGAGTTCTAAGTTCGTTGGACCTCAAAAACTCTCCGATCACACTCTCAACCGCATGGCCGAACGACGCTTGATAAATCTCTAGTCTTTGAGTGATGCAAAGTCATATAGGCGACTCAATAGACATATTTCAAAATCTATGCAACACGACATCAATAACGACAATACATACTGAAAATATTAAAGAAACGATTAAGCGGAAGAAAGGGACCAAACTGTTCGCAAGAAATATGTCTATTGGACAAAGTCTGATGAACTAAGCTGAAGAGAGAAGATGGAAGTTTAGCGTCAACCAAGGCCGAGGTACTGGAGGAGATCAAGAGGTTAAATGGAGAATTATACGCTTCCATATCTAAGCCTGTTAGCAGTTCGGCAAAAGACCCAAAAGCCGAGTTAATCCGACACTACTCCTAAGATGTCCCGGACATTAGCCTGAGTGAGATTAGAATGGCCCTAAATCAGCTTAAGAACAACAAGGCGCCGGGTGATGACGGAATTATATCTGAGCTTCTAAAGGCGAGTGGAACACCAATACTTAAAGTCTTCCAGAAGATTTTTAACACTGTCGTCCTTGAGGGCATAACGCCAGAGAGCGGGAGCATGGTAGTGCTGTTCTTTAAAAAAGATGATAACACTTTGTTAAAGAATTATCTTCTAGGGTTATTACGAACCGTCTCGAATGCAGGTTTGATGACCTCCAACCTTCCGAACAGATTCTGAAAAGGCTACAGAACCATATACCACATATTTACGCTGCGGCAAGTTATACAGGAGAGAAAAGAGTATAACAGGACATTATGCTTGACGTTTGTGGACTATGGGAAACCCTTTGATTCGGTTGAGACGTGGGCTGTGATTGAATCTCTTCAGCGGTGCCCGAGAAGTGTTGAAGTGTTTGTATGACAACGCCATTATGTCGGTTCGAGTACAGGTGCAGAGTTTGAAGGCTATTCCTCTCAATTTCAATGCTTTAATGAACGCGTGGAGTTATAATCGTTATCGTAAATAGATGTAGAGTGATAGCATAAAATTATTACATGGCAGATATAAACCGCTGGCAATTATTAAGAACTAAATATTTTCCTGTCTACCTCTTCCTCTCATTCTATTCAATCCGTCCCTTACTTATGTTTGCCAAGAATATCAGCGGCCGTAGGCGAAAATATTGGATCATAATTATTTTCCTTTGATACGGTCTTAGCCCCTTAACCATGCAGACATAATCAAAAATATAAAAGATAAAAAGGATATTATCCTTATTACTAAAACATGTGCCTAAAATATAGGTTGAGGTAAATAAAAATTAGTAAAAGTTTTTCAACATATCGCAAAAATATTCGAAAGAAATAGTATTTTTTTATTGCAATACATTTTAATTATAAATGCCAGACATGTCGCACTTCTTACAAATTTATCTCAAAAATGCAATTTCAAATTCCGCTTTGAAAGTTGATAAGAACGACGAGGTCGAGATTCGGACCCGGGTCTGTTATGAAGACGAACAAATCTCAATACAAATAGCACTATGATAATAATTTACTATGAATCTTTTCTTTTTCTTTCTCTCTAATCCAACTATTTTATTTTTACAAACAAGCAATTCTCGTAAAATCACAAGGATACCACTAGCGCGTTCGCAAATTTGTGACTTGAAGATATTATTGTCACATTAGCCAGTAATATCACTGCTTCTATCATCCTTCAAACCGGAAATTATCAATGAAAACACTGCTATTTGACGGTAGAAATAGGTAAGAGTGAGGTACCTCTGCAGACAATCTACTACACATTCTAAACGTGAATGGTTTTAAAGCATAGCCATAGCTTTAACTATTTCTATCGTGCCTTGCAAAGCTTGGAAAGACTCAAGATATAAATTTTGGTCACCCATCCAGGAAACCAACTATGGTTGCTTAACTTGATAGATCGTGAGGCGAGCGAGTAAACTACTGCGACGTTAGTCCCCTATATATTCATATCAAGTATATAGTAATATTGTTAAAATTAAATACATTATCTCTGCCAACAAAGGAATATATAATAGACAAGAAGAGCAAATGTAATAATAGATGTTCCATATTCAATTTTAATAGAACTGGAAGACAGTATTTTAGAAATAATAATGACACGTATTGTCTTACATGCGATCCGTACATTACCTTAATATTGTGAAACCAAGCTGCGTCTAAAACAAATGTGTCTCGTTCCACCCCGCCCTTCGAACAACCTTGAGGCAAGGGTTAAATGCATAAATCATGCGGATACGGACGGCCCCTTATTTAATTAATAAACCTGCCAAATGATTCCGCCATTTTCAACAAATTTTGAGTTCCGATTTATAATGTTTGCTTCAACGTCAGACGATTGTTTGTCATTCACGCCTTTATCATAATGTATTATTTGTATGAAATTTTTAATTTATGACTTAAACTCGAAGCTATTACAAAAACTAATTTTTGTAACAGCTTCGAAACGCGGTTGATTATAATTTTTACAATTTAGTATTAGTTTCGCAAAAGTACTTAAGAGAGTTTTATAGCTATTCAAAATATAGTTTTATTATTAGAATGCGTAAATGTCAAAAGATTCTTGATTTTTTCAAAATATATTCCGCACTAGTTTACCGCCCATTACTTGGTCTTTGTAAACATTACTTATATATGGTGTCTTGACAATTTTTGTTTTCTTGTCATCAAATAAACTTTTGTGATTTCTTTTAATCTATCCATATGCAATATTCAATGAAATGCTATCATAACAAACAGACAGGTTTACTGACGTATTTATATATAACTAGCAGCCCGCCCTTTATTCGTCCGTTAAGCACTATATTTCTATACCCATGTTAGTAAAGAATCCCATTTATATGGATTATCCAGGTTTTTTATTAGACCGGGGTGAAAAACAGTCCGCGGGATAATATGCGTCACTGCAGCCTATATCTCTTTATATCACATAACTTTACTGCCACTCTCACACTTCAAACCGGAACACAAGAATGTGAATACTGCTATTTTGCGGTATAAATAAGTAAAAGACGACCAATCCGACGATGATTTTTGTTTGAGGTCTACCTCATGTATAAAAAACCCGTTATTAGGTATCTCACATATAAACAAATATAACAAACTTACCGATCCCGTTAATCCCATACAAACCTAGTCCAGCCAAGGCAAAAGGTCGAAATAAACAATGAAAATATTTATTCAATTTGGGCAGACGTTCTTGAATTATTCGTATATACATTTCAAAAAGTTATTTTTATTTAAATAGATATTTTATCTGCATGTATTAATAGGTGGATATTTTTTAAGAGTGTCAAAAAGTATTTTATATTGAATAGAGCTTGGAAGATTCCCGTAGCTTCTTCTTGAGCTAGGTAACTCGGGTTCAAATCCCGACCGCAAAAAATTGAGATACTTGTAAGGTAGTTTAGTAGCAGTTTGTTGGTTTAGGTTCTAATATATATTTATATTGAGTCGTCACTTTATGTGTATGTCATCAAATATATGGGTCATAATAATATTTAAATAAAGATTTAAAAACATTTATAATTATCAAAAAAATCTAATTGACGGTAAAAGTATACGTTTTAATATTTTTACCTATTTATTTTTTTATTTATAGGAATACGCTTATATATTTATTAGACAAAGATAAATTTGTCATAGGACACGGCCGGTATCTGAAAACGCACACTTCTCATTCCTGCGGAAATCTATCAATTATGTTAGCAAAACTGTGCCAAGTCGATATTTACTAGAATTTTTTTATCGCTTAAATCAGGGCTATCTCTTAAATGTTTTACGTAAACATTTTTATACATAAATTTAACGAAACTCATAAGGTTTCTTATAAAATTTAAGTTTAAAACATGTTAGTAATAACTTTAATTTAAAACACCATTACAAGATTGAAAAATAGCTTGAGTTCATAGTAAGGACGCGAGTGTCCTCATAGCAATAACAAAATGTACTTATCATAAATTACCTAAGGCCTTATAGCCTGCTCTCAGATGATATTGTTTCTTTATGGTGCCCATATTAGAAGGCAAACTCATTCCTGTTTGACACAAGGAAAATGTGTGTAATCTTCCCCAAAATACACCTACGCTTTCGTACCTGCAACAATATGATATTTTCTCTATGAATAACTTACGGATACTTATTAAAATATGTAGGATAAGGATGTTTGCACATTCAATCTTCTTGTCTACTCTACGATCTTGAATTTAGATATAGTTTTTTTTGGAAATCGAACCTAAAGTCTCAAGAGACCGAAATGAAAGATTAGTAATAATATAACTAATTAATCACCTGTATCGTAAAATACAATTTTACTAGCATATATATTCAACTTGTAACTTCAATGTAGTGTAAAAAATGATGTTGTGACAACGATAGAGAAAAGAATGTTTAAATGGTTAAGGTATGATGGTAGAAATGATGAATAAAAGTAGAATGACTGCAAAAATATATAGAGCGAAAGTGAATGGAAAAGGTTGGTATAGGAAGACCGAGGCGAACATATCTTAACTAGGTAGAAGAGGTATTATAGAAGAGCCAGGTTAGAAGTACCAAGAATAAACGAGCATGTATAAAAGGACTAATGTGGGTAAGGAAAGCGAGAGAGCAATGACTAGATCGTAACAAGTGGATCTATAGTCTCTGCGTACCCCGACGGGACACGGGCGTGATGTATGTAGATTTATTTAATTTAAATATTCGCATTTTTTATATTGCGTTTATTTAAATTGTATTGTTTGTTTAAAAATTGCTTTACAAAAAAATGAATAAATTATCAACAAGACTACAGTCAAAACATAACTTCTTTATGAGGTGGTTTGCCAAAATGCCGAAAATCATTTTTTAACAACAGTCATCGTTGTAAAAGCTGATCTTATTTCTTTAATAACCTTGTCCCATTTTTACCGGTTAATGTTGTTAGTCGTGAAGTAGCGGATTTAAAGAGGATATAAATAAATTTATATCCTTTTTAAATGATGCTGTTATAAAACTATTATTTTTTATACAATAGAACTTGATATATATTTTTGAGAAGTTTTATGCATAAAAAATAAAATTATTACTTTTTATAGTCTAATATTGACGTAGCTCAATATTTACCAATAAGGAGTTTATATTCAGCTAAGTTTAGCAGCCGCTTGTTTAGGAGCGTAGGTAGTAATTTGTCACTCAAGAACTCCAGGCTCGATGTTATTAATTTATTTACTGGTTACGCACTTGAGGGCGTAATTTGTCTAGGTACCCACGGTACGATCCAACAATAATTTTTCAATGGTTAATGATGTAGTCCATTTGCTCGTTTCGGCCTTTTGAATACTATATCGCGTTCGACTCAAACAGACTTCGTGGGCTAATCTAAAATAAATTACACATATCTGTATTATTCTTAAACGTTAGCAATTGCATCTTATTGCTGACGATTGTGGAAACAGAAAATAATGTTAACTGCATAATTCAATTTGTATTTAATTGTTTACTTCTATATGCTAACCTTATTATGTTATTAATACAATTAATTTTTATGGAACTCCGAAAAAGTCATAGAATGTCATTGACCAGAAAAAAATACTTCTTAAAACTGTTTTAATAATAATTTAATAATTATATTCTTTGCCTTGAAACCCAGAAAAACGAACGGATCATACAAGTATTTAATCCACTTTTTCTGTCCAGGAATCGAACATCGATGCTACATATCATAACTAACCTGAAAACCAACGGATTAATTGCTGGCCGTAACATCAATAATACTAAATCCATTCAGCTTGCTTACGCTGGACGTGAATTCACATATAATTGCACTCCAGGGCACTATAACACAATACATTTTAAATTAATGCTGCCCCCAAGAGCCTGCGATTTGATTCACGCATATTAAAAACATCAAATAAATACTGTATAGTAAAGTAAGTATGTATACAATCTGTGTCGTGATCGCGGCTCATCATGGATGAGGAGACAGACTTAATTCATTTCGTCCTCAGACATGACCGTCCTCAAAGTATAAATCGTCTGCCAGAACGAAGTTGGGCATTTAGAACGTCTAATCACGACATTTTTTATAACATTGTCTTTTACTATCTAAACGGTGAATCGTCCATCGTTGACTTATTTTTGAATATTTAATTTTAAAAACTAAAGACATTTATACTATCGCTCTGAATTCATACAAACAGTCCTATTTGTTAAAAAAAATATATCTCGAGGAGGCTTATGTCCAGCAGGGAATGGCCTACGAGCGACATAATTGTGAGATGGTTTTTATAGATTTATCTTAAAAACTCATGTTAAAACATAATTTTTATATACGAGTACATTAGAACACAAGGGCAATATTACAGCATGCTTCCCATACATTTTAGCATAATATTTTTCTGTTCTATGATGACCTCATGACCTATGGGTTAAAGTTCGTGTTTTCAACCCATCGATCCAGTTAACATTGGCTATATTTTCCTTAGAAAATAATTGGATCATTTCTGCAAATCCTTTTCCAAAGGGAATGCGTTATCTCGGTCGTTCGAAGTAATGCTGATCGTAGCTCGCTACGAGATAGCCAACTTTATAATCTCACTCTAAACTTTCTTGTGAGAAACTAACTCCGTCGGGGAGGTGAAAAGCTTGTTTTTTTTTCGTAACATTAACATAAAAACACTGTCGTAAATGGCAGTGATCCAATCTTATGCGCCTCGTATATCTCGTGTATCGCCTTATGCGGTCGTAGGTTCGATCCCCATCCAGGATCGATCCCCAATATTATGTGTATGTACCATGTATTTTATTATTATATTCGTAATACTTCAGTTGTACGATATCCTTAACACAAGTGCTTTAATAATACATAATTATCTCGTAGTCATGTCATCAACGTTTGAGACGTGAGAATTTATTTACTTGATCGCGAGCAAGTATAAAATTATGTAGTAAAAAGCGTTAAATTTTCAAATTCCTCAATGCTTTAGCAAGTTTATTTTCTACTATCAAAATTGTCTTAAATGTTTTTCTCCTGGAATACTAATAATAATTGTTACTGTGATAGAAGTGGTCTTCCAGTCAATAAAAGCAAGTTGGAGAATTGGATTGTATTCTTTGCGTTTTATTGAAATTCTGTTGTTAGGGACAAAGGATCAACAAATGAATAATTGGATACGATCTTTTTTATAAGGTCCTATTATAACAAACGTTTTCAATGGTCGGCAAAGCGCATGTCATCCTGGTATTGCAGACGCCTTTAACCACTTACCATCAAGGGAAGCCGCATGCATATTTGCCATCAAAAGAGTATAAGAAAATTACTTAACTAGATAATTATTAAATAGCACCCAGACACAGAACAAATCTAAATAATCATCATATAAATATTTGCTTTGGGTGGGGATCGCGCCCACAAACTTTAGCGCACAAATGTTATCACTTCTTATCTGCTCCATTGGGCGCCAAAAGGTTGGAAATTTGCTAATGATATCCTTGTGATATTGCAAGCATCTATGGGCTGCAGGAAGTGGTCATGCTTTTACAAAGAAGATGCTTGTTTGTAGACCTGTATAATATATACCTGTATAATAATAAAAATAAATAAATAATAATGCGTTGATTATGAGGTTTCACTACAAACTAATTATGCTCTAATCCATTATAATATTGAAACAAACAAACTATACGAAGTTCACTAATCGAATAATAGTAGAAGCCATGTCAAAGTTTCCACTAAACTTGTGATGTTATTGAAGAATATTAAGATTTAAACTTCACAAGTTCCAGAGAAAGTTTCTGGAATAATTTGGAATCCGCCTGGAGCTTATAATTAAATCAGTACGCTTCTATGTGAAAAAGATGAGAAAGATAACGAACTTCTTTAACTTGGTATCTTAAGGCTTTAGATATTCCAAGTAGGAATAACCCCGTATGTATTTTTTATGGCGGCGTCAGAAATATCTGCCAATATTTTAAGTACACAAATTAATTTTTGCATCACTATTAAGAACTAATTTTCGTAATTCTGCCAGGATTAGTAATTCTGGAGTGGAGCGCACCAAAATTAGTTCTGCAAGTTATTTTAGATAATATAACTTAGACTTAGTAATTAATCCTAATAACATATTTCTTGTAGCCTAACTTATTCGTACGTAATTACACCTGGACTTATAAATTCATTCCTTAATATCATGAGAACTTAAATAAGTAGACCTCCCGGTGGACTCGTAGGAGGACCGATGGCACATTCGGATTCAATCCCCACCCAAAACAAATGTTCATGTGATAAAAAAAACGTGTTAGTTTTGTGTCTGGGTGTTAAATATGTATTTAAGTACTCTATTTCTAATTCTTTTTCTGTTTAATATCTATAGTTACAGTTGTTGTCATTCTAGTTGAAGTATGAGATATTTTGTGAAATTATAAGAACCTCATTGCACCAGAAGAGGAGTTATCCAAGAGATTTTAATTGAAGACGTTTTAATTTAAATGAAATAAGTACTTTCGCCGCCAACTGCCGTATATATCGGGATACCGTTAATTTCTATTCGTGATTGGAACCTATCTAATAATGTTAAGCTAATCAACTGCAAATAAACATATTTTCCACTTTATTATACTTTGAAAATTATTTAATCAATATCATCTTCATCATATCAACCGTAGGATATCCACTGGTGGATATAAGCTTCTCCATGTGATTTCTGACAATTGATTATCCTTGCAGCAGCTAGTAATTATTGATTATTTTGCAATTTTTTTTTTATTCAAATCATAATAATATTCTGGCTACTATAATGCGTGTAACATATATATTTCTCTTTCTCTTCATCCGTGACTTCATCAATGGTCTTAACTTTGTATATTAATATCATGGCGCGGGATATTTTTGGAATTAAAAGCGTAATTCCTGGAAGTACTCAAGAGTTCAAAAGACAAAATTTGGTTAATAAATCAAACTGGGACAAATACTTTCCAATCATTGGGCTTTTAATTTTAGTATGGGTATAGTTTACTCAAAGTCTTGCGAAATAAATTATACATAAACTCAATATTTTTACTTTTCGGCCAAAAAATACGTTTTCTTTTCAATGACTTTGTATTGTTGGCAGAATTATTACTTCAAATATTTATACAAATAGATATTGGTCACACAAAAAAGTATAAACCTAAAAAAAGACGTTAAAGAAAATGCGGATGTTCTCAACATGTAAATTGAGGGTTACTCTCCTCCCTCCCCATACAAAACAGCCCCTTTGCGTACAGTTTTTCTCTATACTCTTCCAAGTAAGAAATTTCCCTCAGACACATAGTATTGTATTGCCTTTTTATAAATCCTTTTGTATTATAATGACATTTTTGTCACGCTTCTACTTTTATTTTTCAGTTTACAGGATGCATAAAATATTGCTAAATTTGAATAAATTGAATATAAAATTTTGATAGGAAAACCTATTTAAATTTTGTACAAAATTTTGAGGGGTTTATTATGACTACATATTTAATTTAAGTTAAATCAAATTTACTTTTTATTACATCAGCGATCTGCCAGTGGAAAGCCCTTTGAAGTACATGCAAAAAGCTTTAATGTACACACACACACAATGCTACAATCATTATTTTTACCGCATTAGCGTTGCAAGATTTTTCCGATTGAGTCAATAATTAGGTTTTCGCGCATAATTGCCACACTGGGCGGGAGTGGAGGCAAAATCTGAACTTAGCAGAGCGACGAGGATGCTGAGGCCCATACTCGCCTTATTGCATTTAAGCTTTGGTAATGCTATACATATACCATTTCTCATTTCTAGGATCCGAGTCACATTTTATCTCACTAGATAATAGGCAAATACTATTCAACTCCTTAGAGCCTTTAACTTCAACCGTTTCGCATTATATTTAGTCAAAAATATTGATGTTATCATACAATTATTACGTAAAAAAGTAATCAACTAACAAATAGATTTCTAATATTACTAAATTATTAAATTAAAAAATACTTTGCCTATAATATACTGCAGTATATAATAAAAAATTAAAATTATCACCTGTTTTATAAACGTACCAATGAGTACAGTTATTATTTCATAGTAATATTGGAATTAAAATTCAAAGAGACTCGTGTCTCTATGAATATTAAAAAGAGTTTAATTTATAACAGAGAGTGAACAGACTATTATCAAAATTGTTCAAACTATCGTCAATCCAAACGAAATTGTTTGACATTAAAAACTACAAAGTTGAATATAATAATTAACTTCGCAAAAATCATAAGAAATAAGACAAATTATTATTGTACTTAGTCGGAGTCAACGGCAGTGGCAGCAATTTCTAAAGAAAGTAGTGAATTATAATGTCATATACGTTGTTCATAATCTAACGATTCCCCTTGTTTTGTGTTACTTAGAAACATAAAAACAGAAACAAACAACAAATAATATTTATGATGCACAAATCAAACCCATAACCAACTTGTCTCAACCACCACTTTTAACTATATAGCGCTACTGATAGTCCAAAGTTTTTCAAATAATCCTTGAGTTATAAATCTCATAGAGTAGTAACTATAACTTCCATTTACAGTGAATATAAGAATACATCGTTTACTACTACAAAAGCTGCAACCCTGTTTCGGTAGCCTTTCAGGCTTTACCGACATATAAAACAATACGAAATAAAAACCTCACGCACACCGTGTCCTTTCTGTTCACGAATGATATAGGTTGATCAAAGCCGTTTGACTACATGTTGACCACGACGTTTTCAATTTGTATACACAAGAATACAACAAAGCGACTAATGTATTAAGACCAGATAAACCTTTTTTTGTGGTAACGGAGGCCTCGCATTAACTCCTTTGTCCAAACACGTGGAGTGTTCCATTTGATTTCATACAATATAAATGAGCCGTAGTAGATGGGTTAAAAAACAACCCGTTATGTAAGACAGCTTGAGGCTGGGTCAAGGCTGTGGCAACTTGACTGAAATATTGAGCTAGACTCTTCTGAGTTTGTAGTATAATACCTCAGACAGATTGAAACAGGGATAGAAATAAAATCATTACGCCTCAATTCTTTCACTTTATTTGACACAAGTATATACTTCCTGTCAGTAAGATATTATAACTGAAAAAGCAAACTAAAATGTTCGTAAGTTGAATACAAATATTTTGTTTGAGTCGAAACATATATGTAAATGCAAAATGTTTAAAGGTTTTCAGAAAGAAGTATTATTACGAGTTGTGAATTATGATGTAGAAAATTTAAAACTATCGTTGACTAATTATTTTCATCCTTAAACCATAACTATATGATTTAAGTAACACGCATTTATGGAATGCTACAGACTAGATTATGTATGACGCGTAATCCAATGTGCTTGATAGACAAGTCTGTGCATAGAACAAGAACGGATCCAAACAACAGAATAAGTTTGTATTATAATGAAATATCTACATTTAACAAGAGTAATGGTAAATATAACATAATATTATTTCACATAGATAAATATAAATGTGAATGAATTAAAATAAAGCAAGGACCAGAGAAAAGACTAGAACATTTGTCGAAAGTTGTTTTAGAATACCGTTTAAGTGGCAGTACAAAACGACGAGACAGAAGGTTGTGGAGAGAGAGGGGAGATTCACAGCAGTGCTAATATCGACGCCACGCTTCATTGGGACTCTGAATTTACGTGTATTATTTCAATTCTTCTGCGAAATTCAAGTTCGCATTTGCCCTCGGCGACCGTCGCTCGTCTCGACTTTAAATCAAATAGACGAATCAAAGTAAAATTGAAAAGAAAAGTTTTCCTATTCCAAATGAAAGTCTAAATTTTTTGAGCTTTTGATAATACGTTCGGCTTAATGCAAAAACTGAAGACAATTTATTTGAATATTAGTATGTCTGTTAGAGATTTGGCGTGGGATAAGCTTAAACCCTAGAAATGAGAACATGGGCTACTTCCAGGACTACTTCTTTAAACTCTGGAGTTCTATATAGATATGGATTTTAAACTCTGGTGATATAAAGCCGGTGATGTAAAAATAGTATAATAGTTATTTATCTTTTTAGATTCTACATAAGAAGCGTGTCACTTACTATATATAATCAATATGTTTTTAATATAATACGTTTATTACGTCTTTATATTTATACGATCAATAATCACATTAGTGCGATGGCGTGGAAAATCCGCATGGCTTTCCTCCAAAATCAAGTTTATCAAAACGATAAAAAATTCAATTTGCCCAATTTTCCTATCCGAAGCCGTAAAAAACATCCCGCAGGCAGTAAAATTCCGGCTTCAGAACCATATTACAAACCATAAGACAGGAAAACATATTTCGTGATGAAAGAAAAGCCGATTAAGTGTCAGTCAGACGACGCCTTCGCAGACGTAATCGAAAGGCATGACTCGCACTCATGACCGATGAGTGATACCAAAAAGTATATATACACACATTTTTAATAAGCGCACTAATATTAAGATAATATCAAATTATATGAAAAAGATATTATTAGAAGATATTATTTTATATTCAAGCTAGTTTTCTCCTTAGTTTTAAATACAAAGAGAAAATATTTATTTAATGAATAGGCTGTACAACTACTAAAGCAATTATGAATATTCTATCACAATTACTCGTAGATAGTTACATTTTTCTGAAGTAACATCGAATACATATATCATATCTAAAAAAACATAAATCCAGACCTAAAAGTTATATATGTAAACTAAATATATTAGTTTGATATAAATAAACTGAAAAACTATTAAACCGATTTCAAAAACTGATACTCTGACATAAAGTTATTATCATCGAACATCGTAAGCTATATATTAATTCCATATTCTTATGACTAAGGGAACAATTACATATTTTTTTTTAGAGCAGCTATAGTTATTAGTATACAACCTCCATTTCCCTCAAAAACTGTTTTGAAATTATCTTCTTTCCCATTACACGAACACTACCTCCCGTTTACGGTTTTTTGCGTATTCTTATGCAGTCCTTTTGTAATTCTACCGCCAAATGGCAGTGTTCGGATTGCTGTGTTCCGGTTTGAAAGTTAAGAGAGGCTGCGAAATTACTGGGTAATCTGACATAATGTCTTCAAGTCACAAGGTCAGCCACGCGCTTGTGGGAAGTAACGCTCACTATGATGGGGAATATTTGGTCGACAATAACCTGGTGTTAAAAAAACACAAATGTACACGATTGCCGCGTTGGGAAGACGCTGTTTTTTCATGTAAACTCGCATCAGTCAATGGACGTAGATAAGGCCTCATGTATGCATGATTTAATACGTTTTCAAGAATTGACGTGTTCGATCAAATCATATTTAAAATAATTTATACAAAATATCAAGGTAAAATAATACCACACCACCTTTCTCATTGATTATTCTGTCTGTTGGTGGAAACTTTATGAATTCATTAGTAAAGTAGTTTTTGAGTTTATGTACACATTTGTTTATGCTTCATTTTATTACATGCATTAATAACACAAAAAAGTAATAATCATCTTAAAAATATATCATCATCATCATATCAACCATAAGACGTCCACTGCTGGACATAGGCCTCCCCAAGTAATCTCCAATAGGACCGGTGGTATGACCGGCCTGTGTCCAGATCGTCTGTCCATCTTGCGGGTGGACGCCATACGTTGCGCCAAAAAATACACCTACTAACATGTAGGTCGTGTCTTTTTCTACCTTTATATTGTTAGACATCATTACCACCATTTTTAAATGAAGTTATGAAACGACGATTACGAGTAATTCAGCTATAAGTCGTGGCTTCACGCGTGTGCTATCCTATCTTGTGCGCCAAGGATCGTGGTTTCGATCCCCACCTATAACAAATATTTACATGATGATATTTTTAATATATAAGATGATTTATATTTGTTCTATATCTGTTTCATCTGTGATACTCTTTTGTCTGATATCCGTAACACTAGTGCTATAAGCGACTTCTTACTGAGTCAGGTCAATATATCAGATGTTGCAGGAATGTATTATTATTATTAATCGCATATGGAAACAATACTCTTTTAGGGATGAAATGTACTAAGTAGATCCTATGAATAGATAAACTGTGAGTTAGAAACAATCTCTATTAAACATTATAATATAAGTTAGATGAGATCGAAAAGTTGGAATAAAATGGTCAAAAGATTATAGTGAGTCTATTTTGATAGGTAAATATATAATGTCACAGCTTTTCTTGGTCTATTAAAGAGAAACAAATCAAGCATACTGCTTAGCCGTGCGTGAGTGAATTTTTAAAGAAATATGCTACTGTTGACTTAGTTTAGACAATTTTAAGACAAAACAATCCGTCATACATGATTTTTGTGCAACTGAAACCGTTTACACAGCGTACGCAACGGAAGCTCAGGGATAAGAATATTTTTTTCCGGTTTTGCAACTTTTTCTAATGACGCTCCAGTCCTATTGATCGGTAGTCCAGCGTCAAGTGATATAGTCTAAAGCTGTTCTGTTTAAATTCACTACTTCACACCAAAACTATTTATTTAATTAAAACCCATAGCTTCTGAGAGTAGTGCGTTCAACCAAACAACCAAACTCTTCAGCTTCATAATATTAGTATAGATGTCATTTATGTTAAATTAGATTAATTATAGTTAAGTAGTTATATCGTGAAAGGGTTACCTACATTAAATCTTAGAACAGTTCCAAACTTTTGCATATATATTGTAAGTAGGATTTGAAATAACCTTGACATTAATATCTCGTCAATCTTGAAAACAGTCGTCGAATGGGGGCCAAAACATTGATAATTGGAATGTTTAACTTGAATAGTTGACATTATAAAAGCCTATGATTTCTTATTCAAAGACCAAGCATTCAACCTTATAGGAATTAAACTAGGTTTTCTAATTATACTAGACTATTCTCTAATTATACTAGAAGTCTTCATACAAAGATCGTCGTACATTGGCACCTCACTCTCACCTAATGCAAAACAATAGTGTTCCCATTGCTGTGTGCTGGTCTAAAGGAGAGGACAGGCAATGAAATTACTGGGTAGGTTATACTATATAGTATCTCCAAGTTACATAGTTGGCAACGCGCTAGTGATATCCTTGTGAAAATCGTCTATAGACTATTCGATGCTCACTGTCACGCAAACCGTACGCTTGTATGTACTTCAGCGCGTCGTCTACAGCTAGGTCAGCTTCGCGCGGGTGCAATACGGATAAAAAATGGTTATTGTGGGTAAAGATGGTGGTATCTCTAACACTACAACGCATTATTTTGACCTATTTTATCAGGTTTAGCCAGTGTACGCAATATAATCGCAAAAATGTGTTTATTTACTACATCACATTGTAATCCATTTTGCACTTGTGTTGATATCTCATTAGACGTTGTTAAAAAAAAAGGCTACGGCATTCATAAGTTATTTGTATATTTTTTATCCTGGAAATTGCATTAATTCCAACTCGAATAACGTCGTTAGCAGTAGTTAGTTTTATTCTTAAATTTAAGTTTTATTTATTAATATATAGACAACATTTCGTACGCAGGATAACAATTGGATCAACTAATACAAAGAATGCATCACAAAAAGTCAACAAACAATTATTGTATTTGAGAATAGAACCCGCGACCGTTGCGTGTGAAATACTTTTTTTCCATTCCTCACATATAAGTAACAGAGCTGTTAAATCGTTACATTACGATTTCAAGTCCCGTTAAATTGACGTCGAATCGGGTATTGGTGAAGGATCGTCCCTGATTCAGGGCACGTTAAGGATCCGATATTAAACCTAGATAGTAGCTATAAAAGCCTATTGGTTTTAACGGCTACATCGTAGATATTTGTATGGAATATTAACTCAAAACAATAATTTCTGATTTCCAAGCACTGTTTCTAGTAAACAAACGAGATTACGGTGTTTATATTGCTATTTCATTTAACATTAATATTTATCAACGGGTACATTATTATAAAAAGGTGAATGACCAGGGTAATAAATGGGTTATTATCCCCTTTTGTACCAGGTGCTGTAAAGAACTGACAGATGGCGGTGTATCCTTCCAATTTAGTGTAACTTAATTCTATATTGCTGGGATAGGCAGCTGTATTCCCGACACAAAGTTACAGTCTACGATTTCCACCACGCTTGCCTACCGCGCCAGTTGTGGGAAAAGTCCCCCATTCTTTGGAGGCAAAATAAGATGATGAAGAAATAAAATTTACTTTAATTTTCATCATTATACTCGGAGGTACAATGTCGTCCCTTGTTGGATATAGGCCTACCCAATAAAGGATTTATGTCCGTAATTGAAAGCTTCACAATGATGACGGTTATAACCAGCTGCTGCTACTTTATATGAATCAAGTAGATAATAAGCAGCTTACCAGTTTTGAATGGAAACAATGCCATATGTCGGTTCCGGTACCTCAATCGTCTTTTAGCAGGTATATACTGATGGAATAGTTTTACTAGTCCATTTGAACGCGATTAGACTTTGCGGTCTGTTACAATCAAGTTGTCGTTTGATTGGATTGAATGATAAATAATTACAATCATATCAACGATCATACGAGTAACCCAAATGTTCAGAGCGCCGGTTCAGACATAATGGTCATCGGATCGATTCCCGCACTAATACAAAAGTGTGATTTGTATTAAGGCTTGATGTTAGTAACGCCTTCTTTGGCTTATGTAAAATAAGAGGTATACTGTTGTGGCCAGAAAATTAGTTAATCATCATCATTACAGCCATTGGAAGTTCGTTGCTGGACATAGGCCTCCCCAAGAAAGGGGGAGTTTTGCCTATAATTGCCGCGCTGGGCAAGCGTGTTGGCAATCGCAGACGTAGATGCTGCTGCCCATCCCCACCCTGTTCATTTGAGCTAGACTGTTTCGGATGGATATACTGCCATCTTTCGGTTCTGGTACCATAGTCGTCTCTTACAACGCCTAGTATTGAAGGAGTTATTAACGGTTGAAAATTAATTAATATTTATTTATCTACATTATTATGACAGAATGGGACTCGCTTGTTTTTTGGCACACAATATTTATCCAACGACAAGTATCTCCATAGCAACATGTAACAGAGCATCAACAATGAATAATTTACAAACAGACAGATTCATCAGTCTTACGCTCGAATGATCAACCTTATGCGGAGCGTTTTAATTTGACCTTTATGAATATGTATATAAAAGCGATCGGTCTGTAAAATTGGCCTTTTCCGCGCAAAAATAGCCTGTAGCTTTATGTAAATACGCCAAATACGGAGCGTGTTTTAAATGAATATATTCAGAATTTACATTCCTAGGTATGCGGCGGTGGTTTTGTTGATTTTCATATTTGCCGTTATAATAGTATCGACGTTAAGCTCTGTACCAAATTTTGTGGAGCCCTGTTTTATGGCTTCCGTATTTTATGGTAATACAAATAAACCTCTAGGGGTAGGGGCCCGAGCGACTTATATTAAGTATTTGTGTTTACGATGCTTTGGCCTGTGGCAACCCTGCGTGATACTCGTGAATACAAAATCAAATATCTTTTACTAGTTTTTTTTCGAGTAATACTAATAAGTTGATTTAGAAATCAGGTGGTCTTATTAAGATTACTATTTCTGCCTGCCTGGTTGGTTCCAATCTAACAGTAAGATTGGTAATGGGTGAACGCTACAAACAAAAAAATATTTCGAAATAAGGGTTTCCAATCTCTTAGGATAATTATATAAAAAATGGTTATTCAATAAACACTAAGGCGTAAAATTATGTTGTTGTTGCTTATATTAAATATTGATACAGATCAGTAAGAGCTGTCAGTTTCGTGAAAATCGATGTGTACGAAAAAATAAAGTAAATCTATCGCCCGGCAACCATATTTTTTCGCATTAAAAGTATCATATCTCTTTTTACAGCTTTTAATCTATAATTGTTATAATTAATTAAAATTATCGCAGTTATAATATTACTAGTTTGCGCATGTGACTTCGTCTGCATGTACCAACACGACCCACAGTATTTTGGCAATAAAAATGTCCATACGCCAAATTATATTTTAATCTCCGATCAAGCCAAGAATTATCAGCCGTGAGGTACCGGCAGACTAGAATAGTACCTACCCCTATACCAGGTGTCATAAAAGGTGACTAAGGTACCAGAGCCGACAGATGGCTGTATATCCATCCGAAACAGTTCAACTTAAATGGACAGCAGAATCTCGGTCGCATAAGCTATGCTCTGCGATTGCCAATACGCTTGCCCAGCGCAGCAATTATGAGCGAAATTTCCTCTTTTTTGGGGGGCCTATGTGGACTTTCAATGTCTGGTATGATGATACAAGTTGTCAGTGATAGAACTAGGTAAAGACGTTCTATTCACTCTGAAAAGCTTCACTTTTAGTAACGATGACGATTCCACGTAAACGAAAGCGTACAACCTTAATTATACTTCTACGTGCCACATTTATATCAATAATACGTAATATGCGTACGATATAAATAGACAACCTTTTGATGACGTTGAAGAACCATACTGTCCTATTTGTTTTAAAACAGATACACGCAACTGCGTTATAACTAATGTTATATGTACATATTGTTAGTTATATACAGTTACACCATGAAGATTGCAAACAGATATCTGCGTCTCACAAATGGTTCGAAGACTATACCTAAAAAATCAGGAGTATATGAATCACATGCAATGTATTACATTCCCTTTTGAAAGAACCATGTACTGTAGTCTCTAGGGAAAACCTCAGCAAGGATGGAGGAAAGAGGGATCGGAAGGAATATATATATGTTCTTGTTAAAATAAAATACCAATAAATTTGTATCTTATATAAGATCGTACAAAGTCAGCCAGCCAAATTAGCATTTAACTATTCTAGGTCTACTTTCTTATGTCATTTAAATAAAGGGAGGTATATCGCATTCTTCCATTACTCTATTTAGCCATAGAGAAAAAGTCAATAGCTACACTGAAATAATTGAAAAAGAAAATGGTATGCACAGTTTTACCTTTATTTCTATCATCATATCAGCCATAAGAAATATCGCCGCGTGGTGGCAATAGCAGAGCGTAGTTTCGCAAGGGTATGCTGTTGCCTGTCTTTACCGTTTTGTATTTGAACTGCGCTGTTGCAGATGGATATACCGCCAACTGACAGTCCTAGTACCTCAGTCGCCTGTTACGACACCTGGCGAGAGGCACTATTTCAATCAAGCAGGAACCTTTCTTAATATGGTGACATACGAATATATTTGTTGATCATAATCAAACTCTTAAATCAAGAGGACAGAAATCGTACGTTAAATCTGTCTAATGGAATGGGCCCGATGGCGCCCATATATGATGATATTTATGTTTGTTCTTTATCTGGGGGTAAAATATATGTATTTAAGATGAATAATTGATTCCTTTGATGTCTGATGTCCGTAACACAAGTGCTGTAAGCGACTTATCACGGAATCACGTCAATATTGAGTCAATGTTGTGGCAATTTAATACTAATATAAATATTAATATAATATATTCTTTCGCTAACAAATATCCAAGAAAGTTATTTAAAATAATCTTAATATATATCCAAACCATTACAAAAGTTTTAACTGTCAAATAAATATATATATATAATAATATAATTCTAATTTAATTATTCTTTTATGTTAGAATATCTAACATAAAAGAATGTGTTCCCACGTTCTTACTTTTTCTTGTCACTTCTTGGACCGTAACTTTACCCAAATACAACTCCACAAAAACCTCGCAAAAAGGCAGCGCCTCCTATTGTTGGCGCCGGCCCTCAATACAGATACAACGCAACCTTTCAAGCCCTTCCACTCCGTACACGCGCCCTTTGCCAACAATGGCCATCTCCTCGAGAACCTTCAGTTATTAGTGACCTTACTTTGTTGTTAACTTACGTAACAGCCCAATTTCCTTTCTAAAAGTGCGATGTGACAACCCTGGAACGACTTAAGTGGAAGTAAATTGGATGATATATTTGGGCCTTTAAATTTCATAGACCGCTGCTGTTTTAATGTTGTAGTATTGTTTTGTTAATTGCTCCAAATTGGAGAGAATGCTCCATGTACAGTATAATTATTACAACTACACGTAACATGCCGCTCATTATCAAGCGATTTCAATTAACAATCATAATAAAAACATTCAATTTAAATGTACGGAATTGATTAATTTAATTAATGTGCGGAATGAAATAAATAAATAAAAAAATTGTATACAGAAACAATAATTGACTATTAATATTCATACCCATTAATTTGCAATTTAATTGGCAATCTTTCATATTTTGCAAAATGTTTCGGAATTATTTTTGACAGTTAACTACAATTTTAGTATAATTTCTTCCAACGAAAAGCCAAACAGATTCAGCCTCTGATCAATTATCTTAAAACGTACATCTACACCTAAAATCTTTCCACACTCTATTTCAAAGGCTCGTGGAGTGTTCCCTCAAATCAGAGCGGAAAATTTTAGTATCTAGCTTGTAAAAAAATATCTTAGAACTTAATGTGCATGAACTTCAAAGACGTAGACTGTATCTGAACTATGAATATTATATAAAAATTTTAAATAAAAAAAATATATGTTTGATCGAAATTTTATCAAAATTTTACATTACGTCTATTTCATCATAATCGTTTAACGAAAGTTAATGGGGCTATTATAAAACACTTGTGTGTGGTCGAAATCACTTAAGACAATGGAATATAGAGTTCCGTATTGCTACTTACCACTAAAGTATAAAAGTTGGCCTTAACAAATTGCAAGGTGAACTGAAGTCATATTACATTTTGCGGCCATTATGCACGCCGAAGGCAACTTTAATGAAACAGCGGGTAAAATTCGCCGGGGTTTCCTTGAAAAATTGAATTAGTTAGCGCAAGGACTGTGACATAAATATCGGGGCTTTTCACAAATTATACGGTACTTCTATCAGGGGCTCGAACAATTTATCACTCAGTGGAGCAATTTAATAAATTGACCAATATTGAAGACGGTTATCTGGGGCCGCCGTGGCTCTTTGTTACGTGCTTAAGTCTTATTAAACGTTTCTTTTCACGTTTACAAGGGTATTTTAGCACCAGGAAATTCAGGAAAAGGCTAAGTATAAGATTTTTTAACAAAATTTAATATCACTTTTTTCACCATAACGCTTTGATCAAAAAATAAAATTGAATAAATATGAAACTGCTTACTCCGCTAGCGTAACGTTCTGTCGATTAGTGTCAGCAAACAATGCTCGCCATCCTAACATACTTCCCATCAAAGTTGCTAACAAGCAAAGTTTCTAAATAAGCACAAACCACGTTTGTCAGAAATAATTGCTTATAAAGCACCTCCGAACCCATGATTTCAACGAATGTATAAATTTGAAAACGGGCATGTAAATCCCAAAGCCGCGTGCGAATTTAATTTCCAAATAAAAAGTCTGACTCGCATAAAAATTCTAGGTACGTAACTTTATGTTGTGCTTCTAAAGGCTCTTTTATGATTGGCCGTAAAAAGAGCTCCGTCCCAATTTTATTCTTTAATTAGCCTACGTTTCGGTTTTACACGAATTGTTTTTGTACAATGTTGACAAAATTACGTCATACATATTTATGTTCTAATGTAGGCTGGCTATTATTAATCAGAGGGTAGGTTAATATAAAAACGAATTCAATTTATAAAATGATTTATCCTACTTTGTATTACGCTAATGCACGGTAACTCTGTGTATATTACGATCTCTCACAGAATTATATTATACATACAAGGCCTAGTATTTATATCATTATCATGATAATGAACCTAGAACTCTCAACGCAGAACACAGGCTTCACCGAAAAAAGGGATTTTTGCCCGTAATTGCTGCGTCAGGCAGGCGCTTGCAAATTTTTGCGTTTGAGCTACGCTGTTTCCTGAAGATATACTGCCAACTGTCGGTGCAGGTCTTAGTCGTCATGAAAGATCCGTCACTATCACTTAACTTACGTTTAATACACTGCATTGCTTCCAAATGGAACAAACCATAACAATAAAAACTTTACAAATACTTATCGTTATAAATACTATATTTAGTCTGGACTAACATATAGTACACATTAAGAAAGCAACAGGAATTGATTCTTCAATAAAGCTGGATAATTTTAAAAAGAGCGATAAAAACTCAATTAGCGCTATAAAATATCGTCATTTAATAAAATAATTTTATTAACGGCTTACAAACGCGGTTTATTTAACTTTTTACATTTTTAGTTCAAGGTTTCTATAACCTTGCGGCCGTTTTCCGTTCTTGAAAACCGTTGCCGCAAAGTAACGCTCAAGACGAAAATTGTTATGAAATATCAACTCAACATACTGTTTGTTACTGAAAACAAACAGTGACGAACGAACTCCGAGAATTTAGTATTATTTTTATCTTAGTTCCCCAATTTCCAATTTGAACATAATCAATCTCGAAATTGAAAAATAGCATTTCTTTCTCCTGAAGAGTTAGTAAAAATTATGGTGGCGGTGTTGTTAGATATAACAATAAGTCTTCCTTAGCATCAATAAGGATAAGTAATATAAGTTGTTTTTTTTGGAAAACATGATGCCTTATCCAAAACTTCCCGCTTTTCCGTCCCAATGATCATCGATCCTACTCGTCGTAGGTAGTCAGGTATCAACTGCAGCTTCTACTAAACAAATCTCCGAGTTAAGTCATCTTCTTCTTGCAAGAAAGTTTTTCACGTAAAAATTTCAAGCTTTCTCGTACAAGTCTTCACACGCAGCCACAACCGACTGTGCTGTACACTGATCAAAGTTATTCGTCTTCACACAAACTAAACTGTCTACTAATTGTGTTTTTATGCCGTGAGGTACCGGCAGAGTAGAATAGCACCTAGGAACCGACAGTGGCGGTATATCCATCCGAAGCAATGCAGCTCAAATGCACAGGGCGGGGATGGGCAGCGTCCCCGTCGCGAAAGCTGCGCTCTGCGATTGCCAACACACGGTAATTAATATCAAAATTTCCCCTTTTTTGGGGAGGTCTGCGTCCAGCAGTTGACTTTCAATGGCTGGTATGATAATTATGTTTTAACAAGCAGTATGGTCGTTTAATTATAAGTGTAAAAATTGTAATCACCCATATATTTTCGTTTAAAGTTATAATGACAGTTGAACTAGTTTCTAGTACAAATGTTTATTTAAATACTAACCTTAATGGGTGGCATTGGGTAAAACTTTAGGACACGTGACAGAATCGACTGCCCGTTTGCACTATTAATATGAGCCGGTGCATTCCGGCCTTGACCCGGCCTTCACCGGCGCCCCTAAGGCCGATACAACTTATATTAAAAAGGGATCGAAATATGTACCTGGGGGGATTATACATTTGTATCGTGTTACATCGAAACTGACTTTCAATTTAGACTACTTATATTGCAAAGTTAAGCCAATGTTTAAGTTTTTACAATCATGAATGAACTGTTAACCGTAACTTTATGCATGGTCACTGTCAAGCAGCTGTCAATCAAGAGTTTTGTTTTATTTTCAAGAGTGCACTTCAAACAATTACAGAACAATTTTACCAAGTTACCGCTTACTACCTATAATAAAAATACTACTCTTTTTAACAGCTTTAACTTCGACGGGCCCGATGATTTTTTATAAATTATTGTGTCTATTATGATATTTTTATTACTGTGTTTGTTCTGTGCAGGTGTTAAATACTATATGTATTTTAAGTAGTATATTTGTGATTGCTCTGGTGTCTGGCGTCCGTGCTTTGAACGACTTACCACAGAGTCAGGTCAATGTAAAATTAAATCTTAAAAAGAACTTTCAAAGTAAACGTCAAACAATAAAAATCACAGTAGAATATTAATATCGCGTGTCTTACAATAGATTTAGTGTTTCAAAGAGTTCATTCTACTACCCTCAAGGTCCCACAAGAATATTCGAACCTTGTAAAAATACCCTTCACTCTTTACATTTTGCAGTAAATATTCAAAAATGCCTACAAATTGTTCCTACGGTTAACAAAGATATTAATTTATTTCTATGCGGCTGAAAATAATTTTATGATGCTAGCGCAATTTTCAAGGTCACGCCCGTTGGAAACGTAACATTTTTATTTCAAGTTAGCACTAAACCATTTAAAATAACGGATAGAGCTGCAATTTGTAAGAGCAAGGGAATTAAATTTTTATGCGCCGGCCTTAACCGGGCCGGGTTGTTTAAATATTCAACTTACAGTCTAGTAACAAGGTCAGGTCACTTAACAATATACTTGTATTGTTTCAAACCCAATGATTTCTAGGTCAAAGGTCACGTTCTATACCTTCAATTTATAGGTACGTCTGTTTATTTTCAGTTTCGAATTTTAATTCTTTTTTTCTGATTCAGATTATAGCTGCTTGAGTTTGACTTTAACAAATTCAAACACAACCACAACACAAAATTTCACAAAACTAACAGTTAAGTATATTTCAGTATAATTCTCATCAAGATGTCAAATCTTTATTGTTTAATTTTATTTGTATACTACAGTATATAGTTTATTTTACTATGCCAGAAGGCACTGTGGATTTGTTATCACGAATGCTCATGATATTTTGGTAAGTGTGACACAAAATTTTAACAAGTTAGAGCTCGTTATAGCTACGAGTATTTGTAAATGCAAATAATGGTTCGTTATTTGAATTTACTCATTAACCATTCCTATCGTAATAATTAGTATTATGTATTTGTTTAATTTTGTATTTAACTGATTCAATTTACATGTTTAATCTTTGTTTGTTGATCATTAACGACCATCTACGACTACTTATATAATTAAAATATAGATGTAACACGCATGCGTCTAAATTGAATCAAACTAAGCTTAGCTGGTTTTTAAAATTCCATGTCATATGTTGTTTAAGGAATAAGGATTAAGGATAACACATTTTTTTTTAGAAATTACTAGAGAAATATTTATTTTGTAGATACATTTTAGTGATTACTACAGTTCAAATATTAATCCAATAGACGATTGTGTTACTTGGTATGAAAAAAAGGCATAGAAGCAGTGCAAAAGGGTAAAATTTATGAACCGCAAATCCACATCTACTCGTACCTGATGGACATGGAAAACTGAAGTTGGCTTGGCCGCCAAAACTTTGTTAGATGAAAAAGTGAGCAAAATAAAAACACAGGTTTACCTCGAATCAACAGTAATAATATTATATCACAGTTACCATGTAATTATTTATGCTAGTGGTCCCCTGGTGATTCATATTAAACCATTACCATATCCGAAATACGCCTACTGCTGGTCACAGGCCTCCTTAAGAAACAAGGAGAATTTTCCTATAATTGCCGCACTGGATAAGCGTAGCGGCAGTCGCTGAACGTAGGTTTGCGACGGGAATGCTGTTGTTCGTCCCCGCTCTATTGCATTTGAGTTGCACTGCTTCGGGGCATACACCGCCATCTGTCAGTCCCGGTACCTCATTTACCTCTCACAACACTTAATACAGACGGGAGGAAATATTCTAATTGGCCAGTACTAGAGTATTTGCTTGACATTCAAAAAACAATTCACGGTTACTTTTTTTAAGTATGTCATCTTGTCATTTAAGTAGTTGAGTCTCTCTAATGCATTTTGTATAAAATAACTAGCTGTATGCACTTTTTCTTTACATTAATTCTAAATTTATTAAGCTTCACGTTCATCCGTTCGCGCAATTTCCTAAGAAACGGGTACAAACGCTTCACGTACTCATACATAAATTATAATCAAATAAAGTGGAAAGTGATGTGGTGAAAACTTGGATATTTGGAATAATTACTAATAGTGATAAACTTAGCTTCTGCTAGATTTCAGGGAGTCGCTTACTGAAATCGAACGGTCTGAACCAAAGTTAAAGACAAAAACGTGATTTTCGTAAAATATTTTCACGTGTTTCTTGGCTTCAATTTCATGACAATGAAGAAACTTTGTAACGAATTTATTTCGTATAATTTTAAAAATAGCAAAGTATCGTTGTTACTTTGCACCCCTATTTTACCCTCTTAGGGGTAATTAACAAAAATCCTCAGTGCTACCCTATGTTACTAAAGCAAAAAACTTTGGAAAGCTATGTTTCTAGCCGCTAAAGTTAGTCCCTGTGTTGATATTTCAGTCAGTTAACTCCATTCCTCCTTTTATATAGAAGAAAGATTATTATCCTTTACAAGGTAAGCTAAACCATTTATGTAAACGAGGAAAAGGCAAATTCTCAAAATAAAACCTTATGGAACACCCATTGTAATCAAGGATCGCTCATTATTTAAATTAACTTGAATTATATAATTTAAATAAGATTTGAACCGATTTATAATATACCGAGGTATAATTTTCCAAATTCTCGTAATTTGATTTCTTTTAATGCATGCTTACAGTTGAAGTAGAATAATAAAATGTCGCATTTAGTTCCGTAGTTACTCTAACTTATACTTACTAAGTGCTAAGCATTTGTTTTGAAATTACTGACGGGTACTTCCAATTTTATTTATTCGTATACGCTATAAAGTATATTAAATGGTGCTACGCTAACTTATGCTTCGTTTAAAGATAAATATGAGAATAGAAGTAAAGATAATAGGACCTTAAAATGAATATCTTTAGACAGCATTCAATAACGACAATTTTTATTCTCAATATGGAACGTATTAATATTTAATGTCTACATTTATATATCTATAATTTATTTTATTAATACAACTGCTAGAAGTCTTATCAACCGATTAATACCCATTGCTAAACTTAGGGTCCCAGAGAGGTCATCCGCCAATAATTGCCACGAGTAGCAGATGTAGGAGAGTTCAGCGCGTGTATCTTTACGACAAGGATACTGCTGTCTACTGCTTCTGTGCTGTTTTGTTTTGGGGAGAAGGTATACAGAACGTGGCAGTGCAGTAACTCAGTCGCCTTTTAGGACAACTGAAACATGATAAAGTACTATTCTACCCCACTCGTACTCCAGTAATGTAAATAAGCACAAACTCGAAGTGAGTAAACAAATTCAGGTATTCGCTACGTCCCATTATAATATGGAACGAATTAAAACCGACAACGGGCAGAAAGCGACGGCTTAAAATGTGTGTCGTCGCTCCATTCCGAACCCTAACAAGAAGGGTACCCAAACTTTGCATAGATTTGAAGACAAGTATAATTTGGGTTTCCGGTTCCGAATAGTTAGTTAAGAAGTTTAAGATCAGGGCTTCAGATGCATGGTACTTATAAGGTAGTATTAGTAATATTTAGATTTACCTTAATACAATATTTTAATAGTAATTTATATCTAAAATAGAATTTGATTCATTCATACATCACGCGTGTGTCCCATCTGGGTAGGCAAAGACTACTTACTACGATCTTGGCATTCCTCTTTCACTTCCCTTACTCGCATTAGTCCTTTCATACACGCTCCTTTATCCTTGGTACTTCTAAGCTGGGCCTTTTGTAATATATCTTCTACCTGGTTAAGGTATTTTCGTCTAGGTCGCACTATACCAAATCTTCTATTCACTTCCGCTTTTATTACTGCAGTCATTCTACTGCCATTCATCCTTTTTACAAGTCCAAACCATCTCAACCTTCATTTCTCTATTGTTATCACAACATAACCTTTTACACCTCATTGATTTCTGAAATTTGCATTTAAAAAAAATAAACAATCAAATGTCTATTGCAATTATACTAACTTCTAACATATGATTAAATTTCCAATATTACGATTTATAATAAAAAAAAATATTACAACGCAAAGACTTTTAAAGTGCCCTTCACCCTCCAAGTTTCAGTCAGCATTTAAAATTATTTGCATTTAATTATTCACATCAGATTGTAGCATCAAGTTGTTTTGTTTTGATCTTCACCGCACTTATCCTGACCTTCTATTTACTGTAGTGACGGCACACAGATAATCAAATAGCACTGTAACTACAACACCCATATTGTGTGCAAGAATGTCAAAGGCGCAAGCACGATCTGCACCGCAATCCAACCGCTTCCCTTTGTGTAATGATTCGTCCGGTTAGGAAATTGCATGACTATACGTCTCACAGCAACGTTCGGAGCCACCACTGAATATAAATTGTATTTAGAAATAACTCTAAAATTAGTCAGCTTGTCTTATTTCTATAGTTCAACCTAATTTTGTTATCATAATCAAATCCGCCATTGAAATATATGGCCAAGGCCTTGCCGCGCTGGGTAAGCGTGTTGGCAATCGCAGAGCGCAGCTTTCACGACGAGAATGCTGCTGCTCGTACCCGCATTGTGCATTTGAGCTACATTGTTTCGGATGGATATACCGCCATCTGTCGGTTCTAGTACCTTATTCACCCTGACGATACCTCACGGCATTGCTGATTTAAAATATTAAAATCGAAGACAGTTGTCGAATAGACGCATTTTTAAATTATTTTAATGGTTTTTGTCTTCATTTGGTTATATATAATGTGAAACCATTTCATTTAAACTATGATGCTATACCATAATGCTAATATTAAATATTCTTGCGCTGATACTACATTGATATATATCATTCCAGTTAAACTATATTTATAGAAGAATAATATAAGACAGACGCCCTTCCTTAACTATGAATATTAAATTAGAATTCATTAATATATAGATATTAAGGAAGGGCCCGATGGCGCACATAGTAGTGTTACTATCTTATGCGCCAAAAGTCGTAGGTTCGATCCCCACCCATGACAAATATTTATATGATGATATTTGTTTTTTCTGCCTTTGGGTGTTGAATATATGTATTTAAGTATTATATTTGTGATCCCTCTGTTGTCCGATGTCCATAATGCAGGTGATTTAAGCGATTTATCACAAAGTCAGGTCAATGTATGAGATGATGGGTGAAATTATTTTTAATTATTTGCAGCTATATTTATACTACAGCCATATCAAACGCTATTAGGTTACGAATTATGGTCGTTAAAAAGATATATATTTTCCCCAATCTTCGTGAAACTTATGTCCTACAGTAGATTTTCTATGGTTGATATGGTGATTTTAATACACTGCTAAGAAAGTATTACAAATATATATAAAAAGTAATACCCATTTCCCTTGGTCACAGCATCAGGTGGATATACCGCCATCTGTCGGTTCTAGTACCTCAATCGCCTTTTACCTGGTAAAGAGGGAGGTACTATTCGACTCCGCCGGTAATCCAGGGCTTAATTAAAATCGGCTTATTTTATTTGTGAGGTACCTGTCGACAAATAAACCAAAGTTTGAACCAAAAATAGCTTAATCTTTTCAGAGATTATAACATTAATCTCGTAATCTTTTTTCTAATTCCGCAAGTTTCCTAGTTAACGTCTGAAACTTGGTCACTTGACTAGAGAGTGGTTAAGGTGGAATATTCCAAACACCAAGATGTTTTTATGCGACACCGTAAAAGGCACTTTAAGTGGAAGCCGGAAGTTTCTTTTTATAGCGCAATGCAAATCTGGAATGTTTAATTTAGTTAGAAAGCCTCCGTTTAACTCTTCGCGGCTTAAGACTTCAAGGGATTATATGAAACAGCATAAAATGGCGCAAAAAAGACATTTATCGATCGAAATATATCAATAAGAACGGTCTCTAAAACTTTGACAGTATGCTTCACAAAATATTGATTTAATTTTATTTATATGTTACGAGACCGCTCGAGGCTGTGGCTTCATGGTCGAGTTGTCTACGCGCAGCCGCAGGCTGCGCGATGGCGACTACGGCGCTTGGCTTTTTTCTTTTTTTTTTTTTTTCGGATGAACCTAGTGCTGGACTACTCAGACGTCAATTCCAGCGCCACCGAACAAGAGGGCGGGGCCTCTCATAGATGAGAGGTCCAATGCCCGTAAAATAATCTCGCGTGCCCCGCGGCCGCGGCCGCGCGTCAGCGCGGTCGTACTGGGCGACCGCGCCTTAGCGCGGTCGCACTGGGCCGCGAGGGCTCGCGAGATTTAAGCGGGACCGACGGCGTGTCCGAGGGCGCCTCTAGAGGCTCGACCTAGGCTCGGCCGCCGTCATTACTATGGATGAATTAAATCAAAAGAGGACGGACAGATTGAGCCCGACAGCCCTAGGGCTGTCGGTTATCGCTCGTAGGTGTGGGGGCTTCACGCGTTCGCCGGCGAACGCGGTGTACCGCTCTGTTGTACGAGTGCATGTGTAGTGTAAGTGATCGTGTTGTGGTGCCAGTGAGAGGGCGAGAAAGGACTGCGATTTTCGCGGTTGTGCTATCGGGCGGGTCGTCTAGGACGTGACGCGGTCTGCGAGATCGGGCGTGGACGGCGCTTGGCGTCTTTTTAGCGGTTTTTATACGCCGCCGATAAATATCGGCGGGTCATTGGGTTGCGGGAGAAAAAATTATTTTCTCTACCCACTTTTTTCCTTCGTTTTCTCTGCGGAGCTTCCATGTTGATAAGTTGCATACAATTCAAATTGTATTGTATTTAACAACGACGTGTTGAACGTCGTCAGAGGGTTTCGGGTGGAACTGGCGTTCTAGGTGCTCGGCGAAAATCTCAGCGCGGTCTTCTACGTGATATCTCGGGTAGCCATTCGCGTTCTCTATATAGCGATCACAGCTTTCTGCTTCATGCGACCTCAGTTCGTGTCTCACCGGTTCGGACAGGGCCTTGAGCTGTCGCTTGAGGGTTGGCCAGCGTATCTGCTGCCACCTTTTTCTTAGACGCCGCTTTTTCGCTAATAAGCCCCTGATGCCCTTGGGCAGTGGCTGGAGCCTGCTGCTGCTGCATGGTGAGCGATGATGACTCTGCGGCGTCTTGTATGCAGGTGGTGAGTACACTGGCGAACTGCTCAACGTCTTCTGAGGTGTTAATCGGTAGCATTGGGGTGTTCGAATGCATGGCAAAACTGAACGCCTTTTAATCTATGGTTTGGCGTACAGCCGGTCGCGTCACGGTGGTTGACCTTCTGTGAATTACCACTAGCACCGGGAGATGATTGGATTGGAGGTCCTCGAGGAAGGTCTCCTGCGTCAATACGCTGTCCAGGCCTTTGTGGATCACGATGTTGATTATGTCAGGGGCCTGGTAGGGGTTGTCTGGATAGTGCGTGGGCACCTCCGGACCGCTCACGGTGAAGCCGTGGTCTTCCACGGCTCGGAGCAGCGTCCTGCCCTCTCTGCAACAATGCGCGTTTCGCGCGCGAGTTTCGCGCGCTTAAGCATTGCGCGAGTTCCATGCCGTATGTTTGCTATTCAAGTCCCCTGCCAATAAAGTGGGCGTGGGGTCCACCAATAGTTGGATCATTTCGCTAATATTAAAGCAAGTTCGCGGTGGTTTGTATGTAGCAAACACACGGATGGGACAGCCGGCGTGGACTTCTACCCCAAGGGCGTAAAAGGACTTGGGAGCTGTGGCCGTGCTCTGCGGTAGCAACCGCTGGTGTACCAGCCTGCCAGTGCGTACCGGAGGCCGCCCGGTCAACGCTGTTGTGCCGGCTTTCTTTATCCTGGCTTCCTGCTGGAAGACCGGGCAGCCCACCGAATTTGCTTGGTACGGCCCCCCACTGTTAGCGCATGTGGGGGGCTCCTCGCGCAGGCGATAGCATACTGTCGCTTTTGGCAGGCACACAGTAATATTGTTTTCCGATGATCTTGTTACAGTGGGATTTTTAATTCAGTTTCGATACCGTTGATCTTGTACAATCCTGGTCCTAACAATTAAATCACAATTTAAGAAATGTTTCCAATGTGGTTTCCAGTTCTGCACGAACATGCAATTTGACGGTACATTTTTATGGAAATAGATAGATACACTTAGATAAACCATTTCAATTCCAATCAAGTAACTAGTGTTCTATAGTATTAGACTCATTTTTTCATTGGAATCCTGTTTGCTCTATCTTCTTATACATATATATATAAACTAACGATTTTTTTCCACTGAGTCAAACAGAGACTTGTTTTCAATTGTAGCTTAGCTTGCTTCCTAGGCTTTAATAAATCTCTTCATACACGAGCAACAATTGAACGCAGAAATGAATAAACTTCATGAATTGAACCGCAAAAGTCTTTTTCTAAGATTGTTTTCCTTTTGTTAACATATATCCTTCTAAGTCTTATTTTATAAATCCATTATTAAACATGTATCTTCGCTTTACAAAACAAATACTATACGTATTTATGCCTAAAAAAATTATAATTAACGAATGAGTAATAAATGTGAACCACTAGGAACTATTCCTTCCCTGGCAGACATGTCACCACTAAATTTCCGCACGCTTATAATATAAATAACATAATAAACCAATGCCTGAAACGCCCGCTGAATAGGTTATAAACTCAAGTAATACCGGTGAAACCCTTTAGAGGGGCCGAAGCCCGGTCGGGGGGCCTGGCAACTTTGGTTCTCAAATTACTTTATAGGAAGCCAATCCAAGTTGAGCTCCAACTAAAGCTTGTGACCCCGCCTTTATACCGAAGCAACTAGGTCCAAGTGTGACCTGTATAGTGCCTGAATAACAAAGGTGAAAACGTGTAAAGTGAACTTATTTTACCTTTATTTCACCGCAGTCGTAAAACGTAGTAAAGAACGAGACAGGTATTCTCACAACCCTGCGATTTCGGAGGCCGGCCGGCGTGATTTTCCCATTCTGTACTGCCTTCGTGTTTGATAGTTTTATAGCGGAATGCTAATTTGGACAGTCGACGACAGAGTTTTCATGTCAAAGGCTAGTAATTGCTCTCTTATCTGTATTTCTACCAGATACGCGGGGTCGCTTAAGGTTCAACGACGTCGGGTTTTTATCGTCGATCATTCAAGACGATTATACAGAGTTTGTGTATTAATAATAAATGTGTATCTTTTTTTCCTTCTAAATGTAAGTATTTTTCAAACGTCTTTCTCTTTATTTACAGGTGGAGGCGAAGCGTTCAAAGACATGTAATATGGTATGTTTTAGAAATGACAATCATAATTGGTTAGTTAATAGATAAATACTTACGGTTTTATTTTTATTACTAAGATTTATCCAGTTGGTCTTTAAAACATTCGGAATAATTTGTTAATGTATACAAGATTACTAGAAAAATCTACTTAAAAAAAATAACAAGTCTTAATTCCAGATTGAGATAAGCGGTCCGAGGCAACACCGCGACAAATACCGCGCCCGTACATAAGCATGACTGTGATGTCGAAACGTTAGATGTAGAAGGTTCGTAGATGGCAGCCGCATGGAGGCGCGCGCGCAGATGAATCACGCCCCGCCAGCCAAACACCGCCCCGAGGCTACTTACAGGAGCTGCTCCCAGTCTTTGCCGCTTGACATTCTGTAAGTATTCATTACCATATTGAATATCTACTATTGGACATAGGTCTTCCCTGACCGGGTCATATAATAAGACCTGGGAGTATTGCCCATAATGCCCATAATTTCCCTGCTTGTCGCGCTGGGAAGCAGGGTGGGAATCACAGAGAAACACTGTTATCTATTCCCACCCCTGTGCATTTAAGCTATACTGTTTCGTTTAGATATACCGTCATCTATCGGCACTGGTATCTCAGTCGCATATAACGCCATCTGTTACCGTGAGGGTTACTATACTTCTGTGACTGTTTTGGTTGTATAGTACTTACAAACTATCAAATGTCATTATAGTACAACCAAAACACAATAATATAGCAATGTGTGGGAATCGATTTTGCTAATCTAATGATCGATAGAGATATGAAACAATATAAAGAATTGTTTGAGTAATTTCTAGCAGCCGTCTCTATATAAAGCTTGTCTATAAACAACTAACAGGCTTTAATGATTCACAGTAAACGGATACTTATTAGATTCGTAATCACTGAAGACAATTGATTGGCCAACTACCTATAAATATTCCAATTATATGTCATTATTGTTTATTTAGAAACCCTTCTGCTTTAATTTAGTTCATTTAAGCAAACTGCCTGAACGTTTTACTGCAAGAATATAATTTACTTTTTTAAATACCATAATTTAAAGTAAGAATGTTTGTAATATGTCTGGGTTAAATAAAAGAATATTAATTTAATTTTGTTTGTATCCTAGATGGTTGCCTCGTTCTTCATTCAGGCCAGCAGAGGGCGAGTTGGCGGACTGCGTGCTAGTGGTGGGGGTGTCGCGGCCGAAGCTCGCCGCGGCCCTCCTCTCCGTCACGCTTCTGTCTCTTTTCCTCACATTCCATGTCCTCTATGACAGTGCCCTCTATAGCATTCAGGTACGTTGATTCTCATATCACAGTAAATTGTTTTTATTGTAGTTTTTCAGCTAGAAGCAGGAAAATTGGTACAGCCGAAAAGCGGCATTCTTCTTCTTCGTCACACTTCTGTCTCTATGTCTATCTTTCTCGTTTTATTTAATATTCAGGTATGCAATTTGCCTTCTGTTCTGTTAGATAACTTTTAAGTATAAACATCCAGATGGTGCACTACACTTGTCAAAGTTGTTTTTTATTAAACAACTTGTGACTCCCTTACGGTCTCTTGAAGTATACTGACAGTAATATCACAGAAAAATGATAAAAAACACTAAAAAGTAATAAAGTAGGAGATTACGGTTAGCGTTAAAAGTATATCCACACTATAAGACCTTGTCACAACAAAATAACAGTCAATGAGGAGTTGGACAAATAGAAGACGTAACTATAATTAAAGTTTTATATATTATAATGCTGACTGTAAACCGTACCCGGCTAGGTTATTTTCTTACTTAAAGGTTTCTTGCCCTCGCACTTAACGTATAGGAAGTAAGCGCGTGCCTTTAAGTCACGGTAGCCAGTATACCATTCCTCCGACGCCTCGATAGTGCCGTCACCTTCTTGACAAGAAAGCTGAATGTAGCAGTCAGCCTAAAGTCCTAGTGTAGTCATAGCACCCTACTCGTGGATCGTATTCATGTCCAAACGGTGAATACCGAGGTAGAACGGTTAATTTTACAGCCGCCGGCGGCTCCACTACTCAATCTTATCACTGGTGATAAGGTCTAATAGGTCATCAGGTCCCTCCGACCAAAAAATCTCCCGGTTCAGACGTGATATCGAATCGTGTTATAAAAGCCTTTCTTGGCGTACCTAAGCACGATATAAGCCCATTAGCTTACTAAAATCTAAACTATAAAAGCGGTCCATAGTCGCGCGCGCACCACCCCTCTTTTCTTTGTAGCGATATTCCCATAACTCCCGGGGAATAACTTCGCGGACGATATTGTCCAATACTAGTCGGGCCGGAATAAGTGTTACGTCATTAGGCGTCTCCAAACGCTGCCAACGTATTAGGGAAGTGTTCTTGAAGTGGCGTATTGAAGTAGTCATTGAGAAGAGCACAGGAATATACTTTTCCTGGAGTCCACTTTATAAGTCACAAAACCTAACTCGCGACTTAGTTACGATATCACATTTCTACCTGCCCATTTCGTTGGCTACGCAGGTCAATTACTTAGGCGTCATTCTCGATGGGCAGATGACGTTTGGACCTCACATCAAGATAGTCTGCCATGTGGTGCCGGCAGAGTAGAATAGAACACCCCCCAGTATCGGGTGTTGTAAGAGGTGACTAAGGTACCGATCCCGCTACTTTGT
The DNA here is from genome assembly GCA_020976665.1 of Heortia vitessoides. Classification (NCBI taxonomy): domain Eukaryota; kingdom Metazoa; phylum Arthropoda; class Insecta; order Lepidoptera; family Crambidae; genus Heortia; species Heortia vitessoides. The sequence continues at coordinate 12,352,891 of JACJUM010003085.1, read as the reverse complement.
GGGAGGTCGAGAAAAGCGCAACAAGGGTGCTCATTAATCAGCGACCTCACCACTTTTTGCCCGTGACGCTAAAAGTGACGTCATAGATAGCTAGCATGTTGTTAAAAAAATGCCATGTTTTAAAAAAGAAGCCTTTAAATATGAAAGACCCTACGTTTGATTAAAGAACGGTGATTAAAGAACTAAAATAAGCTCTTTTCTCAAACACCGTAAGATTTCCTTATTTTGTTTGATACGCCAACTAGTTTAGATTTAATAACAGTATTACTATCTCGGCGGGCAGAACACGTTGGACTGTGTAAACCCTCCCACTCCCCCAAACACGGATTTCGTATTAAGTTCCGATAGCGAAATTACATACCTCAGGTTGTACTCTATTATGGCCGCGTTATCAATTCCATTTAGATTTAGCCTCAGATATTCTCCTTTATGTGGTCTAAGAGGATTTGGTGTTCTCTTAAGTAATTCCATTTGAGAAACCTTTATTGCCTATATACGAATAAATACGAAAGACCGACTAAAATACTTTTTGATATATACTTTTCGACTATCTATAGTAATACTGTGTACAGAAACTACAATACAGAAAGTCATTCTCATCATCATCATTATGTCAGTCGTAGGACGTCTACTTCTACACACAACTTCCCCAAGTGATTTCGAATTCCTATTGAAAATCATCTGGGGAAGTCTATGTGTCGTAAGAGGACCTATCCACCCTAAGTGATATCCAATAGGCATCAATACAACGTAATCCTGCGGTTCCAATCAAATGGCCTGCCTTTTCTATTTTATTTGACAAAGGTCGACTAACAAGCATACATTTTTCGTAAGCGTCACAGCAAGCATCTATAGATGCTCGTTATATCACAAGCGCATTGCCAACCATGTGACTTGAAGATATTATGTCACATTACCAATTAATTTCACTGCCTCACGCACCCTTCAAACCGTAACACAGCAATACCAACACTGCTATTTGGCGGTAGTAATAGATTAGAGTGAGTTACCAGTGTAACAACCCTTGTATGAGGCTTCCTATTTGTTTATTCAAAATCTACAGTTCTTAAAAATATTTTACAATACTAACAAATCCGTTATTTGCTAGTCATTTTATTAGTGAATGTAGACGTCCTTGCTTGTACGTTTTAATTTGTACAAAATGTGAAACTAAAACATGCAATAAATATAATTATTCGATTTTCCAGTAATCTATAGAATATTCAAAGTTTAATACAGTCTTACAATTATCATTTGAAATGTGATATGGGGGTACAGCTCTGTTGAGATATTGCTGTGTAGAGAGGAATTCGGAAAGTAATACTGTGCCCACAAATCACAATTCGGTTAACTCTGCCTTAAATTTTAAGCAGTTACGACATGGTCTACATAGTTGTCCAAAACTGATTAGAGTAACAGACGCATTTCCTTACATTTATATTCAAAAACCTTATTGACCTCAATTAAAATTATACACGCGCATCTTCTCAAAGCACGTCTGTAAGCAAACGATGTTCAGAGGCATAATTCGGATTTAAACCGACAATCAACAGTATACTGCGCAATAATGCGTTATAATAAAACGTTGAGTGGCTGCTTTACAATGCCCTTTCTGCAGTGCGTGCTACCGAAGGGCGTGACTGGGCCCAGCCCATGTATCCTATGGATGTTAGGGTTGCCAGACCTTGTTTTCCATCTGTATTTACTCAAATATCACATACATATTATTCTACATGCATACTACTTCTTCATTGTACATTGTATCTATTAAATAAATTAGATTTTTAATCATATATAATACTTATATGTAATTTTCAACATATACATATTACAATTATACTATTATACACAATTTATCTTGAACACCTAATTTGCTTATGTGACTAATTAATTAGACGATCTTACTAAAACCGCAGGATCGCACCTGACGCAGATCGCATTCTACCTGTCCTATTGGAGGTCACTTGAAGAGGCCAATGTCCAGCAGTAGACGTTCTTCGACGTTAATGATAAAGTCAAGTCAAATATGAAACTTACATCGATATGCGAGTTTTTCCGTGTTTACAAACAGGCAGTCTTAACATAACTACGCAAAAAATGTTTTAAGATGTTCTCATATAAAACTAGCGACAATTTACAGTATGATTTTAAAAAAGTTAGAAAGATATCGTATCGACGATTTTAAAACGTTTGAACAAGAAAGAAAACGGATCTTTGAAGGCAACCTAAAAGCATAGTTGTGACCATGAATATTTAGTTTTTTTTTTTATTAAAAAAGGAAGCCCTGCATTCTTTGGAAAGGTAATGTATTACATTCCCTTATTTAGTATCGAGCACAAAGCCTTTAACCGTGGAATTTCACCTATTTAGCTTTATTAAAAAAAAGTATGTTTTTAATTTCATGCATGCTATAAAAATATACATAAATTCCACCCGTCAGTTCCGTTGGCAGCCCTTAATACCTTAAGTAACATATTACAAAATAATCTCTATTAACTGTACATAAAGCTACTTATAGCTTGCATCAGCGAGCGCACCCTATCGCAGCAGTCGTAACTGTAATTAATGTTCTGCTGTTCTGTGATGGCATGACAGCAATTCCTTCTTTATGGCACCTTTATTGTTCGCCGCAGGGTTATGGGGGCTTTACGATGGGAATTCGAGTGCGTTGCATCTGAAATCTTTTGCATGAGTAAGGGAATCCGAGGTAAACCGTATTCAGTCGGAAACTATAACTATAAATCTATTTCAAGTAAGATTGATATCAAGTAAAATAAAAAAGTGTTTATACGATATATTCGTATATTTCTAACTTAGACGACTCTGTTTACGTGGGACTTGGTATTCAATGACGCATATGATTATTTATTTATATACTTGATGGAAAACGAACCACCCAAGGATACACAACTCAAGGAACGGTAGTTAAAGATACTTTTGATAGATGGCTGAATACAAACAGTAACATGTTTAATTTCGTCAGCAGGCATACAATATCGCCAAATCAGTTAAAAATAAGCTAAAGAAAAACTAAATAATTACAATTATTTTTGTGAGAAACGTGTCAAAAGAGAACTTCTTACACAACAAACTATAATCTTTACTTACTCGCACCATAAATTAATTTAACCTTTAGTTAGAAGACTAGGGTATAATCTAAAAAATTTCAAGGAACCCTAAAACGAAAATGTTGCTATTTGGCAATTAATTTATTTATTAGTTATAATAAAATAATTTTCGAACAGTTTTTTAATACAGCGAAATAAACTTTTAACATCTTTTGTTGGGCGTTTCGGTTGCCTTTGGTCTTAAAACCTAAGCGGCTTAAAAAATAACCAGTTTATTATGACACCTGATTCAGCTAAAGGTGTTATTTTACTCTGCTAGCACCCCACGGCTAAACTTATTTCAAAATAAATGAAAACCTCTATGAAGAAATAAAACGAGAGCAAATTTTAAATTTAGAAGCCGAGCTTTTAAACGTTTCTATTTTTAATAAAAATGGGCTAAGAAGTGTTTTTTCGTGCCTTCTAATCTGTTATACAGTAACTTTGAGGTCATTTTTGTTGTAGAATTTCATAATTATAAAAGTATTTTTATTTTTCTTTTAAGTTTAAATCCTTTATAAAATGTCTTCTAGTACTTAAATCAGTTTCAGCGCAAACGAGGCCAAAGGTCTCGTTCAGATATGGCCTATATTTCTTATTCACTTAGCACCTTCATAAAAATTGCTTGTCATGATACAACAATTAATCACACGATTCCAAGTCATTTATCCTTCATTGTTTACATTCTAAAAATTGGTTTGAATAATCCATTAAATCCTACTACAAATCACGGGTCCAAATCCCGTATCTACCGAAACAAACATATTTTGTGATTAATTGTACCAGCGCGGTACCCTTGGGAACGATTTAATGAAAATAGATATACCGATCATGTTCTAGCGTTCTCCTCTTTGTAATCCCCAGACAATATCGGATGTTGCTTACCTAATAAGAACAGACAACATCGAATTATCTTAATAAGTAGTAATTTTGGTAACATTACCTGTATTTTGGGGCAACTGACAGAAATTACTTACGGGCCTAGAAATATGACTACATAAGATGTTACACGCATTTTCTAATTAAAACGGAAGCCGTTGACTTAAAAACTTACTCAGAAGTTAATTTTCGGACATGGTGACAGTCGCATTTACTGACTTTTTTAATTTGTGTCGAATACCCTCTTTACAAAACACAAACTGGGATGAAACAAAAAATTTAGAAGTTCATTAACGCCTTTTTTGCTCTATAATAAAGAGAGACAAACGAATGTCAAATTCATTCATTCATTTCATTTAGAGTCAATGCAAAAATTCTGACAGAATTTATATTTCTAATATCTAATAAAATAAGTATAACCTTTTATTTAATAAAATCGGCATGATTAAGAAATCGATTCTATGAAATTGTACTCCACTATACCATTAATTAATTATCTTTTCAT
>JACJUM010003085.1:12297122-12348390 GCA_020976665.1 Heortia vitessoides | reverse complement strand
TTTAAATTTGCCAATCGACTGATGATTCGAGACAACGAGTATTACCATGAGCTATATGTGCATAAAAAAAGCAGCTCCAAAATATTACAAGCTGCATCACAGCGATGGTACCACTCGTATATATCGCATTTGCCCGGGAAACGTGGACTTGAAACCAAGAAAATGGTGAATGGTGAAAATGGCTAGTTATTTTTGTTTCATGTTAAGTTTCTTCGTAAAGAAATGGACTCACTCAAATATATTTGTTTTAAAAATGGTTTACAGCTTTAGCTGTTTTCATAAGGTAAACCAAAGGTCGTTCGCATTACTGTGTTTTGGTTTGAGGTGAGAGAGGCAGTAAAGTCACTGGGTAATGTGGCATAATATCTGCAAGCCACGAGTTTAGCAATGCGCTAGTGATATCCTCGTGATATTAAGAGTGACTATCACGCGAACTGCACGCTAGTCGCTAATGTTATTAATAAATTCTCACTATATCTTATCTATGACTTGACTCTTAGATAAGTCACTTGAAGCATTAGTGTTACGGACATCAGACAACTTAAATACGTATATTGAACACCCAGATACAAAACAAACACAAATATCATGATATAAATATTTGTCCTGGGTGGGGATCGAGCCTACAACCTTTGGTGCACTTGTAGGATTACTACCATCTGCGTCATCGGGCCTGCAATTCTGTCCGACATTATTGGATACGTTTGTTCTGTATCTGGGTGTTCAATATATGTATTTAAGTATTATATTTGTGATTCCTCTATTGTCTGTAACACAAATTATATCGGGGCCAGGACAATATATATCTTATTTTAGCAGGCGGGTGCCGAATTGATTGTATATTATTTGTGAGTATAAATGTGCTGTGCTCATTAATAAGTAAATTATTCTTTTATTAGGCGGCGAGCATGGCTTCTGCAGCTAGTGAGAACAGAAAACTGCTGCAAAGCCAGGAAGTCAATAGCCGAACTATCAATCATCCGATGGCGTTGCGTAAGAGGATACGACCACCGAGACAGCCTCGGCCGGCGCGCAGGCTTCCACAGGTATCATATATAATAATATTCATATAAAATCTATTAATAATACATATTTATCAAGCAGTATCTATCTTGTACGCATATGTTGTGGGTTCATATCATATGTGGTGGCATAAGATACATATTGGTGTCTGGGTGTTTTATACATGTATAGACTCGTAAGTATTATCTGATGTCCGTAACACAAGTGTTTTAAGTGTCTTTGCTCGGAACCAGGTAAAGTATGAGATTTTATACATATTTATTTATAGCAGACAAAGCACGCAAGTAGAATAAATGCTGTTAAAATGAAAGCACTTCGAAGTACGTATGGTATGAGTTTGAGAGACAGATTAAAAAATATATATCTATATGGAGCATATCAATGTTGGAGTATTTAAATTGATCTAGATCAATGAGGTGGAAAGGATTATGTTATGACAACAATAGAGAAAGTAATATTGAGATGGTTTGGACATGTAGAAAGGATGGATGAAAATAGAATGACTGCACAAATATTTAGAGCGAAAGTGAATGGAAGAGTTGGTATGGGACGACCTAGGCGAACATATCTTAAACAAGTAAAAGAGGTATTACAGATGGTCCAGGTCAAAAGTAACAAGTATAAACGAGCGTGTATGAAAGAACTAATTCGAGTAAGGGAAGCAAGAGAAGAATGCTAAGATCGTAATAAATGGAGATTCATAGTCTCTGCCTACCCCGATGGGACACAGGCGTGATGTTTGTATGTATTATTTTTTTTTATTTATTTATTTATTTAACTTTATTGCACAAAATGTTAAAAAATGAACAAATGGCGGACTTAATACCAGATGGCATTATCTCCCAGTCAACCATTACACAAAACAGAAAAAATATATATATAGTGGTGCAGGAAATACATATACAAAATAAATAAACGCGGCATATCTATATATTTGTATTAATAAACGCAATAAATGCATATGATATATATATATATAATAATATAATGTATAATAACGTATATCAGAAATAGGGTTATAAAGTTAGAGAAGCAGCATCAGTAAATAAAGTACGAAGCTCGTTCCATAGTCGTATAGCTGTCACTGTAAAAGAGTTTGTCAAAAAACTAGAGTGATGAAAAGGAGTTTAGAGCGAAAGAGTATTAAAAGAACGGAGATTACGTTCGTGAGAGGAAGATAGGAATTGGAATCTGTCCTTAAGTAAATCGGTGCGTACGGATCAATAAGTATTGAAAATAGTATGGCTTGAACTCGAATTTTGCGACGTTCTCGAATAGGAAGCCAGCCGAGAAGAGAACGGTAATGGGAAATATGATCGTATTTACGCAAACCGAAAATGAAACGAAGACAGTTGTTTAATAGACGATCCAATTTATTAAGGAGTTCTTGAGAGATATTAGTGCAGCACACGTCACCATAGTCTATTATGGGTAAAACCAAGGATTGAATAAGAAGGGTTTTGGTTTTAGTATTTTTGTGAATAATGTTACAGAGAAATTATTATTAAAGTCGGATTTCTAATTCCAGTCGGTTCCCGTATTAATTGCACAAGCCTCGTGAGAGTTCATATAAATAATGCAAACGTCCATATGTAAGAGCTTGGTACTGGCAAAGTATAATAGAACCTCCCTCTGTACCAGGTGTCGTAAGAGGCGACTTAGGCACTAAAACTGACAGATACCGGGTAGCAGCATCCCCGCCGCGAAAGCTGCTTCCTGCGATAACTAACACGCGTGCCCAGCGCAGCTATAATCGACAAAAATCCTTCTTTCTCTAGGAGGCCTATGTTTTATTATATTATTATTATTATATTCAGAAAAATCTATATTTGGCCTTAATTATTATTTATAAATACTTAATTTAACAATACGAAATGCTGTTGGTTTTCTACAGAAATAAGTAAATTAATGTTTGTCTTTTTATGTTTCTGTTATTAGTCACAACTTTCACGCAGTAAATATTAAGTTACGTGAGTCTTGAACTCACTTTGAACTTACAGTTGTAAGTTTTTAGCAAGTCAACTCTGTGCCGTGTGTGTATCTTACCATGTACATTTGCAAAGAGTTCGTCCGTATTTCTCTTTCGTGAAAATATACATTAATTCCTTTCAAGGTTTCCCCATGTTTTTGGTTGAATTACAAGCAGGCATGTACATTACCACATCAAGAACTTTCCCAAAGTTTTTTTGCAAATTACCTCAGTGATTTGAAATTTCATGTATTGAACGCTGACAGCTCAAATAAATATCGACATTGCTCATAATGTTAATGATTGAACGAATGTATAACACGCGATCAAAATGGAAAATAAAATGTCGGGATTAGGAGGTGACCTATTTTCAAATTGTCGTAATTTGCATAAGCTGTTCTAGTGGAATGTGGCTGCAGCAGTTTAAACCAGATTTTTTCCAAGATTTGCTAATTAATTGGATCTTGTCAGACACGAGAGATATTTAGTATGTAAACCAATACAGAAGAGGCCCCCAGTATTGTCTGTTGTTTTGTCTATGTCAGCGAAATAATCAATAACTACCGAAAGGTTTGGTATACGAAAGAGTTATATGCAAAAAAAAGTTGATGGTAGTGATTTTATCTTGTGCTTCAAAGTGTCGTGGGTACGATCCCCACTGAGGAAACATACGAGTATGTATATGATTAATATTTGTATTTTTCCCATTTATACATATTTAAGTAAAATATTTGTAATTTCTCTGTTGTCTGATATCCGTAGCACACGTTCTTTAAAGCTATTTATATCGGAGTCAGGATAATTCAGTCAGTATGAGATGTCGCGTTAATTAATGATATTATTATTTCATAAATAATTACCATATAATGAAAAAGAAGGTGGATAAATGTTGATAATTAAAATTAGTATTAGTATTCGGAAGCTTTAGTAAGGCAGATCAACAATGTCATCAAAATTTATGAAGAACTTGAAAAGTCCCATCTATACCCATTGTTTACTTAATTTTTTTTTGTATTTAATAGAACTACTTTTCAAAGGCTTCTAAACGCTGCCTAACTCGTTTTAAATTTTGTATAGACGGTTTGAATACGTTACAATAATCGTTTTCAAGAATCACAGGTGTTATGTCAACATGTGTGATGGATATGATTACTACTCTTACAATTTCGAAATTTGAATTTGAATTTCAAATTGTAGAATTTCCATCCATGAAGGTGCTAACAGTATTTTGTAATCTAGTTGTACTTTGATGTTGACCTTTTTTGCCCAAACATACAATAGGATCCCAGGTATTTTGTATTTTCCGACCATTTTCTCAATTGAATGTGGGATGTTGTCTGATTTCATTACAATCGCGAAGCATTTGTATAACACCGACTTTCCTTCGCGAGTACTTGAGGTTAGTCAAACCTTTTGTAATGATTGGATTTATCAAGCTGAACAACGGCTGTGTGCTCTTTATTCCTTGTATATATCTAGATTTTGAAAGAATAAGTTGCATTTATATTTTAGTTTAGTTGCATATGTGCTAAGAACTGATTGTCTTTGGCGGCTTAAATTAGTTAGTTTTAATAAAAGTACGTACGTTCGGTACTTCGATATAAATTGTAAAATGAAATATACAGCATTCTAAAGCTGTGGAAAAGTGGTTTTATCACTTTTTTATTAATACCTTTCTTATAACTAGTAAATATCTTACTAATATAAAGCTGACACGACATCTGTTCTTCTGTCCTTTTTTTTAATTTCAATTAACAGTTTTGTCATGTCATGATAATGCATACTCGTAGTGATATTGAGGAACGAGGATACGTCAAGTATCCGTTACCAACATTATTAAAGTTTTACACACGCCACCATACTTATATATACTAGGGAAATAGGTTTCAAAACCCATTAGCATCCCATTCGAACAGCGATGCTATAAAACTTTTCCATTCCGAAACTTCCGTGTCTAGATTTATCTATGCACGCCCGAAGCTTTTCACGTCAGCTATTTTCTAGCGCAGCAAGTAGGGTATCAAACGGACGTTGTGAACTTACACTACATACACACTTTTCACCCATCCCTTCGAAGATGTGTGAATTTATACTATATACTGTATTACATAACGATTTTTACTTTAATGGATATTTAAGTTTCACTACACATGTTTAGATCACACGAAGCATTTTTACTATATTACAATTAACTTGAAATCTTAAATTTTACATAGCAATAAAATTCATGAGCGTATTTCAGTTTATTTTTTTATTATGTCTCAGACTTTTGTTTGAGGTTATCCTTAGAAAATTTAATTAGGTTCATCAGTTAATTTAACTAATTATATAGTAGCAATCCAAAAAAATCGAATAAAAAGACATCCGCAAGTTATACTATATATGACATACGGTGCAAAATACGACATTAGACATAGACGACCCGGTTTTAATTTAAATCACAATAAATGTAGTTAGCACCCTTTTGCATGTATGTTATATGTTAGCTGACATATATCATCTCATATCACATATATCATGATTATGGTCAATTTTATCAAATACCATATAAAATTCAAAATTAATACAATTTATGCACTCACTATTCATGCTCTTAAACAATTCGAAAATGATTGAACTTGATAGAATACCACTTTATTCCTATTTTTTAAGCAGTAAATAGTAATAAATATTTTTCTTCATAAATAACTTAAAACCAGGGTAGCCTAAGAAAGTCTTAATCATGATATATAAGCAACTTTTAATATGTCATCAAATAAAATATTTTTTTATAATCTCGTCTTAATTTTAATGTTTGTTGAAGCCCGGTTAAATATGGCATTACTGTTTATATTTTACATTAAATGAATGCACAATTTTTTGACTGACATAATGTATCCGACTTTTGGGATAGAAGATATATATTTGTATTTTGTAATGCGGAAGTCGTTCGTTCAGTCCCACCCAAGACTAATATTTATATGATGAGTATTTGTGTTTTTTATGTGTCTGCGAGTTAAATCTGTATTTATGTATTTATATTTGAGAGTTATTTTATTATCATTTATGATTCCTTTATTGTCTAATGTCCAAAACAAAAGAGCTTGAAGCGACCTCTCTCGGAACCAGGTCAAAATATTTAGATTCGATGTTAATTTATCATTTACCTTTTGTAGTTTTATATTTTTTGATCTATTAATATACATATATTTGATAATATAAATTAAGTACATATATAAATACATAAATCGATAAGCATAACTGTATTTCTAAATATGGTGTTATTTCTAATTTTTCCGCCAATGTTTCTAACAACACGGTAATAAATTCCGAAAAAGCCCTATCAGGATCACGGACTGTTGTGACTGACGGATCTTATATATGTACTTTCTACTGTGATACCCAGAAATAATGTACACATACCTGACCTTAATAAAAATGCTAATACCAATTACTGATAAATATGCGAATACTGCGTAAACTTTTGATTAAAAAAGTACATTAAAATTTGTTTGACAGGCTTTAATCGTTGGCGTTAGAAAATGCGGCACTAGAGCTCTTCTAGAGATGTTGTACCTTCACCCCATGGTGCAGAAAGCATCCGGGGAAGTGCACTTCTTCGACCGTGATGAAAACTATGCCCTGGGCCTGGAGTGGTACCGGAGTAAAATGCCATTGTCCTTCAAAGGGCAGATTACGATAGAGAAGAGCCCAAGTTATTTCGTTACGCCAGAGGTGAGAGGCTATTATGTTTAATATGTAGCCGTAATAAGAATGTATAGAAATATTATTTTTTTTATAAAAATCTAGTTTTGCATATTGCAAGAAAGCATGAAAAATCATTATTGTGAATAAATTGAACCTGACTATTTCTGAAAGTAGGCAATACAAAGATTATTATTAATTCTTCCAACTCTTATTGTTTTCATATATTCTTCATTAAGGTACCAGAACGAGTGCGAGCCATGAACTCCTCAGTGCGACTACTGCTCATAGTCCGTGAGCCAGTCACAAGGGCAATCTCCGACTACACCCAGCTTCGAAGCAGAGCGACTCCATCTGCGCCCGCGCAGCCGCAGCTACCAGGACATATCGCACCAGACGCCGCCAAGCCTTTCGAGCATCTAGCCATCTCACCCGATGGCTCCATCAATGTGGCTTACAGGTTACAAATTCAATCACTAGCATTTGTTTAAAATTATTAGAAACAGACAAGCACACATAAAAATAGCAATATAAAAGATTATTAATCATTTCAGCTATATTCTAGCCGCTTGACGTAATCTTTAATTCATTAGCGCTGCCATATTTCTATTTCCAACCTAAATAGATTCACAATGATAACCAATTTATCAAAGATTTTGCAATTATAAACCCAATGAAGAAATTCCTCCCCAGGCCAATAGCCATATCACTGTACCACGCATACCTCCACCGATGGCTAGAAGTGTTCCCGCGGGAACAGATTCTGGTAGTGAACGGAGATCTTTTAATCGAAGACCCGGTTCCGCAACTACGGCGCATTGAGAAGTTTCTGGGACTTGAGCACAAGATCGGTAAGTGCTATGCACTATGTCATAATGAACTAGAAATTTATTGATATTAAAATGATAGCAAATGAGCAATTGGCTCGCGTGATGGTAATATAGCTTATAGACACGCGTCTAATCGTAAGGATATCAGCAGTGCGTCGTCAACTTTGCGCTATACTATCTTTTTTGCACTTCAAACTGGAACACAGCAATGCAAGCATTGTTGTATGATGATAGAAATAAGTGAGAGAGTTGTCTCTCACTTATTGAGTAACATTGTAAAAGTTTTCCAAAAAACTTTACGAAAATCACATTTATCTGCGTTTAAATGTTTCTTGTCACTGAATTACAGCGAATTACAAAATAGAGCCGGAGATACGTTATTTTAATCTAATTGAATATAGGTACTTACCCAATAACTGCGATCGCGATTTTCACAGCTGACTTTAATTATTTCCGTAAACAGGAAGAAAAAACTTCTACTTCAACGAAACGAAAGGTTTCTACTGCCTCAGAAACGATACAACAGACAAATGTCTCCGGGAGACGAAAGGGCGCAAGCACCCTCGAGTAGACCCTGCTGTGGTCACCAAACTACGCAAGTTCTTCGTTCAACACAACCAAAGGTTCTACGATTTGGTAGGCGAAGATTTGGGTTGGCCAGAAGATTGATTGTCTAACTGATATGGTGAAATCTCGCGATATACATACATTGATAGCTTTCAAATGAATTTTAAATGTAATCTTATGTAGCGGTCGATGAAAACTTTTGTTTGAAAACGTCGTTCAACTGCATTGTTTACTTACTTATATTAACTACAATAATTTTCAGACGTAATATACAATTATGCAGGGTCTTAACTCCGAGATTTTGCGATGTCAGCCAGTTTCAACGGCGAATGGTAAACATATAAACGTTGTGATCAAATACATATCTATGTAATTTATATCAATATCAATAAAACATATCTTAGCTCGTAAGATTTTTTAAATCGTTTATGTATACATTTAGCGTATGTCCTAGATTAGAGCGTCTGACATATTATGTATAGCTAATGCATTATTTGACTAGGGAATTGTTTTCTATACGACTTACAAAACTATTGTAACGCATTGAATATAAATTCTTATTATTTTTAATTATTTAGATTGCCTACCAATCTGAATGCGGTGAGGGAACAACAGAAACATTTTAAGAAAGAGTTTAGAAATTAGAAAATTCGTTTAATGGTGGGCAAATCATTTAAATTAATTTTTATCATTATAATAGAAGTCATTGTATTATCGCACTGATTTTAAGACCGACCCACTGGAACCCTGAGCAATATATTTTTATATATATAATTAAGTATTGTGTGCAACCTTTATATTTATACAATGTTTATTATACAGAATTAAATATTTTAACTGTTTGTGATGATTTCTTTTATTAGATATAATTATTTACATAGAGTTATTAGACAAATAAATGTAAGTGTAATATAAAAGATGAATGAATGTTAAAAAATTCGCTTTCTCTTTTTAGATGTCGTGTTTTGGTCGTACGGTGTGTCCTAAATGTGTTTATGTTGTTAGTGTTCGTGATTCTCCCATATCTTAGATATTTATAACAACATTTTCAAATACAATATCTATAATCGATATTTTAAAATCCGTAGCTAATAAGACATTGATATTGTCTCCATTCTAAATCAAGAATGTAAATGCAGCTAACAAACACTTAATCTCTGTAACTTTATTTTTTTTATTCGTGATCATTTTTATGTGTGTGATGTCTTGGTATTGTTACTGTTGCAGTCCGATACCTGGAATTGGAGTTGCCATCACTTGCAATAAATAAGGTATATTTAATTACAAAATTTTAAATTCATATTATCCCTTTTATTTTTTATAAAGTATACATCTTGTAATTTACATATTACTAGAACGAAAAAAATAATCTGCATTTTAAACAGGTTTGCTTATTAAAATTTGCCCTAATTTCGTTATTGAAACATTTATTGGGGTGCTATTTTGCCTGCAATACATATATCGACATACCGTTTTATGGATCATTTAAACATGATCTATTGGCACATTTAGACAAATTTAAATAAGTTAATAGTAGATGTGCACCACAAAATCTAATCAAATATAAATTTAAACAAACAATTTGTCGTCAATCAGTCACGTCTACTAAATATTTACATTATATTTATGTATATACTTATAAACAAAGAGAATTCGGACTGTAACGGTGATAAATGCATTTACAAGAAGAGTCTATACGTTTATTTTATAAGTTTACGGAGAGATATAAATATAAATTCGACGCGGGTGTAGGAGTATTCTATTTAAGTAACGTAACGTCCAAGACTGAAGAGTTAGATGAGTAAGTCTAAGTAATAGGGATTGTTCGGATGCAGAACTTCTACTGATACGGATGTATGGCTTTTGTGGATGCGGGTACTGATATCATTTATAAGCCGATTGCAAACCTTATGGTGCGTTCCTCAAAGTAACAATGATTGGGACAGACAGGGACGTCATTGTAGAAATACGATTGATTAGGATTATTTGTTATATAACAATGACATGTTAAAATATATCTTTACATATATGTTGCAGTTTGCAGTATGCAATTATCAGGAAATTTTGACGATTTAATTTAGGAAGTATATAAGATATTTGATTACACTTAAAGGGTGAAAAGCGAGTATACTCGTCTTATAGAATACTGTTTATGATAAAGAAGTGATAAATTGACATAGACCTTAAAGTGCTTGGTTTTTCAAAATCAGAACTAACAAATCTTAAATGTTATTCGCCTATATACCAAGTTCTACACAAATTTTGCAATGCATTAAGAAAGTTGTTTTCTCTAGTCAGTTTCGAGAACGCTTTAATAATCCCTTAGAAATGAGATCTGTACCAGCGCCCGTGTAAAGTTTAAGTCTGCAGTATCCCTACTAAGTAATACCTATTTAGCATTAAATGTCCATAGGTAATACGCAAGACAGAGGCGCGATCGCTTGCCCTCGACACCTTACCACCGGGTTTTAGTTTAAGAAAACACTTGTACTCAATTTGCCTACCTTTAGTCGAGCTTTGGGATTACATGAGACACTATGTTAATATATTTAAATTGTGTTATTGACGTAAAAAGAATACGCGAACCTCAAAAAGCATTATTTACAATTTGGTAACTATTTATGGATATAAACGCTCACAAATTTTAATTTTACAATGGTCTTAATCAAAATACATTATCTACCAAAAATTATTCTTATGTGTTTTTATAAAAGATTTTATCAAATTTATCGACAAAATAACTTATATAATATAAAATTTAAGTGAAATAAACATATATTTAAATTCAAAAACAGATAAATTATTAAACATTAATACATAAAATAACAGAACAGTAAATCCTTCCGTTGTTGACAAGGTTCAGCGAAAAGAACAAAAACAGATAAAATGTATCTGATAATAAAAACAGACGTACTTAATAATCAATTACAATGGTGTTATGAAGTATTATAAAAATACGTGCAGTTTTCACCAAGACGTATGACTAAAGGCAAGGCTGATTTCTTATAGGATATTTGCTTCCGAATCCAAATTTCAATCAACGAATATTTATATGTTTTTATAAATATATCTTGGTTAGGCACGTACACGTGAAATGTGAATAAGATGTTCCCTTTATAGTATGTGTAATAGATAATATCAATAATTGACACCTTAATATTGAGAGCACACGCTGCAAACGTTTGGAGAAAGTTGTTAAACATAGTTAAGCAAAACATTACATGTATATATATATATATATACATATATATATGTAACTAATATAAATATCGAATTGTACAGTTTAACAACTTCCATCAAACACAAGAATATCAAGCATATCAAATCTTTCTAATAATAGTTAAGTTTTGTTGTAAGAGTTTCAATTTTATTTTGGCGTTAATATATTTCGTTTGTTTAGGTCTAATTCAATAGTTGATAGATAATTTTAATCACTGTTAAATGTTGTGCACGTTCATAAGGCGTAGATAAATTTTTATTAGGGCAATAATTTTTATAGTAATATTGATTTAATATTTATTGCGGAAAATGAAAGTGCGCGTATAATTTTATCTAGTATATTTTCTGTCTTTATTGTGATCTTTGTTGTTATTGTCTAATCTTGTCTATATTATTGTTTGGTTATTAAAATTTTAATTGATATATATTTACACTAATCAATTTTAAAAGTATTATCTAACTCTTAATGTTACCTAAATCCTTGTAAATATCTTCGAAAATTTCTTTCAATAAGTTAATGTACCTACATACATCTTCAATAAAATATCGAAATTGCATACGTTTTTTATTTATTACCTATATATAAATATTTTTATTTTATTACCACCTTTAATTAACTAACAAAAGTTAAAACAGAATCCTTATATTAATATAGCGAAAGTGAAAACAAAAAATACCACTGGATGTTCAAAACCAAGCGTACAATTCTTCATCGAGTGCAATTTGTTTCTGTTTGTAACTATTTTTGTTTAACGACTACCCATTTAAACGTCAGTTTCTAAGTAAGGATCATAGGTAAGTATTGTCGTTTGGTACTTTTAGAAGAAATTTCTGAAGAAAGGAATCGCATGCCTTATTGAATAGATAAAATACATAAAAAAAAATAGTTTTATGTGTATGCATAAGAGCTTTTATTTCCGAAGAAAGCAAAAGAAGAAAAATAGCCAAAACAATAACGTGGCCCTATTTATTTCCTAGACTTAAAAATAAATTGTAATATCTTTTACTCTGGTCCGACTTTTAATACACTATTATGAATATCACAAATATGCATCACATCAACCTACGACCATTGCTGCACAAGAAAGGGACTCCGAATGTGTCATCGGGCCCATATATAATATACGTAATAGAAAAGAAATGGTGTCTAAATATATCTGTGATTACTATAATTTTACTTATATCCTACATAATATGAACACAAAGAGACATGAAAAATATTCACCTAAACTACATTATCTAGCTGAATTTATACTTGGTAGCCGTAATGCCCTTGGGGTCCAGTATCAATCACAGGCAGTAATCGCGCCCAATGGTGAACTGAGTCAAATGGAGGACGACTAATCACTGACTTCCATCGAAAAAGATACCATGAACTACAAAGAAATGACTAAAGTTATGTTGGTTGAAATGGTCTATTCAACGAATTACCGAGGAAGATATCGATTTCGTGTGAAAGATAATGTTTTGACAACAATCGTGGTAAGAACGTTAAGACTGTTTAGAAATGTAAAGTAATAAATTGATAGACACATCTCATATTTTTTTGTTGTTATTAGACCAGGTTGACACTTAAGAAATATAATGTGAAACATACTACATTCCCGCGGTTTTATCCGCTTCGTTCCCGTTACCGTAAGAATACGGCCATAAAATATTTTAATAAAATACAAAAAGATAAGGGTTTTAAAAAGATATATCACTTTAAGTATTGATTTTTTCAATTTGTGTCAACGTATTTTATTTCTCGCCGGAATTAATTTAGAACTTGCCACAGATCAGAACCATTCAAATTCGATAAGTTACATCGTATATTCTTAAGAGTTAGTTTCTAGCACATAAATAAACTAAGAATTATACAGCAGATTTTTCGTTTGGCATAATTAATATAACTCATATTATTGACGAACGTCTGAATACATTTAATCATAAAAGTCAAACCGGATAAATGGATTTTTAGATATAATTCGTATTTGATTATCCGCCTTTGTATTGTGCTAGTGGCATTCATGTGATATTGGAGTTGATAGTAGTAGTAATAGCAAAAAAAACCTAAAGACACAAAGTTCGAGAATATTCTATATATCTAATTGACCAGGACGACATACAAGTCCGCACGGATAGTAAGCGTCACTGCAGCCAATAGACTCGTAATATCACAAGGATAGGACTAGCGCGTTGCCAACCTTGTGACTTAAAGATATTATGTCACAAACACAACACAAGGAAAACAGTATGTTGCGAAACAAAGTCTAACATTAGGTTTAGAAAAAAACCTTACGTACTTACATCAAGAATGTGTCATCAACTTGGTCTCTTTGCAATATATATTTACTTTTATATCGATAAAATAATTAGCAAATCTATCACTGAACCTAATTTGGAAATTCATGCAATCAATTTAGACCTTGCTCCTATTAGTGACTGGCGTAATATTTGGATCAAATAACGCTGCTAAAACTCAAGTTATTATGCTGGGCTACGCAGGGATTGGGCAGCGTTTCCCAAGTTACTTATAACGATACTTTAATTCCTTACAACAGTAGTTAAGAACTTGGGACTTCTCATTAGGTGACTTATCCTGGGCTGCTCAATTGAAAGACGGGTCGATTATTGTTTGCTGGTTCTTGGAAGAGGTTTCGTAACTTTCTGCCATTTTTCACCAAAGTTATCTAGCTTTATTTCTTCCTATCTAAAAATAGGCGGACTCTTGTTTGAACTTTGTTGAACTTTATTGCACAAAATATTACAAAGTGTACAAATGGCGAACTTAATGCCAGTTGGCATTATCTCCCAGTCAACCATTACACGAAACAATATATATATATATATAGAATATATATATATAGAGCACCTCTATATTTATATATATATATACAGGTGCAAACAACATATGGACAAAACAGATAAACGCTACACACATACTTGTATAAATAAACGCAACAAATACACATGATGTAAAAAATATTTATAAGATAACGTACATCAGAAATAGGGTTATAAAATTAGAGAAGCAGCATCAGTAAATAAAGTACGGCGAAAAGTTTTTTTTTCAGGATATTTTTTATATGTTCTATATGTTTTCTTTTTCTCATATTCATTGAAATTAGAACCAGTATTTGAGTGTAGTTGTTGCTTGGCACCTGAACAAAGCAAGTCTATCCTACAGTATCAATAACTCCAGGGTCAGTAGCTATAAAATATTCAATCTCGCTCCACATAGAAAAGGAAACTTTCGCCGCTGTCAACGGAAGATTTACTATGACGCATAGAACAATCCATATGGAAAAGAAATGCAAAGTCAAAGAAAGAAGAATAAAGGCGATATGTACGAGTATACAGCGCATTCTAACTTATACCTATTACTGGATGAATATGATTCTAATTATGTATTTATAAAATATTGCCTGTATGAGTAATATGCTTCTACATTGCCATATACAGTATTCATTAAATATAAATTTGATATTATCGTCATCAAAATCCTATCTTGAGAAGGTTGTATATGCCCTGCATCCAAATAAAGGTAAGGGTCCTAAAGGTCTTAAAATATAGTTAATTTTAATAGTAACAAGTTTATTTCTTCGCCCCTGTTTATGCTCTAAGTCTTCTACCTTCGACCATGTTTGTAATATTTTCAGATACATTAGTTCAATTAGCTGCTCCAAAATAACTTTTTGTATCCTGGTTTATAAAAAAAAATATATTTCTACAAGATTACGCAAGAAATAAACCCCGAAAAATATAGAATAGTCATTTACCAAATAACAATGCACGATGACTGTGTGAAACTTCAGTAATTTCACATTTGTAATGATATTTGCAAACAAACAATACACTCGTTAGCTAAGTCAAAACAAAAGGGTTTGAACTGAACAGTTTAAGGTATAAGGTAGGTATTTATATATAGAAAAAATGGAATAATAATAATAATTAACTTTTTTTATATCATGTACTTTTATGTCCGTTATCACGATTCAAGAAGCTATCAGATAGCTATAAATCTCAGTTCGCTGTAAAATATGGAGTAGAAAAATCCTTGTTGCTTGAATTGCCATATTAAACATTATTAGTAAGAAACTAATAAATGTTTTTATATACAACAGTTATCCTTATATCTGAAGCAAAATAAGATCCCATCCGGCCCCTTCGGTCCTCAAGTCTCCGGACCGGACACACGATGCTCTCAACCCATTTGAAGCACAATAAAAACAAATGGATCTAAATGACACTAGTAAAACCACTTTTCTTAATGCAGCGTTTATAGAATCTTCTCATTTCACTCTCTTAAAGACAGCATTATAAAATTAATGTTGGTTTGATATAGAAATAAGAACCCTTGGGAAACATCTTTAAGTATTTATGTTTTATTGTACAGTTGTATGTTTCATTTTTAATCACAATTTCTACTTTAAATCTGAATGTAAATTTGTTTAAGAAAATATGTATATATATTAAAGCGTATGGGTACAATCAGATTGGGGGGAGAGGGCTAGTACTAAAAGCCGTAAGAGGCGACTAGAAATCGATTGATGGCGGCATATTTACCCGATATCAATGTAGCTCAAATGCATAGGACGGGGATGGGCAATAGCATTCACGTCGCGAAAGCTGCGCTCTGGGATTGCCAACACGCTTGCTCAGCGCGGCAATTATGGGCCAAAAACCTCCTTTCTTAGTGAGGATCTATAGGTCTAGCAGTGGACTTTCAATAGCAGGAATGGAATGTAGCTCATATGCTTTGGGTGATGTGAACTATCCGCTAATTCGACGCGGCAATTAGTGCATAATTATCTTTTTTTGAGGAGGCCTATATCCAGCAGTGGACGTCCAACGGTGGAAATGATGATCATTGCCTTATTTTAACATAAGATAAAGATTACTGTTTGTATACATAGCAGACTTCAAATAAGAAATATAAAACACAACTAATCAACAACACTTTCCTTTCCAACATAATGGATCTAACAAAACAAATATTCATAAATAAGAAGGTCATAAGAATAGTTACTAGCTAATTAAAACAATTATGTAAAATTTTAACAAAACATGGCCGCCGTCTAAAATTAATTATGTAATCATTCCATTTCACAAGTTTCGTGAATGGGCGGTGAGATGACAATTATCATTTGGCGGGGTGCCCGGCGCGACCGGGCTGGCGAGCATTTTGCCGGATAAAAACTTGTTTACGGCAGCGCGCCGCGGCAATGGCGCGCCACTTCGCCTAATTGATTAATTAATGCTTTACAAATATTTTTGCCAAAATTCTTTTAATTGGAACCCTACGTCCTATTTTATAATAATTTTCACTCGTCATAAAAACAACTGATGAACCTTTGACCTGTCTGAAATGCCTCCTAGAAAAATTTGGAAAATCGCCCTTAACTGATGCACTGGCGTGGCGAAATACTGCTGTCCATCCCAGCCTTCTTGAATATGTTGTAATATAAGCTACGCTGGTTTCGGACTATATGTCAAAAACTGACGGTTCTAGTTCCCCACTCGCCTTTTACCACACCTGATACATGGAAAGATAATATTCTACTTTGCATGCACCTATATATCGCATATAATAAATTTCAATAAAAATCTTTTTGTCGTGACAACGTCTTTTAATTCGTTAGAATCGGCTGCACGCACGAAAAAACATGACTCATGCGGCGTTACCTCGCTCTGAGGCATTCCGTTTAAGGCTTGAAGTGCAAGCGAGAGCGCGGGACGAGCGTTCGACATCTGTCTCTCTCGTACTCGAGTTAGCGATACGCCCGCGCGGACAGCTGCTATACAATAATACATTTTCATAAATAAAATTAAAACGTTGTTTTAAAAATGCAACCATTCCAACAGTATTTTCTTATGACTTTGTCACGTTCAACTATCGACAGTAAACTGACTTTACAGACAATTTATTTTTTTTAGTTAGAATATTTAAGGGTAGAATATAAAAGAACCATCAGCAAGCCCCTTCTTACCTTTACCAGAAATATAAATGTAATACTACAGCCTACCATTAACTGAAGTTGCATAGCTTTAAAGATATATGCATACATAGGCACAGACAGCAGAAAGACGACGAAAGACTTTGTACTTTGTTTTACTATGTAGTGAAGCAATAATAGTGTAAATTCAGATATCAATTTATAAAACTTACTCAACCCTTCCAGCGTTCTTGTGCCGAACTACATTTATACTTATATTAAAATGTTAAGTAAATATCATATTAGACACAAATCAATTTATTGTAGAGAAGAAGTGCATACAATTTTATAATTGGCAGAAGATAAAAATACATTAAATTAAAAAAATATATGTTTACACGCGTACTGTTTGAATGACACATTGTGTAACATACTTAAATAAAGTAAAACTAAAGTTTACCCTTAATTGCCGCACTGGGCAGGCGTGGTGGCAATCACAGAGCGCAGCTTTGCGACGCGGGTGCTGCTACCCATCCTCACCGTGTTGTACTACAACTGCGGAGTTTTGGATGGATATACCTATTGGTTCCAGTACCTCAATCGCCTCTTACGACGCTTAATACAGAGGATAGTACTATTTTATTCCGCCTGCACTCCAAGGCACGCTTTGGTGTTACTAACACTGTTACTAAACATAAAATATAGTTCAAATTATTAATTATGATTTGATTTCCACTAGTAAATATGTACTGCATTACCTACTGATATTACAACACGATTGTGCAATAAATGTTTGTACTTTTATTTGATGTTCCTCATCCTTCTATCACGAGTCTGTTATAATAATGTATAATAATAACACCGACTTTCAAGTATGATAGATTGCGAACAGAATTAATACACGATAATTAATCATATCTACTAAAATAATTAACTATAAGCTAATGAGTTGCTACATACAACCCTGTTAATTCGAAATTTAATCAAAGCGATCTTGCCTATCATGGTAATAATATATTATGAGAAGATAACATCATTCTTATCGAATGACTCACAACTATTTGTGAACAATAAAGTACGAATAAATATTGTTAAATGAAAAATATACAAAGTTTTTGCATACCAAATCTTTAATGTTACATTGTTTCATTCAAACGTATAAGCTATATCAGCTATTGAAAGTCCATCACTGAATATAGACCTCCCTAAGAAAGGAAGAATTTTGCCCATAATTGCCACGCTATGGTGATGTTGCTGCCCATCCCCACTATGCATTTTAACTATACTGTCATCTGTCGGTTATGGTACCTTAGCTGCCTCTTACGACACCTGGTACAGTTGAGGTACTATTCAACTCTGCCGGTACCCCACGGCATAACATGTAAGTAAATGCTTTTAATAATACTCCGCATTACATGATTCAACTTTTTTAAACTGTTGTAGCAAGCTAGTGTAAGCAAACTATTTAGGGAAGTGGTGAGAAAACACTGTAAACTCTGTAGGTCTTTAGTTTATTATCTAAGCCTATAAAAGTACTTCCGTTATTGTAAATGCAAAAGTTACACGTAACCGTCCCAAACCGTCCTATTAAGCAGTTTACAAATAATAAGCATACCTGCTCCAGGAAATTACTTCAAAGAATACACACGGAGCTACAGATCGATCTGCGTTAATCTATCGAAAATTTTCATGTGAAAAAAGACACGCTCAGTCATAACACCGTTTGATTAAAAGTTCCGATGGAATTAAAAACTTTAATCCCACACCTCGTGTATGACATATAAAATCGCCTCTTGGCACCAAACTAACGAGATTAAGTTTTAATCAAACGTCATAGTTTTGTGAAAACGAAATGCGAGTGTATAAAATGGAAAAAAAAATCACCATAATCCCGAGAGCGTAGCTATGCAAATGTGCCTCACTTCCTCCGACTTGTGGGCCTGGAACATTTTACAAACACGCCTTCCTACCCATGCGAAGTAAGCAACAGTGAAATAAGTCAAAAACGCTACGAAAAAGTTGCGTCTCTCTCAAGTGTAATAGGGTTTTTTTAAGCTTGTTTGAGACCAACACTTATGTCACACTTACTTGCTACAACCGTTGAAAAAGTTGAATTGTTTAACGCGAAGTTTTATTAGGCAGAGTAGGCCCTGCCTATGTCCAGCAGTGGACTTTCAATAGCTGGTATGATGATGATATCACTAAAACTTAGGTATCGTCTGGTATATCGACCGTCTGTACCGCAACTTCAATCGCAAGAAATTTGTTCATCTAGGACAGTGGACAGTCCGCGGACTACCAGTGATTCCCAAGAATAGGAATAGTGATCCACAAAAAATGATGGTCCAGTTTGAGCTGCATGCCATAATTAAAGTCTCAATCACATTTACCTTTATAGCTTGCTATTAAAAAGGTTGTATATTTTTCTGGGATAAAAAAGTTACATACGTGTCGTTACAGACGTTGTCTACCTTTATGCCAAATTCCAAAGATTTGTAATAAAACTACTTGATAACGACTGTTAATCGCATCTTGTTTGCTTGAAATGGTCACAAGGTAATCGAAGCGGTGAATATAAAATGTAAAAAGTTAAGTAAACCGCATTTGAAGCCGTAAATATGTCGTTTTATTAATAGTGAACGGGTAAATGGCAGAAAAATAAATTGAAATTAAGATAATAAATAAATAAATTGAATGATGAAGTTTCTTAATACAGACATAATCCATTCGTATCAGAATTTTCCATAATCAGCATAAAGTACAGAACCACAATACAACACTATGTAAAAATGATTAGATAAGGAATAAAGTATCAATTATGCGAGGCGTCCTACATGGTATTCAATTCACGCGCCATTGGAGATTGGGGATTGTTTGTTCCATGCCTACAGCGAAAGCCTTGATTAGTCTCTGCGATCGATAACCATACGAGTGTGTGCTGTATAGCTTTTATTGAATTAACACTACATTCAAATCATGCCATGAAAACTAATTCAACATAAAATTGGTAATGCATTATTATTTGGTCGCTTATTTCTTGATTATTATTATTCAGTCTTATATAAACTAAAATGTAAATTTTACAGAATTATTAGGTGTACTGTGTTTAAAATATTCCAATAAAATATTTAAAACCTCATATTGTTGCAAAAAGGAATCGGCTTCTAAAAAAATAACGTTAAACATCACAAGAACGATTTTCGAAATAAGTTTGCTTACTGCAGTTTTATTTCATCACTTGCCAGAAAAAGCTTTCAATATATATGTTTTGTACAAAAAATGACCTAAATAAAATTCAACTTACCTCAAGCATCAGTCCCAACTAGAATCCATGGTTCTGGCGAATTGATCCTTCTCAATCCGGAGACTGCACTATAAATAATAATTGCTGCCATGTGCTTAGTGGAAATAACAAAATTTTACTAGTGATATTTTTGGGTTGAGAGCCATAAACTTTATGATAACCTAGAACAATTTGAATGTCACACTTTTTAAAAGAGCGCAGCAAGCGACAAAAAGAACAACAAATATCGTGTTGTATGCGCTAAAATCCTATTTGAAAACCGCTCGATTTTCTGTTTGAGGCAAAAATATTTACTAGAAAAATCTATTCGGTCAGGTTGCAGGCGGGCGCAGAACCGTCATATTTGTAAATATGACGTTTCGGACACCCGCTAACAAGTAGTGCCGAAAATCGATATTTTATCTAAGGTATAGGACATTTTTATTTCCAAGAATGTACAAGATCTATTTAAAATGTATATAATAAACTTAAAACTCTTTTAGGTGTTAGTGTCGTCATCAGAGTAGCTTTAGAATGTCTACTACTAGAAATAAGCCTCTCCAAGAAAACGGGAAATTTTCTCACTTTGAGCAGGTAATTCCAAAGCTTAGCTTCTCGACGGGAATGCTGTTTTATCCTTTTTCTATTGCATTTTAGCTTCGCTGTTTCGGGTGGATATACCGCAATCTGTTGATTATGATACCTCGGCCGCCTCATACGATACCAACGAGAGGTACTATTATACCAATACCTAATCACTTTTCTTTTTTTACTTTTTTGTATATGGAAGGCGTTAAATGCTAGTTTACACAGAGATCATCATTTGCAGTGTTAGTAAACAGTACACAGCACAGTGCATCAAATATTAATTACCAGGCAGGAGGCGCCCTAATGAGACCATGTGTCGTATTCAAAGACATGATAGCGTCCTGTTCATACTGGCGTTAGCGTAAAATCAAACAACCTGTCCCACCGATTCGAACTCCAGCAACCTTGCTGGAGTTCGAAAATTCGAAAGAAATTACCTAATTGTACGTAGTTTCATAATTGTCGCCACCGGGATTGAGTACACCGGATCTTCATTGATTCCGATTCAAATTTAACTGTGAGTACAGCAGATAACAATAAGGTTTCCTTGGTACTAACGATATTAGGTAACTTTATGCTATGAAAACGCATTTTAAAAAGATTATATTTCGTTCCTTAAGGTCCCGTGTTTAAGAAGATAAAATCAATCTATTATAGAACCACTTTATTGTACGTCTGTCATGAGTACGTGAATTCTCGGTAACTCATATTTAAGTCATGTAGAATTTTAATTAACATACTGTGTAAATAACGTGGAGTTAAAACTGGGCGAAATGCGAGAACCGTTGTTTTTGGAGCGTGAGAAATATTATGCAGTGCGGTCCGCATACAATATTCATTACCAGATAGGATGTACCCTAATGAGACAGTAGACGGTGATCTATACGATGACGTGTAGTATTTACGCCACCGTCACTACAATATCAAACTCAAAGTGTCAAGAGAATACAATTCAGCATCCTAGTGATTTCACTATCTTCTATATAATATTTCTTGGTGCGCTCAGTCAAATGCCTTGAATAAATCACAATTCTCAGAACCGTTTAATTTTTTCATAATACCGCTTGATGATTTGTTTGAAAAAATTGCTTATTTTTTTTTTTTAATAATGTCTCATAGACATATAACGAATTAGCTACTAGTCTTAAATCATTAAAATTAAATACTTTTCATTATTTTCTATTTAAAAAGTAACCATAACCTGCTTTAAAGCTGAAATAGCCACGGCCATTACCGTCGACACGCTCACGATTTTCTTAGAAAATCGTTTACTTATTGTAAGAATGAACTACCTACTATAATACCTAACTACTATAGGCTCCTCTAAACAAATGATCAAGCACGCAGTTTTAACACTTAGTTATTAATAATATGAAATTTAACCGTCAGGTACCGGCAGAGTAGAATAGTACCTCCCCCTGTACCAGGTGTCGTAAGAGGCGACTAAGGTACCGGAACCGACAGATAGGTTGCATGGATATACCGGTATGCGATCCAAATGTTCTGCCAACTGCGGATAACATTTGGTTCGCAGAACCGATGGCCGATGGAGTCGTAAGGTTCTGGAATGGAGACCACGTACCGGCAAGCGCAGCGTAGGGTGTCCACCCGCAAGATGGGCAGACGATCTGTCTTAAACTGCAGGATCACGCTGAACACAGGCCGCATACAACCAGACTTATTGGAGATTACTTGGAGAGGCCTATATTCAGCAGTGGACGTCCTATGGCTGCTATGATGATTATTTTAAGTATTCACCCACAAAGTGTTTTGTTTCGTTGCAAACAAAAGAACAAATTCTTCAATAAACGACGTATCGAGTTAAAAAAGAATTGGTTGCCTGTAAAGTCGGTATACGGGCGAAAGTTTTACGTGACAACGACTTTGAGTGGAAAAATAATTTTAATGTGAATATTCATTCGTATAGTAGGAATTAGGATGAAAACTCTCTCGCTCGGTCTCTCTCGCTCTTAGGCGGGCTAACTGTGCTCGAGTGGTAGGGACGCGTGCCTTTCACTTTTTATGTCTGTCTCTCTCGCTCTTAGGCGGGCTAACCATGCCCGAGCGGAAGGGACGCGTGCCTCTCACTCGCTCTCATTGTGAGCGCATAACGTGAGCGGAGCATAACGCAGTTTCTTAAAGTGTCACCCGGCAAACCAATTTATAAGACGTTGTCACGTCAAAACACCTAAATAACGTTTACTGAGATGCGTACTTTTATATTATACTAGCTGCCCCCGCGAACTTCGTTCCGCCTTAGAGGGGATACCTAAATTTTCTAAGTTTCCGCGAAATTCTTTATTTTTTTTCTGTCATAAGAACCTTCTCCTTTCCTCGGTTCTAAGCTACATCTCTACAAACTTTAAGCTAAATTAGTTCAGCCGTTCTTGAGTTATAAGTGTAGTAACTAACACGACTTTCTCTTATATATAGATAGCCGGTACCCGCGACTTTGTCTGCGTACTTTTAATTTGAATATTAGATATTAGATATGGATTAAAGGAACGGTATAGATTTGGATATAGCATTGAGTGGCAGAAAGTACTCAGGAAAATGTATTGGTCCCTTGTGTCCAAGAGACACAATGACCTAATGGATCGAAAAAAGTACCTAAATCTTTGTAGCGCAAATTTCTCTAATCGTATGCGTCCGACAACGTCGTCTGCCCTCACGTATCTGCCCGTTCGGGTAGGCATAGTTATGTAGATTCGTGCGCTCCCCCACCACACGACAGCGCCGTTGCCGGCCGCCACACTTCGGCGAATGTGCGCGACGACGACCGACGACCAATGACAGCGGCGGTGATGCAGAGTATTCGTTAGAAGGATTTTTTACTTCAAAGCCAATTTTTTTTTAACTTGATACACCCAAAACTTCTAAATATCATGTTCCTTGGTTCAGTGCTTAAGATTTTGTATACAAAACGTTTGGTTTCGTAGTTCCCGTTCCGAATCAGTTCCGTTCCGTTCGAATTTCGGAATTCCGTTTGTAGAAAAACTCTGCACATCCTAAGAGACCTACGTACCAAGTCTCATGGTTTTATCTTAAAAATGACGAACACCCATACAAACTTTTAACCCCTATTTCACCCCCACACTGGTAAAAAAGTGCAAATGCTAAAACAAACGATTTTTGTATCTTATTTAGTGCTTAAATACAAAATGTAATGTTTTTATCTTCAAAAATTACGAACTTCATACAAACTTTCAACCTTTATTTCATCCCCTCACAGTTCGAAATTTCAAAAACGCTAGAACAAATGTTTTATTATTTCTTATCAAGTGCTTAAATATAAAGTTTCATGGTTTTATCTTTTAAAATTAAGAAATCCCATACAAACTTCCATCCCCCTTTTCAACCCCTTACCACCCCTATTTTGCAATAAAAAGTAGCCTATGTTCTATCTCAGGGTCTAAAGATTGTCTGTGCCAAATTTCATTAAAATCGGTTGAGAGGTTTAAGCGGGAAAGCGTAACAGACAGACAGACAGACAGAGTCACTTTCGCATTTATAATATTAGTAAGGATGCGTCATTGCATTGTCACAGGGGTATCAATAGGGCGTAAACTTGAAGACATTATGTATCACATTACTTAATCATTTAATTGCCTCACTCACCATTGAACCTGAAACACAGGTACGCCGTACAAATTAATGCCGTGTGGTACCAACAGAATAGAATAGTACCTCCCACTGCACCAGGTGCCAGAAGAGGTGACTAAGGCACCAGAACCAACAGATGGCGGTATATGCATCCAAAATAGTACTGCTCTAATGTACAGGGCGGAGATGGAATAGTAGATGAGCAACAGACGTTTCCCAGCGAGGCATTAACGGGTAAAATCCTCTTTTCTTGTAGAAGCTTATGTCCAGAAGTGGACTTCCAATGGCTGGTATGATGATGATGATGACAGCAATGCAAACCCTGCTGTTTGCCGGCAGAGTTATTTAAGAATGAGGTACCAATGCAGACAACCTTCGTATAAGGTCTCTTTTGGTTCACCGAACACAGGCACTGGTACAGATTACTAATTCTGATATTGATACTAGCGAAGATAAACGTACGTCTGTCTAAACACTGATTGTTACTTGGAAAGCAAACTAAACTGAGGTCCGTTGTTTGCAGTGCGAGTGAGACATTATGCAGTGCCGGTCCGCATACAATATTCATTACAAGGAAACCAGAGCATTTTGATGAGTCAATGTATTCAACGACGACAGCCAAAACAAATATCATTTAAAATGTGGCTATAACGTTACGATGAATTACTTTTTTCTCATATTATATTATTAATCGTGAGTTAATAGCAGAGAAGAATAGTACCTCCCTCTGTACCAGATGTCTTAAGACGCGACTAAGGTACCAGTACCGACAGATGGCGGTATATCCATCCGAAACAGTGTAGCTCAAATGCAGGAGATACGGATGGGCAGCAGATTCCCCGCCGCGCAAGCTGCGCTCTGCGGATTATGGACAAAAGTCCCTCTTGGGGAAGCCTATGTCCAGCAGTGGACTCCAATGGCTGTAATGATGATAAAGATGATATTATTATCATTTTTTTCTCCGAGATTTTGCTCGCATAGAAGTTGAAAATAATACTAACGTGTTTTTTAGAAATTTTCAAGGGAGTATGATTTTTTCGACGCCGTTTACGAAGCGCTCGCTACGGGAGCTCTCAAAAAATATTTTTTCCTCGGTTTTTGCAACATTTTTCATTGATACTGGTATCGTATTTTTCATAGCGTGTTATTACACAGGCTACGTAAACTATCACGGTGTGAAAAATACGAGCAGAGTCTATACACTTAAATTATTTTTTAAAACTGAGATTACCACGTCCGACTAAACTCAACAAATATACTCTTCAGCTTTATAATAGCAGTATAGATTTGAGCGGATATTTGCTACTCAATAACAAGACCAAAGCGTTGAACGGAGTTGGCAATAACATGCCATAGACAAATTGTGAAATTAAGCGTGATATTTGCGCCGTAGTAACTAACTTGTAGTTAGAGAATGAAACAAAGTATTTTTTCCCCGATAGTGCATGGTTCTTATAGGATATATCGACATTTGTACAATACAGGACCGCGCATTGCCTGAATTTTATTTTACCTTTTATCGTCATCCACCAAAATGATCATATTTGAAAAGGTCGCCAGATTTTACTTGAGTTGAAGTTTTACTTAAAGTTAAAGGACTACTTTTGCATTGATAATTCACTTTCTAGTTCATAGTTCTAATAATTCACCTAGTTCTATCGCCAAACAGTAGCATGCGCTTAGTTTGAAAAGAAAAATATATTTAACCAGAATAAATTGTCTATACTTTGCTTTATTAAATGTTCTTTCAAACATCAACATAATACCGACAACCTTATTAAGCGAAAATGTTCGCTTATTATGTTTTTATTTATTTATTACTTAAGGTAGGCCGATGTAAGCTCATAAAATTAAGTTCCAAATTAATTTTTCTTCTGAGAATTGCCTTGATATTTGCACAAGCTTCCATATTTTTAGATCTTATTTCAGTTAATTACACGGTTTTTTTAAAGCAAAATAGAATTTGAGTACAATATTTTGCATATTTTTGACATTTGAAGCTATTCAACGATTAGTTTTGTTTTTTTACATTGAAAGTCATATTCCGCCTTAAAAATGCCTCGAATATAGGTATATGAATATTTAAAAATTCAGTGGACGTCCTATTGCTGTTATGACGTTGTTATTAGAATAGGAGACTACTGCACTACACAATTTAGTGAAATCTGTATTTATGATAACGGAAATATACGTAGTCCGTCATTGTATATAATCCCTAGGAAATGCATGTTATTCCTAAAATCGCCTGGAAATGTAATAAATTAATTATATTAGGCACATTTTTAGTAAATTTATACATTTCCTAAATAATAATCAGAAGTTTAAAATATTAATGGATAAGCGGAGAAAGCCAGACAAAAAGAAATAAGACAATGAAAAGTCACATTGGAATAATGGTTTGAGGTTTGTGCAACTCATGAAAAACAAAGCC
Source organism: Heortia vitessoides (assembly GCA_020976665.1). Classification (NCBI taxonomy): domain Eukaryota; kingdom Metazoa; phylum Arthropoda; class Insecta; order Lepidoptera; family Crambidae; genus Heortia; species Heortia vitessoides. The sequence goes on along the minus strand of JACJUM010003085.1, from coordinate 12,321,275 downwards.
TTTCACGCTGGTATCAATCTCTATATAAGGCACGTTTTCTGAAGTGAAGTAGAAGCTGGTTTACAGTTACCCAAGTATTTCACGCAAAAAAGGTAAACTGAAGATAATTTGAAGACAATACAGGACGTTACCAAAAAGGAAAATAATCACAGAATCACTGCATGTGAACTCTCTAAGGTGATTATGGAGCCAAGCCAAGTTTCAAACAACAATTCAGATCAACACGAAACAAACATGCAACCAGCTTACTGCCTCCGATGCAGCGACTGTTCACAACACACTTCAAATATACATAGAATGTGGATGTGCAATCCACGCTAATTACGCTGTTGGTGAAAGATTCATCTGATGGAGGATCTTGAACTAAAGTTAAGTGTGTAAAATTTTAGGCAACTTAAAAGAAACAGTAATAAATCTGGTACAGGTCAAAATATACATACCCACTCGATACCTTTACTTTGAAGCGGTGCAAGACGGCTATTCAACCCGTCTCTCTAATTAAACTGTCGTCTACCTCTCGGCATCAATTGACTTCTTTGATAATTTCTTGCTAATTTGTTAATGAATTAGGTTTCCGGAAAATTTTGAATTTTCTCAAAGTATTCACATAGAAAAACGTCTTCTTTTAAATTATTAAAAAATATATGAACCTGTTTACCGAGTCTGTTTAATCCACGACGGTCTTGAGTTTGATACCAGCGCCTTCTTGTATGCCGAGTTATTTTAACTATTTATACTTTGGGAGCTAAACAATTTTATGTTATGTCATTATACATTTCTTAAATATTGCGCAAGAAACTGAAAACAAAACAATTCACTTAGTGGTCAATCAATTAATACATAAGTCAACATTTTCAAAACATTTGCAACAACATGATGAATTTATAATCCACTAAATATAAATCAATAGTTTATCGTCAATTGTAAAACTCTTACTCTTTATTTATCTCAGGTTACACTTTTACACTGAGAACTCTCCGTTAACTAATAATCAGAGCAGATTAAACCTGATTTTAAGTAAAATTCAACGAAACAAGTATAAACAAGTCGAACACAGGAGGAAAACCGAAAAGTTTTCATAAATGGCTGATAGTACCCTAGAGGCGTCATTTTAACCTATGACGTTTGACCCTTTAGATGTGTATGAAAAATTTGGTAGCCACCTCGGACAAAAGATTTAAAAATTTCCGTCGCTATAATACGGTTAAAATGATTCCTTTAATCTTAGAAGTAAGTATATATATAATACTTTATAAATGATTTACTGTCGCTGAGTCTTATGCATGTAATGTAAGGTATCTTATATGAAATTCTTAATATTACATAAGACCGGTTCCATACGATCTGTATCCAACGCAATATTGTCGTTTTTGTCAGTTTGTCCACCTTTTTGGTCTTACATTGCGCTTACCGGGCATGGTCTCCATTCTAAAATCTTACAGCACTATCAGCCTTCGATTTTTCGTGCTTGTGTCCTCGTAATCGCCACTTCAAATAATTAATCCGCACAACTATACTATACTATGGTTCTTTTACGGATTTCCTCATTTCTAATGAGAAACAGTAAACGAAAATTCACATATCCTCACAAATTTTAAAGTAACTCTAGAATGAAGTAGTACTGGTGTTTTTAGCACATACACCAGGATAAAAAATATATAATATTCTCATATATATGAAATTATATTTCGTCCATTTGAAATATTTATTATTATGTTTATTTATTAAGGTACAACTTTTAAAGGGGAAAGAATAAAAAGGTACAAAACAATAGTCCCAAGCGGAAAGCTGGTTGGCTATAATTAATAAAGAAGCTGAAGCTGTGAGACACGCCCAGCACTTTAATAAAGCCGATATTAAAGTACTAAAACAAAGGTAAAAATAGCAATTATGTAACTCAAGCCATAAAAATGTTAAACAATCGCACACTTGAACGGATACCTTAAGGGCAGGAACAATAAAAACCTTCTTGGCCTCTCTTGTACTTGATTACATTTTAGGAGTCGCGTTTCGTGAGGAGTAAACAAACTTTTTGATTACACTCTTTTCAATTAAGCATACAGGCAGGTAAGAAAATAAAAAAAAAACAAAAGAAATCGCCCACGGTAGCGGCCGAGTCTACCGGGAAATCGGAAAGGAATTGAAAGGAAAACGTAATAAAATAGATAATGCCCAAAAATTGGCGAAGGTAAGCGTACTTTCCTTCACATTTGCATGTTACATGTTGATAAATAAAGCTCGTGTTGATGTTTACAATCTGTTGTTTGTGTTTTTCGAACCAGCATGTATTTTCACCCATAAAGTGTTTAATTCATTTGGCAAACAGGTTTGTTTTTCAGAGCAATATATTCATCGTAGTTTCGACTTTCCCATCCAAAAGTATAGCCTTGTAATAACACTAGAGGCACGCAGTTTTTTAGGAAAAAACTAGGCCGGATGAATAATTAAGTAAATTTGGTAGGCCAGATTCATTAATCTTAGAATTATTTAGCGATACAGAGCCGCACTAAGGTAGACGGGTTTATCTACCTGTGACAATGAAGAGCAGGCAGGGATTCAGAGTATCTCGACCGTAATATCTGCCCCAGGCTTACTAGCCCGGCTATACCTCGCACTCGGCAAATTTGCTTAGCGTATATCTCCTCTCAAAAGACATTGTAAATTGTTTATTTGAGCTTTTGAATTTTGCTATTATCCACAGATGTTGTATGTTCCCGGATTTCTTTTACTTATAACATTTATTTAACTTTTATACCTGGACAAGGATTACTCCTTACGACGCATAATTTGCATTTTAGAAGATTTTTAATTCAACAAATACCTGATAGAATGTCTATAAAGACATTTAATAAAACTTCTCCTGTTACAATCAGGTCATTTGTTTTCTTTCATAATAGTTTATTTCTTTCATGTTAAATGAATGATAATCCATTATTAATTTAATTATACATAAACTATCGTTGAGAATCTCCCGAATGTAGGAGTATGTATGATTTCCAGTTATTTACGAGTAGAGGTTCGCCTTTGTTCTTAAGTCCCAATGGGTTTACGCTTATGTACCGGTTACCATTTCACGTGAACGGAATTTATTTAAATGTATACTCGTTAGTATACATGTAGTGTTTTATGTGTATACGTTTCCTAAGATTAGCAACGTCTCCTAATACTGAAGATGTCTAGGAAAGTACTATTTCTTAACATACTCTCGTTTAGAAATATCTAATACTTTTCTAGAGAAGTAGCTGTAGCCTAAACAGTACCTAATACTTCTAAGGTGTGTCTAATACAAGTAGACATCCAGGTTATAGTCCTATATTTCTCTTATTTTTTTATCTTAATTTGTTCTAATAATTTGTTTTGATGCTTGCTTATAAAAAGGTACAAAAAGGATAAAAGGGGAAAGAAAAAGATATTCCCGAAAAATGCAATGTTATTCGGGACGTGTCCGTAATAACTGTACAAAAGGAAACTATAATACATTACAAAATCTGCAAATACAAAGTTTACGCAAAACAACCAAACTCCACCCACGCTTCAAGCCCGAACACTCGCGCCGGTAAAGAGTGCAAAGCGAAACAATTTAGTTATAAAAGAGAAAAGGGTATTTCACAAAAGTCAGACGTTTTTACAAATGGCAAAACTAGCAGATAAGCTTTGACGTTAAGTCGCCGTCACCCGCCCCGGGGATGAATGACCTCCCACGCACTACGACCTATAGTCGAAGAGACCGCACGCGTGATTGAACAAATGCTGTTGACGATATTTATAGCAAAAATATGATCAATGCAATGAAAGTACAAAAAACAAACTTGTTTTCTACAACATCTTCATTATTCCCTCAGGAGCTCCTGATTTCACAGGATTATTTTAGACCCTTGTCTGTCTGTCTGTCATTTTATGTTCAAAACTACTATGTAAATTAGTATAAAATAAGTCATATATATGTGGTGATATGCATATACATGGATATATGCATATATATTTATTCCATGCTAAAGTCATGGCAAAGGTTAAAACCCTTTATTAAAATAGAGAGAATAACTAACTTTTACGGTTAGAGTATTAGGAGGATACTACATAAATATTTTTTTTGTTGAACTCAAAGATTAATGGCACATTAATTCAAACTATACAAAACAAGAATATGTCTTATTAGTGTTTCGTATTGAAGTTTTTAAAAGTATTACTGTGTAGTGTAAGTAATGCTAATTCGCGCTTTTTATAAAGAAATCATTAAACATTTCTAACGAAAACAATTAAAATCAACATCCAAATTCAACAAACCTAGTTTGTTTTGCCTTTTGAGAAGTGTCGTTTCCCAAAGTCAAACTGAAATTATAAAGCTGCTAACACCTTAATACTTTGTTATAACAAATGAAAGAACACCCACGCATAGGCACTTCCCTGCCTTCGGCCCACGCAAACGCTTTTTACTCAGCCAAGAGACAGTACATACGAATTTATTGAGAGAATACAAATGAACTTAAAACTGTTTTGCATTTTAAGTTTTAGATTTAAAATAAATACATCAAAATCACTTTCTTTTTTTTTTATATAATTTAATTACTAATGAGGTCATGACAATGACTTACCATTCTATAAAAAAGATTGTTATAAATCCAGCTGACTTTAAATAGCATGTTTCTTCTATTATATTCTACCCAGTTAAAAAACCTAACTGTACTTTAAACTCTTTTGTACATAACATAGCTAGCTTGTGACGATTAAAGAAGTTATAATAATTGCATTGTTTTATATATTCATTATAGTTTAAATATCGTGATGAAAACAGCATCATAAAAAAAATGACTAATACGATGTTAAACGGTTTCATTTAAAGCAAGTGATGTGATTTAGTTAGAGTTTGCTTTATAAAAATAAAACTTCCAATAAATATATTGCATCATACTGAAACCTGCAAAAATCTAAAATTATTGTATAAACTAAGTTCAGAACATGCTTTAAAACAACAATGCTTGCAATTAAAGATGACAAACTAACTGCAAAAGCTCACATATCTCATATGTAAAGGACACTTGACAATCTGGTCGTTATCACTAAAATTTAAAGACGCCGTGTTTCTAATGCTCAAGTAATAAATCCAACACCAATATTTTTTTAAGAACGTTATTATACAATTTTGGGTTTCCAGAAACGCCAACCACTCGCCGCTAATGGAACCTTTAACTTTTACTTTTGACAGTTTTTCTTGCAGGTTCTTCGATGCTAGCTAGAGTATAAAAAAAAATTAAGACATTCTGAAACCTGCATAATAGTTTAAGTATTTTTGTAACGGCATTTAGGGCCAACTGTATTATGAAGATACATTTTATTCCTTTCTCGTAAATATGATTAATGATTATTTCATTATTAAAAATCCTAGTCTACTTAAATAAAAGTATACTTAATTGGAATTAGTGTATTATTTTGCATATCAGTCATATTCATATATTTAGTCTAAACTCTATTAAGTTAAAACATTCATTAGAAAACAATTCATCAAGTTACAAAAGCAAACAAAAGTTCAGCATATATCTATGTCTATAGATTACAGGTGCATGGCCCTAAAACTACGGCGGCCGTATAAGAGGCATTGTGGGCGTAAGCTGCCCACGCAGTGTCTGGGAAGCGGGGACTGCCCTCCCCTCCGCCCACCCCGACTCACGTGATTCATTATCCCGCCGCATTGTGGCGCTACGGGGGAAATTAATCGTATCTGGTCTAGATATCACAGGTATTTCGAATATAAACCAATCAGGGACCTTAATGGAGTAACGAGAGACTTCCAATTTGAATATCAATTATTTTCGGATCAGTTTAGCATCGGTGAACAAAATGATGAAAGGCAAAATAATGAATCTGACGAACGTTGTTGAAATTAATTATTTGATGAGAAAGATCAAAATATGTATTGATTTCCGCATTTCTAAAGCTTTTTTGAGCATATGTACGTCCATATGTTTATTTTACATCTTTATTTTATTTTATATGAGTATCGTTGCCTTTTCTACATCGCTTAACACTGCGCTGAGTTTAACATAAATGGATGTTCCTAGGCATGTAATGCCACCTAGTAACTAGCTTGCAATATCTACATATTTTTAATCTCGCTAAGTGTATATGATTCACATTTCGTTCGAGGATGATAATACCTAAAGCCATGGCCTGTAAGAATATTTAAGAGCAAAATATTTGTCACCATTAAACGGAGTGATTTATTAGGGAGGTATAGGTCAAGGAAATATATTATTTCATGTAAGTTGTTAATGTAGAATTTTTTAGCGCATCCCATGAGTTCTCTTGCTTTCCCGAAACCGAAACCATGTTGTCCCCTATGGTTCCTCGTTCACGTCACAAATGACAACCCGTCATTTAAGACACACAGATATAGACGCTCGTAATATCATAAAGATATCACTAGCGCTTTGCCTTGTGATTTGATGATATTATATCACATTTCCGGGTAATTTTACTGCCTCTCTTACCCTTCAAACCGGAACACAGCAATGCGAACTATGCGAACTATTTGGTGGTAGAAATAAGTGAGAGTGAGGTACCAATGTAGACAACCTTCTGTCTGAGGTCTACATCATTAGAAATGATTCAGTAAATTTACTATACGCTCAAGTTTGTAACCATCTATTGCGCATCCATATATTTTATATTTATTTTCTCAGTATAACAATGTTTGTTTATATTGAAGATATAACAGAAACACGAGGGATGAGATGTGAGCGAAGTTGTTTACAACATCCCAAGTGACATTTACTTGTTCAAAAACCTTATACTGTTTTATTTCGTAAGAAGCTATTCTATCATATTTCCTTATCAATGTTATATTATTGAGACTGGTTCACTTACTAACTGACCTATCACCTAGGCTCTTTTATTGACTAATTATAATCATAATGTGAAAGAAGTTAACGGATAACTTTATTAAATTTCCATTAACGATGGCTACTCTTTTCTTTTTTCTAAAACAGGAATAAAAAAATATCTCGATTTATATTTTTCCTACAAAAGCTAGATTTATTAGTGTAAGCAGTATGTTTACACAACTCGTATTATCTAAACTAGTGGCAATAATGATACTTAAGTTTTCCAAAAACACCTATCGAAGTTTGAGAAACTCTGGCCTGAACATCTCGTGTATGGTAATTGCCAGGGTTGCCCCCATCAATCTTGTCACGCGCGCCTCAGTTTATCTCGTGCGCCGCGACCCTGCCGACTCGAGTCCAACCGTTGCCACTGTATCGTTATTTCTTGATAAATTATGGGCGTGTGATAGGAATAAAGTTCCTTATAATAAATTGTCTTATTTTTTAGAGGAGGTGAAACTGAAAAACAACTTGCTACCTACTTAATACCAACTAGTATGTTAACATAACTCTGTCTCTCTCTCACACTCTCTAACATAACTGACTTCACCGGTAACCACCGTTAAAGTTATTTTTATATTTTTATCTAAAGAGTATAACTACATAGAAAATGTCGATAAAAGTTATAATTATAATCTAACTATATAAAAAAACTATAAACTATATTAAAATCTAACGATATAAAAAAAAATATATAAATGTCCAAAACTATTTGTTATTTAAAGTGTTACAATATTATGAATAACATAAACTTCAATAACTTTTCTATTTTCATCACATCAGCCATATAAAGTCCACTGTTAGAGATATGCCTCCCCATAGGGAGATTTATGCCCATAATTGCCGCGCTGGTTAGGCGTGGTTGCCTTCAATTTAATTGTAAATCATTTTATATAATATAAATATTGTACTAATAATGTCTAATACACATCGAACTGCCTTATCACGTTTTCTCCGTTTATGTCCATCCAAAGGTTGCCTGGATGAGGTCGTTCTGAGCGATACGACCGACTATTATATTTCAATTTATATCTTTTATTTTTCTTTATATAATTTTCTTTATAATTTTTTCTGTGTACAATAATTATTAAATTAATTGTGAATCTAGCTCGAGGTAAAAACTTATTATTTTGCTTTTTAGTAGTCACATATAGCCCGAGTTATTTTTTTCCATCATGTGCATGTTGTGTGGGTAAACATATATGATTTTTAGGTTGAGCGCAAAAGAAAAATATGACGAAGATAGGCAACTATATTCTAAAACTCTACGCTACAATTTTCTTGAAGACGCCTATTTCCTGAGTTTCACATCCTGTAGCCGATATGATAATGATTTATACGTTTACGTAATGCGGGCCTTATTTTAGTATGAAAATCTGTCTTTCATGTTAGATAATAATCTTTCCTGTTGGAATTAAATGTTCATAGGAATGAAAACGAGAAATAGAGTAAGCAGACCAACTTAAGTCTAGCTATTTTGCAGCACTACTAAATAAAGCTGCCCAGATCTTAGAAAAAAACAATGTCTCAACAAATTTCAACAGTAAATATTTGATGTTTTATTGTCTGATTATTAGATTCAATATCAAACTATATTTAATTTTAACAAACTATAACAAATGGTGGAATTCACCAAACAGTGATATTATCATCAATACTTACATTCAATTAAAATTTGAGTGTCTGTTTGTAATATTAAAATAACTGCTTTTTACTAAATGCATATGGATGTGTAACGGTAAACAACAAAATAACATTTTTAAAAACTTATTTCTGTCTGTCTGTTTGATTAAGGTAATCTCTAAAACGGCTGGGCTGATTCTGATAGAACTTTAACAGTTAGCTATTATAATAAGAAGTAACTCAGATAATATGATATCACGCTACTAAAAAAAATCGTTTTGAGAATGTTCGTTGCGTGCGCTGCGTGGAAGTTTGTCGGTAGAAAGAGAATACGCTGTCACTATTTCACGTGGACGAGGTTGTGGGTACAGCTCCTAGTATATTTATATATATGCTTTAAGAAGGCGCAATAAATATTTTAAGAAAATACCTAATTCTAGAGTTAGATCTCTCTCTCCGGTCGTCAAAGGGTCAAAGGTCAAAGGTTGTCTGCATTGATATCTCACTCTCACCTATTTCTTCCGCCTTCAAACTGACAAATAGTCAGTGTTCGCATTGCTATTTTTCAGTTTGAAGGATACCATTACCATCAAGCGGACCGTATGTTTGTTTCCTAGCTTCGTTGCATAAAAAAATCTGTGGCAGAAATATAGACCTCTATTTCAAATATCCCGACCATTTTTTTATTAAGTTTTCCTCACATTTTTTTCAATGTGCACCTGTATATATATTATGTAACGAACGATTTTTTTAAAGATAGCTCTATTTTTAAAGCATTTCAAAAAATCTTTTTTAGCGCATACCAATTAAGCAGTTTTCTTTTTCGATGGCTTCTAGCATGGGTTTCAATAAGCCAAACAACTGTATATCTAAGTTAAGTACCGCAAAAAAGCGTATTTAAATTTAATTTTCATACCTTGACCTAATTATACTCGTAAATATTACACCCTTCGTATATTATATAGTTATATAACATGCTACCAAAGTATCAGACATCACCAATAATAGCATTATAGTGGGAAATCAATCAAATTCTATCGCATCAGAGATAAAATTACTTACTCTAAATTATCCTACATCTTATAACATGAGGATCTCTTCACTGTATTGTGGTATCTTTGATATAATCATCGGGAATAATAGTTCCGCTAAATTTAATTAACATAAACTGCACAAACACGAGTATGGGTGAAATGAGAACTCAAACACTTCCAAACCACAACCTCTAAAGTATGGGAAACGCTACTGGTTCATCTCAAAACGTACTAAGTACTGCTTACAACGGTTGTCAGACATGACATGTATCTTTTTCTTCCTTATTTGTCGACTTAGTCAATAGACTAGAATATGTTTCGCATGGTAGTTAACATTACCACAGTCTACAAACGCTTATATTATTAAAAGAATATTACTAGACTCGAAAATTAAGGCATATAAATCACATAGAGGCAGGTAAATTACTCAGTATTATGTCACAATACTCAGTCATTTCTCTGCCTCTCACACCTTTCAAACTGGAACACAGCAATGCGATTCTTTTTGCGATCTCTATAAAAATAATGGAAATACATACTGATAATACAAAAGTAAAAGCCTGGCTGTCTATTTGTTTCCACAAGTGAATAGCTCGAACCCAAGAAAAAGACAAAACTACCTTTGATGTATAAAAACAATAGTTCTCTAAAGACAAAATTAATTATGTTTTTGTCAGTGCGCACATAGTTGCGGCCAGAAAGCTAGAATTTATTAAATCGCGTTTAAAACTCGTTAAATAGTTTTATTATACGAAAGAGTTACCAGCTGCGTGGTACCGGCAGAATAGAATAGTAACTTATATTGTATAACTGTCGCGGTCACTACTCATAATAAAACTACTTTTTAAGAGAAGCAAGGCAAGGCAACCGAAATGTCGAACTGAAAATTTCAAAAGTGAAATAAACCGTGTTTTAGAGCTGTGAAAAAAGTAGTTAATTTAGAATCTCTTCCTGTACCAGGTGTTTTAAGAGGTGACTGAGTTATCGGAACCGACAGATGGCGATACCGCCAACTTTGATATTTGAGGTACCGCCATTTGAGATACGTTATCTCGGATGGATATACATCTATATAAAACGTATTTTCAACTCAACAGGGTGGGAATGGGCAGCAGCATCCCTATTGTGACAGCTGCGCACTGCAATTTTCAACACGATTGCCCAGCGCGGTAATTATGGGCAAAAAACCCCATTTCTTGGAAACGCCTATGTTCAGCAGTGGATGTCTAGGCTAGTATTATAATAATGATGATTATGTCGGCTTTAGTCGGTTCTTACGCCTCCTGGTACAGGGGTGGTTTGGTACTCGGCCGGCCTCAAATATAAATACTAAATGTTTGTACTAGGTACTTGTATTGGTATATGCTCAATAAATCGATAGATTTATAGATACATTTTTGTTGATTGATATTACTGAGATGTAAAGTTTGTGAAATCAGGCCTTCTAGAGTAGAGTTAGGAATAATGCCAAACAGTACTAGTAACGTCTTAACATTATATGAAAATTATATTTATATGAAAACAATTTTGGTGGGATATTGTTTTACACAATGTTTTAAATCGGATTAATGTCACCAACGGATTCGCGTACTTGTATACTCTTGCTTATAATATTTGTAGCCTACAGAAAGTCCAATTCGTTTACAAACTTAGTGGAATATAGTCAAATGCCCTAACAAACGTAGCCTTACATTATTGTACATGAACGAAGATCCCGAAAAGCGGTCCAGGCAGGTGTTATTACAGGCGGCTTCGCAGGCTGCGGGCCGGGCTTTGTACCTCCCCGGCGAGATTGAACCGCATTACCACGCGTGGGCCCGCGTCTACCGCCGGAATTTTGATGAGCTGCTTGAATTATCTACGTCGTACTTTATGTGTCAGCATTGTATGGGTACGATGTCTCGTGTACCTGCTTCTTACTAATGTTTTGTATTTATACGAAAGTATTTTTTTCATGTTTGATTAACTTTCATGCAAGTACGGATATTTTTTTGTGAAATGGCTGCAAAATAGATTTAAGTTGATTCAAACATATTATTTGTCCAGCAGTAGGTAGATATCCTACGGCTGTTTCTAAACAGTTAAAGTAAAACATTTTGCTTGAATTGCTTTATTGCTACCTTATTACAATTTAAAATATCTAAAAATAACTAGTTCAAAAAAAACCTAAAAAACATTTTTTTTTCGGTAGTTAGACAATAGTAAAATTTGTCAAATGTAACCTAGTATATAGCAATCACATAATATGGCTCCAAACTTAAACATCCTAAAATATTAGATTACTTCACAATTAATGAAAAGAAACTCACTGCCGTTCCACAAAACGCGATGCCCCTAAATTTTGATAGCTTCATTATTTTTACTAGTCCGTTTTCCTTGTCCAATGTGTTACGATTGAGCGGTCGTAATTTAAATAAATGCTCCATAGATATACTTGCTGCGTGAGAAATTCAAAAGGGAAAAGATTTCTCTAGTGATATAAGGCAGGTGGGCTCGCAAATTATTCCTTAGAGGCCAACTGAAGAGAAGTGGCACCGAGGAGGTTAACACGTCTTTATAGTCTATTTTGATCGTTCACTTAGGTTCACTATTCGTTATTCATAATAAGTAAACGAGTAGTATGATAATATTTTTAAAAATTAATAATAATATAATTAGTACGAGAATCCAGTATATACACACTGATCAGTTTTTTAAAAAAAATTCCGATATTATATTTCAGTATACACTAATTTTAGTATCGTATTAGCCGAGCACGACTTCTAACTCCTGATCTTAAACAACTAATATTATATAGTGTAGCTCAGAGCTACATTATACAAAATATTATACAATTAAGAAAACCTTTCTAAGAAACAGTCAGTTGTGACCTCTACTCAATATATACTACTTGAATATTAATTAATTTTATAAGAACTATTTAATTATATATTGCGCTAGGTTTGCAGTTGCTGTTGTTAGTTTAAAAAAATGAGATTATTTGCGACATCACATCAGAAAACTCTAAATTGGACAGTGTATTCATCTCTTATACATTTATCTTAAATAATACAAATGCATCATTTTGAATAACTCTATATATCTATTTAATAAAAACCGTATCAAAATCTATTGTGTTCTTTTTAAGATCTAAACGTACATTGGGACAGACAGAAAGAGGAAAGTGTTTTTCTTTTATACTATGTAGTAATAATCATTATATAAGTAAATATCAAAGAAAGATTAAATAAATCATTTTAGTTGATTAATTAATTATCGACTCAAGATATTTAAGCTCAGAACCTTACTAAGTGTACTTAGTACAACGCCAAAGCAACGCACACTTACGCCCTAGTATGCTCTTGCAACACAGAATCTCACATTTAGTGTTGCCATTTCAGTATTTGCTATAAGCTTTTTCCCTGAACCGACTCTGGGGAAAGAGTGAAAGGCCCGCTTATAAAGCTTCCTTCTGTTTTTACTGCAGGACGTGGTAATTAATGAAGGGATGTTTTCTTCCCCGACTTCTCAGCTTAGACTATCCCCCGTTGATTGAAGGGATTAATGTTTGACATCGTATTTAACCAAACATTTGTTCTCGGAACCGGGAAATTGCCCATTTCCGCGAATCAACAAACATTCAGAATTAATTGCATTTGTGTTATTTTTTTATTTATTTATTTAACTTTATTGCACAAAATGTTACAAAATGTACAAATGCCAGATAGCATTATCTCCCAGTCAACCATTACACGAAACAGAAAAAATATATACCTATAGTGGTGCAGACAATGTATATACAAACTAGATAAACGTGACATACATATTTGTATAAATAAACGCAATAAATGCATATGATATAAAAAATATATTTATATAGAATGACGTACATTAGAAATAGGATTATTTAGTATTAGTTATTGTAGTTGACTAAGTGAAACAATTAGTGTTTTGTTTTGAAACGGGTTATGTTTGATTACTAAATGAAATTAGAGTAACAAGCTTACGCAGCAACGATTATACAATACGATTATAGTTTCATAAAATCTAATTTTCAACAACCTGCTATTTATATATTATTCACTATTTCGTTAGCGTAGTTAATCTAGAAATATATATATTAAAAAAGCTGAAGAGTTTGTTTGGTTGGTTGTACGCGCAAATTTTAGAAACTACAGGTTCGAATTGAAAAATATTTTTTGTGTGGAGTAGTCCAGGATATCAATATCAATAGAAAATGTTGTAAAGAAGGTTATTGGTTCCTTTTCTAGTGCTTCCGTTGCGTACCTACGCTGAGTAAACGGACTATAGTACACAAAAATCACATATGATAGATTTGTTCATGTTTAAAAGTCATAAAAAATTGTCTTTTAAAATCCAACCATTCCACGGGAAATTCTAGCGGGCGAAGCCGCGGCGAAAAGCCAATGCACCATAATACGTCTTTGATTTTATTCATATTGTAAGAGCCAAATGCCAAATCAATAAGCAGATAATAATTTCTGTGTTGTCCAGAGCTAAACCATCAAATAATCATTCCCTAAATCAGAGTAATTTATCGTATTTACATAATACAATTTCTTTAACTATCTACACAAAAAAAACTGTTTTTTCTACGAAGGTAATATTGTTGTGAATAATTACCGAACATAGAAATTATGCGAACGTGTTCAATTGATTCTATCTATACCTTTTATATATAAATCAAAACAAATTCCGTGTTCCTGGAAATATCTTGTCTCCCTCCCTCTCATCTCCACATAGTGACAGTTAAACTCTCAGAGATCTAATAAAACGTAAAACTTTTATCGACCAGGGAGCACTCGGAACATTTCACTTTACAACCCCATTTGTCATTCAAGATCTTCAAATACAGAGACCTCACGATTTTCTGATATAAACGAGTAGTTTTTCATTATGACTCGCTTTGTATTTAGTCTACTAACTTATACTAGTATATTGTACAAAAATTGTCACGATGAGGCACCTCGTACCGGAGTTAAATAGTGTCTCCACCAGGCGTCGTAAGAGGCGACTGAGCTACCAAAACCGACCTCACACTCTCACCTACTTCTACCTCCAAATATACTGTGTTCATATTACTGTGTTTCGGTTTGAAGAGTGAGAGAGGCAGTATACTGCACTGGGTTATATGACTTAGTATCTTCAAGTCACAAAGTTGGCAACGCGCTAGTGATATCCTTGTGATATAACGAAGCTACGGTGATGCTTACAATCACGCGGACTGTATACTTGTTTATCAACCTGGTCTAATAACATATATCCACCGACTCAGCCAGTTGGAGCACAGAAAACAGGGAATGGATGGGCAGTAGCATTCCCGTCGCGAAACTCCGCTGTTATATACATTTTGATATTCTAGTCATGTAAACTAAGCGTTAATCAAATATATATACACATTGAGGTACAATGCCGTCAAAAGTTGATTTACCACGTTACCAACGCAATTGAGCTAGAATCAACTGCATTAATTGCAACGTTAAGTGACTGGAAGAAAAAGCATGGTCCAGATAAAACGGGTTGAGAAACTCCGATTATTTTTTATTTGATTAAACTACTATAGTAATAATGATACAATCAGGTTAATTTATCGTTAATTTAATTAATACCCGTGTGCGCCAAACTACGCATTAAAACCTTTTATTTGCTTATTTTTTAATTCATACAACATTGATCTGACTGGTGTAACAAAAATATAAAACTTAAATACATATATCTAACACCCAGACCCAGAAAAAATATGAATATTCATGAATGTTTGTCTTGGGTGGAGATGAAACCTTCAGAAACTAACAAATGTGCCATTGGACTTGTCGATATTCTAATATATTTTCAATGTAAAAACTGATTAATGACTGATTCATTCAATAAGGTCATCAGTAAATTAACACGTTAAAATATAGGACATTCCAACATAATCCCTCATTTACATGTTAAGACCGATTAGTATATATACATTGTTTTAACACAATGTTCTGATGTTCAGATCTAAACATATACTTACCTATATTATTGTGTATTTATGTTGTTAACTCTTCATCCTCTCCCAACTGTTACCCGGAACTGTATCCCGGGTATTTAGGTAAGCAACCTTATTTCACTTAAGTTAATTGAAAACAAACAACAACTGAGCAGCATCGAACAATTCATTGTGCACATGTGTGTAAGAAACCTAATAGGAGGGGCTACAAATTAGAAGATTAAATTCGTTGAAATGCGACTTTATGTTAATTTTTAGAATAATGTTTTTTTTTTAATTTATTTGAAATATATCTAATATTTTATAATTCAAGAATTTGTTTAATTCAATATTATAATAAGCTTCAGTGAAGGTAGCCCATTTATGTAGAAAGATGTAGACTTCCTACAATTTTCGCTATGACCAAAACCCGTGTGTGCGTGAAAACGATTACAGTTTAAAAAATCTTATAAGCGAATTATTTTAAACCCTTTCAAGAGTTATAAAAAATATGTCTATATTTAATTTTAAAAATACTGCATTTATTATTTATATATATTTATAAACAATATTATTCTTTTTACAAATTTCCAAGCAAATTTAATTACAAACACTAAACACGTTTTCCCACAGGCAACACTATCGAGATCTAGTCCCGGAGGTAATGCGCTTTTGCCGGACCAAACAATGCTAAAGGTACTGATGCAACATACAGTGCTTTAAAATTATTGTTAATTTAAAGCACCCCGAATATGAAAATAAAACTTTAAGCTCATTTTTAATCAGATTATAAGACATAGTACTTTTCCTAAAGTATTAAATCTTCACTCTTATTGATATGTGATGTTCCTTAAATAGCCCCTTATCGACTTTACAAAAATTCTAATTTATCACATGGACGAAGTCACGGGCATAAGGTAATAAATTTATTTAATTATTTTTATATTTATTGACATATATTTTTTGACATTGTAGAAGTAGCCCCAAAAAGCAATCTTGTTTATTTTTAATGTTAGTTTGCACTAATAAATCCTTACTAATATTATAAATGCGATAGTGACTCTGTCTGTCTGTCTGTCTGTTACGCTTTCCCGCTTAAACCTCTCAACCGATTTTAATGAAATTTGGCACAGACAATCTTTAGACCCTGAGATAGAACATAGGCTACTTTTTATTGCAAAATAGGGGTGGTAAGGGGTTGAAAAGGGGGATGGAAGTTTGTATGGGATTTCTTAATTTTAAAAGATAAAACCATGAAACTTTATATTTAAGCACTTGATAAGAAATAATAAAACATTTGTTCTAGCGTTTTTGAAATTTCGAACTGTGAGGGGATGAAATAAAGGTTGAAAGTTTGTATGAAGTTCGTAATTTTTGAAGATAAAAACATTACATTTTGTATTTAAGAACTAAATAAGATACAAAAATCGTTTGTTTTAGCATTTGCACTTTTTTACCAGTGTGGGGGTGAAATAGGGGTTAAAAGTTTGTATGAGTGTTCGTCATTTTTAAGATAAAACCGTGAGACCTTGGTAAAACTAACCTTGGTACGTAGGTCTCTTAGGATGTGCAGAGTTTTTCTACAAACGGAATTCCGAAATTCGAACGGAACGGAACTGATTCGGAACGGGAACTACGAAACCAAACTTTTTGTATACAAAATCTTAAGCACTGAACCTAGGAACATGATATTTAGAAGTTTTGGGTGTATCAAGTTAAAAAAAAATTGGCTTTGAAGTAAAAAATCCTTCTAACGAATACTCTGCATCACCGCCGCTGTCATTGGTCGTCGGTCGTCGTCGCGCACATTCGCCGAAGTGTGGCGGCCGGCAACGGCGCTGTCGTGTGGTGGGGGAGCGCACGAATCTACATAACTATGCCTACCCGGGCAGATACGTGAGGGCAGACGACGTTGTCGGACGCATGCGATTAGAGAAATTTGCGCTACAAAGATTTAGGTACTTTTTTCGATCCATTAGGTCATTGTGTCTCTTGGACACAAGGGACCAATACATTTTCCTGAGTACTTTCTGCCACTCAATGCTATATCCAAATCTATACCGTTCCTTTAATCCATATCTAATATCTAATATTCAAATTAAAAGTACGCAGACAAAGTCGCGGGTACCGGCTATCTATATATAAGAGAAAGTCGTGTTAGTTACTACACTTATAACTCAAGAACGGCTGAACTAATTTAGCTTAAAGTTTGTAGAGATGTAGCTTAGAACCGAGGGAAGGAAAAGGTTCTTATGACAGAAAAAAAATAAAGAATTGCGCGGAAACTTAGAAAATTTAGGTATCCCCTCTAAGGCGGAACGAAGTTCGCGGGGGCAGCTAGTAGCTAATAAAGAGAAACGTACATCACAATTAGGAAAATAGTATCATGTAAAAAAAATCATAATTAAAAAACTGGGAAGTATCAGTAAAACCAATTATCTTATAAATGAATTCGCAAGCACAAATTAATTTAAAACCACCAGTGTACCAATTAAATTAATCCAGATAAACATAGGCAACACCTGAGCGATATTCATAACTAGGGGTCTAGTTTTAAATATCGGTGATATTTTTTATTTATTTTTGCATAACAACACCAATTAATAACAATGCAATCAATAAAAGAATAATAATCGTCAATATTTATTCCAATTAGTGTAATTTCCAATTAAATGGTGGAATCCGATCGCCCAACTAGGTCGCACTGCAGAGCGATAACAGTAATCGATTACTGTATAAACTTCAACTGCCTTCAATCGGCCCATGAATTTATTAGTTGGCCATTTCTCTAGGAAATAGTTTATCAGTTCGCGGAGTAGGTACCATTGCCTGCGCCCCGGGGGAGATGGGTAGGTGTGGCTACTGTTATGCAACGGTGTGAAATGTTATTTTATTAATATATTGCACCAAAACGACTTATGCATATTTATTCGCTCGCGTACTCATATGAAGCCAGGTATTTAAGAATTGAAACGATATTTGCCGTATGGTACCGGTAGAATTGTATTGAAACTATTAATTATTCCGAATTGAAGGGATGGAGGTACCTTGCTGGTTAAATGTGAAATAATATCCTAGGGTCACAAGGTTCGGAACGGTCTCGTTATGTTCTTGTAATACCGCGAAGTTCTAGTAATATCAACAAGAATAGAATTTGGTTTGCTTAAATCAACATCACTTACATTGGTCTGATCCTAATTAAAGGATATATGTGGATCCAAAGATGTCTTGCTATACGATTATTAGTTATTTTTTTATGTAACTTACTATGGTTACCTACTGCGTTTTAATTACTTTTTATCAACCGAGGTCCCATACTATCAACTTATCCAAAAACCCAACTACTGTATTGAACCATTACTTATTTTCAAAATAAATATATTTATATTATTTAAGTACTTATTATACGAGCACCAGAAACATGAATTAGACCTCAAAAGGTCGGCTGCATTGGTACTTCTCTCACACTCATTTCTACAGCCAAACAGCTCGGTTTGAAGTCAGAGAGAGGCAGTGAAATTACTGGGTAATGTGACATAATATCTTCAATTCACAGGGAAGGCAACGCGCTAGTAATGTTTTAGTGATATTACGAGCATCGTTAGTAGTGACACTATCAAGCAGTCTGTATAAAACCACCAGTGTACCAATTAAATTAATCCAGATAAACACAACAAATACAAAAAACCTGGTCTAATAAATAAAAACGGATAACGTACTGTATACGCGAACCTAAATTCAGAACATTTTGCGTTGGCACAAGAATCTGCGACCTTTTGCTTATAAACCGGCACTATTTATATTCGTCATATACGGATATTTGTATGGAAGCATTGTATGATTGTGAGTATTGAGCAAAAAGCGATCTTAAATGCAATAGTATAACGTCGCAAACGAAAACTCAATAGTCGCAGAAAAATCTAAATAAGTTGGAAAAGAAACTTAACCTTCCGCCCCGGTCATGAACCCACGCTCCTTAATTTTATTCAGCACTTAATAACCAAATAAACAAAGGCAATTAAAAAAGTCGTCTTACACGAAAAGTTATATTACGGATGTGGAATTAAATAGTCATGACAATGTCGTTAAAAGTAATGCTTTTGCGAAGTTTTCTTTTTTAGCCATATAATGAGCTTGTTAACAATTGAAAGAAATTTACCTACATGCGGTAAATTTGTGCTCAACATCACGGTAATTAATAACTTTCGTATATTTCGCCGTACAGACGTATATCCAATTAATTATATTTTCACCTCAGAATATCTTGATTAAAAAAACTAATTGAATGTCGAAAATTTTACCCGTAGTATTGTCATGTAACTAAAATTAATGTTTGAATATACCATTTCCTTTGGCATTTGTGCTTGATGAGACTAAACAATCGCGAAGTATAAGTTTAGATTCCATCCATAAACATGATAGAATTGAACTAAAATAAAGACAGGGTCAAAGTGAATTTCATAATACTAGCATAGAACTATTTAATGCCTTAAAACTAAAACTATTGTCTTTATTAACAGCATACTGAACAATTTGATTCCTTATTTCCGAAGTCGTAGGAGGAATAGGATCAGGTGTCGTTAAAGGTGACTGAAGTACCGGAACCAACAGATGGAGGTAACCCCAAGCGTGACACTATAGAAATAAAATCCCGTACAGAACAACTAAGTCGAGATCTGAACGTATCATTGGTACTAGATGCTTGATTTTGACGGTTCCTGACATATCGTAATTAAATTAACTTTTACTTTCGGAAAAGCGTTTCCAAGACGTTAGCTTTAAAAGTTTGCAGACGGCAATACGAACTTTTATACGAAAAAAAATTCACACATGTCCTTGAAGCAGAAATATATTTTAGGAACATCTCAGAATTACGTTATTACCAAATTTTGTTCATAAAATCGACGAGTTTATTAAATAAAAATTAATTTCATATTCGTTACGAAAGATACAGATAACATAATTAATAAACAAAAGTTTTAACCCGATTTTTAAGAACTAAATACAGATAAGCCGAGTTCGAACCTGATGAAAGAACAAATATACGTATTTTTTGTTAACAAGTATAATCCTACGTTCCGCTTTATAGGATCAAGGGTCACTGAAATAAAACTACATTTTAACTGCTTTAGAAACTGCTTTAGGTTTTTTTTAATAAGTTATCTTTTTTTGTTTTGATTACCTTAAGAAAACTATTCTCGAGACCTAAAAACAGCCGTTAAATGGTCACGTAAAATAAAAAATTGGTCACAGCCAATTATACTATAGTCAAAACATCCCCAGGGGTCGTCAACCTTGTCACCAAATGATATGTCATACCCTGCAGTGACAAGCGCTCTACTCTATCTTGTGCGCCAATAGTCGTGAGTTAGATTCAAGAACAAGCATTTATTTGATGATTATTTGGGTATGTTCTATGTTAGAAAAATACATTTTTTAAGTATTATATTTGTTATTTCTCTTAACACAAGTGCTATAAGCAACTTTTCACGGAGTCAGGTCAGTATATGAGATGTTGACCTTAGTTTATATTATATCCATATATCGTATTTTCATTGTCTCTTAATGGAGTAATTGACGTTTAAATAGGGGATAGTGGCATGCAACGTTTCTATTTATTAGTTGTTATGTACCTACGACAACAAGGTTTTCATTAATCTGGGGACCATTGGTAATATTGTAATACGCAATGGAATATTAGTACGGTGTAGTAAAATGCGGTATTTTCTTTTTTTAGTTTATGCGCATATATTTCTCCACTTGAGGCTGAATACCCGCCAACTTGCCCTAAATTACTTCGGACCTTCTTTTTCACAAAAAATAATTAAATTGATGCTTTGATGCTTTTTTTAATTTTGGTATATCTTTTTAACTGACAGTATGTTTGCTTTATCAGTTGTACTTTGAAATAAAATATGTACATGAAAAACGTACTAGCATAATTAAAGGAACATATTTGTTTCATTACTTGAAATTATTTAAAAACATTGTTACAACCGTTTGGGTAACGATGTCCACGGACGATCTGGTTTGAACTCATACAAAGGTATTAGTACCTCATTCTAACGTATTTCTACCGCCAAATAGCAGTGTTTGCATTGCATGGTTAAAGGGTGAGAAATGCAGTGAAATTTCTGGGTATTGCGACATAATATCTTCAAGTCACAAGGTTGGCAACGCGCTAATGGTATCCTTGTGATATTACGAGCGTCTATAGACTGCAGTGACGCATATTGTCACGCGGGTTGTAAGCTTGTTTGTCGATCTGGTCTAATAAAATTAAAAACCCGCAGGCCGCACATAGCCGATACTATTGGCAATTTCTTGACACCTATGTCCAGTAGTCAACGATATGGCGATGAATAATTAAGATATAAAATTAATATAAGTACAAAATAAGCAATAAAAGCGAGGACAATCGAAGAAACCTGGCGTCGTTTGTCGAAACAATAGTCATAACCATCGCGGAGTCACGATTACAGTAATTTCTATCAAGAGCCAACGATGCCGCAATCGTCACGGAACGAAACCGAGTTTGTTCACGAGACTTTAACGATGCAGATGTCGTTAACGATAGTGAACATCGTTACGGTACACATCGCGTCGCAGGCGTCTACATGGAGTTTTTTAACTAGCCTTCCATTTGCTGGATACTCTGAAAAATAAAAATAAACTTCACATCTATGTCAAATGTTAATATTTGACGGGCCAAATAGAGTATTTAAAAGTGTTCCTATATTATGCTGTAATCATAAGGAATTGACACAACATCTCATACATTGATATGACTCCGTGATAAGTCAATTAAAGCATTTGTGTTACGGACGTCAGACAACAGAGTAATCACAAACATAATACTTAAATACATATATTCAACACCCAGATATAGAACAAACACAAATATCATCATCTAAATATCTCTTGGTTAACGGACATGCTTATGGCCTTTAGTACACAAGATAGGATCACTAACTACCATCTGCGCCATCGGGCCCACCAGGTATATATGTTAGTAAAATATTTGTCCTGGGTGAGTGTCGTGGGTTCGTTCCCACCCAGGACAAACATTTATGTGACGAACACAAATTTTTTCTGTGTCCAGGTAATTTCTCTACTGTCTCAAATCCGTAACATAAGTACTTTAAGCTACTTATCGCGGAGTTAGATCAATGTATGATCATACTTTTGCTGTGAGAATATTCATTTATTTAGTAGAGACTGATACGCAATAGAAATTATTGTAATCTGTGCATCAGAATATACTTTAACGCAGCTTGCTGCTATATAGCATAGTACAGTACAGAATAGTGTAGTTTTATTAGATTACTCAATCGTAAATATGTATACAACCGAACCAGAAATGTCTAGATATAAATAAAATATTTACATAACTCAACCGACCCTTTTTCTATAAATATTCAGGTCAGAGCTGCTCAAGCGTAACACTGACATTGACATTTATAAAGGTAACTTATAAGTTCACCCAATAAAAGATTCCTGATAAAAGGTTTTGATATTTCCAAAGTGAAAAATTGCTTATAACAACCACGAAATATTTTACTTTATCCCATCAATTATATTGGCCAAGTTAAAAACCCCATAAAATCGCGATAAACGTTGACCTTGTTAGGCTAATTCCTTAGAATATATTGGTGAACAAGATCGTGCCGTTGATCACCATTAATGTTAACATCGAAAGACAAGGGTAAACTTGTAGAATCGAAATAACGAATCGAAAAATACGAACTTCAAAAATGGATAACAATTATTCGTGACAGCCATTCATGTCTAAACCTACTCATTTTAACAGTTTTGTGTATTCAATTATACTTTTTGAAAATAATGCAGATTATGATCATAAAAAGTTATTATCATAGCTAAATTTTGAACATTAATTTTCAACAAAATTAACTAGGTTAAGTAATTATGACAAGATAGCGTGAGTAATGCGCTACAAAAATAGCAAACAAATGATGACCAACGTTAATTTTAAATTACCATATCAGCCGAAGGTCATCTACAGTTTGGTCATCGATTTTCAGTAGAACCATTCGTATTCGATCTGCATCCAGCGCGATCTTGCCGTTCTAGTCAGATAGAATTAGCTAATTGTAGTAAAAGAGATAATTGATTCAAGTTGTAGGTTTATATGTATAATATAGTAGAGAAATACTGTTAACTTTAGAGTTTCCTTGTGAGATATCGTTTATAAACACACACTTTTGCGTATACATTGCAAACCCTGGCTAATCCTGACGAGATAGATCAAAATAATGTACTAAAGTATTATATATATACACCCATAAAAGGTCTACAAAAAATTTCGCTGCGGCAAATATTTATCTCTTAGGAATTACCTACAATAACTATTTGTTATCCTCACTACACCCATTCAATGCCGGGGCGGGTTAAAAATAAAAAATAATATTGATAATTACAGCTACAATGCCTTTTAGCATTATCACAAGCAATATTGAAAATCAATACAGATGTTATAAATAGCAATATCGTGACAACGTCTAGGGAATTCTTAATAAAAGTGACATCAATGCTATTTATAAACCTAGAGATATTGGGAATGTTTTTAACCTGGGCTGTGCCTGATATTAAAGTTTAGGTAGGTACTGCAATAAATCAGAGGTGCAATAAATCCAGTATA
>JACJUM010003085.1:12258388-12291972 GCA_020976665.1 Heortia vitessoides | reverse complement strand
CAGTTTCTCAACTTTTGTGTCAATCTAACAATTAATCAATCAATCATAGTTTACGATAATGAAATATCAGTGTACAATTATTTACCTTTATTGTTGTAGTTGTTGTAAATGACGAATCTAAGCACTCCAATTTTCACTACAGACACAGCTGACGATACTTTAACCACACGTGTGAACTTGTATTATGACGCTTTCTTGTTTTTCCAACGCCAAGAACGTTCGAGAAAGACAAAGACAGAGACACAAGCATGCGCCGATTCAATGCGCCTGATTCTCTAGTGCTGCGCGCGCAACAGACCGATCATAGTTGAGTGGGAGAGAGACGCAAGGCATTCGGCGGGCCTCTCTCGTTCGGTGACTCATCGTAACGTTACCGAGCGTTACACTTTTTCATAAGTGACTCCCAGCCACAACCTAATATAAGACGTTGTCACGTCAAAAACCCAGCTCGAATGTACAGGGCGGGGATGCGCAGCAGCCTAACCGTCGCGAAAGCTGCGCTCTGCGATTGCCAACACGCCTGCATAGCGCGGCAATTATAGGCAGCACACCCTCTTTCTTGGGGGAGCCTATGTCCAACAGTGACCTTTTAATGGCTAGTATGATGAAACTATTAACTGTTAAAAAACTGCCTTACATCGTGGAAATATAACTTGTTCCTTAAATGGAGTATTTAAATTAATTTTGAAAAGTAAATCATGGCAGTCAAAATTAGTATTGATTTAAAATTACAAAGTCTATTTCCCACGCACAATAAGAAATTACAACAACTTTTAATTTACGTAACAAGCAACGAAATACAGGAAAAATTATAAAGCACCTAACAGGATAATAGTGATTAATTTTCAACCTTTATTGTAATAAACTTCAATTTTCTTCAAAACCTAAAAGTTATTTTCTTTTGGAAACTTATAATTGAGTTCCTAATTCCCGCCTTAAAATTACAGCTATGGCCTGACGAGATTAGGCAGTGTTTACGGGGCCATCTAAGTTCACACTGCGAATTATTTAATTTTCAATTTAATTGGAATAATTTCGGTGTATTCTAGAGTATTCGCGACATTCGCTGGCAGTTGGTGCTGGCATTATCTCGCATACTTTACAACTCATTAACTTAATTAAAATAACTTCGCTCGGCGAGCTTCAGCTATTTGATGTTATTTTAGGAATTGTTTTTGGTGGGATTAACAAACACTAATTTACAAACATACCTGAGGCAAACTGCTCTCTTACAGTAAATTCTGATAATCGTATTGTATAGTCGATCGATCGATAATAAAGTATAACGGCTCACTCACTTCCTAATTTTTTTTTAAATCAATTATGTCATAGGTAACAAGCCCGCGAAGATCAGACTACTTTTTTAAAATACAGAGACTTTCATTATTTTTTGTAGGTAAGGACGTTCCTTTTTAAGAAAATTTAATTACGATAACTTTAGCAGACATGAGGCCGTAAAGAAGTTATAGTTGTAGGATCAGTCTTAACGTAAAGGTTAATTAGCCATGTATAGACAAAGATGCTATTCTTATATATGTATAATCGATAGTTTGTCTGGCAGTAATATACCACTATATTTTTTTATAGTAATAAATCATTTCATAAGAAAATCTAATTCTGGTATATTTATATCGAGTCATAAGTTATCGTTTTTAAACTCATATCTTTTAAATGCAATGATTAATCTAATTAATTAAAAAAGTTACAAACGTCTTGAATACGTTGAAACAATCTTAAATAAAAGAAAACTTTATTGTATGTATAAGATAGTATTTTAAACAGGCTATAGTTTTTTTTAGGTTTCTTTCAAAAATAGTGACATGTGTTACCAGAATTATAATATACATTTTATTTATAGCTTTAGCTTATTGAAAATAATTTTAAGCTTCAATTTGAAGCTTCAAATCATTTTCAATAAGCTTCATTAATTCAGATTACTGAACTGTGCTGGTTAGGTTGTAACAAAGAATGTCTTTGTAGTTTTACAGTCTAAAAAGAGACCGCTAAAGTCACCGCCTGTATTGATAAATTTTTAAAACCGCGTCTTCATAAAACCACTATGTGTCCTTTTAACTTTCATCAAGTGATCAGAGTTTTTATTTATTAAATCTCTTAACTACATAATATTTTTTCTTGTTCTTGTAATACTCTTTCGCTCTTAACTCCTTCTCATCACTCTAGTTTTTTGAATGACTCTTTTACAGCGACAGCTATACGATTGGAATGAGCTTACGTTGAATATTTAACAACCCAAAAAAAAATTATCCTGAAACGCTTTTACCGTATTTTATTTACTGATACTGCTTCTCTAACTTTATAACCCTATTTCTGATGTACGTTATTTTATATATATATATATTTTATATATATATATATTTTATACCATATATATTTATTGCGTTAATTCATACAAATATGTATGTAACGTTTATCTATTTTGTATGCATATTGTCTGCACCATATTTATATATATATATATATATCCGTTTTGTGTAATATCTGTTTTGTGTAATGGTTAACCGGGAGAAAATGCCAACTGGCATTAAGTCCGCCATTTGTGAATATTCTAATATTTTGTGCAATAAAGATAAATAAATAAATAATATTAGTACCGTAAACGAGTATTTCGTTCATTTCTTGTTATACATTAATAAAGATTCACTTATGAAAAACACAACTTTCAATTTATTAAAGTTACAATACATATTATGTTTGTGTATAAACACGGCTGAAAATGTAGGTCAACGAATTTTTGACCAAGTTATTGTGACCTAGCATGATCTAAATATACAGCGTGTTGCCCATTAAACCATCGCTACAAAGGCCAAATCTAAAGAGCCATCGGGACAAGACGTCTCTCCGCCGGAGAGCAGTTAGTCACAAGTCGGCTTTTATCAACTAGTGATGTACTTGCGCTACCCAACATGCTACTCAGTCAAGAGTTCAAATCGATTTGAATTTACTTTAAATCGATTACGAAACAAGTTTTCTATCCTGATGCACTTGTAATACTACGTTAACCATGTTTGCGGATTACATTTATTACATTAAGAGACAAACAGGCATTTCATAACGAGATATGATTACCATAGTCTATGACAACTGCAACACCAGGGATATCACATGCGTGTTGCCGACCCTTTAAAAACCTTTTTTTAAAAACGCCAGGAAGCTCATTTTTCTCAGCTCAGATTTGAAGCGACATATTGTTTTTTAAAAAAATGTACACAGCTGCTTGATTGGCGTCTAGTTAATATTATATTTAATTATGAATATTAAGCATGTTTGACATATGTATTCTATAAGTACTACTATAATTAATAAATAAATGAACCGCACTTTACGCAACCATTTATGTTCCGAGGTATGAATATATGAAATGAGGTCCATGGCGATGACATCTTATGACTTTACTGAGAATTAATTCAGGTAAAGCAGGTTTGAAAAATAAGTCTCCTAAATTGTTTCAGTTCCTTTAAACATGGCTTTGAAGACATAGAAAATTTTCTAAATAAGCATCGTTTCGCTTCATTTGCGCAATTTCGGCTCGAAGTCATTTGGTTTTAGTCGGATAACTATTAGCTCGCAACTACATCTTTGATGGATCGAATTACTTAAGTATTTTGAAAATAATTTTACTCGCCTATTTGAAGTAGATACTTGAAACCCACATTAATTTTCCGTTCGGCTGATTACGCAGGATAACAATTTTATAACTACTGGAACTATCTGAATATAATAACTAATATTTCTTGTTTATTTCGAGTTACTTAATGAAAATTGATAAAGAAATCCACAACATCTCATACATTGACCTGACTTCGTGATAAGTCGCATAAAGCACTTGTGTTACGGACGTCAGAAAACAGAAAAATCACAAAAACAATACTTAAATACATATATTTAAGTACACACCCAATTACACCCAGACACAGAACCAACATAAATATCATCATATAAATATTTGTCCTGGGTGGGGAAATATATATAAATATATACATATAAATATTTGTCCTGGGGTCGTGGGTCCATGGAACCCACGACCTTTGGCGAACAAGATCACTACCATCTGCGCCATTGGGCCCATCAAAATACGATTACTAGTAACTGCTATTTAATTATCAATAAATAATTGGCAAGTTTTATAAATATTTTATATGCGTAATCCAAGGGCATAAAAAAAAGGTTTTAGTGAGTAATTAGAGTCTGATCAATGGTATCGATTACCCGAGTACTACTAGAATGTGTTACGCAGTACAACACTAATTCAGTAGAAACTCTAGCACCCTCTGTCATGCTCAATGCGCTACGTGCCTCGGATCCACGCCAAGTTCGTCCACTGAAGGACTTTACCAAATATTTAATCATTTCAATATATTTAATTCATACTATTTTTATATGATGGGACTACAAACGCAATTAGTACATCCAATCTGTGCCAATGTAATTAATCGTCATATGAGGGAACTAATTTTTTTTTTTTTATTATTCCATCAGGTCGACAACATGCAGACAGTCGGTAAACGTCACTATCGCATGTACAAGGATATCACTAGCGCGTTCCAACCTTGTGACTTGAAGAAATTATAATACATTACCCAGTATTTTCACTGCCTTATTCACCGTTCAAACCGGAACACAGAAATGCGAACACTTCTATTTGGCGGTCGAAATAGGTGAGAGTGAAGTGACCTATGCAGACGACCTTTATATGAGGAATTTATATCATGTAAAAATATTTAGAGTTAAAAGCCTCAGGGTCGATTTTAATTTGGTCTCGAATGGCAGTAAGTTCATACTGTTTCGTTTGTAACTTCATTAAAAACTTGACAAAGACAGCATAATATTTTGAAGGGTTTTAAGCAATATCAATTTTGAAGCTAGTTACATGTATATATACTTGTCACTAATAAAAAGTGGCATGTCCTAGTCACTTAATTTAAAATCAATATGACTAAGATTTAGACTAGATAACTTAATTTAGTTTTATTGGAAGTCACTTATATTTTCTTTATCATCATCATCATCATATCGCCATTGGAAGTTCACTGCAGAATATATCCTATATAAGGCCTATTGGCGTTCCCAAGCAAGGGAGAATTTGCCTTAGCCGCCTCTTACGACATCTGGTACAGGGAGAGGTCACCTCTCCCTGTACCAGCTGTACCTCTCAGAGGTACTACTCTGCTCTACCGGTATCTCACAGCCAACCACATAAAATGTGTATTCCATTTGAAATCAACTCGAATGTAAAAAGAATTGAGAATGATCCTCAATCAATTAGTAAAAAATACGTGTTTTCCTATTTGCATTGTTATTTATCTGTAATAAAATCATCCAAACTGTTTCGACAAAAATGAAATGGTTGTATATCAAACACCAGTGGAGATTGTTAATAAATTGAATACAGAGTTTAATTATTGCACTGGCTGTGTCCCTGCTCGATGATGCACGTCCCACCGCGACCGATACCGCCCTAGAACCACAATCATAAATGGGAACGGGACACTGAGGGACTCATTTGAGTCTAATCACTATTAGTTTGAGTAATTTTTATCATAATTTCCTACTTAAAATAATCCCAGTATAAATTATAAATGAAAAAACGTATGTAAATTTGTTATGCTTTTACGGGTCCAAAGGAATACAAATATTTATATATATCGTGTTTAGGTTTTATTAATACCTTTTTAACTATAATATTTGTTATTCCTTTATCGTCTGGTACCTGTATCACAAGTTTTTTAAAATAATTATCACGGAGTCAGGTCAACATATGAGACGTCATATAAATATGTATCATAGTGATTTACACTTCCACATCCAAAATATAATCGGGTGTAACTCAAATTCTTTTACTAAATATGCAATCATACGGAATATTCGCAAGTAATGTTATTTTTTTTAGCCGTAGGACCTCTACCATAGGAACTTCTGAGGAATATCTTACCCAAAAATGCCAGCGAAGCAATCATAGCGCATTGCATGTCGACCTGGTCGATCCGGTCTGGTTATATAGACCAGATCGACAAATAAGCATACGGTATGCGTGGCGTAAGCGTCCTTGCATCTACAAGACGCTCGTTATATCGTTGCCAAATTTGTGACTTAAAGATATTATGTCACATTATCTAGTAATTCCACTGTATTTTTTACCTTTCAAACGGGAACACTGCCATTTGGCGGTAGTTGTAGGTGAGAGTAAGGTACTAATGTAGACGACCTTTTTGTGAGGTCTACCAAGCATAGCGGGTTCATGCTAAGATGACTGCATCCTGAAATATTTAAAGTTCACTTTTTGGGTTTGACACACCGCTTATAGATGATGTATTGCCTCTGGTCACCTTTCATCATACCAGCCATTGAGAAGTCCACTGCTAGACATAGGCCTCTCCAAAAAAAGATGTTTTTGTCCATAATGGCCGCTCTGGGCAAGCGTGTTAACAATCGCAGAGCGCAGCTTCTGCGACGAAGATGCTGCTACCCTGTGCATTTTAGCTGCTTGGTTTCGGATGGATATACCGCCATTTGTCGGTTATGGTAACTAAGTTGCCTCTTACGACAACTGGTGCAGTGGGAAGTACTAATCTACTCTTCCGGTACCTCACGCCAACGACACCTTTTACGATACCTAGTACAGGGGAAGGTACTATTATTTGGTAATTAAAATTGGATATTGAGCGTTACATTCTGATAATGCCATAGCATTAATTTCTTGTCGAAGAAATTCTCATATCTAAGTTTTAAATGTTACCGGTGTCGCACGGCAGTCTCTATCGCAAACACCAGTTGTGGACGCTGACGCCGCTTCAATATTCGAAACTATATACACTATATAGTCTATGAGGTATACTAACTATATGCAACTATATTACACATTTTTGTTCTCAACATATCTGGTTGAAATGGTATAGACCAGTGAGTGATCTTTAAAAGTCTCAGCGTCAACTACTTCTTCTCACGACCGCAACCTGACACCACTACTTGTCTCGTTTAAACGCTCAAAAGCATTCACAGGAATATTATACGACTCTCACTGGAGAACTACACTTTATAAACACAACACGTACTACATTTCCCGAAAGAAATACCACTCTTTTCATACCCATTCCCTGTTATTTTGTAACATAACAGTTTATTTTGTTACCCTATTTGAAACCTCTTTCGATGATCGGAGTAAAATAAATAAATAATACATCCATGAACTAAGTCCTTTGGCATTTTTAGTTTTTTTTTAATATTTATTGTGTAGGCTTTACGACCTGTTGTTTTCTACTCTGTGTAAACGTGGCACATCCCAGCTAAGGCTCGATGTCCAACATCATCAAGAAATAAGAAAAGACCTCAGATTTCGTACGATGAATTCCCAAAAAACCTGAGAATCAAGTCTTTGTCGAATGCCCTAATATCTCAATATCATTAACCGATTATCGAGATTGAAAGGTATGCGTGTATTTTTTGGAAATGTCAGATGTGGACAATGTCAGGTTTACAGGAAGAACAAAAAAAAAAAGAAAACAACTCATCCGCTATAACTTTATAATTTGAAATGCTATTTTTAATCATTGAGCAGTTTTAACAAATATTATTAAGATTGAATCCTCTTTTAAATAAAACTGTTAAGAAAAATCAGAAATAAATAAATAGATAAATATTTGCCCATATGTCATTTACGCCAATTGAATTTCAGACCTTCATCATCATTCTTCGTTAAAATGTATTTCATATATACCGCTCATACCTAGTAATACATATTTTATAACATTTTAAGGATGCTAGGTGTCCACCCCGACTTAGTCTGAGAGGTGTTCAATTTATGTCTTCCTTGTGAAAATTGTTGTTATTCCGAAAAAAGTAAACATCGCTCTGTGACCGGTAAACTGTGCGAAAAATCCTATCGGAACCTAAGAGAAAAATAAAAGCCATACAATATATAAAACTTTCGAGAATTTCAACCAAATCTATTAAACCGTTCCAGCGTATAAGAGTTGCAGATATAGATACACTAGATAAAGACTTCATCAACTGAGAATAATTATTTTTCCCATAATTCTAGGAACAACGACATTCATTCGTTAATTTAAACGAAATGACGAAAAAACTTACCGACCGTATACGAATCATGGACTCTAATGCAAACATTAACGTTAATTTTGCACAGTCCGAATAAAATGATAGTATTAAATTGATGGAGTTTGCATGTAGGGGTGCGATATGTACAAACATTCGCATTTATAACATTAGCATGATATATGAAGCCCGCGAGTAGAATTAATGCTATTGAAATGAGAGCTCTCCGAAATAGGCATGGTGTGAGTTTGAGAGATGGAATAAATAATAGTGTGATAAGAGATCGATGTGGTGGAAAAAATAATGTTGTGACAACAAATGAGAAAAGAATGTGAAGATGGTTTGGACATATAGAAAAATGGATGAAAGTAGAGCACAAATATATAGAGCGGAAGTGAATGAAAGAGTTGGTATAGGACTGCAAAAGCAAACAAATTTTAACCAGGTATAAGAGGTATTAAAGAAGTGCCTGGTCAGAAGTACCAAGAATAAACGAGCGTGTATGAATAGACTAATTCGAGTAAAGGAAGCGTAGAAGGATCCGTAGTCTCTGCCTACTGCGATGAGACACAGGCATGATGTTTGTATGTATGTTGGCTAAGTCGTTGGATGCCGCTATTTTTTAACCATATTTATCCTTTACTCTAACTATGTAAATAACGATCCTCACCCTTGTTAAATATATACAAAATAAAATAATACAATGTATACTTTCCAAGTTGTAAAGTATACGAAGATTAAGTGCATAACTTTTAATTCAAGTTGAACAGTAGCTTCATAAATTGTAATTAACTATCTACCCTGGCATGTGTACATTTTTTGGATGGTTAATTTTTTTACCGGAACTTGCGCTAAATTACAAACATAAATGTTGTTATTCATGACGAGACATTATAAATGTAGGTCGCCACGCCTCGTCTATCTGTTTGAATACTCTTTGAATACATACCGATACTGTTTAAATACATACCTATATAGGATTTTCCTGACGGGCCTAAAATAATATTATAATATAAGAAAATACCATAATATTATTTTTACTGTTATCTATAATTAATAACAAACCCATTATTTTTTATTTTAATAATTTCACACAATATCGCATACATCAACATGACTTCGAGATAAGTACCTAAAGCACTTGTATAACGGATATCAGACTACAGAGGAAACACGAATATAATACTGAAAAACGTATTTTACACCCAGACACAGAAAAAATGTTTTGTTTCATTATGCTATGTTTAAATTATAAAATATATCCTCTTCTGTTGTTACATATCAAAGAAATCATCAAAAACTAACACGAAATGTGTGCCATGTTTAGCAATAGACAATCCACGGCTGCTGATGATAAGTTAAAAATACCTTATATTGCTTTTAAAGGTGGTATTGAAATATTTAAGGAAGATCAACGGCATGACATCTACCGTACCAATGTGATCAAAACAAAAAAGTACGGAAAGTTCCAATACAAATGTTAAACTGCTTAACTTTGGTTTTTAGACACTATAATGCAACGAACTTAAATCTCTACTCTTTAATACTACCTACGTTAAATTGAATATTTTAAATTGACATTGAATTATGCTCTTCTTTCTAAACATAAGCAAACAAGCACTTGTTTTCATACAGCAATGGAATACTTACTAGGCCCTTATAAATTGGTCCTATCTATAAGTACGTATACAAACTGTAAAATTAATTAAATCCACGAACAAAGCTTCACCCTTTCACGCGTAACAGACGGAATTTTGCAACGACATCTTAAATTTTAACCTTTAGGTGGGAAAATCTCTAGGAGACCCACGCGCTACCTTTCGTACATTTAATTTGGACTCTATGGATATGATATTAAGGCATGTAGATGCAAGTACACGCTCATGAAGGTACAGCGATGAACTAATATTGCTTTGTCTTTGAAATTAATTACTAGTAACAAAGCAGGGATGGTACTAAATTACTTACGGCCATTCGTCATCTGCCTCCAACTCCGGTGTGTCGTCAACCCTGAAATAATTTTCGCCTGGGTGGTCTAGACCGTGTTTTTATTATTTTGTTAACGTATTTCCACAGATATCATTCTCCTTAAGATTAATTGAGCATGTTCCAAATAGTTTCCTTTTGGATAGAGACAGGAGACATTTCCGAAAAAATATAATTTATACTAATACTATTAATTCGTACTTACTGTACGTATTTGTATATCTGTTTGTTGCGCTTTCATACTTTAGCCCGTGAGCCAAATATTTATTAAATTTGACAAAATAATAGAACAGTCACTAGGCAAGACAGAGGCTACTTTTCATTCCGGAGAAATAAGGGTTCCTAAGGGACGCCATTTATTGTCAAGTACATGCGGAAATCACGAGCGGAAAGCTATTTAAAGAATGTATCATAATTAGTTCAATCAATTTTATCAGAGTAATTATTTTAAAATAAAACAATATTTTATAAACAGATTTTTTCTTAAATTGTTTTAATCATTTACAAGTTTAACGGTTTTCTAAGACTGAAAAATGGAAACTACTTTAAAAATAAGACAAATTAGGATTGGCATCACTAATCATTCCACATTAAATATGCTTGTTTAATTCATCTGCATTAATTTACACGAAACAGCAAGATTAGGAATTTTTTTTTTTCAAGTATTCGTAAATTAAATTATCAAGTTTATAAATTTCACCTTATATTTATATAGCTATTTTGAATACATATCTTCCTTAAGAATTTGCAAAAAATTAACCTGCGTCCCTTGCGCCGTTGTATATCAACCGCAACACTATAGGTTCATGGTATTATATATTTTAAAATGAAATAAAATTTCATGTCTGTAGGGTGGGACTGTTCAATAAAAAGATCTAAACTTCACTAGCGGTGCACATCCCGCCTACCCCCTCACCCCCACCCTTTCTCACGGCGCCCACCTCCCGGCAGAATGCAGCTGGACCCAGCTGCTTTATCCGACACCTGTTCCAGTAAGCCCGCCATCAAATCCCTCGCGTCATTTTTCTCTGTCGCTAGTAACTTATGCACTTTTTCACATTGATAATACCTTAATTTTTTTTTAACTAGTGATTAAATCGACGTCAGAGTTTTCCAACATTTAAAATAGTAGATTTCCACCCCCACTTGTCCTCGTAGAGTTCACGTATGTCGCATCCCTTAAGAACGCTAGAATTTTAGAGAAATATTTTTTTAACCGTTCCACGTTTAAGCCTAAAAGTATAACAAACAAGCAGATATATTTTTACGTAATTTTAGTATGGATTAAAACACTTATTTGTGATTTATTAAGATTTGTTGTTTACAAGATCTAGGTAACGCTAGCTAATAAATTTATTTTTGAAGTCACAACTTTGAAAAATTACTAATCGATATTTAATTATAACGTCTTATTTTAGTTTGGTTTCTAAACGTTTGTGTTCCCACAAAATGTTCGTATTTGCGTATACTGTCAATTTTATTAAGGCACGAGTAATCCGAAAGAATATTCAGATTCGAACCCGGGCTACAACGTTGTGCAAATTCGGCAAAACATCCGCTAAAATTTCCCATTAGTAGGCTAGTTTCTTCTTCATATAGATTTAAAAAGGAAATTAAGAATTGAGAGGATTTTTGTTTTTACTTTGTAACGCAAGCTTCGTCATAGTAAATTATGTTATCAGTTTGATTACAAAATGAGAGATAAGATGTTTAGATATTTGCAATCCATTTAATGCTTGGGTAATTAATTTGCATTAGTTTAACAAAAAAACTTATATGTAGTACAATTTATACCATTATGTATATTAATATGTACTACCGGTGTGAGCCTCTGATTTGATTGTGTAAATAGGTGACAACATGGCTCTTCTTTCTACGTTATTCTAATTCAATTTCTTTATTTATTATATAAATTTTATATTATTTATATAAGTTTTAAGAAAGGGTATGGATGGCCACTTTCCACTTATTTTAGCGATGTTCCGTGAAAGTACACCGCTCATTAACATAGAGTAAGTTACTCTCGGCACATTCTGATGATGGGTTTATGGGAAGACACGGTGTTATTGCGAAACGGGATTACAAATAGACAATAACTACTTTTTGTAGACGCGTATTAACGGGAACAAACCTTACCTCTCTTTCTATTGGTATTAATTAACACCAAATTTTCAATTTACAATACTAACAACTACTAAAAAACCCCAATAAATATTAGTTTACAATCAATTAAAATTTTACTGAACTCTAGAACAGTTATAATTTTAATATTGCTTAGCAGAGAACAATACCTCTTTCTTTACCAGGTGCCGTAAGAGGTGACTGAGGTACTGGTACAAACAGATGTCAGTATAACCATTAACTATCCGATACAGTATTGTAAAATAGTACCTCTCTCTGTACCAGGTGTCGTAAGAGGCACCGACCAAAGCTGACAGATGATGGTATATCCACCCGAAGCAGTGCAGCTCAAATGGAACACGGTGGGGTTGGACAGTAACATTCCAGTCACGAAGCTAGTCTGTAATTGACATCACGCCTGCCCAGCGTGGCTTTTATGAAAAAATTCCTCGTAAGAAATGCCTATATCCAGCAATAGACGTTTAACGGCAGCTACGATGGTGGTCCGATACAACGTAATAGTAATAACAATATATACTTTATTGTACACCAATATAAACAACACAAGAACATCACAAAAACATGACATGGTAAGTACAAGAGGCGGCCTTATCGCTAAATAGGCGGTATAACCATTAAACATCTGATACAGTACAGTATAATAGGACCTCCCTCTTTACCAGGTATATCTACCCTAAGCAAGTGTAGCTCAAATTCAACAGGGCGAGGATGGGTAGTAGCATTCCTGTCGCGAAGTTACGGTCTGCAAATAACATCACACCTGCCCATCGTGGCAATTATGAGCAAATTTCCTTGTTATATACAATTATACTACAGTAAATACTCGGCGTTATTTATATAATACAAAAATATTGGCCAAATAAAACAGCTGCTATACTAAATTGTCTATTTGTTCTTCTCTTCGGCCTCTTCCGAAAACATTTTGATAAAATTACGCACATTGATGGATTGTGTACATTTTTAGCTAGAAATAAAACCTATTTTATATTTATAGGACCAGTACAGATTCGTCAACACAAATGGATGGTGTACCACGGTCTGACAACGGTCCCTAGGTAAAATCAATCTTCATGTAACATGTAATTGTTATTATCTCATAAACAGATGCTTATACTCCAATAAACATAATTTGATTAGAATGACAGACAGATTAGTTAGTTGCATTGATAGACTCGATAATATAAATAAATTAATAAATTTCCACAACATATCATACGTCGATCTGAGATAAGTCGTTTGAAACATTTGTGTTATAGAAGTCAGACAACAACCTCACCCCCAGTTATTTCTACCACAAAATAGCAGTATTCGCATTGCTGTGCTCCGGTTTGAAGGGTAAGAGAGGCAGTAAAATTATTAGAAAATGTAATATCAAGGTTGGCAACGCATTAATGATATCCTTGTGATATCAAAAGCCTCTATGTAATACTTGAATACATATTTTTAACACACAGACACAGAACAAATACAAATACCATCATAAGAATAGAGTGGGGATCGAACCCACTTGGCTTATAAGATAGACGTCGAAAACAATAATTACATAAAAACCATACATATTACTAGCCCTTACAAAATTTCTTATCATATCGGCATTTACATCATCATTAAACTATCATTATCTTCTTATTAGCATTGTCTATATTACAAAGGAATTATTAAATTCAGTCATTCTTTTATTTGGCGGTAGAAATATGTATAATGCATGATATCAATGCATGTGAATTTTCTATGGCGTCTGTTATTTTAACCAAGCTACATTTGAAGAGCTACATAAGCCCTCAACGCTTAGAAACCTTCATGCTTGTTTACGTAACACAAGTGTGAAATATTCAGGGATACGGGTATAGTCGTGAAATATGGGGATATTCTTCGATTCCTAGCCCGATATTTGTATTGAGCTCGCGTAGTTTCACAACCTACTTTCCAGAATGCCTGGATCTGACCCTATATATGTAATTGTGAGATATTCTCGCCTATTTTATTTTGTAGAAGCCGCCAGTCACGGAACAGGAGATATCATTTAAATCTAACCATTTTGAGTTCAAAAGCAATGGTTATGAAGTATTTTTGCATTACATTGTAATTCTTATGAAAACAAAAACTAGTTCGTAAACATATATAGAAAGATTTATGATTCAGAAATTGTATACTATATGTGGGCTCTTTTACTAAAGTTTTTGCTATTGTATTATACTATTTTTAACATTTTTCATTATAATTATAAATATATTTCAAGCTATTAAGACCCCAGTTTTACCCGCGTAGTACTCGTTACCGTGAGAATAATAAATATATTACTACAAATAATAGCCAAATAACACCTATCTGCCTGTGCAAATCCCGTTTAAATCGGTCCAGCCGTTTCAAAGATAAGCTGTAACAAACTGATATACAGACAATAGTCTTAACAGTGAAATCTATAAGATTTTTTTATTAGTAACAAGCAAAGTAATAGCTTTAATCTCAACTATAAAACCCTACAAGAACAGCTGCAGTGTATTTCGTCCGTTCGTCGACAGGAATAAAAAAAACACCAGAATGGATGGGCAGGCGACACGATAACGTCACGAGCCCGCCGTCAGGAGTAAAGATTCATTTTAAATAAAAAACTAAGCATTTTAAAAGCAGATACAACTGTATACTCGGGCATTGGTTGGTACTTATACAAACAAGCATCAAGTTAAACTATAGCTGAAAACATTTGATATAGATAATAATTTATTATAAGGTATTGAAAAACACAAAGAGATCAACGCACACGTTAATCCATTTTAAATTATTAAATAATATGTCTGTTTGAAAGTTTTGTAAGTAGAAAGAATGTAGAAAGTATTTCAGTTTTCACGTTTTCCTTAAAAATCAAATACACACCGGTCTTCCTTCTAAAAATAAAATGTTTGAACGGA
Source organism: Heortia vitessoides (assembly GCA_020976665.1). Taxonomy (NCBI): domain Eukaryota; kingdom Metazoa; phylum Arthropoda; class Insecta; order Lepidoptera; family Crambidae; genus Heortia; species Heortia vitessoides. The sequence goes on along the minus strand of JACJUM010003085.1, from coordinate 12,276,865 downwards.
TATCCTGCAATCAGATTTTTCCTACTCTGACCAAATAATGCAAGTCATGATCTTCGGCAGTCTGAGATCAAAATGTTTGCTTAAACATCGATAAGTTTACTTAAATATAGAATTTCCTAGCCTAAACATAGATGTGTTCACTTAAATATAGAATGTTCAAAGTTATGGTCCTTATATTAACTTTCGTTATAATTATTTCTTGCTTAGACAGTGGTATCATATAAACTATTATTTTTTATTATATTTATATATGTGAAATAGTTTAATATCACTTTAACAAATTACAATATACAAAAATTCACCTTATTATTACTGAGTAATTTCTGTTTTATTACTTAATAAAACAAAAATTACTTAATTATTCAGGTAATACCTTAACTACAATAAAGTTTTCTAGCAAGGCAATTATTAAGTTTGACGTACGTAACCACAACATAAAACAATGAAGTACGGCCAAAGGATATGAAAGGGCCAGAGTTAATTGGTCTTAAAATGGGTATGAAGAAAGGACCTTATAACAGGTAGTGAAATACTTCACGGCATAGTTCAGGCAACCGTCACTCAGAACATGAATCGATAGAAGCTATTAGGTACAATGAATGATATATTGATATTGATCTACCTTTTGAATTCTTAATATGTTTCGTCATATGCTTACTGCAGTATCCCAAAATCAATTTCTCAAATAATTGACAGCCTCATTCAAGTGAACCCCCCAAAACTTTACATACGTATTATTAAAAAGTTGCATATATTTTAAAACGATTATTATAATTTCCGTTAATACGAAAGCAAGAACGTGTAAAATAAATTGAGAAAATTCACTGTAGGTTGCGTGCTTAAAATAATTTCCGAAGTCATGCGAGCGGCGACGAGCTCGGGGCGAAGTTGGCGCGGAACTTAAATGAACTTGCCTGCGACTTCCTTCACACGTGTAATTAACGTTCACCGTGCACGTTAATAGAATGCTACAAGTTTCCCAGCCCCGATATATCTATCGTTCATCAGTACATCGTTCGAATAGTGAAGCCTTTCAAAGATACCAGACGCCCCGCGCTTAGGTTTGACAGTTAATGACTGGGCGGTATATTGCCCTGCTCCTTGAGGTTTTAATAATGCAGCTAAGTGTATATTATCTACTAGATTGTGATTAGGGTTTTGTTCGCTTTTTATCTATCCTTCAGGGACAATTTTTATTTTCTTCTGGACTAAAGATACCTATATATAATAAAAATAAACCTTTTACGTATAATCACATATACAAACGTACACATTTTCATTCTGCAATTAAAGCGTTACCATTATTTTTAAATTCACTTTTGTCATATTCGTTAGGGCATATAAGTCTAAAAATAAGTATAACTAAAACGAAAGCTACCAGTTTTATTTCTCTTTAAGTATAATGTTCAAAGAAATTTTCCAGGAAAACGAATTGAGTTTGTTATTGTAGTCGCTTAGTTGAACTTTAGTTTATGAGTAAAAATCCAAGCATTTTATAGAAATCACAGTGAGTTCCCTTTGTATGTGCTGTTTTATAAGACGCTAACTAGAAAATATGTATATATGTAGTATGTTTATGTTGTATAGTATGTTTTCATAAGAAATGGCATTTAGTTTCAAAACAGTTTACGTGAAAATCTAAAAATATATTTAAAAAATGTTGAATTAGAAGGTGATTACGCTAGGAACCGTACATTTCCCCAGATACATTTTGAATACAAATGATGATTATAAATTCAAATGTAACTTTTTTGTACACATGTGTTATTTCTAACGTCTTATTAAGATTTCTAACTTATAATTCACCACAGTTGAGTAATAACGTCTACAATATAATTATATGAATGTTCTATTTCACCCCGAAAGGTGCATTTGTACATCTGGATGAAGTGTACATCTAAATTATAGGCCCATTTCGTTTAGTGCGAAATAAATTGAGATTTCCTAGGGAATTATTTAGAACAGTAAAAATTTCAAGCAAGGCTCCATAAATTTCATAAATGTAAATTAAAACTGTCATGAACAAATAACTTGGTGCCACAGATCTATTAATATACAAATAATTTCGCTTTCGCTTAACTTCAACACTGCAAACGAATGAAACATTCAAATTAATTTATAGAGTAACACCAGCTACAGTGCAAATTAGTGCAACTTGCTCCTAACTATCTTGCATGAGGTGTGTAACAATTCTGTTAGAGAAAATGTTCTGTACTCTTTTTACGATCCTATTTCCGGTCTCCAGTTAAACTTTTCAGAATCTAACTAGCAGCGGAAACTTGTTAAGGTTCAAACTAATATTTATTATTTTAACTGAAACAATCCTCACCATATCATCCAAAGAAATATACGAATACACAATAAGATATGAAGCAAAATATTCGCACCGCGTTTTACCAAAATTACGGGAACGGTGTTGTATGAAATTTTATGCATCTATTGGCTTGAGTGTTTATATTCTTTTTGATCTTATCGAATATCAAAATTTTGCTGATGCTATTAGCACTACCATAATGAGAAATATTATTTGGTTTTAATTTAGTAATTGTACAACTTATGTACGAATTCGATCACAGGTTTTTATAATGCATTAGAATGACTTAAAATTAATAAAATCAACATGATATCTATCTTTTGATATACACCTTAAAGCCTACTGTAATAATGATAATATCACAAACATAATTATGATTATATCAATAATAATGGTTATTCCATCATGTGTCTAGTAGATATGTTTTATTATATTAGTATTATTTTGAGTATTCGTCGTATTTCGACCACTGGGCAACCAGTAATAATAAACGCAGTTAATAGAACACTAAAACTAAAAGTAATTAAACATCATAAAAAATAGCCTGTTTTCGGACGTATATCCTAGCAATTGAACCAAACAACTTACACAACAAACACAATGTTAATATGCCATTAAAACCGTTCAATAAATTGAGTCAAATGAAATTATATTTTAAAGCGAACATGAAATATAAAATAGAGTGACGTGTACAAACATAAAATAAAATTATAATCCGGCTTTTTGCAGCCATGTTTATATTAAGTCTATAAACTCTTTCCCGAGTGGGTCGACCAAAATATTTACGAGACTCAAGTAGCTTTTTAACACTACCTTACCCGACCACTCGGGGCACATTTGTAGTGTTAAACGAGGTATTTTGCCTAGAACCTCGCCCCAGGCCCAGTTCCGTTCCATCACTTGCTAATGGATGCTAAGGAGCGTTATAATTTATTCATTCAGCATGTGCCGTATTTACCACAGTTCTTGTGTATGAAAGAGTTATTTTTAGCCGTAACTTTACTACGTAACGTAGGGTCCTTTTGATGTGAGGCAGTTTGTTAAAATTACTCGCGACAATGGTGAATAACTATTTCCAGCCAATGAATAAGGAAGAGGCGCTGCGATCATAAAATTCTCAAAGGGTTACTGTGGAAAATTACTGTATTTTACAAGCTACAAAGTAAATGTACTTGACGACATTTTGACACATTGTAACAGTGGTACTACAGATAATTTGATGAAAGTACATTAATTCAGTAGAAATATTGTTAATTTGGTCGTTATTTTGGTTATTCGATTCGAGTTTAAATAGGCAAATAAACATTCACAAAACACGAGAGAAGTTATTTTTGTATTACACTTAAGAATCATCATTCCAGCCATTGTAAATCCACTTCTGGAAATAGGCCTCCTCAAGAAAAGGGGAATTATACCCATAATTGTCACGCTGAGCAAGCGAGTTAGCGATCGCAGAACACAGATCTCGTGACTCGAATGCTGCAGCCCATCCCTGTCATGTGCATTTGAGCTGTACTATCTTGGATGGATATACCGCCATCTGTCGGCTTTGGTACCTCAGTGGCCTTAACCGATACCTGGTACAGGGGGAGGTACTCTTCTACTTTGCCGGTACCTCACGGCACTTAAGAATCAAAACATGATTTTTACGTATATTCAAATATTTACATGTAAACGAAGTTAACACTTTTTTCTTTTTATGCTCCATTTTTCCAATTAACATTAAAACAGGACGTAATTACAAAAATAAGGCTTGTACCTTGACCTTTTAAAATTTTATTCCAAATTTGGAATGCCGATAATTAAGGAAATAAAACTCCCAACATTTCGGCATTTATTGTACCAGAATTTTTGCTTTAAAAGGAATAAACCTAACCTATTCATATTTCAGCCGCGTTGTTCAGTTTACCATAGCTCAGCCTTTTTGGTCGAATTTGCATCGCACGCACGCCGCGGGAGACAGGGTTTATCGCGTTACGGCGTGATGAAAAACAAATATCCTTTACGCCACGGGTAAATTCCTGTGTGCGGATATATCCTATAGGATAAGATAGAGCGCGACGGCGACAAACGCGGCGAGGATGAATGCTGAGCACTTTTTTCCTGGTCCTTTAAATTATTTCTTATAAATCTACGCTTTTTAATTTCACGGAATAATGCCATGTTTGGAGGTATTACTTAAACGAAAAATATACAGGTCTATTACCGCCACTATTAAACCATCCCATTTACAAAATAATATATATTAAAGTTAAATTCTACTTTAATATTACTCAAATGACCTTAAATAGTATAAAATACGAATAACATATAGTCTGCCTGCACCAGAAGGATCTTAATACTAAGTTTACACCAGGTGATTTACGTGAGTCATCAGTCATTTATACCTAATTGTGGTTGGTTATCTGGATGATCTTATAACCTTACATAAAAAAAAAAAACAATTATCTATAATTCTCCAATAATTTTTCTGTTAGTAAAAAATAACTCATAATGAAGATGGCAGTGATATTCCAGCAAGTGGTGTAAAAAAAGAGTTCAGCAAAGTTCATCCGATATATAATTTTAGTAGAGTCATCAAATGTAGTCAAATTATAATTCAAATGTTTAATTCCGCAGTATAAATACAGCCATATATAATTAACAAGATCAGAATAATTGTTTGTTTAACATGTACGTTAATAAAATGATGGTTTAATCATGCATCGATTGAACAAAACATGCCTTAAATTCATAATCTTTTAATTATTCGTTTTGTGTACGCTATAAAAAAAACCTATCTTTAAAAATGAAACACATATTTAACCGTAATCTACTTAAAAGCTTGTAAAACAATAAATTATTGGCATGAATAATATAAAATTCAGAGGTAGTGCATACTAATAAAACCGTATTTATAGTGCCAATAACAGAATCGCGACGAGTCGTGAATTTCCCAGTCCAATTGCGGACTGTGGAGAGTAAATATTCGTTGGGCAGCAAACGTTGGAGCCGCCAATATTCTGTTCCCAGCTTCGCTGTGTCAGCTATTATGAGCGTGCAGGACGTGTTAATTAGCTATCAGTTTCCCATTGGATTGGTGCTTTATTTTTTTATCATTGACGTTAACAAGCGTGTTTTTGATTTCATCAATGCTTTTTGTTAAAGCGTTGGCTCAATTTAGAAAAGCAATGGTGCAATGAAATTAAAGACATCTAAATAACACCCAGTTCTAAAGCAATTTTTAATTGCGACATAATGTTATGACATTTTTGTGTGTTTGTATATTGTTAGTTTTCATAGAAAGTACTGTTTCGTAGACTGTACCCAAACACTTACTTCAACAGTAACAGTTGATGCTAATTCTAATAAATGATTTTTTTTAATATTATAGCCGTAAGGTGCCGACAGACTAGAATAGTACCTTCCCTTGTATTAGGTGTCGTAAGAGGTGACTAAGGTACCAGAACCGTCAGATGGCGGTGTATCCATTTGAAAAAATGTAGCTCCGTACCGGGCAGGGATGGTACCAGTATTCCCGTCGCAAAGCTGCGCTCTGCGATTGCCACCATGCTTGCCCAATTACATGCAAAATTCCCCCTTTTTTGGGGAGGCCTTTATATGTACTTCCAATAACTGATATGATAAGTATTTTCATAGATGATGAGTAAGATTTATAAGATATTCCAGAATGGTCGAAATCTTAGGTATTTGTTTCTCTTTTAAATTTATTCAGACTATATATTGCATATACTCGTAGACATCGGGTATCACTGACGATCAAGGAGCGCGTATAAAACAAAAGTATTTATTCTGCACTACAAATGCACATGCCAAGGGGTATCAGCGTGTATTAGCGGAGGCAGCATAAAATAGTCCAGCTGGCGAGATATCCACTCAAAACGGAGTAACTCAAATGCAACCCCGATGTTGGGCAGCAGCATGTCCGTTGCAAAGCTACCGACTGCGTAGCTGCCACGCCAGCCTAGCGCGGCAATTATTGGCGGAATTCCCCCCTTGAGATATTCGAATTATTTTGGGGCCCATGTCCAGCAGTGGACGCTCTGCAATTTCAATAATTATGATAAAATACATTAGTGGCTAATAAGACTGGTTCAAAACGCGGCATTTATCCAACTGATGAAGAAAGACTGTGGATTGGTATGGATCCTCGTTGTACCCTGTCACTCTGATTTTACAGTTTCTCATAAGCTTCACTGACTGAAATCCAGTAACTGCCTGAATAACTGTGTTTGTGTGTGTGTCTGTTGCTTGCTGACTGATATAGGTGATAGTGAAAAATCGTTAGAGAAGCTCCGTGTACATAGGTGTGGATGGAGGATCCATGATATGTATGGCTTGCTATAAATTAGCTTGCTGATAGAAATATAAGATAGTAAGAAATATTCCTTAGACGTAATTTCGTCTTCTTAAGTATGAATACAGGACATGACAATTCGCGTTGTTTGTTATACTGCCTGCAACTAAGTTTTTACACCGTGCCACTCACCAGACTGTCAAACCATCCCCACTACCTAGATGGATCCATGGATGGAACCATCCACACCACATCTATAGAACAAACTCGCTGCGATTGTATTCCCAGACATTTGCTACTTAGGGACCTTCAATAATAATAATACTCTTCTCTCTCTTACAGATAACCTTTGGATGGACATAAACAATGAAAATAATTTGATAGGGCAGTTAGATGTGTACTACTAATTTATTTAAAAAAAAGAAATTTAAGATAATTAATTAATAACACTATACATGTCTATATAACAATAAACTTACATAGCAATAAATACCTACAACTTATTTTTACAAAATAAACACATACATATTGAAATAATGAATACTGTAGTCTTCTGTTAGATCAGTTGTTACAGTGACAGGAAATGCTCCCTCCGCTTAAATGAAGCAACAGACTGCAATCTGATATTCATATGTAGCGCATTTCAAAACGTATAGCCTTAACGGAGAGGGAATTCCGGTAAAAACCAGAGAAATACGCAGACTTGTTTAGTGTTAAATTATCTTCTCTTCTTTAAGGCTGGCAACACGTATGGTGTTGAAGGTGCCCATAAGCAATACTTACCATCAGATGACCTGCTCGTTTAACCCTATGTCATATAACATAAGGTAGACCTCACATAAAAGGTCGTTTGTCGTACTTTATTCTCACCTATTTCTACTACCAAACAGCAGTGTTCGCATTGCTGTGTTCCGGTTCGAAGAGTGAGAAAGGCAGTTCAATTACTTAATAAATGTGACAAATTATCTTCAGCTCACAGGGTTGGCGACACGCTAGTGATATATTTGTGATGTTGCGAGCATCAATAGACTTCGGTCACGTTTTCCATTAAACGAATGGTATATTTGTTTGTTGACTTCATTAAAAAAAAATACCTATAATACTATAAACAAGCTTTTCAGCCTCAACATTGTGTCCATTTACTTCATTTAATATCTCATCCCATATCAAATTTTTTGAAGCAAGCGTACCTTCTGTTATTTCCTTATGTTTTAAGCTAGCATGCTTAATCTCATAATGACTATTTTAGTATTATATTTGTAATTCTTCTGTTGTTTGATATCTGTAACACAAGCCACCTATATGAGTTACTTACGTCTACGTTACAGACAGTTACTTTGCTATTAGTAATATCAGTGTAAATCACGGAACTGTACATCCATACGTCGCAAATAACTTCACAAATCAGCAGTGTGTCTCCGTCCCGTAATGAATACTATTCAATTTGTAGTTCGCTCTAAAACACTAACGAGATAGGGGGCGCCCCAAGGACAATTTTAGGAGTCCGAAGTTACGGACGATCGTCGACGTGCCGTCCGAAAGTTCCTGAGTCCCACCCTTAAATTGATTACACCCCTTCTCAGGCACACCCCTAGTTATAAATTGTCCTCCACCATGAATAATTGATACAGTGATTGGATTTGATCGCTATTAATTTGTAACCGGGAGGCCAAGGGCTTGTTTGAAGGAAAGTTTTAATTCCTTAATATCTATATCACCTGTTCGATGAGAACTATACAGAGAAAATATAAACAGAAACTTTATTCCATACTAGCCATAGCCTGGTCTAGCCATTGTGGACTTAATCTCACGCTCTCTCGGCATCAGGGTAAATATATTAAGGTTTGGCAAGTGATCACAACTCGCCACCAATTTTTCACCTTTTTTTACGTTTCTCTGGACTTCCACAGTCTACTCTTGCTAGCCCTATTCTTCCAGAAATCTCTTATATATGCTGATCGCTTTCTTAAGTGAGCCCAGAAAACCGATATAACGCGCCCTAACTGTTCATGTTAGATCGGAACAATTCATGAAGGCTGACTGTTTCTCTACTTAGTGCCCTTTATTGTCGGTGATGCATAGAGTGAACTGGAGTCTTTTTAATAATATATGCAGAGTGTATACTCCCACTAGAAGCAGCAGCTGTAACATCTTCAGTTTTCTCATCTGTGATAACCTAGGGCTTATTGTCTATATATCTCGGCATCTAAAGAAGTCTAGGTAACGGCCTAAACTGTTTTTTACCTAAAGAAACCTTTAGACGAAGCTGCAAGTAAAATTTCTATGTAATCGACTTTACGGCTTAGTAATAAAGCTGAAAGTACATATAGTTATATAGGGTGGGTGTTAAATAAGAACGTACCGTTAAACAATTCTAATATCTACTACTTAACTAGTTAATTAAACATAACTCGAGCGCTGGTTTACGAATATATTAAAAAGGTTATATTACTAAGAATAGTGCACACTCCACTCAGTCACACTATTCGGTCACGTGAATGCACATACTACATAATACTAGTTACTAGTCCGTAGTGAAAATGTACGAGTTATCACGTTCGGACTATAAAGTATGGGTTCAAATGGCTGCAGCTGCCGGGTGAGACGTCCTGCTTAATATATTGCCTTTGGAGATTATACCATTTCTTTTAACATAGTTTCAGATTGTAACATTTGTTTCTGACTGTGCTATTTCTAGAACATGTCACAAAAATACTCTCCTCGCGCATAATTTATTTGACGGGATTACATACGGGAACTACATTACAAAATGTGACGAGAAAAAACAAGTGTTTTTGTTACCTATACTAATTATTTAAATGCAAGAGTATGTATTTTTTGTGATTGTTACTAAATTGGTCAAATTGTTAATAATGATGCTCTTGATAAATATAATCCAATTTTTATTATGTTTCATCCATAAATGCTATAAATACTAATTGCCTTACTTTTTGTTTTTTTCTTGAATTGTACTATTTTTTTTATTGTGCCATGTATATTGGGTATTGGTGACCTCTGTATATATAGAGGTATACAGGTCTCTGAACCTACACGGGCACCAGTTTTCTACGAATGATTTATGTCTTTATATGTGCATAAAATTTATAAACCTTTCTTACATGTTATCATTTGTGGAAAGAAAAATAAAGAATTTATTATTTGTTATTATTCAAAATCTTTTGAAGTCAATTTTAAATTAATAAGCTATAAATACATAAAACATATATAACGATAGGAAAAAAGTTTTAGTGAAAAATAATTTAGTGCTGTTTGGGTATAATTTTAATTAGTTCTGTGAATTGAGATTGAAGTTGTGAATAAACTTACTGTTTTAATATATAGAGTACTATATAATTACTTTACATAACTGAAATAACTGATAGATTAAGTTAGGAACGTCTTCTTATATAAGTTTTGATCACCTTGAAAATTGGTACCACAAGATAACAGAAACACCAAACAAAAGAATGTTAAAGTTAAACAAACCCCGTTTGAAAATAATTTAAAATATAGTTTAATCAAAAGTAAGCTTTAAATAAACTGTTACAGTATATAAAACAACAAATAACAAATAAAATTTCATTCGATTTTGAGAACATGTCAGGGTTAACCCGCAAACCTATTCCCAGTCTAACAATACTAACAGGAGTCATCTAAAACATGTTATTGGCGCACCGCGGACAGTTGTTAGTGCTGTGAAATTTGAGTGCAGTATTTATTCTGTTATATGAAGGTACGTTTGCTCTTTTACCAATTAATCTATTTTTCTGTGCGAATCTATAAATTCAACAGTAGACAGAATATAATTGTTAAACTTTAATTTTGTTTGCGTTTGACATAAAGTAAGCAGAATTCAACTTGTCCGTTCTTGCCCGAAATTTTAGAATTATATAATTTGAAAAAACAATTTCAGTAATCTGGTCATCGACTTAAGCATAACAGGAACATTTCATTTTTCTATTGCTCTTGCCGTGGAGTATCGACTGAGGTACCGAAGCCAGCGAATGCTGGTATAACTATCTGAAATAACACAACCCTAGTACGAAACAATGTAAGAATGGGCAGTAGCATTTTCATCACAGAGTCGTAATTATGAGAAAAAGATCTTCTTCGAGAGTCCTATTCTCAGCAGTGGACATCCTATAACGATAACTGTTTTCACATATACTAAAGTCTCAGATCTACAAATTTAATTTAAATTACTTCTATTTAAAGTGATTTCTTTAATATTTTATATATTGTAATTGACTTTATTTTTGCAACGCTTAAATATCCAATGCATTTAGTAAAGTGTATTAAACATGGCTCTCAAAGCAGGCGATAGGTATAACACCAGCACCCACATTTTAATCAAATGCTACGAGGCGAAAACAAAGTAGCCACACAGCAGCGCCAACGCTTGGCTAAAAGTTAAATTGCATAAACCGTTGAACTTTATGAACTTTGTGCGCGGAACATTGCAGCGTATCTAGCGGAATTAGAAAAAATGAGCCAAGTGTGAACACTAGAGATGCTGGTACTTTTCGTCCCATTCGGACCTTGTTCGTTACTTTATACTTGGCGGATTAGAAATAAGGGACCGTTCATTTTTTAACGTGAAACTTGAAAGGGGGAAGGGAGTTCGGAAAAAATCACAACGTAGGAGGGGAGGTGAAGCAAAAAACAATCATGTGTATTTTTTTTGTATCAATCGCTCGGGCGGGCCCTATAGTGGCGATGGTAGTGATCCTGTCTAGTGGATTCGATCCTGGAAAAATATTTATATAGTGATAATTAATTTGTTCTGCATCTGGATGTTAAATATATATATTTAAGTAGTATGTTTGTAATGTCTCTGTTGTCTGATGACCGTAACACAATTGTTTTAAGCGACTTATCGCGGTATCAGGTAAATATACGAAATGTTGTGGGATTTTTGTTTTTAACGCAACAGCGTTAATTAATTTTCCAGAATAAAAGATATTAGGTAAGAAAGGAAGTTAGTTTTAAACCCTGCTAAATCGTCACAAAAATTTTGGACGACCTCTCGTAACGTCATTCCAATAGCAATTTTGTAATTTCCCCCTTAGGGGCATTGGTTTAAGGGTAGCCATAAGTGTGATCATAGGTACTTGTGTCACTAATATACTTAACTACAAATTATTACCTACTTTTAAATGAAACAAAAAACATTCTACTATCCAAAGAGCAACAATGAGATTTCTTGTAACATGCAATTCCACAACTTTTTTACGTTAGGATTTCGATACCCAGGGGACTCCTTTTTTAACTAAAACTTGTCGAGAAAGATCACTAATATTCGGTACTCAGCAAACTCAGTATTCGCAGCATCTCTAATAAAAGAAATGACACGAAATTGGGAATTGTCTAGTATTCCCACTAGACATTTAGTCACTGAAATTTGGCTAATTATAAAAATGATATATAAAGTTCGAATTTTCTAAAGTTTGTACGACTTGGATATTGTTAGAACGAAGCAAATTTCATAAATATTATACTAACATTCTTCTATGTAACTTTCAGGCATACAGCAACGTAAGTGTCAGAATTGTGTGGGTGTTATTATGAGACAATACTATATACACGCAATTACGAGTATAATTAAAGAATCTGGGAAATATTAATTTCGGATAACTGACTTGACTCCGAGATAAGTCACTGAAAGCAATTGTATTTCAGACATTATACAACAGAAGAATCATAAATAGCATATTTAAATATTTGTTTTTTGTTCGTTTGTTCGTTTGTTTGTTCTGTGTCTTAGACACAGAACAAACACAAATATTTGTAATACAATATATCATACACACGACCCTTGGCCCACTAGATAGGAACACTGCCGATTGTGAAATAGGGTAAAAAGAAATATAATAATAGATGTGTATCTACACAAATGTCATAATTAGTACCTCACTTTCACCATTTCTACCGCCCAATAGCAGTGTTCGCATTGCTCAGATCCGGTTTACAAGGTGAGAGAGGCAGTGAAATTACTGGGTGATGTGCCATAATATCTTCAAGCCACAAGGTGTGCAATGTGCTAGTGGTATCCTTATGATGACACGAGTGTCTATAGGCTGCGTTTATATAAATGAAAAAAAAAAATTCCTTGATATATTTATTGTCCTAAAAAATACATTCGATACGGAGAGTAATATTCTCCAAAATAAATTGGTTATATAAAAATAAGAGATCTATGGGTGTGTTCTAATGATTTTAATACTAAACATTTTGCCACATAGCTGTCTGAAATATATGTCAATGCCCGTTTTTTTAATTGGTCAGATTATTTATATATATTATTCACAAGAAATGCACATGACAAAATAATACCGCAGAAAAATTAAAGTCTATTTAAACTGCATATTAAAGACGACTAAGCTAACTTCGGCACCAATTTAGTCAAGTTAGTTCCATATCGGTTGTCTAAACTTTAGGGACTGCCTTCACTGTGTGGACTAGTTATAAACTCGCGCCAGACCAACCAATTACCATAGACCCCAGACACATCTGACTCCGCGTTTAATTGTATCAAGATTCCTTTTTGTCCCGGTGTCTTTTCAAAATGGACAACACGTTTATATCTTCAGTATAAGAGTGAGAAAAAACAAACTACTTTCTGCAAAGAGTGGTTTGATTAACAAATCCTCATCATCATAGTTGACGCCCCCGAGGGTAGGTGTGATCCTAGGTTATGGGTCAAGAGTACGAGATCAATGCGTAAAGGATGATCAATATATGAGATATTGTGTCATATATACATACCTATATTATTGTCATATCAACTGCAGGACGTCAAATGCCAAACACGTAAGCCAAGCACCTTTTATGCAGCCTTTGGTATGTAATTGTCACGCTGGGCATGCGTGGTAATAATTGAAGCTAATATGTAGAATTATAACAGGGATGCTGCCACCATTATACGCTGTTACGAAAGGATATACCGCCTACAGTCGGTTTTGATACCTCAGTTGACTCTTGCCTCTCTTATAAAAAAGGATATTACTATTCTATTTTTCGACACCGCATAGCAACGGCTTAGCAAATGCAACTGGCACTTCATCCTCATAGACGGTGAAAATTCAGGTCTGTAGATTATATCCGGAGGTTTAAAGATACAATAAAACAGTCTGTGGACGCGACCTAAATAAATAAAACCTAAATAAAAAACCTAAATAAAACTAATACCTATACATCGAAATCTAGATTTTTTCATATTTGCAAATTTAGCAATTTTTCAATTTATCAATAGTAATACTGATACAGTTTTCGTATAATGGAACAGGGTATTTTATGCCTTAACACCTTGAATATGCCTAGAATGTTAGGTAAACAATCTCAAATCAATGAAGATCAAAAAAGGTTTATTCTAATTTGCTCAAGCCTACAAAGAAAAACAGTTGACTAAAGCCTTAATAGGCTGGCACAAATCAACCTGAAAAGAGAAGCAGTTTTTGTAAATAATCAAGAATAAGTTTTTTCATTTCGAGAATTTTAAAAACCCTGTGCTACATTTTGTTCTTACTTACGTCACTTATTGTTCGTAAAAAGTGTCTTAAAGAAATTGTGTTACGGTGATCATCAACAAAGGAATTACAATTTAAGTTTATATATATTAAATAAATATTTAACACTTAGGCACAAAACAAATACGTGTGGTCATTTCATAAATGTTTGGTGTGGACTGGGATCTAACTCGTCCCTAAGGGACTCCGAAAGGTCGTCCCTTGGTGCACTGATAGGAATGTACCTACTCCGCTACAGAGCCCCTTAGTAAAATTGCAACTCTTATTTGGAACTGTATGTTATATGTATATACCAAGAATTGTTAGAGGTAACTAGGGTACCGGGTTAGCCTAACAGGGCGGGAATGGGTACCGCGCGTTCCGCGACGGGAATGGGCGCGTTCCCGTCGTGAAGCTGTGGCCCCCTTATTTGTGAATTCCTGTGTCCTGTAGTGGTCGCTTTACAGCTACTGTAATAAAGATAATGAAGCTGTCACTTATTTGTAATAGACCAACCATTTTTAAACTGACCAAGCTTGTGTACTTAGCAAACACAAAAAATAAAATACATCTATTGCGTTTCCCGGCGCTGCCACTCGCACTATATGTGTATGGAATTAAGTGAAAACGCCTGAAGTGACTGAAAACGTCTGTGCATTCCATTTTTTAATAAGTCAGGCTGTTCGTTTGTGAAATGCACTCCCGCTTAATATTAGATGCACGCAGTCCTTGCCTGTGTTTAAACGGTTGGTGTAGGGTCACTTTCTATCGTTATAGTTTTATCTTATTATATTACCTTATGTAAAATCTATATAAATATATTATATAAATATATTCTTCTATCTAACTTTTTTACACCTCTTGCTATCTCTTAGTTTCATTCACTCTTTTCATTCAAAGGTTGCCTGAAAGTAATCGCTATTTGCGACAAGGCCGCCCATTGTACTTTGTAATACTGTTTTTTTTTCATATATTTTTATTTAAGATGTATAATAAAGAATTTATTATTCCTATTATTATTATAAGCTATACGAGTCATTGTACCAAAATATAGTAAAATGTACTATAAACTTTACGAACACCTTGCTGGGAGCATATCTTCAAATACAAAATTGTAGGGTCATATCATTTTTAAATGTCTTTTAAAACTAGTTACATGATGATTATCACAAATTTGGTTTTTATTAATACTTCCCTATTTATGACGTTCTGTCTGTATTTATTTATCATGTGCGTCATGCAAATGATAAATAAATCCTAATATTTATCTCCGTAAGTAACTCCTTGTACCACAAACTGTTAGCCAGTATTAGTCCAGTCAATGTAGCTGTTTAAGATTAACCTGAAATAATATGAAAAGTTGATTCTCTCAAGAATAATGCATGATAGACCTCTTATAGACCATTTAGAAAATAGGTGCTACCATATATATAAAGGGTATTTATTCGCAGAGTAATCTCTGTTGGTAACAGGCCAAGTAATTTTATTCTAAAACAGACAAGAAAGATCAAGCATTAAAAACATATAACATGACTAACATAAAAAATCTACTAAAAGCATAAAACGTTCCCCAATTAAAAGTCGTAAGGCCTTTGAAGAAGTTCCAAGAAACCTTAGAAAATTGCTCTGAATTGAATATCCGTCCTATCTTACAGGCAATCAATGAATAAATCATGAAAGCATATCGCATAGTTAATTAGTAAAAATACATTATCATTATCGAAGAATTTCACCTAATATCTACGCACCTGTTGAGTGGACGTCCTAAGCAACGCTTGTGCGTGTTCTCCATTAAAGAATTTTATTGGCTCATCGGCCAACAGTTTTATGTGCAGTGTGACCTGCCTTCTGTCACTTCAACTAGTTTAATGTATGTCCCATAAGGTAGTCGGATGGTAATAGAGGTAGACTTCATACAAAAGTCGAAAGAATTGGTACCACACTATCACCTATTTCCATGGCGAAACACCAGTGTTGTGCTGTTTTCCCGTTTGAAGGGTCAAAAGATTGGCAAGTCGCTAGTGCGTCGACGATGCAAGCGTCTATAGGCTGTAATGACGCTTTTTATCGAGAGAACCGTATGCTTGTTTGTCGATATTATCTAACTAGAACAAAGAACACAAGATCGTACAGGAAGCAGAACTCATGCAATTACCATATAGAATAAGCTAAAAGTAAAATAGAAAGCAAACATTTCCTTTTAAAAAACAAAAGCTGTTTAGATTCGCTATAATAAGATGTCTAAAGAATAAGATGCATATTAAAGATCCACTATCTATATTAAAGGAGCTACCAAAAAGCGAGGATTTATTTTAAAACATATCCTTGGTGGAGCGGGCGGTTCGCTGGCGTTATCGTGGCCCCGTCGCTCCCATTTGTCGAGTGTTCTTTTATTTCGGTGGACGGATGAGATTGGCGGTACTTTTATTTGTACAACTCGATAAATGCGAGCCACTGTGGTCCTTGTTTTAGTTTTGTAATCAAGCTGCCCTGTTCTGAACATTAAAGACATTCATTTGATTGCATAACATTACTATTGGAAACTTAAGTACAATAAGCTGTTATATCTCTAAGGTAATATTTATTTACAAAAAATCAACATGTCTTCAGGCGTAGCTTGAACCTGCATCTTTCCCATACCGCCGGAGTGCACTACCGAGTGCAAGATCTCTAAATACATAAATTATTTCCTTTTGTACTTTTTCTTAAATGTTGTAGATATGGTATGTTATCTTCAATGTCTAAAGCAAATACTACAATGGCAAACTTCTACAAGTTTAATGCAATCGATAAGGAAGAAACAGCTTCTTAATTAGGTACTTCTAATCTAAAAATAACTTAAATATAAATCAGCTTTTTCCTATGCATAAAATGTCTAAACAAATATTATTATCCCTCATAAAAAAAATATCTTGTCGTATATCACTAAAAAAGCCTCCACTGTTAGTTAGTCAAGATAGTAACGAAGTTCGGGTATATATACTGATTAGTGTTAGCTATTTAACTTTCGTCTAATTCCAAAATTTTATAATACCACACAATACTTAAGTTCAAAGTATCATTCCTCGAACAGGTCATACCAGCTGCGAATATGTATTGACGGTAAACTTACAAACATGTTATAGACACAGCCACACCCGATTTTATTCACTTGCGTGTTACTCGAACGGCTTTAAATATTTTATGACGACATAGAAAGCAATAGCGAAAAATGTTCTTAGGAGACCGGGTACTCTCGGTAATTGTTTCTAGAATCCGTAATATAACAGAAATCCCTAAATTAAGAGCTTAACTAAACGTGCAACTACTAGCTCTTGCCCATTTCAGTTTACATCGCCTCCCTCGGGAACTTCTGAGATCAGAAATAGCCTATGTACTTCGTAGGGTTAGGCAGTTTCTTCAACCGTTCAGAAAATCACATTTGCAGGAGCCATTGTAACCATTCCCCTGATTAAAAAAGGCTTTAAATTTAACTTTTGCAGAATGAACAAACGGACAAGGAAATTGGTCGCTGTGGTGCGGAAATATTCCTTTCGATTCTACTCTTAGCTATTATTAATCTTTGAAAAATTACTATTCTGGAAAATTCTTTGTCAAACGCACACACTCCCAACATAATATACATTGATCTGACTCCGATTATATACTCCTGTATCAATACTTTCATACGAATTCTTAAATACACACCCAGACTCAGAACAAATACATTTATTCAATAAATAAATATTTATCCTGGGTGGAATTGACCCACGACAACTGGTGCACAAAAAATTAACACTACCAAATGACCGAGAGCGAAAAACATAAGTATGTTTATAGGCAAAAAATGTAGTTAAATTAAAAAAAGCTTTTAGCTCGGGATAAAATCCACGAGGTAAGTATATTATACAGAAAGTTACTACAGGTAAAAGGTATCGCGGGAGTTGCTACATAAATATTACGCAGTAGGCACTAGTTCGCACCTGGAATGTGCTGCAGCTAGATATGAATGTTAAAGGGTTACAGTAAAACTGCTTACCATCGTTGGAGTAATCTCCATCGTAACTCACAGCAATAGAGAAAACTTACAAACGTAAAATGTTGCAGTAGACTTGTTGAATTTATTGTTGAAAATAATATATTATCATCAAAATATCTGCCATAGAAAGTTACGCAGGCAAGCGTGGTAGCAATCGCTGCGCATTACACTGCGCTGTTTCGGATAGATATACCGCCATCTGTCGGTTGCGGTACCTTAGACGCCTCTTACAACACCTCGTACAGAGGCAGGTACTTTTCTATTCCTTGCTAGCTCTGCCTGCTTGTACTTTACCTTAGGCGCCTCTTACAACACCTCGTACAGAGGCAGGTACTTTTCTGTT
>JACJUM010003085.1:12223271-12243445 GCA_020976665.1 Heortia vitessoides | reverse complement strand
CCGGCTCCGCAGACCATCAGAGAGCTAAAGAATCTGATTACCGCGGAGTGGGAACGTATTCCGCAAGCGAGTATCCGGGATATCCCCACTAGCATACCCAGACGAATTTAAGCTGTGATTTCAGCTAGAGGGGGTCACACTCGATACTAAACATTTATCTGCTTTTACTTTATTAAAGAAAAAACAAACAAAAATCTTTGTTAACTTTTACTTCACGAGCATATATATGCACTACTAGCGAGCATAAACTACTAGTGAACTTTAACACTAAAACTCATAAATTTTTGATAATACCGACGAAAACAATTATTTGCTTGTTAATTTACAAAATTGTGAAAGTATAACTACCTATAATTATCAAACAAACCAATAGTAACATCTGAAATGGCTCATTGCTTAGGTGCCCGTTTTTTTTGCAAATGAGTGTTTATACCTCTTACTAGATATTATCTGCGACTTTCGATCTCCAATTAAT
This sequence comes from Heortia vitessoides, assembly GCA_020976665.1. Lineage (NCBI taxonomy): Eukaryota > Metazoa > Arthropoda > Insecta > Lepidoptera > Crambidae > Heortia > Heortia vitessoides. The sequence continues at coordinate 12,242,970 of JACJUM010003085.1, read as the reverse complement.
TCAGTCAGACGCCCTGATGAATGTGAACGATAATTATAAAGGGCATCTAATTCAATTTTTATTATTTATTCTAAAATTTCTAAAGATACAAACTTTTTTTGCACACATCAGCTGAAGTTTGTACTGACACTAGCTTAATCTCGTGAGTGAATGACTTCATTAAGACCAATCTGGTGTCAGTGAATAGAATTTAAATATTCGAACTGCTCCAAGCTGAGCTAAATTTATCAATGGACACCGCAAGGAAATCCGTTCAATTGTTTCGGTAAACAGCTTGGAACAGACTGAAACTATTCAATGCGGGGTTTTTTTAATGAATAAGGTTCATTATTTTCGCTTGATGCATAGACATGCGGTTGTGACATTTTTTATGACATTGATTTACCCTAATCTTACTTTAGTCTAGAATATGGTACACACACTGCTGTTGATGCTGTTTGTATCTTATAGCTGTTATTTGCTACATGGAAATGAAAACTAACCGCATGTTGTAACGACATTAATTGAAATGTGTAAATTACAGACACATGGTCACTTCGATCGCACTAGCAAACGGTTAACAAGGAAAAGAATCTAGCAATATAGATAATTTAAGGTAAAGATTTTAATAATTTAAAAGACAAGGCTACATGTTATGAATAGCAACGAAGTGCACTGCAACCGGACTAACTGTTAAGGAAGGATTTAAAAAACAGTATTTGTATAGAAATAATGTCAATCATTATCATATATTATATCATCGTATCAGCCATATACTGTCCACTGGACATGTCTCTCCAAGTGACACAGTGTACACCGACGGACAACGGTACTTGCATCCTAACTCGCGTAACACACATACAGTATGGCGTAGAATTACGATTACCTTTACTAGATTACGATTACCACTATGTCTGCCCAGAGAGGCAATAATGGGCAAAGATAACCTTTACATAATGTTTCCCAATTAAACTGTGCTGTTTCGTATGAATATATCGCTATCTGTCAGTTCCGGTACCTTGGTCGCCTTTTACGACACCTGCTGCAGAGGGACGAGTTATTTTACTTTACCGATACCCAATGGCTTTAACATTTGATTTGATTGCAGTTGAAGCAATGCATTTCAAATTACTTCGTAGTCATTTACAATTTATGTAAATTTTTTTTATAATCATCATTTAGTGATTTTGACATTTAATAAAAAGAACGTCAATGATTCATTTTAAATAACAAATTTTTAGACCTATCTTTACCTACCACATAAAATAAGCTCACAAACTTGAAACCTATACTATCCTGATGACTCCACTAAGGATGATAAAAATCCGCATTTGAAACATTTTCACCAGATACTGCAGCCACGGTACTGCGAGCGATTGTCACGTCTCTATGAATTTATTGGAAACATCTAGTCCTGGTGCAGTGTTATTTTTCCAGTAATGCGACTATACATCACTGGCTTGCAGTAGCAATTGCAACTCCGTCGCGAACATATGAGCTGTAAAATGTTAACTGAACTCGGATGGCCCAAAAGAAAGCCATTATCATGGGATATTGATAGTTTAAACTGAATGTCGTTTAATATTTAAACCAGTAAGATAACTTCCACCACCCCTAATTATACAATTCGCAGAATAAAGGTAGAATAACGTGAGTGTTTGTGAAAATATACGGATGTTTATTAGGTACTCATTGGTTTTTCGATTCTTCCATTAAAATGTTTATATTATTACATATTTTAAGTAGTTATGGTTTCCAACCACCTATATTGTACTTTAACTATTGTCAAGTCAAAGTCATAGTCAAAATATATGTCATACGGTAGGCTTTTTTAAATAAACATATATTTAAAAAGGCCTATCATATACACTTTCAATTCGTCAAAAAAAACAAAAAGAAATCTATGAGTTTAGATTTGCTAATTACAATTTTACACAAATGACCGATGACTCGGACAGCTAGTGTTATAAGAGTCATTCAAACAAATAGGGCATTAGTGTCCTACTTAATTACTGGTCTGGTACCAGCTGCTGGGTCTGGTACTGGGTCTTGTAACTAAGTTTATAACATTTTCATTACGCGAGCCACCAGGATAGAACCTGTCTGTGGGGAAGCGGCAGAAAAGAATAAGACCTCCCCTTATACATGCTGTCATAAAATCCTGACCTAATTGACGTACCGGAACCGACAGATGATGGTACATCCACGTGACGTAGTTCCAGTGCATCAGGGTTGAGATGGGCAGCAATCTCGTTTGATTACGATTACCACTATCTCTGCCCTGTCTGAAAAGTTACACTCTGCGCCTACCCAGAGCCTAATAACGGCTCTGGGCAGGCGCAATATTCCCCCATTCCTGGGAAGGCCTATGTCCAGCAGTGGACACTACGGCTTATATGATAATGATGTACTATTAATTTAACAATAACCAGCACCCTATAATCCTCTTTAAAAAGGTAGACAAATTGTATTCATATCACTTTGTTTTAAAACAATCCTCCTGTATTATGTAGCTAACATTGAATATCAATAAAACAGTGAATTCCAGATTCAAAGCACATTCCACCCGAGCTAGACGAAGAGTGACGGGCGGTAGAAACGTGTATCCAATGTGATACAATACTTTTAGCTGTGCCGATCCACCGACACAGGCTTTAAGACGTTTTGACGTTTATTGACCCAAATATGAAACAGGAAAATCGTTTTTGCTATGCCAGTATTCCATATGTTAGATTAAGCCTGGAAAACACTGTTTTCGGATGGGAAAATTTTGACGAAACTGCAGATTTGTTCATCCATCATGTGATGATTTGTTAGATCACAATTTGGACGTGAACAAAGCGTTTCACGTTTGGCCTTGGCATTTTTTCTCGGGCGTACCTAATTTGGATCCTACATTGATCTGACTACGAGATAAATCGCTTAAAGCACTTGTGTTACGGACTTCAAACAATAGAGGAATTTAAATATATTAATTAATTAAAACCTTCTCCTCCAGTGGCCCTGGACGTCTGAGTAATCCAGCATTAACTCCCAAGACAGGGGGATTAATGACCATAATTGTCGTGCTGGACAGGCGTGATGGCAGTTGCAGAGCGTAGCTTAGCGATGAAGATATCATTGCCCATCACTAGCCTGTTGTATTACTCGTAGCTACGCTGCTTTGTGTGGATATACCATCATCTATTACACTACTTGGTACAGAGGGTGATACGATTCTGCTTCGCAAATACTCTAGGGCATACGAAATTTTATTCTCCTGACAAATGCATATGTCAAATATTAAGTACTATTCCACATCTAAATTCTTATTAATATTGTAAACGCTACAGTTTGTGTATATGGATGCGTGGATGTATGTTTCGTACTCTTTCACGCCGAAACGGCTGAACAGATCTGGATGAAATTTGGCACAGTGTTATTGATAGTCTGATGTAACATAGTAACCCTTAGACTAATTATTTTCCCAAAATCCCATCTTCACATGAGATAGACCTAGATTTTTATTTTCTACTATGTATTCTGCACGGTTAAGCTCTCAGGAAGGTACATAGGCTTCTTCCCGGAATAACAAGAAATCCTCAGGAATACGGGCTTAAAATATATTTCCGCTTTATTTTATATATTACATGAAAATGAACATGAACTTCTTAAAATATGTAGTGCTAGTTTAGATATTGTCCTACATTTTAATTTTTTTTTAAGTCTCGCACAACTATTACTGATACTACTACGTCACAATACAGGAGATATTTAATACAATTTGTCAAAATTACTGCATAATGCAGTATCAAATCGGATTAAATGAAAAATAATGTTTAAACTTATTATAGTCTTTACCTATATAAGTATACATTGTGTTGTCTATGACATAGACAATAACACTTGACAACTTAATTTTTTTGGATGGAATGTTTTGAATCTATGAACGAATGAATTTGTTTTTGTTGTTAGATCAAAAACACCTAGCCTCAATAATATTATTAGGTTACATAAATACTGCTAAAATAATCAGTATTTCTAATTCAGTCACAAAAATAATGGTTAGAAGACAGCGCGAACAAAGCACAACAGACGATGAGATTGTCATCGGTAGGTTTTGTAGACTGTGACTCAAGCTTGTTTCACATACCTTTAATTACTCAAATATTTATTTAATCTTGCAGATACATCTCCTCCCAAAAAACATAAACGGCATAAGCACAAAAAACACAAAAAACGAAAACTAGAAAATGATTATGAAAGTGACACATCTATCGATGTCTCCTATGAAGAGTCTTTGGACAGACCATACAAAATGAAAATGAAGGCAGGAAGAGATATGCCCGGTACTTCTGCTGCAGATCTCCTTAAAGCACAGACAATGAAATCTTCATCTGATTCGCGAAGATCTATCCCCGGCTCATCGTCCAGCACTCCACCAAAAGCATCTGCTAAAAAAAAGAAAAAAGGCCGAGATAGTGGTACCTCCAGTGAAGAAGAAAGGTGGCTTGATGCTATCAAATCTGGAAAACTTGAAGAGGTAAGCAAATCTTGCAATTTTACTTGTGCTAGTAAGTAGCCATATATTTATTTTACCACAAACTCTATGTCCAATTATTCTAGGTTGATGAAGAATTAAAGAAAATTAAACCAAAGGATCCTAAAATGATGACAGCACGACAGCGGGCCATGTATGAAAGAGGAACAGATAAGGAAACAAGTCTAGGTGGTGAGGTATTGTTGGCATTGCCATCAGGTTATAAAGAGAAAGTTATGACTGCTGAAGCCATCCAAAAAGCCGCTATAAAGTCACAAAAGAGAAAACAATTGGCAGATGAGAAAAGAGAAAAGGACAAGAAAAAGACAATGGACAGACTTCTTAAGAAACAAGAGTCTAAGAACTTAAAAAATGCCCATAAAGGAAAACTTTTGAAAAAACTTGAGCCCATGATAGTGTATAAAAATAACAATAATGAAATAACATTGTCAGTACCGCCAGGGATACCATTTCCAATTGAATCTAAGCCCTCTATAGATCCCCCTAAACCAGTTCTGTGTGGGGTGAGTGGATGTGAAAATATCAAAAAATATAACTGTTCCAAGAGCGGAGTGCCCTTATGTAGTCTTGAATGTTATAAAAGAAATTTTATAAATCTAGTTATTTAATACATAATAAATATATACTTTAATGGATCTTACTATTATGAGTCTTCTTTATATTTTATGTGATTCTAAAAATATTTTACTAACATACTATGATGAAGATTGACAGGTTAATTTTACTAAAAAAAACTTCAAGCAGGCCTCAGACCTGAATCTTTACCATACTGAGAGACTGAACTACTATTGTGCTACCAAGACCTTAATAGTTATGTCAAATTTTTCAGTGTTTTTTTCTAGTATATATTTAAATAAACAAGTATGCCAACATGCTTGCCCAGCGTGGCAATTGTTTAAATGGCTGGTATGACGATGATGAAATATCATTTTAAATAAAATTCAGCAATTTCTATGCATAACACCTCTCAAAGTTAGTTCTAATAAGAAATATCCCTTATCATGGTAAAATAAAACTACAAAAGACAGCTAATCAGTGAGCATATATTTTGTAAGATTAATAAGTTAATAAGTATTTTAAAATCTTACAATAATATCAAAAAATTATACTTGGCTCCTTACACAGGAACTGGGAAGGAATAGTTACTTTTATACTATGGACAACATGTGGCATACATTCCATAATCATATTCATATCTGTAAAGTGACTAACAATATAATAATAACAATCTATTTTCAAATATTACTTTACTAGCCTCCAGCAAATAATTCATTTAGTCACTATAAAAATTTAACTGAACAATAAATATTAGACTAGACTTTGCTCGACATCTGACTGTACCAACAAAATGTAATAATATTCTATAAATAACAGATATTTTTATCAATCACCACAACAATAAATATTCACCAATTTTAGTATAACATATCTAATTGTTTTTATAAAATTAGATATTGTACTAATGTGGTGGCAGACCAAATGTGAGACTATACATACATAGATACACAAGATTAAAACTACTCTGGACAGTTATGAATACTCATCTAGCAGACAACTACGAGCAGCATTTAAGACAATGCATTTTAATAATGAGCTTTATCTCTACATATTTCAGGAACGATTATCTATTATCTAAACATCAATTTGGCAAATTATTTGAGCTGTGTAATGTGATAGTTAAAGCATAAAATCTTTAAAGTATCTTATTAATGTACTACAAAGCTTGTACACTTTCTTAACTTTTTAAATGCTACTATCATGCTATTTTACACTGCCTAGATATATAGATATATACTTTTACATAATACTTAGATACAATCAGAAATAAGTAAGAAAGTCATTTTCTATATCAATCATCACTCAACAGTATATGAATTAATTTTATACACAACATTATAACAATTATTTCACTTCATTATTTGATATTCTGCGAAAGCATTCATGCTTTTGCAATTCTAACATGATCTTAACTAGAAAATTTGCATTCACAAATAAAGTTTTATTACAATATTAATTTGATATCACTAATTTTACTATTTTGTGACACTTACACCTGTTAAACACAAAATAGATATTTAAACACAGAATAGATGTTCATTTTATTTATCCATCCACTTTCTACTCTTAAATGCTTGGTTTAATTCCATTCATAAATTTTTTTCTCAATTCAAGGAGAGCTCACAGAGGAAGAGTCCCACAGAATGAGCATAACTCAATTAAATTTATAGAATGGAGGCCAACAGAATAGCAGGAAGATGATAGCTTGGTATCAAACATTTGTTCTTTTTGAATTTCTGAGGCGTGCTAAGCCAGACTGTAACTGCTAAGATTGATTATTCTGTTTATTTGATCTGAGACGTGCCAAGCCAGATCGTTCCTCCTCTTCATCACTTGTGCAGGACAGCCCCCCAACTGCCCCACGTGAAGATGTTGCTTGAATCAAGTCTTGATCTGGTCCATTCCTACTTTCATATAGAAGGATGCCCAATGTTTCCTCATATATTCTTGCTTCTGGAAACTCTACTTTGGTATGCTTCTTATCAGTGGCATATACAATAGAAGTACAGCAAACTTCAGCACATTTTTTACCATGTCCAAAGAAAGACCAACAGCATATCTCATTTGATCCAATCACATCTTTAATAAAGAGAACTCTTCCACTAAAACGCAGTGATAGTTTGTCAAATAATTCAATATTTTTTAATAGATTATCGTCAGATGTACTTGTATAAGAATACTTATTATTGTGTCTGTTGATTAGCAACTTCACAACAGGCTGAAACATGAAATAAATTACCTTTAATCAATAGTTCTCATTAAAAATTCAAAGGCAGAAGAAACTAAACAAACAATATTCTGCAATAATATTAAAGACCATTTGAACCAGGACTGTACCTTAGAAGTGGACATTATCAACAACTGCTCTTCTTTGTGCGAAGTTATAAGAGGCACTCTACAAATTGGTTCTGCCTCTCTCTCTTTCTTAGCTAATGCCTGTTGGCATGACTCTGTTAATTCTTCTATAAGGAAATATTTAGCCTCTGCTAGTAATTCCATGATATCGCGATAACTGTCTGGTAGTGCAACAGTACCATCTCGCAAGTAGTTCAAGATGGTACCAAAATGTTTTCCACACCGGTCAATTAATATCCACCCTGAAATTAAGCAACTTATATTAATTATTCCAGTAAATATATACTTTTTGAGGATAAACAGAAAAATGAACAATCCAACACCTTATTTAAATTTTAAACTGTACTGAATAATATGAGCAGATTACCATAACGGAATATAATTATGAAGCATTATACCTAATTACGTTTCATCCAACCTACCTTCAGTATCAGTCAACACTTCCATTCTTCCACTGAACATCGTCCTTAGCATGTTGTCGCTTTTAGTCAAGGTTCCGATTGTAGTGTAAAACAAATTTCCGCCAACATTTAATTTTACGTATTGAGATGGACTACCCTTGAGCAGAGTTTTGTGATCGCCCGACATTTTAACAAACTAAAATCGGTACGGATTACTTCACGAATCTCTATGAGTAGAATCCTCTTGACTCTAATTTTACGCAAAGTCAATTAACAGCTGCTTTCTTAATTGGAATCATTTCACACGATTTTTATTCTTAAATAGATAAAACGATTTTTTTTACATGATTTTTTTAGTGTAAGCCCAAAATTCAACCAAGGCCTTAACTTTGACTTTTCTGTATTACTACTCACTCACTCATATACAGCAAACCTCTATGTTGTCTTTGACTATTATCTGTATTCATTCTTTGATCCGTACGGAATATCTAGTTCTTTTTTAACATTATCTGCCTTTAGCTGAAATCTATTGCTTACATGATGATTGAATTAGGTATGTCGGCATTATGCAGCTGATAGTTTTAGATTAATCTAATTATTTAAATGAGAATATTCTAATTACAATTCCAAGCATAACTAATGGATCCATTTTCACAAATTTACAACTTTTATGTCTAACATATACTAATTTAAAGCCTTGCTTGCTGTATGTTTTAATTTGTTTCTGTCTGTCCTTGCAAATAATCAAAAATGATGTAAGAATTTTCATTTAGTTCCAAATAAAATTATTTTTGTTTTCGTTCTAATGCTGTACTTCTGCTTTATACAGTGCCACGAACGGAAAGCATATCAAAAATTGAGAGTACAGGTATGAATATGAAAAAATCTAATCTAGCTTTGTCAAATCTATAACAAACAAAAACACTACACTTGTTACTAAAGGATAATCGGAAAGTTTTGAGTTTATATGTATACCACAGTCTAAAATATTGATAGAGGCTTTATAAAAACTATGCTTTTTTTTAAACCGTAGAATTGAAAAACATAAATAGAACATCTATGATGAATAATGTTGCCATTTCAAAATAAAATAAGGCTGGTTCAAAATTCGGGTAAAAGTGTAACTACAAAATTGATACAATTTTATGTTAGTTATTATTGTATTCTTAATAATTGTGTAGTTACCGTATTTTTCTCAAGGTCCCAATAATTTAAATTCCTTATTTAACCTTTCCTTATTACCTTTTGAGGAGTAATTCGCCATCTCAAGTACCAACTTATAAACGTTTACATAAAAATGTGTATTAGGAGAATTAATTGCGAATTTATTTTTTTTAAAGGGTGTTTCTAAATACTTATTATTATGAGTGATAAATTAAACTCTGAACTGATAAATGACTTTGCACGTAAATTTAGCTTTATATCATGACACCTACAGAAGTTGCAGGAAATGCGATGCATAATACTTTCTCTTCCGAATATACAATACTACAAAATTTCGCCCACGTGCGCGAAATTTTGTAGTATTTACTTACTGTCCATATCTATATTTTTGGCGAAACCTATACCCGGTGGCAACTAAGACATGAACGCGCGGCAAGGAATACAAGGATTAGGTTACATAATAAACAAACAAGGACCTCGTAATTTTTGTTTTCAATTTTTAGATGTAATATTAAACTTGAAATATAATCATCTACTGTAAACTTTATACAAATATTGTGCAAATTTAAAAAGGCAAACAATTAATAGCATTTATTTAGTTAAAAATAAAAGACATCATACCTACTGTTAAAAGTTTTTTTTATTTTATACTTTTTTTCGGACCAACCTATTGCTGGAATACTCGGAGTAGTCCAGCAATAGGTTCCATCCATTCCAGCACCATCGCCATCGGAGGAGAGGGCCTACTTATGAGCGACCCTGTGCCCGTTTTCACGTGCGTACGCCGCGGCGGCGACCGTTCGTTTAGATACGTTCTCCCTCGCAAGGCTCGCTGGATCTGAGTGAGGCTCGCAGGAACTGAGTGGGGCTCGTGGGTTATTGCTGCTATCTTGTTCTTCATGGTCGAGAGTTATATTTTTTAATTCAATCGAAATGTAATCATATTTTTGTTTCCCAAACTCTTGGGCATCTTCTAGTGTTTCAGGTAGTTTTGCATTTTGTGTCTCAGGTAATAGAATAGAACATAATAGACCCAGTAAAGATACAACAGTTAGCACTGTACCAGGAATACGAGCGTGGACATGATGACCCTAGAACGAATATACTATACAGTTCTATTTTTTCTCACAATAAAGCGACTAACTGGTTAACCATTGGGATGTTTAAATAGAAGTAAGCAAATTCACTAAAATAATTATTATTTCTATTCTTTCACAAACAAGGCTCTTTATAGCCGAAGGCCGTTAAAAAATTATTACTAAAAGAATAAAAAAAAATAAAAAATATTAGAATAAAAGTTTAGATTACGGGACCGAAATCGCTGATGATAGTGGTCCTCTGTTGTACGCCAAATGTCGGGGGTTCGATCCCCACCGATATGACAAATATTTATATGATGATTATATTTGTTCTGCGTCTGGTGTATGTATAATAAAAGTATTTCAGTATTATATTTGTAATTCCTGATTTTTCTGAAATTCTGATGTCTGACGTCCGTAAAACAAGTGCTTTAAGCAACTTATCTCGAAGTCAGGTCAATGTATGAGATATTAAGAGAATTGGTTTATTATTTATAGTCTGTTATATCTAATAGGATAGGTAAGAATAAAAGTTAAAATGCCCTTACCCAATACATCAAATACGGTGCGATGGCAGTAGCTCCACTCGAAAAAACATTTCCTAATGACATCCCCGACTGCCGCAGACAGGTTGGATATAATTCCATATTTAATAAATATATCACATAATAAGAAACGGTTGTGGCCAACCTGTTGATAACTATTAGAGCTGTTCCTACCCACCATTCTTGCATCCAAGTTACATCTCCTAGAAATTGTCTAAATGTGTCTTATTTTTTTTTAAATTGTGTCATGAATGACGTCTTATTGAAATAATAGTATATATCTTACCAGACTCTCTAGTAGCTATTAAAATCCACATGAGGGCGCTTAGAGTATAAGAAGCCGCTCCTGCATATCGCCTACCAATGTTATCTGCCAGCCAAGCTCCAATAAAAGTGGCCGGCACCTCAGCCATTGATTGCCACATGAATTCAAGAAAAGGATTTCCATCGGACTTTTCACCTGAACTCATTATAAGCACCATGTAGCCTAAACTTACTGAAAACCTACAAAAAATCGTATTATCAAATTAAAATGTATTTACCTCTGACAGTTTTTTTTGCAATGAATTTTATATCAATTTAGTACATACGATAATGTTAGTAGGTATTATAAAAAAATTACCATAGATATAGTTGTAAACATGTGTTCTTTGCTAATTTCCATCCATGGAATAAAGATAACGGGCCAAGTACTTGAACTTTCCGTGATGGATTAAACAACAAGATTTCATTTTCTGTTTCGCTTTTTAGTTTACTTTTATTGACTTTCGCTATTCTCTTCAATTCCTTAATACACTCATGTGATTTCCCTTCAATCCAGAGCCATCTGGGAGATTCAATTATCTTCCTAAAAACATCGAATCTGATCTGAACAGATCAATCTACACGAATTTGCCAAAAATTCACAATCGACAAAATTTTTTAATATACGAGCCATTGAGTCCAAAATTAACTGTGATATTTTGGCAGATTTGTATAAGTATTTTTATATTTTCGAATAAATCATATTAATAACCACGATTACCATGAGAGTATCAAAAATATAACTTGGGTCATTGTCGTGATCAACAAAAAAGGTTTCCAATCACGCTGCCACCAATACAAAAACGGCATTATACACATCCCCAAACTACATGCTATTGATCGTAGAGTTGCAGTTGTAGAACGTCGTTCAGGCGCTGATATTTCCATGGATATCACTGTTGCACTTTGTACCGCAGACCAGGACGGGAACCATGCAATTACGCAGCCAATAGTGAACAACACGAACGAGTTACTTGCTATTATTGAAATGATGCGACCGACTAGAAGTAGTGCAAGAGACAAAACATAAGTCAAGCGGCGACCATATCTGCAATATTAATAAATATATTCATTTAGTATTTTATTTTATCCTACTATAACGTACATACACGTTATATACAATACATACACATCACCAAACCATCCGAATGCTATTGAACCGATAATCTCCCCTATTTTACAGTAGGCAAATATATTTGCAACATAAATTTCATCATTGCATACCCAGTTATTACTTGAAGGTACGGTAGAGTGATACCAAGTTCTATTGTAGGTGTATGTATTACAAGCTGCAAGGAAGGAAAAGAGGAGGTAAGCAATGTTATCAAAGATTCCCGTTGGATATGAATATTTATATAGATTATTTAAATATATATTATATATATATATATCTACAAGCGGTTTTTACCGCTTAGTTAAATAATAAAAGTAGCCTAAGTTACTCATAACATCCGCTATCGGCCAGTGAAAGTCCCGTTAAAATAAATTCAGCCATTTCGAAGTTTACCTCAGACAGACATCCAAAAAAATAAAAGCTTATTTTTGTTATAAGTACTGTACGTACTTCGATATGCTTATTTTACAAATTTATTGTTTTCATATACCAGATTCTTTAATTTGATTTATATATATAGGTGTATAGATTAACTGAGTTGTACTTTAGGCGTGTGGAAAAGTGGAGGCCAATTTTAATGACAAATCGAGTAAAAATTCACTAAAGCAAAATATTTTGACGTTAAACGAGTGAGAATCAAAATTAATGGAATCTCCGAAACATTTTAGAAATCATGCGTCTTAACCAACGCTTCTAAGCACCACACGGTGCCACGCCGAAATTACGTGAAATTATTATTTTATTTATTAATTAAAATTAAAATCATAAAATTGATTAAATATAATTTTTTACATTTTTGGTAAATATCGTGATTGAATAATGTGTAGGTACACACAGCAACAGATCATCCTACTCAAATATGACTAAATTTCATAAACGATATTAACCCTTTACTACGAGGTATTGAGTTCAAAGTTGACTGTAAAAATTTGACAGATTTGGGTAGGTTGATCTGTTGCCCACCGTATGTGTGTACACGCAGAGAAGAATAATTTTACTGTTACAGTTTAGAAACATAAAAAAAACAGCAACAGATTAAAAAAATATAGAAATATTTACCTTCAGTTAAATTATTTTCATCCAAATTTATGTAACGTAAACAACTGCTGAACTCTATTCTTCCACCCATATTCTTGGTCCTAGAATGAATATGTATAGTTTTAATAGGATAAATGATAACTTTAATCAAAAAATAAATCAGATAAAAAACCATTTCACACTTACACAGGGATGTATTTCAATTTCCAATCCACTTCACTGATATTTTCTGGCACTTTAGGAATTTCACAAAAATGTGGTATTCTTACAAGAGCTAACACTATATTGTTGTACGCCATTGACCATAAAATTGTAAACACAAAGTTGTAAAGAATATCAAACTGTTTTTGAAACTTGCCATCCTGTCCGACTTCAGTGAGCGCACGTTCGTAAACTGACTCCATTTGTCATGTAAGGATATTAATGGCATCTTGAGACTGGTGCATGGTTCTTATTGTGCTTGTTATCTCTTGTATGAGTACTTAAATAAATAGATAGTCTGTGCGTATTTCTTGTTATCATGCTCTTAATTTTGTTTAGTTGAAACGGTTACAATGCAACTATTTGTTATGCGATATTAGTCATAATGCCTGTAGGCATCTAATTAAAATTTTATTTATTTACTTTCGATGTGTAAAATCAAAGAGTTATTTTAAGCGTATTTTTGTCCAACAACAGGGTCCATTTAAATCATTTTAGTATTTGTTTATTTCCGTGGAAATGCCTGGAAACTAGATAACTCTACTTATCCATATAGCCACTGTCATACCATATGCCGTGAGGTACCGGCAGAGTAGAATAGTATTACCTCCCCCTGTATCAGGTGTCGTAAGAGGCAATTAACGTACCAGAACCTACAGATTGTGGTATATCCAACCGTGCTTCCATCCAACATCGTGGCTCAAATGCACAGGGCGGGGATGGGCAGCAGTGAAAGTTGCACCGTGCGATTGCCAACACACTTACCCAGAGCGGCAATTATGGGCAACTTCCTTTTTCTTGGAGAAGCCTATGTCTAGCAGTGGTCTTCAAATGGTTGACGTGATACCATATGTATCGTACCATATGTAATATAACCAGTTAACTACATTTTGAAGTAAAGCTAGTCGTCGCGGAGTGTAGTAACTTAGTACTAAAGCGAAAGACATTAATAGAATCAAACTTGACGTTTTGTTAGATTTATTCGTTTATTATTAACTGTACGTTACGACAGGCAAAACTGTGTTTTCCAATCATATATAAGGTATATACAGAACCAATTCATGATTGCTCCGTAAACGTAATAAAACCTATACTCTACATTTCCTGTAAATATATCATGTATTTGATTTTAAAACTCTTAACTCAGTTATTATTATTATTTATTCTATTTAATGGCGTCTTTTCCACATTCACTTTCATACTTTTGTCCTTCAATTTTTCTTAATCATTAGAAATGTCATCTTCGTAGATTCTCAGCAAACGGACGGTAGTGCCCTTGATGATGAAAGCGCCTTGATTGAAGTAAAACTGAATTTTGCAAGAATCTGATCAAAGAGTCTGGCAGTATTATTTTAACAGGCTAGAATAATTAAGTGACAAAATTATAGATTTTTCAACGCGAACTGATAAATTCTCTGGGGAAGTAACGTAATTACGGAAAAAATCTTGTGGAAGTAGAAGGTACTGCGTTGTAAAACTTATAAATACCATTTGGTTTTGATAAAGCGTTTTGCTTTCTACTAATATTATAAAAGTGAAAGTGTGTATTTTATATGAGGACATGAGTCTTTGTTATTCTTTCACTCAAAAACTTTACAACAATTTTTTAATTTTCTATTTCATAGATTAAACCTATATATACTAAAACTTTTAAAAATATGAACGTAGATGTGGTTGTTAGTCAAATTGAGTTGACATTAAATATAAGCCAATATTAGTGTGAACAAATTTTATTTACCAACCTGAAAACATATTTTAAACAAATATAGTTCTATACACATATACTTCATTTCTCTTATCATTTTTATTTGCTTGCCTTATTTCGTAGATATTTAGATAAATATTGTGAAAGTTGAAATTAAACATGTGTTTATGAACTTATGTATTCTTAATACCAAATTAGGCAACATGCAAACAATTAAAAATAGTCAGTAAGTATTAATTTATGACAAATTTACAAAAATTTCTTATTATTCATTAAAATTAAAATATATTTTGTCTATCACATTCGAGTTTAACACAGTGTCTTTCTGATTTGTATGCATATTTTATATTATAACATAGTAAATATTAAAATAAATGGAAGACACTTTTTATCTGATATTGTAAAAGGAATTAAAGTAAGCTTGATTATTTATAATAGACGTTGAGGAACATTTTCGGCTCAGTATATAGTCAAGCATGGAGTCATTTAATAGAAGACAGTTAATAAAAATCATTTCTACCAAGTACTTAACCAAAACAATTACAGACTCTATAGCATTATAATAAAAAATAACTTTACTCAGAAAATAATTCAAAGTTACCCTTGTTTATTTGTATCTAAAAGATGTTCTTGATAAATGATAAATTTTTACAAAATTTTGGGGAGATTATGGAATGTGATATTTATTTTTAGAATAGCAACACTATATACGTACGGCGGTTGACTGAGTCTGCTTGCTTGCCGCCTCCGTGATATTTTAGGATTTTCGCGCCTTGGTCGCTTATTTTATGCTTACATCTTGAAAAACATTCCATAATGGGTGCATATTTATCACAGCCAGTTACAGAAAAGGTTTCAAGCGATGAATCAAACGATAAACTCGAGTGTGGTGCAAGCTCCATGCAGGGATGGCGTGTCAATCAAGAGGTACCGATATTGTTTCTTTGATAATTAGGCGATTCACTGTTTATTACACCATGAAAATAGGTTAATATATGATTTTTCCCATATTTTTATGTTCTCTTGTTACCTAGCCTTACGTTATAGAAATAAATATAAGCGATATTTTTTTCAAATTCTGTAACCTATCTAAACTAGCGTTTAATAATTCTATGTTAGCTACTTTTAAACTTAAAAAATGATATAATCTATTAAACTTTGGTTCGCTTATACTCAGTAACATGGAAACCGTCAATTACAGTAATATTGTACCTAACAATGTGTCTTTGACTACATATTTTTTTTGCAGGATGCACATAACACTATCTTAGATTATGACGAGAATACGTCACTTTTTGCTGTTTATGATGGCCACGGAGGTGCTGAGGTTGCTACATTTTGTTCCCAAAATCTTCCTGATTATATAAAAAACACAGAAGCCTACAAAAATGGAGAATTGATCAAAGCTTTAGAGGATGCATTCTTAGGATTTGATGCTAAAATTGCCACAAAAGAGGTTATGGAAGTTCTTAAAGAGCTAGCAGGTAACTAATGCATTATTATTTAATTAGTTATTGTAAAATACAAAGGACTTAAAACATAACTAAAAATTATATATGTTACTGTTGCACCTTTTGATGCCTAGTTCAATATTGAAGTTTTGTTTAGAAATTACTTTTATATCCTTATTTGTTACATTCCTGAATAAAATTACTATAGAGCCTAGTCTGAAAAAGGTCTATCAAGAACTCTATGAGGTATAAGCCTCAGTTAGGTACAGAGATTTCATTTAAAACAGTGTGTTTTAAAGGGAATCTGTACAAACGAAAAATTGAGGTTGTGGAATATCATATTAGGATAGAAATTTGTAATAGTAAAAAGATAATGAATTAAAAAGAAATGTATTTATACTGAAATTATATGAAAAGATAGATAAATAGTGTTTAAGTGTTACGAATTATTGCAGTTTAAAGCCGGGTATGAGAAATTAAACATGACATTAAAACCACACAATGGTATAATTAATGTCAGTACCACATAAGATTTAAACTCAAATCCCATATAGAATATCTTATATTAAAAAAAGTAGTTAGCTAGGCCAAAATTAAAATAAATAAATTAACATGTTGTTTTTCAGGTGAAATAAACCCTCCAGGCCCTAGTGATAATGATGACTCTGAAGATGAAAATGTAAGCAATTTATGTCAAGAAGCACATCTCCCTCTACAGGTAAAATAGCCTGCATTTTATATGTGTGATTAGTGTAAGATTTACATATTAATATTTACCTTAACTTTTAGGAAGTTTTGGCAAAATATGAAAACAAATTGAGCACCCTTCATCGTGCCAGATTAGGAGATACTGCAACTCCCTTGTCTCCATGTTTGAGGGCCAAAAAAAGCATAGAGGGACCAGGAGGTTCAGGTATGTAATTTTTCTGTATTGTCTTAGCAGAATTCTAACAATTTTATCATCATCAACTTATTTTCCTAAATCCTGTATGTGTGTGAGTTTTATCAGGATGTTTGTATGCCTTGAGAGTGGATGTGTTAAGCAAAGCTCACCAGTGCTCACCAGTCCATCAGCCAACAGTTTCCTTATGTACTCTGCCTTTTGCCACATTGATTGTCTGGGCTTTATCAGTAACTGATTTCTTTTATGTATCTTTTTATTCCTTATTTAATTGCTGATTGGTGAACTTTAAGTCTCCTAAAACTACTACATTTAACTGCCATAAGTCATTGCTGACCCCAACTTATATTAATATGCAGTTTTTGTAATATTACTTATATATCATTTGCAACCTTTTGCTACATAGTTGCTGGAGCCTCCAGTTCCAGTTCAGGTGTTTGTGCAGCGGGTTCAAGCTCAGAGCAGACTGAGGAAGATGCATCGTCCAGTAAAAATGGAGGGTCCCCTAAGGAAAATACTAATGCAGAAGAGGACACCGGAGGTGTGTCTTCTACAAATTCAAATGAAGAAGATAAAGATGTAAATGGCGAGGTAGTACTTATTTAATCTTTATTATTTGTATTTATACATGTCATATCAAGTGAGGTTAAAACTATAATTAATTTTGTTGTAGGTCTCTACAAGTGAGCCAGATGATAAAGCAATGGAGTCTACCACCAAAGATAATAATAAATCTACCACAACAGCTCCAGACAGTTCAGAAGACAATTGTCATGAACCTGAACAGAGTGAATCTGCTAAGAGTGCCACAGGAAACGGTTCTGACATTTGCAATGGAGAAGTTACTGATTCAAAGCAGGCCAAAGGGGAAAATAACATTTCATCTTCAAACGGATCAGCTACACCAGTCAAGGGAAAAGGCAAAGGTAAGAAAGATTGCAAATAATACTAATGATTTTGTTCCAACTAGCCTAGTGATTGTGTGTGGTGCAGTGTCTCTGGCTTCTAAATAATATAAAAAAAACCCTTTAATTTCAAGAGCAATTAATGTGATGTTGTCTCATATTTAATTAACTTTGTAACTATGACATACTGATTTTCGTGGGTTAGATTGTGCAAAACTTGTATAAAATTCCTAATTTGAGTAGTCTAATATCAGCAGCGGAAATTCGTTTCCTAATAATTCTAGTGGTAAATTAGTGATAAAATAGTTCTAACATTTTTAGTAATTATTAAATTAGTTCTAACGTTTTTAGTAGTTAATAAGTTTTAACAGCTTTAATATCTGTTTACTTTTGTGAAGTTATATTTGTCTGGCTTAACTTGCCATTTTTGTTACAGTAGCTAAAATATTTAACATAATGTGTAGAAGTGAATTAAATCATGTTTTAAAGCTGTAATAAAGTATGTATATTTGTTATAAAAATGAACATGTAAATATTAGAAAATAGTATTTTCTCTTAGTAATTTAAAATTCAATTTACATTTTGCCTGAAAATAAATAATTATTCATAAATTGTAAATAAGGAAAAATCTTAGAAAATAGGATATTTTTGAGTAATTAACTCTAATGATTTATTTACATAAATTCGAAAGGCTTGTTTACATAGATACCATTTCATTTTTGATAGACACTAGTTCTGTCTAAGTTTCCAGGTCATTCAGTCAGATTAAACAATTTAATATACTTAGTTTGATTATTAATTAAATTTTTGTGCCAGTGATATTGTAAAAAAAATTATAATTATATCATATAAATCAATTTGGGCCTCAAAATGAGCTTCCTCATAAACAGTAGCAAACATCATCTTGTAAACACTTGCTTTAAAGTAAACTAAAAATAGTTATTGTAACCATTAAAATACTAGTTTTGTTTGTTATGGTCATATTTTTTATTATAATTATTTTATACTAGCTGTTTCTGCGACTGCGTCCGCGTGGAATAGTTTTTTTTGGGTATCATACCTTTTTACCTTAACTTATATAAACTTTGAATGTCATGTTTATTTACATCGAATCAATGGCTTAAAAATAAGTTTCAAGTCGAGCTCCAAAAATAGCGATACTTCCATACAACTTTTCATCCCCCCTTTCGACCCCTCTCAACCCTTTTTTCAAATTAAAAAATAGCCATGTTCTTTCTCAGGGTCTAAAGATTGTCTGTGCCAAATTTCATCAAAATCGGTTTAGAGGTTCAAGCAGGAAAGCGTAACAGACAGACAGAGTTACTTTTGCATTTATAATATTAAGTAGGGATAAATCAATTTGGACCTTAAATATAAATTTCTTTGTAAATGGTAGCAAACACCATCTTGAAAACAATAGCTTCAAAGTAAATAAAACAAAAAATATTTATTGTATCCTT
>JACJUM010003085.1:12182658-12215159 GCA_020976665.1 Heortia vitessoides | reverse complement strand
CGCTTATGACAACTGAGAAACATGCGAGTGTGGAGTCAAAATACGTTCTCGCAATAATAACTCACTCACAATAATATACTCACAATAACTTTTTTGTTTCCTCATTGTATCCATGCGAAACAGGGGCGGGTCGCTTATAAAACTTTATATTTTTTATAGGAAACGAGCTATACGTCGCCAATGCCGGAGATTCACGTTGCATCATCTGCCGAGAGGGCAAAGCCATCGACATGTCGATAGATCACAAGCCCGAGGACGTCCCAGAGCTGGAGCGGATCACTAAAGCGGGGGGCAAAGTCTCGAACGACGGTCGCATCAACGGCGGCTTGAACCTGTCCCGCGCGATCGGCGACCACTCCTATAAACAGAATAAGGAGCTAGATGCAAAGGAACAGATGATCACAGCTCTGCCAGACGTCAAGACCTTAACTATTGACCCAGTAAAGGACCAGTTTATGGTTTTGGCCTGCGATGGTATCTGGAATTTCATGTCTAGTCAAGATGTTTGCGACTTTATTTTGCCTAAGTTGGTTGAGGGCAGGGAGAAGTTATCCCAAATTTGTGAAGAGGTATGTAAAACATATATTTCTATTCTTTATCTTTTGATTTAATAATAGTTGACTGTGGAATATGGATACTTGAGCAATATAAGCTAAGTATCTCGTTCCTTAAGCTCTTTTTATAATTGTTTCTCGTGTATTCATACTTCTAAAATGCACAAAAGATCTTTGATGTCGTGTACCTATTGTACCGAATAATGAAACATACGATATAAATATGCCACACTTACTTCTGGTGCATTTATGTCGACGTAATTCATAGTTATATACTATATTCAATTGATACATTGAATATGATATCATAGTAAGAACGTTACTCTATTCGCAGATGTTCGACCACTGCCTGGCGCCCAGCACGATGGGCGACGGCACGGGCTGCGACAACATGACCACCATTATCGTGCGGTTCAAGGACGGCGCAGTGGTGGACGCGGGCCAGCACTCTGCTGCGGGCCAGCAGGCGGCTGCGGGCCAGCACTCGGTCGCGGGCCAGCACTCTGCTGACGGCGCCAAGAAGCGCGCGGCCGACGACGAGCCCGACGTGCAGGCGCAGGACACTAAGCGGCAGAAGGTCGACGACCCGCTGTCCAGCTCAGTGGTCACGTCCAGTGTGTAGGCCCGCGCCGGGCGGGCGAAGTGTTCTAGCCACGCATAGTATTGTGAAACGGTCGCTGACTGCAATTTAACTTTTAAGTGGAACTATCATAGAGCGGGTGTGGTTGTGCGCTACTGACGCGACCGCCTCCATTTTTGTAACGGCGGATTCGCGTCGGGCCGCGGCCACTTTTACTCTGAATTTTATTATTATTTTTTTGTTTCGAGGAGACCGATTTCTTTTCCGATTGGAGCTTTTCTGTCGATGTTAGTGTATCAGAGATCTGCGAGTGAAAACTCGACCGTAAACCCTGTATATGTATAAACGACTTAGAAATTATGCATGCACATAGCTTGGAGAATCGAGGCTATTCTACGACTTAGATTCGTCCGTAATAGCGAGTCGACATTGTATTCGTGACGCATGACCAATAGTTAGACGTGTCATGTGTCTCACATTATTATTCAGGTATGGTTTGAATACCAGTAATGTTTGCTGTTTTAACATGAAAGGTCGAGTGGCGTGCGGTATGAATAAAGCTGTTTTCTCACTATTGTATCGACAACATTTTTCATAGTATATTAATATTTAAAACCTGTTGTGATAGTGAGTGCAGCGTGGATAGGAGTAATTATCAATTGATAAATTCAGAACTGACTGGTTGACATAGCAAGTAGGATATAAGCAGTTGTAAGTGTAAGTTTACAGACTTAGTGTTTTCATATGTATGTAGTGATCTATGTTTCCTTTAGGTGGAAGAGGATTGAACATATTATTTTTGGGTAGCTAGAGGGAGCATTTTTGTTATGTGTTGGCTATAAAATTGGTGCCTGTTAGTCACGAGCTTGCCAAACTGTTCATAATTGGTTTTAAATTGGAGTTGTTTCAAGACATGTGTGCCATTTTTCATTGAGTCAAAATTAAATGTTATTTTCTCATCCCATCGATTCATTTTTGGCATTCGACATTACTTTTCCAAATAACGTTACACTAGGCGACAGTTGTCAATTAGAATTTAAGTGACGAAATATACGCAATAAGATGCGTTTTGGATAAATTTTATTTTAATAATGTTTTTGATAATTTTTGATGACGTAATTGACATATTTGATGACATAATTAATAATGATGTTCTCATTTTTTTTCTATAAATAAAAATACTTAATATACATTAACATGGGCTCATCTTGTTATATAAAGATACAATAATAAATAAAATAAAACATCCCTTGTTAAATTTAGACATGCTAATATTATTATTAGTAAGAGAAATGTTTGGCTGGGCCAGCCCCTAAATTCGGAAAAGTATTTGTTGAAAGTTGACATTGTCGTAACAAGGGCTGTGTTGATTGTATGGTATATTTGAAGGAATAAACGTCCTTCATGTTTGATTACGAAATTTAGGGTGCTCATCTACTTAAAGTTTTGACTCGGCGAGGAAGCAGTGAGACTTATCTAGGCTGATAATAATAAGTTAGTTTTGTCGGTATGGCACAAGACACTCGTTATGACATTGCGGCTTCACACCATCATAGGTAAAAGAATTTGGCATGTTCCTACATAAAATTGTTCTAAAATAAATTTGAAATCAAGGGAGTGTATGTATATTTCAATTATTTATCTGTGTTACTCTGTAGTCGTAAGTAGTTATATTTTTGTAATCACAGGTATTGTAAAAATAAATTCATACTTACATATTGATGTGATGCAAATGTTTAATTCCAAATTGGAGTATTATTTGTGATTGAATAATCGAAATAACTAGTAAATAAAATTATGCAGATAACCCCACTCTTATAATTCACAGTTTAATTTTATGAACTGTATTCTTTCATGTGTGTTTCAGTAAAAAATTACATTTTTACAGACTGTACTTTCGTTTTCTTCATTACGCTAGTAACCTGTTTAATTTACAGTTACGCATAAAATTTCTAAATTTATTATCTAATAATACTAGCTGATCTGTGACATACCTATCCTGTCTTAAATATACTTTTGTTTATCATGAAAATGATATTGCAACTAAATTGAGATATTAACTATCCAGACTACACAGTAAGCAAACATTTATTAAAATCGGCTCCGTACTTTAGAAGTCATCCCAGACAAATGAAATAATTTGATTATAAAAAGTTGTTACATATATACACTTATAATGATTATTAGCAAAAAAAATCTTAAATGTCCGTTTAACAACAAATTTGCTATTCGTTGACTACACAGTAGTGGTAACAAGTTCTAGTGCGATTATAACATTGTGTAAATATGCATTGTTGGGTCTACATGTTCGTAAAGATCTGGAAGTAATTACTCAAAAATTTTTTGTCTTCAAGAAAGGATGCAGCGAGTGCTACCGTATCGAGAAAGAAATTTTCACAGGTTGGGTAGGTAGGTAAAAGATCAAGCCATATATCTATATTTTGGTGAATTTGAAGTTGTAGGAGTTGTAGCCTAGGATGACATATTTGGTCCAACATGTCCAATAGAAATAATAATACTGGAAAGTGAGTTGATGTTGAAATGAGTGAATACATGTTGATCCGACATAGACCTCACGATGGTCCGTAGGTATATAGAAAAGTGTTTTGATACTTTCTATTACAAATATTTATGAGGATAGACTATGTACTGGTTATCAAAAGATTATATGGGTTATTGATAAGCGCGACACCTTTACTTGTGTACATAACGTTTACTTCACCAACCGAGAGGTTACAAAAGAATTGAGTAGATTTTATACCTTACAGCATTTTCGGCATTTCATAATGCAGTCTCGACTACCAGCTACAAAAGTGAAGGTTAAAATTGCTGCGAAATAACTTTAAGAACAACAGCAAAAATCTGTTATTGTATGTACAAAAAAATATACCTACTTTCGAACGTTAACGTAGTAAAACAATGTTTATGCTGCAGTTAGTACATTTGGTTTGATTATACCTATCAAACTAAGTGGTTTAAGTAGCACAATAGTTAGATACTCTATTTATTTGATATTTCTAGTTATTAAGTTCATAATGTATACTTTATCGAAGTTGCGTTAAATATTCTATAGTTTCCATTTGTGTAGCCTCCAATATTTGAAGCGCGTCGTACTCGCTATCGAGTTGCTCCAAAATTACAGTCTTATCGTTTATTTCTGCCTGTAACAAAAATAAGGTAAATTTAAGTTCTATAAATCAGCAGAAGAGCGTGAGAATGTAAAAGTCTACTCAAAATTTCAATACCTTACTAAATCACAGACCTACAAATTACAATATGTAAAGAAATAGGTATAATTATTATTTTCATAGAAAGACAAGTTAAATAAATTTACCTCGTGATAGAGAATTCAAAAGTCTGGCCTATATGTAAGAATTACTTATATCAGTTAGAGTTTTGTCATGAATACGAAAACCACAATTTCTAAAATTATGTCAATGATAAGATTTTTTTTTATCCATGATAGTAAGTAATTTCGAATCGTGTTTTTTTTTCGACGTAGTAACTTCTTAATACGTTGTTTGTCGATCGACAAATAAGTACTTAAGATGTTGTCTGTTACGACTTTTTAGTATTAGTACTAGTTATTTTCAGAGACCCATACGTCGCATATAGTCATCAACTGTGGTTGTCGACGCGCAGCCATAGGCTGCGCGGAGGCGAGTGGCGACTGCGGCGCTCCGCGCCTTTGTCGCAGTATTTACGCGCCGCCGATTAATATCGGCGGGTTATTGGGTTGCGGTGGAAAACATTTTTCGCTTCCACCCGCATTTTTCTTTACAATTCTTGCGAATGTTTCTTTCTTCGTTTAGGTGTCTTATTATTATTATTATTCTTTTTTTTCCTTCTTCGTGGTTTCTTCGGTTTTATACGTAATACACTTTTGTATTAATGTATTGTTTTGTTTACATTGGCTTCTTTATGTTGTTTGCATAGGCGTTTTTGACGTACTATGCAGGGTTTTGCCGATGGTTTCGTGGGAGTTTTTGGTTTTTGATGGACCCACCGCTCTTAGCTAGGGTCATCCAGGTCCTGTTAGGGTTGTCCACATCAGGGAGTCGATGTATTTTTCGATGCCCTTCAGGGGGGTTGCGGTCTCGGGCTTATGCCCGGGTCATGTTCGACCTCACCGGCCGTGAGTTCTCGCTGGTAGGCCTTGGAGTCCGGTGGTCTAGCGTGCAGCTATGTTGCGCAGGTGCGGATTCGCCAGGGAGGCTTTGTCGGCGCGCGCGAACATTGCGCTCGACAATCTGCGAATTAAATCTTCGATGTATTCTGTTCTCAGGTCCCGGTGTATCGTCGCGTTTCGTACCATGCGCGGTGCTCCGACGATTGTGCGTAGAACGCGGGACTGCTGGGATTGAAGGCGGCCTTTGTTGGTCCGGCTGGTTAGTGCATACCATGCCGGGGCTGCATATGTGAGGTGAGGTCGAACGTATGTTTTGTAAACTCCCAGCTTCGTTCTGAGCGGGAGTTTGGAGGCGAATACCGGGCGGAGTAGATGCGCGACCGACCTGGTCTTTTTGATCACGTGTTCGCCGAACACTGTTCGGTGTGGTGCTTCATGCACAGGTGGCTGTCTATTGTGATCCCCAGGTATTTGACCTTGTGGGACCACGTGACTTCTTGCCCCATTAGCATTAGTGGTTTCCGGAGAAGGGAGTGGCGGCCAATGACTGCAGCCTGTGTCTTGGTTACGCTCACCTGCAGTCTCCATCTGCTTAGCCACTCGGGCAGTAGGTCGAGGGTGTTCTGTAATTTCTTAGCTGCGTGTTTTAGGTTGACTGAGGATGCGTAGTAGGCGGCGTCATCTGCGTATAGTGCCAGATGTGTGCCTTCTCCTACCGGAATATCGTCCGTATACAAGCTGTACAGCGCGGGCGAGACGCAGCTGCCCTGAGGTACACCGGCCACAGCGGCTCGTTCTGTTGATAGAACGTTTTCCACTTTCACTCGAAAATGTCTTTTATCGAGGAAGGAAGCTACCACTCTTGTGATTCGACAGGGTGTTTGTGACATCGATAATTTATACAGCAGACCCTGGTGCCACACCTTATCAAACGCCTTCTCCATGTCGAGGAGTACTGTGGCGGTGTATTCCTTCTTGTTGTAGGCCGTCGTCATATGGTGCAGTACTTTGGTCAGTTGCAGCGAGGTGGAGTGCCCTGTCCGAAATCCGTACTGCTCCTCCCTCGGTCTTATGTGCGGTTCCAGGTGTAGAAGTAGCAACTTCTCATACACCTTCACAGAGAGTTATAGTCCTGATACCTGATACCGTAGGTAGCAGTGTGATAGGACGGTAACTCTCGGGCTTGAGTATATTCTTCCCGGGCTTGGGCAGCATGATTACTCCTCCCATTTTCCACTTTTGTGGGAAGTGGCCTGTGCGGTTGATGCCGTTGAAGAGGCGAGTCAGAGCTGTGATGCTTTTTGGTGGAAGGTGTCGCAGCATGTTACCGGTGATGTTGTCAAGGCCCGGCGCCTTCCTGGGTTTCAATTTTCTAATAGTGCTGCTGACCTGCCCAGGCGTGAAGACGACTGGGTCTTCATCTGCCGCTATGGGAACGGCGAGATACTCTCGAAGATTTCGGGTAAACGTCTCAACGTTTTCTACTTTGTCACAGGGGTGTGGGCAGAACTGGCGTTCTAGGTGTTCGGCGAAAATCTCGGCGCGGTTCTCCGCGCGGTATCTCGGGTGGCTATCTGGTCCGAGGAGGGGTCTGATTGGAGCTGGTTTCTTAGAGATCTGGCGACATAGGCGATGGACACTGTTCCAATATTCGCCCGCGTTCTCTATGTATCGATCCCAGCTTTCTGCTTTATGCGAAATCAGTTCGTGTCTCACCGTCGTTCGGTGAGGGCGTTGAGCTGACGCTTGAGGGTTGGGCAGCGTGTCTGCTGCCATCTTTTTCTTAGATGTCGTTTCTTCGCTAATAAGTCCCTGATGCCCTTGGACAGCGGTGGGAGCCTGCTGCTGCTGGGCATGGTGCGCGATGATGATTTTGCGGCATCTTGAATGCAGGTGGTGAGTGCATTGGCGAGCAGCTCAACGTCCTCAGAGGTGGTAATTGGTAGCGTAGGGGTATTTGAATGCATGGCAGAACTGAACGCCTTCCAGTCAATGGTTTGGCGAGCAGCCGGTGGTATCACAGTGGTCGGTCTTCTTTCAATGACCACCAGCACCGGGAGGTGATCAGATTGGAGGTTCTCGAGGAGGGTCTCCTGCGTCAACACGCTGTCCAGGCCTTTGTGGATCGCGATGTCGATTACGTCGGGTGTATGGGAAGGGTGGTTGGGATAGTAAGTGGGAACCTCCGGACCACTCACGGTGAAGCCGTGGTCCTCCGCAGCCTGGAGCAGTGTCCTGCCCTCTTTGCAATAGCGCGCAGAGTTTCATGCCGTGTGTTTGCTATTCAAGTTCCCCGCCACCAAGGTGGGCGTGGGGTCCGCCATCAATTGGACCATTTCGCTGATGATAAAGCGAGTCCTTGGCGGTTTGTATGTAGCAAACAAACGCAGCGTCGGACTGGCCATACAGTCGAGGTGGCATTTGCCAGCCGGGCCCCAGCCTGCGCGGGCCCCACCCGGGCCTGGGTTGCGGGGCATGCGGCAAACGCAGCACATGGGGCCCGCGCAGCGTGCCCCATGTGCTACGGTTGCAGCAGATTTTTAATTTTTTTCTTATAACTTCTGCAACAGAAGTTATAAGCAAAAAATAAAAACATCCTTTTTGGTTATAACTTCTTTAATTTTTAATTTATTTATTTCTTGAGTGGGATCTTGATTCGCAGGGGCTTTTTTCTTGCCCTAGCGTTTTCGGCGGGGGATTTTCACCCCGTCGTTGGACTCAGCCATTAGGTGTGGCGTTGTTGATTGTGCTGATACGCTGTTAGTGCGTACCAAAGGCCGCCCGGCCAGTGCTGTTGTGCCGGCCCTTTTTATCTTGGCTTCCTGCTGGAAGACCGGGCAGCCCACCGAGTTTGCCGGGTGCGGTCCCCCACAATTCGCGCATGTAGGGGGTTCCTCGCGAGGGCGGGGGCAATCAGTGGCGGCGTGTGCTTCCCCGCATCTCACACACGCGTGCTGTCTGTGGCAGCCATGGGAGGAGTGCCGGAATTGCTAGCACCTGTGGCATTGGGCAGGCCCTTTCTTTCTTCGCCAGGCCTCAATCTTCACCCCGGGCATGCACAAAAGCTCGGTAATTTCGTAGATCGTGGGGGTGAGGTCTGGTGTGCGCTGCATTTGGGCGAAATAGATGCAGCTCGGCCTGCCTTATCGTGCGCGTATCTGACGCACGAACTCGGGTATTAAGCCCAGTGATCGGAGTTCCCTTTCAATCTCACCTGGGTCGGTTTCCACAGGGAGGCCTCTTATACAGAACTTGGCGCTCTTCTCCGCGGGCAGGGAGTAACTAAACCAGGAGAGGTTCTCCTCCTTCTCCAGGTTCGAGAGGTATCTCTGTACCGCCCGGTATTCCGCCTCCGCGGTTGGTGTGAACCGCACTCCCTTGCCAAACAGTCTGGCATTTGGAGCGTGTCCCAGAACCTGCTTCAACGCCTTGAAGTGGCGAGCCCAATCAGGCAGTTTCTCCACTACAAGGGGCGGGTATCTGGGCTGCTTGGTTCCGGCGTCGGTCTTGGGTTGGGGGTTGGTGCTGGCGCTGGTGCTTGCGGCAACATTGGCATCCGCCTTGGCTTTCGCTTCGACGGCTTTGGATTGAGGTTGGGTTGGTCTGGATTGCTTCTTCACCACCACGTCGCTGATAATTAGGACCTCCCGCGTACCTGTGCTAGTTGCGGCCCTCTTGTCGGTCGTGGTGGGGATTCTTCTTTGAAGCGCCGCGGATGCCACTGTTGCGTAAGAGCAGGCGGCGATGTTCCTGGGCGCGGCTGCTGGTTTTAGTCGGGGCGCTGCTGGTCTAGGCGCCGGTATGGGAGCGGGCGCGCGCGGTGTGAACGCAGCACGGGGGGGGGGGGGGGGGACGGGGATGTTTGGGGCTTGAAAGGGGGTTGCGATGGACCCCGCCACATCTTCGAATTGTGGGTATACCGCCGCACGCAGCTTGTCCAGGGCCAGCACTTGGATGTCGCTGTCTTCTTTCTCCTACGGTGTTGCGAGACCCTCTCTTCGCTTCCGAGGGTCGCGTTGGGGCTTCGGTTGAGGTTTGGCTCCAAACTCCCTCAAAAACTCGGCCGCCGCGAGCAGTTAGGAGGGGGGGGGGGGCTTCCCGGGTTGGGCACTATGGAGCCGGGGCGGGGAGACGTAGCTTCCCCGTGTCCCGGGTCTTGAGTGGCTTCTTATGTGTCGGTGGTGGCATGGGTGGGCGTTCCATCTCCACTCTGCCGCTGGCGCTTCGGGAGCGGCGCGCTGCTTCCGTGGGTGACGTCACTTGCACCAACTTCTTTGGCCTGTCCTCTTCGGGGTCACTGGTCATTGGGCGCTTCACTCCGCGTAGAGGGGGGACGTAGAGCGGGATGTTGGCGGTGATCTCAAACAGGGCCTCGTCGATCTCCAGCTTCTCGTTAGAGATGCTCAGTTCGTATTCCCGAAGGCGGCAGTAGGTAGCCATCCATCGAAGTAGCCCGTCCGACAGGTAGCGGGAAGCCTGCATCCTCTGGACCAGGATCATGTCCCGGTACCAGGCACTTCCCGGCGATAGTGGTCCCTTAAGAGAGTCGGTAGATGCTTCCTGGCCAATTGGTGTCCTATACCCACTTGGCGGGTTTGAGTCAGTCAAACTCGGCGAAGGGGGCGCGGAAGGCGCCCGCGGAGGGTCGCATATAGGTAATGCATTTTCTAAAGGGCCAGCAAATTAAATATTTTTTACAGTTTTCTTTAATATAAATGTGCCTTGAATGGTCTTGGTATGTACACACAGCAACAGATCAACCTATCCAAGTCTGTCAAAAACTTCGCAATCGATATTAATCTAAAATTCGAAGCCATTAAGTTCAAAATTGACTGTAAAAATTTAACAGATTTGGGTAAGTTGATCTGTTGAACACTCTACCTACTTAGGTACCTATGTAAGTATAAGTATTGTTTGTTCATTATAGCTGTAACATGTCAAATTATCATACCAAGGGTTAGGACAATATTGACGTTAATTGATACAAATGAAAATTGAAGTTACCATCTTCGTATTTTTTGCATTAGGATACGTATAGGTATGGTAGGGTGTCCAACAGTGAAACAGTCGGACACAGTGAAACAGCTCAATATTTAAAAAAACGCGACGTTGCGAAATAGTGCGCTATGTCTTGTCCGGACCCTTTTGTGATCCCCCCGTGCCAGCCCAGTTTGCGTGCGCGCTCCTTGTAAGAGGACGTGTTCGTGAATTTTTTGGAATTTCTTGACAAAAAAGTAAGAACTTTCTATTATTTTTATACATTTTCATAATATTATACAAGCATGTACAAGTATCATACATTTACGGGGCTTAGATGAAATATTAATCCGTTCCGTTTTACTCGATAATTTATAGGTTATTAAAATATAACCCGGGTGGTCAACAATGAAACAGTTTGGGGATGGACACAATGAAACAGTGTTTCATTGTTTACTACCTTGTTTTATTGTATACCACTGTCAGAATTAATGTGGTTATTCATTATAAATTTATTTTTTTAGGTGTAGTTTATAGTGTCTTTAAAATTAAAAAAGAAAAAAGGGGGACCACTCGTCAAGAAACATGCTTTAAGCTATTCAATTAAACAGACAGGATTAAGCGTAAGAAAAGCGGTCAAAGGATGTTATGTACTAAGAAAATTAAAGCATCAGTACTGCATTATTACAAACTCAAAGACTAACTCGAGAAGAAGTGCTCCAAATTTACGTGAAAGACTGTGCACTTAAATTTTATGGACTAACTAGAAGAGACGTACGCCGTGTCGCCCTTCAAATGGCGAAAAAAATAAAATATCAAATGTCCTGACTCTTGGGAGCACAGAACAAATGGCAGGTAAAGAATGGCTTCGCTCTTTCAAGTCAAGGCATGTAGTTCTATCACTAAAAAAACCCGAGGCATGTAGTCTGGCTCGTGCGACAGCTTTTAATAAGAAATCCGTCAAGAATTAATTCAGCAATCTGAAAAATGTTATGGAACGTCATCACGATATTGTCAACTGTGGTTGTCGACGCGCAGCCGTGGGCTGCGCGGAGGCGACTGCGGCGCTCCGCGCCTTTGTCGCAGTATTTACGCGCCGCCGATTGATATCGGCGGGTCATTGGGTTGTGGTGGAAAACATTTTCACGATATTGGCAATGGATGTAGAGTATATAACCTTGATGAAACTGCTACCTCCACAGTGCAAAAACGCCAGACACCAGAGTCTATCCAGAGTGCCATAAATAGATTATTGTTTTATTGTGACTAAAGGTTTGAAAAATATTATGTTATTAAAGGTCCTATTTACGTGTCTTACTGTGAATAAACCTTTTCTGATTTATAATTAAATGTCCTGTATCATTTACTTATTCCAACATCAACATTAAATTCAAAACAATTAGTATAAGATACTGTTTCATTGTTGAATAAAGGGCGTTTCACTGTGTACACCAAGGTGGACACAATAAACCTTTTTCCATTTTCCCAAAAAATCCCCTGAGTTTTGAATTTAATAATTATGCAAACAATTAATGTAATTTTATAATTAATCAAATAAGCTATCTTCCTGTAATAAACTTAGGTCAAAAACACTTCACCCTACTGTTTAAAAACAGTCTTTTTCAATAGTTTATTGTAGCAACCGAAGCATCTGGCGTAACAACGGTAACAACAAAAATAAACTTAAAATAATAATAAAAGTAATAAATCTAAAAAAACTAAACTGTAAACCCATTGTGAATACAGGACGTTGACCTAGCACACGTATTTCATTCACAATTTTATAAAATCAAAGCGAATATTGTCGATGTCATCAAGTTTATTGTGAGCACTTCACTTTCTATTTCTATCTCATGTGCAAATTAATTTAATATTCTATATTTTAAGAGTTTATTATTTATTTCCTATACCTGCTATAGAAGATTGAATAATATGAAATCAAATTGAATCCATTGGTTATGAAATGCCAACTATCTTCACTTGGATTATGGTAGGAACTCTATTATTTATTTGTATCGAAATAAGTTTGTTAATTAATGTTTTTATATTAGTTATTTAATTTATTAATATTATTTAATGTGACTTATAAAAGATAAAACAATTACAAAAAGTTATTGAAGTATATTAAGTATTTGATAAAAAATTAAGATAGTCAAATAAATTCACACGCTTTTACAAAGACATTTGGTTTTAAAGTCTATATATTATCAAGCTATAATGAAAATATCAAAACTTACTTGCAATTTGGCTTGTTCAGATTCCCTTTCTTTTTTTATGGATTTCAGTAGGTTCATAGCACCAATTGCTGCCATTTTTTGTTTTTCAACGTTATCGCCTAGTTGTTTTAACATCTCAAGTAGAGAAGTGATGATCTTGCCAAAGTCTTGAACTTCTAATTGATAGGTACATGAAAAACCACATTTTGATTAATGAAAGTACACAATATAGTTTTATATGGTTTCTATTGTTTTAAAATTATCTTGAAATGTTCTGTTCAGAAGTTTCAGAGTTTATCTAGCACAAACTAACAATCAAAAATCTTTCCTTTTCTAGTATTTGTATAAATTAATATTTACTTGTTTCATAATCCTTGCAAGTATCTCTTACATCTTCAGTCTCTTTTAGTATGGTAGTTTCTAGAACTCTTATTTTGTGAATGTCATCATAATATAAATGAGCTTTTTGCAGTTCTTCTGCCATATTTTAGTTGGGACAGTCTTGACGTGAATTATTTATATCCAAGATGTCTCAAATAATTTCAAAGTGCGATTTGCTTATTAGTTAAATGTTTGTTTGTATGTTTACAGTGTAGCTTAGCAACTGCCGCTATAGATTGCTAAAAAGAAGTTTATTATTTACATACAGGTTTAATCCTTACTTTCTTTATAGAAGAGTAAAATATTGTCTCTGGTCTGGTTTGATAACCGAAACAGTGCTGCCATGGACGTCTTAAATTAATTATTGGTAAAAATAGAAAAAAATCGTATAGGTAAAAACATTGTATAAATAACAGTTTTTTATGTACTTAAATTCAGTGTTATTAATTACTATTAGTAGCAGAGGTTCTGAGGCTACAGCACTTTTTATCCTAACTATATAATATGTTTAACTGAAACTTTTCGGATAAAAATCTTTAGGCTTTAATTTTTGAAGATTTGTAAAAAAGCAAAAGTTAAAGAAACTTGTACTAATTCGTAAAAAAATCGCAAGTAATTTTTAATTCACATTTAAATATTATTGTTCATTACAAAATGTTGATTAATCGATTGCTTTATACACACAAATTACGTTCGATTGCTTGTAACAAGTAAAATACATTTTATGTCATATCTAGACAACTTTTAAAGATTTTTTAATCAGTATTTGTTTGATTCTCCCGTTATCCAGCAGTTTATAATTCAACTTCGCAAGTTAAAGATACTCAAGAAGCTACAACATTAAACTGTTTGCCAGCTATAGTTATTTTCAGTATTTAGTATTTATTTTAGACTCTCAGCATGTTAGTCACTCTGACATACCTTAAGGCTGCGAAAAGTGGTTTTGGTGGTAGCCAACTTAGAGCAGCCCAACAAGTTACGGAGGGGGTAATACTCGAAGGGAATGCGCGGTGAAAGTACTACGGCCTTAAGTAATATGATGATGATGATATGCAATTACAAGACGTTATTAAATTTATATGCATTCTACAAGCTAATTGATAGTTTATACAATCAAAAGAACTTAACGTACATCCCTTTTTTTGACAGTAAATTTCTGTCACTGTCAGCTGTTCTAGGATTTGTGTGTTGTGATATTGTGCTAGATTCCTAATTTTTATTCTAATCTATTGTTCTTTGTCTTATGCGTAGTTTGAAGATTTTTATGTATATAAAATCACAGTTTTTGCTTCCATGACAATATTTTTTAAAAAATATGGAAGGATTGTCGCAGAAGGAGAAAATAATATGGTCTTGTTGGGAGGAAAAATCTCCAAGAGATGTGGTGCGTGAGGCCGCCGCAAAAGGAACCCACATCAACTTGTGTTTTAAATATTTGATGCATAAAAACAATTGGAGTGAGACCACAGCGACGGATTGGTTCCATGCAGAGGTACTTGTTATATTTATAATATATCTCAATTGGGTGTTTACCAAAAAAATGCCATTTAGAGTACAAACAAGTTTAGTATTTTTAATACTAAACACTATGGTATTCGATATTTTTGTTACGGTATAATTATTTTTGTCCATTATGTGCATCCTTAAGGTTTTCTGTAAATCCTATACTTCTTTACTCAGGTCAAAGCATGGACAGTGCAGTTGCTTATGAGAAAACAAATATTCAAAGTCCTCCATATATTGAGTAAGGTAAAAGTAAACCCTGAGACACACTTCATGACACTCGCTGAAACTTCCCCACAAATTGAGTTCAGAGACTTCATTGTGGAGCATTTGAAAAAATTAACTAAAGATATGCTTCCGGAAAATATTACCAAATGGTTAGATTTCCAAAGACATTGGAATTTGCTCAGATATTTGGAGAAATCTTTTGAAGTCGATGGAACTTTCAAACAGAACAAAGTGTTCGGATTGGGTAAGAATAGAATAATTGTAAATGAGAGTGAGATAAAGGCTTTGACAATAGAGAATATACAGAAATATCCTATGGTATGGAAAAGCAAATTGGCTACTAAATTGTTCTTTGATTCTTTTGGTAAGTTATTTATTTTCTATTTGTATTTTAATAAACTTTGCATTAATTTAATATGTTTGTTTATATTTATTATAATGGTATTAAAAATAAATTGGCAATCATCACAACCTTCTAAAGATTGTGTTGGATACACCTGGTATTAGGGTTTTTTAAATACTGACATTTAATAAATAAAAAAAGAAAATGCAGTTGAATTGAGAACCTTCTCCTTTTTTCCTCATGATATATCTACCTCCAATATCTTGTAAAGTTATATGTCTGGCTGTATTGGTTGTCCTCAAGTCCTAACCAATGAGTGAGAATTGGGCATATTATTTACAATTTATGAAAGCTAGTGCTCTGTCTTCTATGGGAATAGTAAAAAAAAGGAAGTGATGATGAAGATAAAATAGACAACAAAAATTTATTTGAACTTTTACTGGAGGATATGTCATGATAATTGTGAACAATTAAATATTTGTAACAATAAGTTGATGATTGATACAATGTAACAAACATTGTTTGTAACAGTGTAATTTATTGGAAGTGTGATAACAAAACTGTTAAATGTTAAATAGGTTACAATATCAGTATCTACAAAACATTTTAGTCTTTTACTATGTGTAATGAATCAACTTTACACTTCATAGCTAATGATATTCTGTCTCTGGATACAGTCTTTTTTTCAAATAGAAGGTATTTTATGCCCTTTACTGTAAATAACATTTTATGATTAGTTAAGTGGTTAAGAAATAACAGACAAACAAATTTGGTTAGTCAAATATTTAAGTTATGAATATTGTAATAGAACAAATATAAAAACTGTATCATTGTTCTATTACAATGAGTAGCAACTTGTGGTGAAGGCAATTTTCTTCATGACTCACTAAATAGTATAAAACAAATTCGCTTTTGTCTATCTGTCTGTCCAACGCAACGGATTTTGATGCGAAAGGGGGAATAATAATAATTGCCGCGCTGGGCAAGCATGTTGGAAATCGCAGATAATAGCTTTCACGACGGGGATGCTGCTGGCCATCTCCGCACTACACATTTGAGCTGCATTATTTCGGATATACCGCTCTGTCTTTCGGATATATCTGTCGGTTCTGGTACCTAAGTCGCCTTTTACGATACAAGGGGAGGTACTATTTTACTCTAACGATACCTCACGGCCCGAAAAAACACCCAAATGGTTTAACGGATCTGAAAGAAATTTGGCACAGACACAAAATATATTATGGGACTTTTTATGACGGACGTTCCATTGTTTATTTTATTTTGATAGAGCCCTAAAACAATATTATCCTGTTTCTATTCTGAGTAGTCAAGAAATATGTAGTTTCGAGCAAAAAATAGCATAGTATGACATGTGTATTCTATGGTGGATCGTGTATTTAAAACGACTTTCGTCAAAGTAAACGACTTCTGACCATCATTAGGTTCGTTCCATAAAAAATAAGTTCGGAAAAAACGAATTTTTTAAAAAGTCTTTGAAGGTCTTTTCTGATTATTCTGATTAAATTTTGAACAGCTGGCTAAATCTCAAACAAAAGCAACAGCTATCAACAGCAACAGCAATTAGCATCAAATAATAATCAACTTGATATCACGCACATATACATTAAATCATGATTGCAAATTGAACTTAATGCTTGCTAATGAGTTCTGCTCCTATATGTAATTTATTTTTCCAGAGTTCACACTGTTGGACTTTTCAACACCACTGGAAGTCTGGGACCATTTGGTTCAACATAACAAAGCTATGATTTTGATACGTTGGATCAACGTTCAAACATCAGAGGTGGTGCGGGATATGAATGCTCGCTACAACTTCTTCAACAATGATAATTTCGTAAAGAAATTCCTCAATGTTGATACAAAAGGATTCAAAAATGATGTTCTCGAAGAGTTAGACAAGATATTTCGAAAGTGGTCCATCACCGATGAAATGATAGCCAATGTGGCAGAAAGCGATTGCTATGCTTACACTAAAATGTGCATCTATGATACGCTGTCTTCCTACGGCATAGTAAATGAAGATGAGCGCAACAATTTATATGTTCTAATATCAAGACTGACTCGGACGCAAAATTTAAAGTTAATTGATGATATATTCTCTGAAACTTGTGCCACTATAAGCAAACAACATTTTTACGTCGAGCTTGCTAAATATTGTGTTAAAAATAAACTATACAAGGTCCTGACTATGTGTGTTGAGGGCAACATACTGAATACACACTTGTCTGATGTAGAACAAGAAGCGAAGGAATGTATAGAATTGTGGCTCCTGTTTAAAAGTATTGAACAGACTTCAGACAAACAGAGTCACGTCGTCCCTGTCTACAAAACTTGCCAGCAAATAGCAAAGGATGACATTGATAGTTACATCTCATCCAATCCACACCTAGTTCTTGGAATGATACTTCTCGAGGATGCAGCAAAATTATTTGACATATTCACCAAAGACGATTATTTAAATTTTAAAGACTTCAAATTGCCAAATACGGGATACAAGAACAAACTTTCTCATCTATATAACGTTTTCAAGAGATTTTCTGATGTAAATAAATCATACGAATCGAGAGATGTAAATGTTTATCAGCTGCTATCTGGTTACCGTGGTCTGGATGTGTCCAAATTGTTTGAGTTCCAACTGGTGAATCAGAATACAAAAAGTTTGATCAACGACAAACCTGACAGGCGAAGTCTTGGCAGCCTTTTATCCAACGACGTTGATGTGAATTCAGCAAACATAAAATCGTTATCACAAAAAGCAATGGACATGCCAGATTTTGCTAATAAAAAACTTATGAAGAGGTACGGTTATGTGGCAAAGTTGAACCATGCATATTACTTGAAGCAGTATCGTCCTTGCAATGCTAGCCAAGCGTTTGTAGAACAACAGTATCTTACGTACAATCGTCTGCAAGAAAAAAGTATAAAGAGTGCTTGTTGCGAAGCTCACGCGCTGGCTTTACAGAATTGGTCGGATCCCGCGATGTCTGCTTGCGCGATTTCTTTTGTAGCTATGATAGGTTGTAACCCATCGAGGTGCCGTGTGCACATGTCATCTGCTAAAATGATCAAAGACTTCCTCATATCCACTAAGAATATGTCATCAGAAAAGGCTACAAAAACCGTGAATGAATATATGTACAAACTTGTACAGAGCGATGAGGATGCTGCTATAGACATACTGCGATATCTAGAAGAGATCACATTGAGGAAGCTTCGAGAGAAACAAGACATCGATGGAAAGATCGACATGTCAGTTGTTTTGTATGAATCTCAGACTATGGTCAAGTTTGCAATGCTACACAGCATGCCTCTGCCAGAAATACAATTAAAGGAGTTCATCAGGAACAACTCTTGGTTTAACTTTTTGCTATTCGGTGACGTGTTTCGGTATCCGCTGGCTCAAATGCTGCAACTGTCTCAGGAGTTCGAAAACAAGTCGTATGCAGAGCATTTAAAGTACATTATGCTGCACAGAAACTCGGAAGATGCTTACGAGAAGGACTACAAGTCTGTTTCGAACAATGGTCAGAGGAGAGCGTCGCGATTGAATTCTGTTGAAGTTGTAAGTAATAGACCTTGAGAATGTATTCGTTCTTAGCACAATATACTTAAATTTTATGCCGCAGAGCACGGTGAATACGATCCCGCTCTCTTATTCGGTGGCGCTGGAATTGACGTCTGAGAAGTCCAGCAATAGGTTCGTCCGAAAAAGAAAAGCTCGGATCATTAGACAATTTAAGAAAACGTAACGACTGTAGCTATTTTCGTTTCTAAAGTCCGAGTACTTTTTTGACGTTTGACATAACTCGTTTGACAGTCAGTTAGCGCGTTTGGTAGAATTCGCGCTGCTAATATCGTTGATGTTCTAATGTTTAAAATAGATGCATTGAATATGAATCGAATATAAATAACTTGGCTTTGACACTTAACCTCTTACCATGGGCTTTAAAACCCTAATCAAAATAGCCCGAGGAGATATAGAGAGGACAATGCTCGGAATCGCTTTACGCAATTGATTCAGGAATGAGGAGATCCGTAACAGAATCAAGGTTACCAATTTAGTTCGGCAGAGTAAGTTAAAGTGGCAGCAGTGAGTAGGGCACTTAGTACGCAAAACCGATTTCCGATGTAGTCGTAATGATGATTACACTAAAAATATGAGAAAAATTATATCTATCGAAATAAAAATATTTTTTCCTGCAGAGTCCTTCACCGAGTTCTCAAGGCAGTTCATTTGAGTTTCCCTCAAGTTTGTATATGGGTAGGGAACTTTGGGAAGTAGCGGCCTCCTGCCACGGACCCGAGGACCCGCCGGCCGCGCTGCTGCGCGCCGCTGACGTCTGCCGAGAACCCTTACTGGTGCTCATTGCCAGCTGCTATGAGGTATGTTAACACCACGTGTTGACCTTTAGTGAGATTAAGCCTGTAGAACTTGAAGGGTATATAATTCTTAATTAACGATGTTAATGCAGCAGTTACAGATTCACGACATGTTCCAAATAGTAATTTTTTAAGTCTTTTGATATAAATGTATATACATTTTAAAATTGATTCATTTTAAAATTAAACATGTTCATTTTTTTATCACTTTTGATACTTTTTGAAGCGTGATTTTATTCTCATTATTCATTTGGTACAATAAATTAGGGTGCAGTAAAATTATAAACATTTTTTTACGGTTATCGTCGATTTATAATTTAGAAAATACGTCTTCTCTATATTTTTCGCTGCTTTTCTATATGACTAACCTTCGCATAAATTGTGTAAATATTAATCCCTAGCAGTTCTTTGTTTAATGTTTATTTACAGCCGAACGCAGTCGATGTACTCTGGCCACAATGGATTCTGTCATCGCTAGGGCCAACTGTGCAAACACAGAACGATCTGCAATCTGAAATGAGTCAGCAAGGAGTTCCTGTCGACCAGTTTCAGCGCGTCGCCGAAATTTGCCTTAGAGAAGGCTATGTTTCAACTTTGCACGAGTCGATGCTTGTATTTATGCCGGTGAGAAATTGACTTTGACTGCCGCCAATTTATATCGATACGTGACGTTATTTTAATCTGAACTAATTCTCCTATTGTTAGCGTTTTGATTAAATTATTATTATTTAATATGGTACGTACAAAAAAAGCTTAGTTTAGCAACATATTATGTGGCTTGCTAAATACATAGTTAGAACATAATATACTTCTGGCCTAATGATCTGTATGATACTTTTTTTTGCGCTAATTGCAAAAATATTTATATTTCGAAATTGTATTTTAATTTTGAATACTTCGTAGCTTACAATGATCCCGCTGATATCGATTGCGCACATGCACTAATTCGTTTATTCATATTTAACTCACACATCTCATACATCAATGACCTAATTTTGTGATAAGTCGCTCAAAGCACAAACATTTACTCAACCAAATTGTGTATATGTTTGTCCAACGATCTTTGGACCGTCGTCTTATGTATTGGTTGTACGAGCGTGACCTGTCGCGCTATACATTTGCTCAGAGTGATCTGAATGACGTTTTCATTCATTCGGCTGTTTTATGTGCAATAAAAAATAAATAAAGTAAAATTAATTTGCACAATAAGTTACACAATATAACTGAAAACCGTGAGGTAACGGCAGAGTAGAATAGTACCTCCCACTGCACCTGAATAGGTGTCGCAAGAGGCGACTAAGGTGAGCGGCGGTAAGATGGTGGTATATCCGGAACAGTGCAGCTCAAATGCACGGGGCGGGGATGGGTAGCAGCATCCTAGTCCCGAAGGCTGCGCTCTGCGATTGCCAACATGCCAGCGCGGCAATTACGGGCAAGAAACATCCTTTTTTAGAGAGTCCTATGTCCAGCAGTGGACTTTCAATGGCTGGTATGATGATGATCGCACGGGTGCAATGAATGGTTATTTTGCGTTATCCCTAAGAAATGATCATATACCACTACCACCATGGACGTTTTTGTAGGCTTTTTTGTAGACCTAGACAACATTATATTGATCTATCTCGTCGGGTTCAGCCCGCGTTTGCAATTTCAAATCGCATATATGATTTACGACATCACATGAGAAACTTTTAATACTATAATTTTTCTCTACGGCATTATGCATATAAACCTCTTAAACCACTATCTATTAAAAAACCGTATGTAAATCCGTTGCGTAGTTTTAAAGATCTAAGGCATATATAGGGTCAAGCAGTCAGCGAAAAGCGATTTTGTGGTATACTATGTAGTAAAATGAAACCGAATCTTTTGTGTTCCAGGAAAGTCCGCTAACGCTTCTAACCTCGTTCCTATACCGTTGCATACGGCACCGCAACTTCGATTCGGAAACAGTAAGGTTATTGACCAGTTTCCTTCAGCATTGCCAACGCAAGTATAGCGTAGATGCCTCCGCTATCCCCTGGCAGTTGTCGAAGGAAGCCTTGCAAAGGGTGTCCGTGGCCCTCGTCAAAATAGCGATGAGCCAAAGCTTTGATAGTGCGTATCACCAGAGAGAATTCTTGAGGTGTTTAGCCGAAGCGCATTTCGAAAAATCATTTACAGGTTTGTACAATTTTATATATTATGTTTTGTTTTTGGCTGTCTGATTGTTTTTCATAATACAGATAAGCCGTGTGATACCGGCAGAGTAGAAAAGTACCTCCCTCTGTACCAGGTGCCGTAAAAGGCGACTAAGGTACCAGAACCGATAGATCTTGGTATATCCATCCGAATCAGTGTAGCTCAAATGCACAGGGCGGGGATGGACAGCAGCATCCCCAACACAAATGCTACGCTCTGCGATTGCCAACACGCTTGCCCAGCGCGGCAATTATGGGCAAAATTCCCCCTTTCTTGGGGAGGCCTATGTCCAGCAGTGGATTTCTAATGGCTGATATGATGAATATAGATTTTTAGCTTAAAATTTGCTTAAAGTACACTTTTACAGTAAAGTACCCGCTTCGAATTCGGAAAATCTATCGTAATGCATGATTGAAACAGGTTGTAACTTGTAATGTTGACACTGATAATAAATAATCTTTTCTAATTGGTCTGATTTAAAGTAAGTCTAAAAAATCCTATCCTATAGTTTATAATCCGCTGGCATACGGATGATAGACCGACACCGCAGGCTCTAGTATTTTTCAATTGAATACATTACCTAGTTGTTATTTTATTTAAGTTGCATATTTCGTCTAAGTCACTGTCAAAATATTCAAATTGGTGCATTGACTCGAATTCCCATCGTTCCAGTGCCCACACCAAATTTCATCATCCTACACGAGATCCTCCAAATCTCAATGGAGACATCTCTAGTTGTGAACATATCTAAACTCCTTCAAGACGACTCCAGTCAATATCTATCCGAATGTGTCCACATGTACATATACAACTGCAACTACGACGTGGCCTTGAAAATAGCTAAACTCGCGGGATTACCTGTCAACGATATATTGAAAGCCGAATGGTCACACACATATGAAACAATGTTGAACAAAGAAGACGCAGTCGTTGAGGATAAAGACCTGACCCTGTACCTGGCACAGTGCAGCGACGCATTCAAAAAAGCTTCGGTAACCTTCAAAGATGCGATCGACTTCCTCGTTTTCTTCGCTGAGAAGTTGAAGGATTCATTGCAGAAGTTCTACTCGTACAAAATAATTATGAGCTGGTTTGAGGAGAACCGAGAGTACGGACGGCGTAGGGAAGAGATCGAGCACAGAATGTGGGCGGCTTACTTCGAAAGCGAACCGCATCTCGACGTATTTCTGAACACATATCATAGCACGCAGCATTATATATTGAACGGGCAGAAGGATCCAACCGTGTCGAAGAAGATCGGGCTGGTCAACGCCGAGAAGCCATTCGCTTTAACGCTGGGTGAAATTGAGATTGCGTCTGACGTCGGCAATATAGAAGACGTGGTACTTTTGAATGATGCAGAAGCAGTAGATAGTTGGAGACGAGTTATAAATCAGCTTCTCGAGTTGAGATTGCTTGTGGACGCGTTCCGGCTCTCGGCGCTGTTCAAGGCCCCGCCGGAGTATCGGTACCAGCATCCGGCCTGTCCGGTACAGATAATGAGGACTTGCCTGAAGCTAGCTGAGGGTTCGTGTACGCCTTATGAACTGCCTCAGGAGCTGCGGCTTGTGATATCTTCGCCGTTGCTGCAAAATAAGCTATCGAGTAAGTTCGCTTAAGTTTTTCTATGTGATTATCTACTAGTAAAGGATATAATTGTAAAGGGTATATAAGTGAACTTTAAATGTCATTTGTTTGTATTTTCAAAGAAACAATTTGTGATTTATTTGGAAACCATCTATCCCTACGACCCTTGGCGCACAAGACAGGATCACTACCATCTGCGCTAAAAGCCCCGTCAGATGGTAGGTTATAATAGTACGGTAGCTACTGTGTACTCTTATATAATATGTTATTTATTTTTTCGTTCGTGTAAACATAGAGGTTCGCTACTTAGGTTTGTCATCGTCGTAACTTTCAAAATATTTGTTTAAATGACGTAGTGTGAAAGACAATGTTTCTACATTAAATACCAGAAGCGA
This sequence comes from Heortia vitessoides, assembly GCA_020976665.1. Classification (NCBI taxonomy): domain Eukaryota; kingdom Metazoa; phylum Arthropoda; class Insecta; order Lepidoptera; family Crambidae; genus Heortia; species Heortia vitessoides. Next base: position 12,191,684 of record JACJUM010003085.1, on the reverse strand, counting down.
TAAAAGTATTTTTTCTGATAAGGATCAATTTGAATACCAACTGTGCATTGGTATCAAATTTTATTGTATTGGGCCACTGTTTTAGAGATACCAATCCACGTATAAGAGATGCCGTGAGATACCGGTAAAGTAGAATAGTACCTTCTCTTGGACCAGGTGTCGTAAGAGGTGACTGAGGTATCAGTACCTAAAGATGGCGAAACAGTGTAGCTTAAATGCACAGATCGGGGATAGGCACCAGCACCCCCGTCGCCAAAGCTGCGTTCTACGATTGCCAACACGATTGCCCAGCGCGGCAATATTGGCAAAATTCTTCCTTTCTTGTCTAGTAGTGAACCTCCTTTGGCTGATATATATATATAACAAATGTACCTATCGTACCGCTAGATGAAGATTGTAACAACTGACAATTGTAATTTTATGTAGATCTTTCGAAATTGACATAATTGATCGCATCGGTGTTCATGATTCGCCGAATTATTCGGAAAGAAAACATTTCTGTACGTCTGCACATTTTCATCATACATTATATACTGGATCTGTAATTGATTCATACAGTGCAAGCCAAAACATATCGCAGACTCTTCGTTCTTATAACACTCATCGATTCATTTACACTAAAATATATGATATACAAGTTAATTAAAATATATTCAGTAGTTAATTCGTAAAGAGTAACAAACATACATTCATACGTACAAACTTTCGCGTTTATAATATTAGTAAGGATTAAATATGTACCAAAATCACCATAACATTATCGTTTGTTTTTTTATTCGTATTACATCTGCTACATTGACCTGACTCCATGATAAGTCACTTAAAAAACTTGTGTTATGTTCTTTAGTCACAAATATAAATATTTTTCCTGGGTGGGGATCGAACCCACGACATTTCGCGCACAAGATACGGTCACTTTCATCTGCGTCATTGGGCCCGTCATTATTAAATAAATTATTGAAATAAAACAGTTTTCTTGATAAACGGAAAGATAACCAATACTAAACTTGTACTACAGTCTCAGGCACGTCAGACGCCAGTTTCGAGGAGCTGGTGGTGATTCAGGAGAAGCAGGACAACGTGCCGGAGAGCGCCCACCTTGCGGCGCGCGAGGAGGCCGACCGCCTCTCCGCTCTGGACGCGCTCGCTGTACGCAGCGGCCTCACTCTCGCCAAACAGGTACACAGTTCATTTCCGACAGTTAAGTAAACATATTTTTTATATGTACCTAAGCCGACAAACAAGTTAGTTATTATCACTAGGGCATTACCGAACTTACGACTTAAAGATATTATGATACACATTACCTAGTAATTTCACTGCCTCTTTCACCTTCTAACTGGAACACAGCAATGCCAACACTGAGGATTAGCGGTTATTATTTTAGCACTTATAACTGTTTATATTCAGAATTAAGGTCAACGTCTATCATAGTCACTTTTAAACCGTCAAAATAATATATGTATATAAATTTATAAATAAAATATATTGTTTTGATCATGTTGTTATCAATTTATATAAAAATATGTATCAAGGTAACATTTTTTTATAAACGAGATGTAACGAGAGAAAGCTAATTGAATTAACAAAAAATATAAAATACATTATTTTTTACTACCTATACCAATTGGTTTACTATGACTCCTAAATAAGTTCAATATGCGCTATTAAAATGTCTTTCGTTTATTTATTTTTTATTCCATTATTGTTTTTTTTATAAAATCCTGTAGGTTGCCAGCTATTTCCGAATAGCACTCCAAATAGGATGGGACTACATTTCGGTGTTGAAGTATCAGAACCGCTCTGTGGACTTCATAAATCTCGTCAGCGGTAGAGCCAGAATGTCTCTAGCGAACTTAGTCTTCAGGACTTTCAACATACCCTCGAAGCAGGTAAGTGAGGCGTTCAGTGTTTTTTTGAGTAACGATTCAAACAAAATATTGCTAAACGTTTGTAGTAAGCCGTGAGGTACCGGCAGAGTAGGATAGTACCTCCCACTGCACCAAGTGTCGTAAGAAGCGACTAAAGTGCTAGAACCGGCAGATGGCGGTATATCCATCCGGAACAGTGCAGCTCAATTGCACTAGGCGGGAATGGCCAGCCGCTTCCCCGTCGCGAAAGCTGCGATTGCCAACGCGATTGCCCAGCGCGGCAATTATGGGCAAAAAACAGGCTGGTATGATGATGATGTAGTACAAATAAACAATAGTTTCTACAACTGTCCTCGTGGTGGAATAAATATGCCCGCGACTTCGTCCGCATGCAATATTGCCTTTGACGGGTACAGATAATTTTACGATTTATTTATTTATAATGTAGCCTTCCTCTGTAAATTGACTATCCAGCACTGAAATAACTTTTCATATCGAACCTGCGGTGTCCGAGATTAGGGCGTTAAAATAAAGAAACAAAAATTTATATCAGAAAAAAAATCCCTCATAGTAGTTCTGTATGAAAATACAGAATACTTTATTCATATTTTTTTTGTCTAATTATGGCGACTTAACGTATTTTCTACCTTTTACACCATTGCAGATTGCCGAGTACCTATGCCGGGAACTGGTACAAGCAATCATATCGCCTCACCTCGTGAAGACATCCACGTTCAGACAGAAAGAGCACTTTCAATACACGCTCTGGGGATACACTCTCAGTTCGGACATCGAGATGTTCCTAAACATGCGTCCAGACGCGTGCAGTCACATCGGAAGACTGATTCTGGACCACCTGATGGCGTTCCAGAAGATATATAAAGCTACAAGTGCTTCGAAGCTTCCAGAAAACACTTTAGATGACAGCAATCTTGACGTAGAGACCTTGATTGATGAAGAGTATCAAAACGTTGAGACTGATGAGGTCGAATCGGTTTTAACTGAAGATGGGACTCTGTTGTCAGCGGAGACAGAGTCCATCTATTCCGTTTCCACGGTTTATACTGTCGGCAACAAGATGTCCCTGACAAGAGAGTCGAGGAGGAACCTCTTCGATGTAATAGCGAAGACCAATGTGCACGTGAGATATGAAGTCAAGTCCAACATTAGGAAGATAACCAAAGGTGCTAAACTGTCCACGAAACAGGTACATTATAGATGCATTATTTGTTACTGGTAAGATAATTAAAAACTAAGCTACTTTTTAAAGGCTTTAAAACACGGATTTCTACTTTATAATTTTTTTATCCGAGAAAATTTTTCAAATTTAATTTTGAACTTTAATTCTTTCAAAATATTAAACATAAAGTAGTTATATGTTGAGTATTTCTCGCGTAAATGTTAGAAATTATTAAGAAGGTTAGTCGTATATCGTGCAATAAAAAAACTAAATATTGAATCATATATCCTACAGTCCATTTAGTTACTCGTTTCTTTATTGATATTATGAAGTTATAGATCTTTATTATTTTATAATTTTCTATATATATTTTTTAATTTATTTTTTTTATTGTTATAAAGTTAATAAACAAGCATACAGTCTGCTTGTTCATAAACGTGACCGTGACAAAGAACCTTGAACCCTAAACCTCCAATTGAACCCTGTGAGCTAAGGATGCAATATGACATTTTCCCAGTAATTTTCACTGCCTCACTCACCCTGCAAACCGAAACAGCAATGCGAATACTGCTATTGGGCTGTAAAAATAGATAAGAGTGAGGTACTAATGCAGACGACCTTTGTAAAGGTCTACCTTTAGTGTATTAAAAAAATAATAAAAACATATTTTTTGCATCGCTACTATTTTTCGGTCGGCCTGGTTACCTGGGGGGGGGGGGAGATAATAATGTTCCTCGTTTAGGGGTAGACAGTGGAGACACTGGTAAACCTCCCAGGTGGCTTCATCTTTCTGCAATGCTTTTCTGCCAGTTTAGAGATGAAAGGTCGTTCATATTTCATCTAGCCTTATTAGGATACTGTGATCCAGGTGAATATAATCTCGATCGAGCTGCTAGTGCTAGCGCACGAGTGTTTCTCGTGCGCGTGCGACACGGAGGGCGTGGCGGTGACGCTGCGGTCGGCGCAGGCGCTCACCGGCCGCCTGCTCGCCGCGCGCTCCTGGCGGCTCATGGTGCGCCTTCTCACGGGCCTGGCGCGGTACACCGAGTGCGCTTATGTCTTCCAGGTGAGTGACGCGGATAGGCTATTTGACCTACATATAGATGTCGCTAGTAACAACGTAATAAACAACATTCATGTAACCCTGCATCGCGCTTACAATGTTTTTACTAAGCTTCGAATAAAAAATCCGACATAATAATCTATACAGTGGCCCTGAAGCTCGATAAACTGACTCCGCTGAAGAACTTCCATTTTATATACTTAGATTCAACCTTCATGATCATCATTATAACAGTTATACAACTTCCTTAGGTGGGCAAGGCCTCCCCAAGAAAGGGGGAATTTTGCCAACCCATACCTAATTCATGTTGCGTGCGTTGGCTATAGCTATAGCAAAAATATAGCTTTGCAACAGGAATGCTGCTGCCCTACTCCGCCCGTTTGTCGGATTCAGATACAGGGAGAATATTATTACTCTACCCTGCATACCTCACATTCGAGCTTAGCTAAAAGCAACAAGGAAACCATCCGAAATACTTTCTGCTAAATCTCCTCTAATATACCGAGTTGAACATTTTGATTTTCAGTTCAGTTTAAAACAGTATGATCCTGTGGGTCGATATCTTTTAATTCGAGAAAAGTTTAACCTCTGCATTAATTCCTAAATAGAAGTTAATTTTTAACTTTGGATAAGGAATCTTCAAAATTCAACCATATGTGTAAGCTATGAATTTTATAACTTTCTTTATCTGATGCATCGTCACTGCAGGCTCTCCGCGACAACCACCAATTCGAATTCCTCCTCGGCCAGTTCGATTACATGCTAGGACAGCAGGCTGACAAAATAGCCGAGTTTAAACAAGGCTTGCTGGACTTCCTCAAAACGCATTGCCCCGGAGACACGGACACCTACATAATGGTAGCACTGCACTTCAACATGTACGCCGAGGCCGCGAACGTGAAACGCAAGCAGGCCCTGGACTTGATCGAGGACTTGGAGAAGCTGGCCTTGGACGCTGCCAAGGCCGTGTCAAGGAAGCTGCCTGTTTGGTTGCAGATACACGACAACGTCATTACGAGGTCTTTGCTTGGTTAGTGTATTTATAGATTTTATTTTTAGATTATTTTAATTTTAACGTTTTTATGGCGTATACATGTTGTTTAATAGATGTCAAACTACTTAAGCGATCCTATATATATATATATCAAACTACTTATATATATTAGAATCAACTTAATGAAATTATTTTTTTTTACTCCTTGATAGTTGGCATTTACAACTGTTTTCAATTTTATATGCAAACATATATGTCAATACAAAATGCTTGTCGAGAAAAGTCACTTTTTTAATGGTGTAAATATGTGAGTTCAAATCAGGTATTCATGGTATATTTTTTATTAGAATTATTATTTTATTTTCCGTCCTCTATTCTTCAGTACTGGTTTTTTTACTACTAAGATTTTATATAACTGAATAATTATATCTATTGCAATATATTGTATATTGTATCCGTAATATAATAAAACAAATAAAACATTAAAAAAAAGATTGATTGATATCTAAATCTCGCCATTTTTCTGACGCGGCCATCATGGATAGAGTTTCGTCGTTAATAGCTAAAAACACTTCCGACTAATTTATCTTTTAAACAAAACAAACGCATCAAAATTATAACGCGCCGTATTGTTTTGGCATCGGCGGTTAATTAAGTGTTATAAATAATTAATGAAATGTGTTTATGATGTGGCTCAAATTACAGACACAGCTCTGAACCATTGTACGGACGCCGCAGAACTATACTTGCAAGGCGGCTGCACGGGTTTTGCAGGAGAGATGGCGTCACTCGCTCAGCAGATAGCCCTGCAGATGTCGCTGCTGAACGCTTCCCCCACCAGACTGATACTGAACCGGTCCACTGAACAGATGTACAAACTTGTTAGCGAGTATCTAAGGTAGATTGCTTTGAATTGACCTTGTTACGACTGAATAGAAATGAGTTTTACTATTGGTTTGTTATTTTGGCGCGAAAGATTATCTGTTGATCATTAATTAAAATTGCTGGTTATTAAGCCGTTTAATTATATACTCCTGTATAAATGAAAATATATATACGCTTGTAACACTTGTTGTTGTGTTTGTAATTGTCATCAATTAAATCGGTGAAATTTTTGGGAAAAAAATATTTTTTTAATAATTGAGGTACTCCATGTCTTAGTGACGCGCCCGATGGTAATGATCCTATCTTGTATGCACAGGTCCGTGGGTTCAATGCCCATCCAAGACATAATATTATATTTAATGGGCAACACATGGGCTTCAAGCGTCAATGTATGAATTTATTATAAATTTACACCAGTGTTCGAATAGCTGTGTTTTGCTTTGAAAGGTAAGAGAGGCAGGGAATTTGTCGGGATTGTAATATAATTTCTTCAAGTTACAAGGTAGGCAACGCGCTAGTGATGACATGAGCATCTATAGGCTGCGGTAGCGCTTACTATCACGGGCCAGCTTATTAGTCGACTTAGTACCTGTAATAAAAATAAGGTTATTGTGCTATCGTTCCAGCTTCATGGAAGGTCTGGTGCTGCTGGCGGGGCGCGGGGGCGAGGCGTGGCGCGAACTGGCATACAGACGTGCGCTGACCAACGACCAGGCGTACGTGCGCGACATGGCCACGTACCGGCCTGACGTCGCGCATCACTTTCTTGAAAGGTAATATCAGTACTGTAAGGCTTTACGATGAAAAGATCATACGTTTCATAGAAGTAGAATTTTGCAGTATATTTAGAAATTCTTTAATAATTTTTTTTGTTCTATAATTGTTTTAGAGGTCAAGTTGTAATAATCTAAATGCGACGCGTTATTGATGTTGTGAAAGCAATCTAATAGCTGTTGAATAAACTATAATAAAAACCGTTGCTGGCGCAAGAAAAATGGCCTCCCCCTCTGGGAGGCATTCCCCCTCCACAGCAGTGTAGTTGAGATAAATCAAAACATACAAAAAACAAAATAACATTTAGTTTATCTAACATTAAACAAAGTCTTTACTATTCCAAGTATATAGATGGCTTAAGTGCCTTTTTACATAGTACGGTATTCATTCCTTGTCTCCTCGATTCTAGATATAAGACAGAGAAGACTAAAACGCCAGTGTCCCAAGCCGCCATGACGGAGCTACGGACTCTCTGCAGGTGATACAAAGGTAAAAGTTGGCGGCGGCGAAAATTATAATCATCTTAACTATGTAAATGCTCATTAAAATATATTCAGTATAATTGTAGAGTTGTATTATGCCATATATGCTTATGCCAAATATCTGAATAGTAATTCAACGCTTGTAATTAGGAGTATAAAAATTATGTGAAGTATACAGGGTGGGAACAAGATTAACAATATCTAAACCAACGCTTTCTGCTTCTCTGTCTGCAGAATTTTAACATTGATGGCAATATCCAAGAAACTATACATCGCCCAGGTATTTTGTGACTCTATTAACGACTTTAAAACGCGCGTTTATTAACGTTTACATGTTTTGGTCGACGTTTCAGTGACCTGGCGGCTAACACCTGCTTAAGAATGATAAATCGCTCTTTTGCAAACAAGTCGACATAACTTAAAATCAAACGGTTTTCAAAAATAGTACATAATCATTAATACATTAGTGTTCTTTTCAGAACTACGGTTACTTTAGAGTTGTGTCGATGTTCTTGCAAAAGAGCGAACTGAGGTTGTGTCAGAATTTGAAAGTTACAATACCATTCTGAAATGCTAAACTTCAACGAATATTTGAATTTTCTTAGTTCATTAAAGACTCTTAATATAACTGTTAATAATATTGGACGAAACAACACATAAATCAAGTTTATTATTGCCCAGGTCCCTTTTTTTGACGAAATATGTTTGTAAAGACTGGGAGAATGTGTCCCGCGGGATCGTTAAGTATCTTGTTTATAAGCCCATAATATAATGTATAATCAAATTTACTGAGCAGCTCGGCATTCCTTATTGTTTCGTGGCGGAAAAGATTCTTGTAAGAAAATAATTTTTAAATATGAAAATCGAGCAATCTGTTCTTGATTTAAAAAAAATGCTAAATCGTTTGCTGTGATATACTGACTTGACTGATGAAATATAAGTGTATTTTTGTAAATTAATATATTAAGTTTCCAATAAAATGCATTTTATTATACCAATGTGTTTAATTTTGTAGTTACACCTCCTTACGTTCATTTAATATGTCCTGGAGTCAAATGTAGTGTTCTTCCCTAGGGTTCAAGCGATCTATATTCCAAATCTGGTAACTACGAAAGCGCTAACAGACATACAATTTTACTCATAAAATATATTTTTCTATATGTCGTCGTTGATACTGACAATTTTACGTCAAATAAGGTAAACGTTTCAAGAGGACGATTAAACTTTATAATAGCTTTTTATATAATTGTTTTATATTTTTATTTGATGAGATTAATTGCTCCTAATTTGACGGCCCGATGACGCAGATAAGTGACCTTGTCTTATACGCTAAAGGTCGTATGTTCGATCCCCACCTAAGACATATATATTCAATATTGTAATTGTTCTTTGTCTAGGTGTTATTAATATGTATTTAAGTATTATATTTGTAATTCCTCCATTTTCTGAAATCCGTACCGCAAGTGCTTTAAGCAATTTATCTCTGAGTCAGGTCAACGTATGAGATGTTGTGTGGATTGTTTATTCATCGAATTAACCCTATTATTATTAGCATAATATCCTTATTGAGTAAATGTAAGTTTTCCTCTTGAAAAGTTTACAGCAGTATCAACTACAGCTGGATTAAATGTACATTATTTCTGGTCGATATACAGATATCTATCGGCTCCGGTCTTCGGCACCTTTTGCGATGCTTGTTACAGAGGAAGGTACAATTTTACTCTGCTGACATACCAAGGCTAAACAATAGAATTAAAAGACCATTTAAATTTGTAAA
>JACJUM010003085.1:12157161-12177195 GCA_020976665.1 Heortia vitessoides | reverse complement strand
AGACTAATGCATTGTGTATATATATATATATATATATATATATATAGTTACACGAGGTAGAACGTCGTAAAAAGCGGTTCAAAAACATCCTTCAAAAACTCCTTTGGAAATTGGATCGTCTATTAAACAACTGTCTGCGTTTAATTTTTGGTTTGCGTAAATACGATCATATTTCCCATTATCGTTCTCTTCTTGGTTGGATTCCTATTAGTGAACGTCGCATTCTAACCATATTACTTTCAAAATTTGAGTTCTAACCATACACTATGAATACTTTTTGATCCGTACGCAAAAACTAACTTAAAGGACACATTCCAATTCCTATCTTCCTCTCACGAACGTAATCTCCGTTCTTCTAATACTCTCGCTCTTAACTCCTTCTCATCACTCTAGTTTTTTGACAAACTCTTTTACAGTGACAGCTAATGCGACTCTTGAGTGAGCTTCTATTGAATATTAAGCAATCCCCAAACAAATTTATTCAAGTACAAAAAAGTTTTACTGAATTATTGAATTATTACATTATTGAATTATTACATTACTGAATTATTACATTGTTCCACTTCAAATGAGTTTGAGTGAATCATTTCTTCTCTTATCCTAGTAAAGAGCACTTAATAATATTGTACTACTTCGTGTATTCACCTACTCGACACTAGCGCATGAGCTCTTAGGACGTTAAGAACTTTATACAGTGTGTCACTGTGAAGGGTTTGATCTACTTTCTATCATCTTCGTGATTGGTTCCATCACATTTTCTGGCAAATGGTCGAGCAGCATGCGCGGCATCACCACCAGTTCGTTGAATTCTTCCGCGGTCGCCCACTTGGCTTTGTACTTAGGCTCGTGTTTCTTCGCGCTTCTGCAAAGCAGAATAAAATGGTCATCGTAAGGTTTACCTAATTTCTTTGTCTATGTACTATAATGTTCCTGCTAATCGATTGGTAATATTTTACACAAACATTGATAATAATATTCGCACATCAGATTGGATGACCTGACTCCGAGATATACATCAGCCATTGGAAGCTCTATGTTTGACATTGACCTCCCCTAAATAGGGAGAATTTTGTCCATAATTGCCGCGCTGGACAAGGGATTAGCAATCGCAACTCACATAACTTTCGCTGCTGCCTGCCCATCGTCGCCTTGTATATTTGAACTACACTGTTTTAGATATATTTTATCTATTCCGCCTAAACCGCCACCTGTCGGTTCTGGTACCTTAGTCGACTCTTACGATAGTTGACACAGAAGGAGGTACTATTCTATGATCACAAATATGATAAGTAAATAAATATTTAACACATCGACACAGAACAAACACAAATATTCATCATATAGATGTGTGTCTTGAGAGGGGACTGAGCCAACGACCTTTGGCGTACAAGATAAAGACTACCGAATGCGCCATCGAGCGCGTTATAGCTATTAAATATAAATATGATAGTAATACGAAAGTGAACTAGTAGTAAATTTATACATTTTTTATGTAGTGATGATGTTAGTCTATGTAAAAAGTATGGTGTAAAAAACACTTAATTTTGTTTATACTGACCTATCGATCCCCACAGGTCTGTGCCTAACCATGTGAAGAATTCGCCCAGCGATATATAACCGTTCGACTTCCTGGAACAATTAAAGTAAATTAGTAAACATATATTTCTTTGACTGATAAAAGTCCAAATTAATCATTCGATAAGCTGTATTAACTCACGTAAGACAGACTGCGAGCTAAACGAGGCGTCATTAAATTCGCCTCGATATCTTCTGGAGTTTTCCAAGTCGATGTCAAGTCTGTCTCTGGTATGCTGCATATCATGTATCTGAGACCTTTTAATAGAATGCGGTACTGGAAACAATGCGAGATTGTAATTGTTACATATCATTCATTGGTTGAAAAAAAATTATCGATGAAAAACAATTGTATAGCGTGTAAGATTATTAATAATTTCTGTGCCAAATTTCGTTCAGATCTGTTCAGCTGTTCATGCATTTGAAACAAATAAACATCCCGTTTATAATATTAGCTGGATTGTGTAGTGATTGTATTTTTAATAATCATAAATTTGTACCTTAGGCAGTCTGGTCATATGTATAGTCTCGATGAGCCTGTCTCGGAAAGTCTGCGCGCTGTTCAAGCTGATCCTCATCACGAGGTCATCACCAACACCCACCGTCATCACGAAGCTCTCTGTGTAACGAGCTGCTTCTCGGGTTAAAAGCCCCGCTGTATCAATACAAACATGAAAAAAAATGTATCGCATCTTTAGCACGGAATAAAGGTTCCTACCACGTATCCCTTGCATGTGCCGTGAGGTCCCGGCAGAGTAGATTAGTACTTCGCTCGTGTCGTATCGTAAGAGGCGACTAGGGTACCAGAACCGACAGATGGCGGTATATCCATCTGAAACAGGGTTCCTCAAATGCAAAAGGGCGGAATGGGTAGCAGCATCTCTGTCGCAAAAGCTGCGCTCTGCGATTGCCAACACGCCTCCCAAGAAAGGGGGAATTTTGCCTATAATTGCCACACTGGGCAAGCGTGTTGGCAATCGCAGAGCGCAGCTCTTGCGACAGAGATGCTACTGACCATCCCCAGATTGCATTTCAGCTACACTGTTGCGGATGGATATACCACCATCTGTCGGTTTTGGTACCTTAGTCGTCTCTTACGACACCTGGTAAAATTTAAAAAATATTTTTTTTTATTTCGGATACAAATCCATAGTTTTCATAAAAAATACTCTTATATATTACTTTTATCTACGCTTTTTCCGTGGTTCCGATTGAATTTCTCATGGTAACAAAACTCTATTGGGGTTAAAAGTTACTATTTATTCTTTCTTGTAAAATTTCACAAAGACCGGTCGAGATAACGAAGTAGGAACAAACAAACACACTTTAACATTTATAATACATATAAGTTGACTGGATGAGATTGAAAACTTTGAATGAGATTCGGACATTCTGTTTAGATTATTTTTTACCAGATAGCTCGTTTAGAAATCGTTAAGCGCTATCTATTGTTTTGTTTGTAGAATAAAAAATGTTGTTTATCGTAAATACCACGAGAATAGCACGTCCTTTCGGATTGAATGAGAGCCTATATCCTTCTCCGTACTCCCAACTATACGTATACTAAATATCAAGAAGATAATAATACAATAATCAGAACAAAAAACTAAAATACTTACATGGTGCCGAAAATGCATACACCTTCAGATGCGGGTATTTAGGTTTCAATTTAATCCCTAGAAGTATAGACACGCCAGCACCTAAACTATGTCCTGCAATGACAAAACTATATTAACATGTCGTAAATTGTAATTGTGCCGTGAGGTACCGGCAGAGTAGAATAGTACCTCCCTCAGTATCAGTTATCGTAAGAGGCGACTAAAGTACCTAAACCAACAGGTGGCGGTATAGCCATCCGAGTCAGTGCAGCTTAAATGCACAGGGCTCGATGAGCAGTAGCATTCCAATTGCCATCTGCGATTGCCAACACGCTTGAAACTACAACAACACGCACAAAATTCCGTCTTTGTTAGGGAGGCCTATGCTCAGCAATGGACTTCTAATAGCTGATTTGACGAACTTGTAATGATACAAGATACTCATAAGTGAAACAGGTTCGTTAAAGGTGGAAACGGTTGCCGAAGGGTAACAAAATTGTCGATCAAACAATTTGAAAAGTTAGGTAAACCGCGTTGTAATGACGTTAAATTAGTAGATTTTAGAACGTATGGATTTTTATTCTTATCTTTGAAGCAAAAACTACTTAGCTAATTTTAATGAAACCTTATACCAAATATTTGATATACCTACATCGAAAAATAATATATTTTCAGTAAGTACTTAATTTAAAAAAAAATCCTGATTGTCTACTCTAGTTTATACTAATATAAAAATGATGTGTGTAATTTACCAAAGACTGATGTATACGGAACCAGTTTTCAAAATTCATTTACCCATAGAAAGCTACATTTCTGGAATAACAGGCTATGCTACTCTTACCCTCATTATTTTAAAAAAATAGATATACCTAACATCAAAATATAAAAAGGCAATTTAAATTTTTGTACGTTTGTAACAAATAATGTCAGAAACCACTGCATCGTTATTAAAATTCCTATTTTTCATAATATGTTATATTGTCAAAGAATATTAGAAACTATATTTTGTCCCAATATTCCAACAGAAAAGTACTAAACTACGCGGGTGAGAGAAAGTAAATACGAGCCACCTTGGTCAGAGGTCCGAGTATCAGATTCCCTCTAAGCATTACCTGTGATTACGAGACCGTAGTCTGGGTGCTCTGCAAAGGTGCTTTCTAGGATAGGCGTCAGACGCTCTAGGGTCCTTTCAGTAGACAACGCCATCCCTTTGTGTGCTGATGTGTTTTCTGGGAGTCCTGACAACAATTATAAATTACATCATATCAGGCTTACCGATGACTTAATTTAAAAATTACATTATGAGTGAGCTTATTTCTAAAGCATTTTAAGTATTAATAATAAAACCAACCACCAAAAGACCAAAGAAAAAGGTTTGTTAGAGCCGACACCAATAGATGGCGCAGATGCTAGTGATCCTATCTTGTGCGCCAGGGGTCGTGTGTTCGATTCCCACCCAGAGCAAATATTTATATGATGACATCTGTGTGATAGTTGTGATTCCTCTGTTGTCTGGCATCCGTACCACAAATGATTTAAGCGACTTACAACGGAGTCAGGTCAATGAATAAGATGTTGTGGGAATTTATTAATTTATTTTATAATGATGCCTTATTAATGGTAACCTGCAATAAACTTAGTTTTGTGAACTTACAGGGGCGCCAAACTAGTTAGGCCTAATTTAGACTAGCGGCCCGCCCCGCCTTTGTACCGGTGTATTGAGGATAAAAAATGGCTATTGTAGGTTTTCCTTAAGAAAAAAACATTTGCCACATCGTAATTATTGTTGTCTATTAGCTTGATATATCTAATCGGGTTCCGCCAGCGTTTGCAATGTCAACGTAAAAGTGTTTATTGATGGCATCACATACATTAGAAAGCTCTGATTTTTATAATTTCTGTTTCTCTATACATATATATAATACGCATGAATTATGAATTTGAATTATAGAACGATAAATTACATATAAACCTTCCCCATGAATCACTTTAACTATTAATAAAAACTGCATTAGAATCCGTTGTGTAGGTTTAAAGATCGAAGCATACGTAGGGACAGACAGCGTAAAGCAACTGTTTTGTGTTTTGTAGTGAGTAGTTATAACTCTCGTAATCTCGTAGGGTCATCAGGGTCATTAATATCATAAATATAATAGAATCTTCACTTCTCATTAAGATATTATAGTTTTTATTAATTTAATTTTGGATTTTTTTAATGTAATGGGACTACTGGGTCTTTTATTATTTTAAGCACAAAATATGGCATAACTTATTTTGTTATTTATATATATGCTACATGCATTATAGAATGTTATCATTTCTGAACTTGGAACTTTTTTTCATTAAGTAACTAACTCAGCTAAGTACATAACTGATAACAAGTAATATTTATGCACATTAATTAGGATATGACAACACGACTGTTGTTTCGAATGACTAATTTCTTCTATTGATTACATTTTGTTTAACATTCATATCCGTGGTTTGGTTACATTATATCCATACATAAAAGATAACTGTCTGCACGCATGCATGCTATACATTAGTATAATTCCAAATTAACAGTTTTTAATTAGATGCATGTGAATGTATACAGTAACACAAAAAAATCAGGTTGTATAAAAAATTTTCACGGCAGATCTCTGATACGGTTGTTGTTATGCAGAGTGACTTCAGCTATTTTTAATTTAGAAAAATCTGAGTTTCTGTATATTTGTGTTCTCGTGTGTATATAGCGAATAAACTTAAAATCTTCGAAAAATATTTTAATAATGAAAAGCTACATTATTCTCACGTAAACAGAAGCAACGCAGGTACCTGCTATTACAAACGAAATATGTCATCAAAATTACTTTCATACTGATTTTTGTACTTACTCTATCTTTAGTAAGTAGCATGAGAAAATGAAAATAAAATACATTTTCATTTGCTATAAACAGTAACAATCTCCGCTAAAAAGTGCCTGTATGCAGTCTTCTCAATCATTTTGAGAAGACTGCATAATGGACTTGCTGTTCGAATGTATCTGGACTAACGCGAAGGTGACGTCACTTAAAGAGCCGCACGGACGTTATAATTATAGATATATTATATTGTCGATGATTACATAGATTAACGTAGGCGTGTCCTATACTTTGCTAAAAATAGAACACGCCTACGTTAATATTCAATCCAATTCAATCCAATTATATATAGCAGTGATACGTAAATAAAAGTTTAAAGGTAAACGTCTCGTCGATGATTCGACATTTGATTCGGTTCGGATTGAGTTTATTTTTGGTGTTTGGGATGGAAATACTTATTCTAATATTTAAACAAATTCACTAACATCTCATACGTTGACCTGACTCAGTCAAAAGATATATTACCTTTAAGTATTATATTTAAAGGCATATATTTCACATCCATACACACGACAAATAAATCTTTTACACATAACTGTTTGTCTAGTGCAGGTATAAAATCTTTAATAATCAGATAGGGTCACGACCGAATGTGCCATTGAGCGTTTCGAATTAAATAAACTTAGTGGTTTTATACTATACCTTCAGCTTCAAACTTCTCCGCCGGGCCCGTAAAGTCTGTGAACATGTCATGCAATGAGGTGGAGCCGCGCACCGTCACCACGATCCGCTTTCGTTCGTGCTCGGCCAACACGTAGAATGGTACCTGGGGATATGAGAGATCTAGACATATCATCGCTTGATCATATGCACAAACCGCTTAAGGTTTGTCACTTCTACGTAGGTCGACGAGAAAAGCTACTTTTTACAAGTGGATTCCATACTTTCTAGCCACATTATTCTCTATCTAATGGGATAGTATATAACTTATGTTATGTAACATTCTAATTGAACACTGTGAAAGTGTTTTTCGAAATCGGTGCAGTAGTTTTTGGGATTAATTGTAATAAACGTACAAATATATAAATCTTGCTCAGTTCCACAATATTATATAACTTATGTTAGGTACTCTGCGAGGTAGACCTCATTCAAAGGTCGTGCGCACTGGTATCTCACTCTCACTTATTTTTACCGACAAATAGCTGAGTTAGTATTGCTGTGTTCCGGTTTGAAGGGTGAAAGAGGCAGTGAAATTACTGTGTAATGTGATATAATATCTTTAAGTCACAAGGTTGCCAACACGCTAGTGTTGTCCTTGTGATTGCGAGCGTCTATAGGCTGCAGTGACGCTTACTATCACGTGGACAGTATGCTTGTTTGTGGTGTAATCAACTAAAGGAAAAAAGAAGCAGTAGCTTTCTAATGTTGATACAATTAAAATAGGTTTTTAAACAAGCTAAAAAGAACAATCTTATATAAATTGTGTACACGTTTTACGAGCTAGACTTATTACTGCAACAAACACATTGATGATTTTTACCTTTAAATATAGGTCAAGGTTACATAATATTTTCGTCTTTGACCTTGGCAAATTAATGTGACCTTGAAAATTGGCACCACACATTTAAAATTAGCTCGGATCAAATTCAGCATAATCAAATATAGTCTGCGTTTTTATTGTTGTGTCTTTTTTTGTTTATTAGATGATATAATTCTTAATTAATTTTTGACTTGGCTGAATTAAATATTGAAATTTTACTGTATTACAAAATTAGTACATGTTTGAGCGAAATTTTATGTATTGCTGTTATATATTGTTGACATTGTAATTACCATGTTAGTTGCAAATAAATTATGACCTTTTCTTTTTTTGGCAGATTACCTCAAAAATGTGGTTCTCGAAGGAGACGTAAATGAAGGCTTTGTCTTTCATAGACGATAGGAGCTTGACACCAGCGTAGTTGCACATACAGCAGTTGTCGCCGTTCACATTTTGTGGCCTGCTAACACAAATTATGTTAAGAGTTTACATTTAAATAAATAATTTCTCGACATGTCTCTACATTCGCCAGTTGAGCACTTTTTTAATTAAACGGGTAATATTATCATTTACTAAAACTAAAACAAACTTATATAATTTTAAATTTTACGGTTGCCTGAAAAAGTATGGAATATATACTCTTTCAAATTAATAAAATAATGTACTCCAAAGTAAACCAGCAGCTTCTGAGAAACGGTGAAAACGTTGGTCGTACACAAAAGCAAATACATCATCCATTACGATTCCTTCCTTTCTAAAATAATTTTTAATTCAAACCGCTAGCTAGAACTGGAAAACATACAATTTATTAGGATACTTCTTCTTAACCAGTTTTTTCATATTATTTATTATCGTCAGTCATCAACGAAAATAAACCAAGGTAAAAAAGTGAACTTTGCCCGTAATAGCAGGTAAATGCAGAGCGGAATAGTTTAGCAACATGTACTAAAAATTTTAACTTCCTTATACACTTACGAAGTTCCTTATAGACTTTTTATAGTTTATCGGTTTTTGTGATAAATAATTCTTAAATGAACCTGAGTCATATTATAATTGAATTATTTATATAATTAAATTAAATTGATTGTGTTTATTCTTTTGTTATATCAAATGGGTAAACATGTTGATATGTATATTGTGAACACCTTATATCCCATGTTTAAAAAAAAATATATTGTAAACCATATTTTCACGTAGTTAAAGGTTTCTAATGCTAAAAAATATTCTGCTCTATCTTATCTTATTACTATTTATATATATATATATTGTTTAGAACCTACCGGAAGCCGCAACATCGCAAATACGGCGTTAGAAAACACAGCCCCGAACAGTAATAGCGGTAAAGCACGTACACCCAGCCGTACGCAGCTGTTGCTAGCTTCAAGTAATTACGGGCTTCCTCTATGGTCATCCAAGGTGGAACGTCACCGAAGATCCTGTGAAGGTCTGTACTGTAATTAAGTTCTACGGAGTCTACATTTCCGGACTGCCGTTTAATTCTTGTCTCTCGCTTCTGGCGTACCCTGAGGAGGATGGAGCCCGCGATGATATCATACAAGACCAGGTCTGTTGATCTGAAGAGTGTGCTAAGTAATGCTGCAATGTGTATATAGAAGTGTTAGATTATATCATGGCGTCACAGCCGTTTTAATAAGCCATAAGCGAATACTTCAGAAAATCATTGGCGGGAATTGTAGCATTTGGAATTGAGGTTTGATTGATTTGGATAAATTGGATTGATTCGAAATCTTACCTGCCATTCCACCGACTGCGTCCGATAATTTTTGATCATTAAAAAACCAGAATGTCCACTGCAACCGCGAGGCCCAGATCTGTGTAGATTTCCTGTTGTAATATTCCCTCTCTTCTGGAGTTTGTAAATCTTCATACCTTATTTTTCCCAAGGGATCGTATGCTATATATATGGCTAGTAATATGAGTATTATAGGGATCCAAGAAATGTATAAAAAACCTGTTGAAATAATTTTATTTAAATTAATCATACTATCGATTTTTAAATATGTATTAATTTGTAAGGTTGGTTGTCTTACTTTTGATCACTGTTGAAGCGAAGGGTTGGAGAGGACAGTGTGTAACTTCGTAGAAGATCCATAGGATACATATTACATTTAGTGCTACTTCTATCAAAACCAGCAGTAATCTAAAAATAAATTGCACATGATACGGGGGAGGAATACGCGAAAAATTATATTGCTAACAACTAAGTGCTATTAATGTAGAGGAAGTAACCTTACAAGGATATATTTGATGTCAAAGCGTATATATACGTACGGATAAATATACATATATTTTTTAATAAATAATTATAATAATATTCATAAATCTAATTCATTTACCAGGCAACGAAATAAGTCGCTTAAAGCACGACTGCTTTGACAGTTACAGACATCAGGCAGAGGAATCACAAATATAATACTTGAATTATTTATTTTTAACACCCAGACACAGAACGAACAGAAATATCATCATATAAATGTTTTTCCTGTGTGGGATCGAACCCACGACCATTAGCGTACAAGATAGGATCCTACCATCTACGCCGTCAATGAAAAAACGGTATTTGAAAAGTTGTCAATGAATAAATATTATAAATTAAAAACAATTTTTTTGTTAGGAAAAATGAAGCTATCGGCCGGAATATTTGCATATCTAACCATTATCATCATCAGTATTTCGTCTAATTTTCATATAATTTGAAGGGAATTCCAAAAAATAATTTTGTAAATTTTAGGATATTTGCAGAAAACGTAATCTCCAATGTAATATGCGTGTTTGTAAAACTATAGAAGTTTTTGAAGTATATTCTCAATTTAAAAATTAAGTATGAATTAAACGTTTAGCACATTAGCTTGGCCTGCGCGGCAATTATTTACGGGCGAAATTCCCCCTTTCTCAGTGAGTCCCATGTCCAGCAGTAGACGTTCTGCGGCTGCTATAATGACGTTTTTAATTATTTTATAAATGTTATGAATTACGTGATGATGTTCTATATTTTTTATATGATCACCAGATTATCGTCACATACATATCGTCACCAGAGATATCGCCATATGTCAGAATGAATTGACGACTATATTGCCGGTTTTTGCAAGCATGACGCAACACATATATAAATAGTAGCAGGCAACTAGATATTATATTGTGGTACCTAGATACCTAGAGAATATAGGTAGGTACATATTACATTTACGAAGAATATGGAGTGAGATAGAGATATCTGAATTTAACTTTGATCCTTTTGTTGTATTTAACTTAAAAACGGTACTAAATGAGTACCGTTTTTTGTCAAACTAAAACATGTTATATAGATAGGTTGTGAACCATAACTAACACTTGAAAAAATCAAGTTTTTTTTAAGGAATCAACAATTTGTCAGACCAAATTTTATGATATTTTGAGCTAAATAATAACTTATAAAAATCGCCTTAGCGCTTATAATTATATGTCCAGGCAACATCTGGATCAGTATATTAATGCTTCTTACTTGGCAAGTAGTAGAGGGCCGACATATTTCCTCTTTACCACCTCGGTAATTGACCCCCTCGCTGACTGCTGGGCGATAGCAGCCAGAAGCAGTGCGAATACTATCTGAACGCTCAGAGTCAATATCACTATTAACCTCGCCCGTAAGTGTTCATCCATGGCGAGGTTTTCATCTCGTGACACTAATCCGAGGAGGACAATCCTGCAAAGATTTAGTAAGCAGAGTTAGTGCAAAGTCAAGAACTTTAGCCTACAGGTAGTTGAACGTAGTCATATGTAGTAATTTGCGCAAGGTCATGGACTTCTGTTAACGGATAAGTGAATTTGGGCAGTTATAAGTATAGTTCATCCACGGTCAAGAACTTTAGCCTGCAGGTCGATGAGCTTGGCGCAAGACTTAGGACTGCAGATAGTTGGAATGGGGCAATCATAAGTATATGGTGTAAGGCCAACGATATTGGTCTACAGGAACATAAACTTGGGCAGTTTTAAGCAGTAATTGGTGCAGGTAGTTGAACTTAGGTACTTTTAAGTATTTGGTGCAAGGCCAAGGACTTTGGCCTGCAGGTAGTCGAACTGGGACAGAGTCAATATTTGCCAAGCTATCCTGTGATATGACTAGTATGTCGTTATCTCCGCCTTGGCTAAGGGGGTCGGGTAACTGGCCAGGGAGGTGATGATTTCGAAAGAGCGCCATATCTCTCGTTTTCGCCAAGAGTTTACCCCGATGCGGTATCCCGCCTAGCTTTTTCCCGCTTAGCTAGCCACAGTACACGCTTCGAAATGGTCTAATTACTAAGAGGTATTCAAACTTTTTTTTTGGTGAGTCCTTTACAATATTTAACTGAACAATACTCGAGCCGAGTAATTGCCTTTATCGATATGATTCATCAGATGAATTAAATTTGTAGACAAAATCGTTGATGTTTAAAATAACTTCGATTGCTTCCATGTATATAAATGTTGGTGTCAAGTTCACATGGGTTTCAGATAACCTTATCTCTGAATTTGTATTCATTGCATAGTGACGCTATGTAGCGGCCTTTAAGACCGCATTATAATAAATTTAAATTGTTTCTATTGTGTTTGTTGAATATGTACGATTGTATTTGATCGAAAAATGATTTAGCAAACGGTTCTCGGTCACAGGTAATGGACATTAGAAAACTTATGGATGAGAAACATTTTTAAAATTACTATCATAGTAGGAGCCTAATGCTAATGCAATAAAGTGATGATAACAAAATCATGGAGAAATACAGTTTGGTGCTGCAACAACACAATCGCCTGCATCCAAAATTGAATAACATGACTTGATATCTTTTTCTATTAAACCATGGACAATAAGTATAGGTAATATTGGTTTCTCGCCCAGCTTCCTACAAAAGCTTATAGTAGAAGCCTATGTAAGAAAAACCGCAATAATATATTATCAATATTTTCTTAATATGTACCTATTTATAATTAAAAGACATTATCTTCAGCGAGTAGGCATTCATAAAAGGTAGTCGAACTGTAAAAGCATATACAAAATAAAATACAAATTGTTTGATAACGGGTGAACGATTATCACTATTTTACCTCAAACTGGTTTTTAAATTGTTTACTAACAACCGGCATCGTTTAGAACCTATTTTATAAAAGTAACCTAGACATTATTTTATGACGATTAATGTAAGATGTTTATTTAATTTAATATCCTATAAAACGCTAGTTTTATTATTACGTTGTTTGGAATTTTCTCTTTTTACCTTGATTGTTGACAAGAATTCTGTTTAAAGGTTTGTTACAATTTGGAACTAAGTAATATTTTTCTTAGAATAGTTTTACTTGGGTCATGTATAATGCAATGTGGTTGAGTGATATTATAGAAAATATTAAAGATTTTTTCTGTTTTATATTCTCCAATATTTTTAACGATTTATTTTTAAAGTGTCTTTTTTATCACAATACTAAATTTAAGTTCAATAATAATACAAAATATAGTACTATTGAACCATACTATCTGTCTTTGTCATATAAACAAACGTTTTATCGGCTAATTTTGGATACAGAACTGAACTTCAGGTCGGCAACTTCAGGAACACAGGTCGCCTGCTTATGAGTAACCGGCTTAATAACAGTCACAGAAGGCAGCGAATTTATTAGGAATTATACATAAAAAATGTTAATATAAAAAGTTTCTAACTATTTAGTTTTGCAAGACTACCTAATTTTATCAGATTGGGAGTGCAGTGCAGACAAA
Organism: Heortia vitessoides; assembly: GCA_020976665.1. Lineage (NCBI taxonomy): Eukaryota > Metazoa > Arthropoda > Insecta > Lepidoptera > Crambidae > Heortia > Heortia vitessoides. The sequence continues at coordinate 12,163,890 of JACJUM010003085.1, read as the reverse complement.
TTGCAACGCAGGTCATCGCACAAGCTTACCAACGTGTACCTAACCTGAGACATTCTTTTAGAAACAAATATAACCATATGGTTCATCTATCTATACAAAAAAAATTAAATCATGAAATAGCGTTAGAAATCCCTTTTAAATCAGTAATAGGTCCAGACGAATTCATGAAGCGAGGCGACTTCGGCGCTTGGCGCCCTTATCGCAGTATCAAACGCCGCCGATTAATGTCGCTGGGTCATAGGGTTGCGGTAAAAACACTTTTCGCTTCCACCCGCTTTTTCTTAACATTCCTTACAAATGTTATTTTGGATTTGGTAGGTGTCTTGAGTTTTTGCGGCGGGAAACATTTCGCTTCCACCCGCTTTTTCCTAACATTTCTTGCGAATGTATGTTTAGGTGTCTTGAAATACGAGATGCGTAAAACATTTACATTTCTGTATTGATGTATTGTTTTGTTTACATTGGCTTCTTTTCTTCTATATAGGTGGTTTATTGTAATTCGTTTTGTTTACATCGGCTTCTTTTGCGCGTTTATTGCGCCATTGGTTTGTAGCAGCTGCACTACACCGTCGAGGATCATAGGTACGGCGTTCTCACCGGACCTAATGGCCCCGAGTACATCCTGTAGGACGCAGATGGCTCGCTCAGTGTCCAGGAGCCGGCTCTGAGTTGAGCGCGGCATTGGCTTCGGTTTCGGTTCCTGTTGCGGCGTTGGGGCGGCAACTGTTTCTTGAGTGGGATCTTGATTCGCAGGGGCTTTTTTCTTGCCCTTGCGTTTTCGGCGGGGGATTTTCACCCCATCGTTGGACTCAGCCATTAGTTGCGGCGTTTTTGATTGTGCTGATACGCTGTTAGTGCGTACCAAAGGCCACCCGGCCAGTGCTGTTGTGCCGGCCCTTTTTATCTTGGCTTCCTGCTGGAAGACCGGGCAGCCCGCCGAGTTTCCGGGTGCGGTCCCCCACAATTCGCGCATGTAGGGGGTTCCTCGCGAGGGCGGGGGCAATCAGTGGCGGCGTGTGCTTCCCCGCATCTCACACACGCTTGTTGTCTGTGGCAGCCATGTGAGGAGTGCCTAAACTGTTGGCACCTGTGGCATTGGGCAGGTCCTTTCTTTCTTCGCCAGGCCTCGATCTTCACCCCGGGCATGCACAGAAGCTCGGTGATTCCGTAGATCGCGGGGATGAGGTCTGGTGTGTGCTCCATTTGGGGGAAGTGGATGCAGCCCGGCCTGCCTTGTCGTGCGCGTATCTGACGCACAAACTCGGGTATGAAGCCCGGGGATCGGAGTTCCTCTTCAATCTCACTTGGTTCAGTCTCCAGTGGGAGGCCTCTTATGCAAAACTTGGCGCTCTTCTCAGCGGGCAGGGAGTAACTGAACCAGGAGAGGTTCTCTTCCTTCTCTAGGTTCGAGAAGTACCTCTGCACCACCCGGTACTCCGCCTCCGTGGTTGGTGTGAACCGCACTCCCTTGCCATACGGTCTGGCATTTGGAGCATGTCCCAGAGCCTGCTTCAACGCCTTGAAGTGGCGAGTCCAGTCGGGCATTTTTGTGTCCCGGTACCAGGCGCTTGCTGGTGATAGTGGTCCTTTAATAGAGATGGTGGGGGCTTTCTTGTAAGTGGTGTCGTGAACCCACTTGGCGGGTTTGAGTCCGTCAAACACGGCGAAGGGGGCGCGGAAGGCGCCGGCGGGGGGTCGCCCTGGCAATAAAAATCAGCCCCGCCATGAGGCAGATCAATTATTGCCGGACTGTCCGCAGCCCGCGCCGGCCGCGCGTCCTCCGACGAGGACGGCTGACTTGTTGTCTTGTTCACTTCTTCGGTGTCCATGACTATTTTTGTCCGTGGGTACTTGGACAAAAAATACTCATGGAATGTTCCGGGCTTCAGACGTGGCGACTCGCTGCACACTCCTTGCGTAGATGTGACTGGATAACCCCGATTTGGATTCTGCGCCGTTCCAATTGTCCGGGTGCAATTCCACCGCCTTTTCAACAAAAGGGGTGGAATTCGCTGCTTGATGTGTGTTGGGTTTGCGCGGCTTCTTCTGTTTAGGGAGTCGGGCGCGTTGGCGAGTCGGAATGACCTCACCGATTCTTTGGTACATTTATTTTCTTATTTCTTTCCTAACTTTCGAAAAATATTTGATCTAAATTCTTCGGTATCTAGATTGATAGGTATTTAGTTGCACTAAATTTAAGACAAATGTTGCGTTAATTTTAGTGTTCATTTTGAATTTTGAAAATTAAAATTAAATGACGAATTAATTAAATGACGAACAATAGTGTTAAAATATTTACTCACCATACAAGTCTATAAGGTATCTCAATTAAACACGGGAACACAAGATCGTCCGATGCGAAAAGCCATCTTCGGCCAAGTATACGCAAAGCGGGCATTCTGTCAATATAATGTATTTATCACATATAACCCAATATTCAAATACAATTCATCAGTTTACGTGTAAATAAACTAAATTATTTCATTGAGGCACCACGTAAATGAAAGTGGCTAATACCTTGTACAAGTCTGAAATTATAATTATAGCCCTTTATTACACACGTAACATAAAAAAAAACAAAATAACTTCGAACTATAAAACTATTAATGTCACAGCGACCGTTCTCAATGCGCTACTGACAGTAACTAACCTAACCGGCAAAACACAAGCCCTCTTCCTAGGTAAATATGTTGTCCCTGTCGGCCGAATAAGAAAGAAGAGGAAAGAGATACGATCTATAGCAACGCGGAGTGAAGTCACTTCACTCAATGAATACAATCATTGTATACGCAACGCAACGCACTATGAGAGATTACACTTTAACTGGACTAATAGACGTTTTATGAAACACAACACTTGTTACACGTGTGTTAAAATAAATGAATAAATGGAGTTTTTAAAATTATAAGAAATGTAGACGATAGTACGCTTTCCGCGGGGTAGCAAGCGCTACTGAGTTGAGTCAGACTGAGACGACCTTCGTTCGTGAATCTAATAATAAATGAATTGTAGCGATGTAGGTCAATGCCTTCTCCATACAAATTACCTTTTACCTTAATAAAAATGCATATTTTCGGCATTATGTAAAGTGCAAAACAAAACCCTAGTTTTGGGGCATCCGGGGTCACACAACCTTAGTGTTAATATCTACCTATTAGAGAGATCATCGTCAAGAATACTAAGTTTCTATTTATAGGCACACTAGCGACGTGCCCTGGCTTCGCACGGGTGCAATGAGCATAAATATGAAATAATTATTGAGAGACACTCCTAAGTCATATCATGTACCATTGTGCCTTTTTTTGTAAATCTTTTGGTTGTAGGGTGTACAAAACCTTTTTTGTGTATCTCGTTGGGTTCAGTAATCGAAAAGAAAGATGTTTATTTACGACATCACATTAGAAAATTTTAAAATTATCAGTGTTTATCTACTTTTTATGCATGCATATATAAACCTTCCTTTTGAATCACTTTCTTTATATTAAAAAAGATCGCATTAATTCCGTTGCGCAGATTTTAGGATCAAAGCATAGGTACATAGGGACAGACAGACAGCGGAAAGCGACTTTGTTTAATGTTATGTAGAGTTACACTATACAAAACAGGAATCTTTCAAAGTCGCATAACCAACTTTATTGAATGCTCTTAGGTTTATATAGATAATAGTTATATTTTTTTACAAGGACCCGAAGTGCTTCATATGCGCTGGAAGACAAAGTTACTGGCATCAAGTACTGGTGTCATAATTAATGCGTTCTCTTGTGTATAAGTTTTGTGCTTGCTTACCCTTATTATTTTATGAACAGATACGAGCTAAACAAAGCATAGCTTCGTATAAGAATCCTTATTGCATTATACACAGATTACAATATTGTACAGAGAGTACAGACATGTATATGAAATAAAAAAATACGCTACACCACGCTATGAGTTACGTAAATCAAACCTCATGACTCTATCAAGCCCGCAACGAACACTGGACTTGTTATTTGATAATAATTACGTAAATAAAAAACTGCTTACTGCTACTTAATAATGATGATAGTTTCTTATCAATAAAAAGATTTATTTTACATCCGTTAAACGTAATATTTATGTTGCGTGTGATGCTTGTATACGTAGGAATTGTTGTTATCAACGTCTCGTCGATAAGCTAGAGTTGACTCTTATCTAGAAGTTAAGATACACAAAAATATATTTTAACTAACAGCGCCCCGCGATTTCGTCCGCGTGGAATAGTTTTTCTTGGGTACCATACCTCTTTACCTTAACTTATATAAACTTTAAATGTCATGTTTATGTATATCGAATCAATGGCGTGAAAAATAAGTTTCAAGTTTCTAGCTCTAAAAATAGCGATACCTCAAACCAACTTTTCATCCCCCCTTTCGACCCCTTACAACCCTTATTTTGAATTATAAAATAGCTTATGTCTTTTCTCAGGGTATAAAGATAGTCTGTACCACATTTTATCAAAATCGGTTATGAGTTTTAAGCAGGTAAGCGTAATAGACAGTTAGACAGAGTTACTTTCGCATCAATTATATTAGTAGGGATTATTACCTAGTATAACCGTAATCAGAACCATATTTCAAATATCATTCTTTTGTATTGTAATATCCAAATACATGTATACATTTTTTTTGTAAAGTATTATCAATTAACTTTCGATAAAGTATACTTATATATTATACACAAGTAACTCTGAATTCGTCGAATGGAGAGTAAGACATTTCATAACTGGATATCTATGGAATCAAAAATCTTATAAAATAAGCCGTTAAATAAGTAGTTTCAGTTAGTATTAAGTGTTAGTAGTGAACGCGTTAATGTTTGAAAATAAATAATTATACATTACGGATTTAAATTATTTTTTTATTTGAAAATGAACAATGCCTAAAGTAACACTAAATTATCACTACCTAAAGTACAATTTTCTTTTGTAAAAAAATAATGATACAAACCGACATATAAACATCTCTCGTAGGGACAGAGACTATATTGGTATAATAAGATTAAGCTAGGGACAATAAGAGACCTTGACTTACTTTAAATAATTTTAATATAAATTAAAAACAACCCAACACAAGACGTTGGCTAAAACCTAATACAGGTGAGAGAGATTACAAAGCCCTAATTTAGGGTACAGTGACAACAACCTCAGTCCTTCTAATACTTTACCACAGATACAGCATATTTAGTGCACGAATAACCTTTGAGATATAGATTGAACACTTTCTATATCAACGGTTAATAAAAATCAGTTTTCTCCTAAAACATTTAGTTATTATTTTCAATAATTAAAATGTATAATTATTGTAATATCTGTTTGGAAGATTTATATATAAATAGAAAGTTTTATTTAACATTTTATACTCTAGAATTCATTTTTACGGAATTGCCCGTAGACAAACCGCGCTCCCCGCGGTCGAGTCGCAAAGCTTGCGAGATCGAAGCGGGACCGACGGCGATCGCCCGAGGGCACCTCTAGAGGCTCGACCTAGGCTCGGGCTGCCATCGTTGGGGGTGAATTTAATGATGAAAATTTTGCAAAAGACGACGAACAGAGTGAGCCCGACAGCTTTAGGGCTGTCGGTTATCGCTCGTGGGACTGCACACGTTCGCCGGCGAACGCGGTGTACTGCTCTGTTATACGAAAGCATGTGGAGTGTTAATGATCGTGTTGTGCCAGTAAGAGGGCGGGGAAGGGCTGCAATTTTCGCGGGTATCCTATCGGGAGAAAAACATGTAGCAAATGCAACTGAACGAATTGATTAGGCTAAGCATTAAAAAAAATATTGCACTGCAGACAAAGCAATGCTATACAATTTTGCGATTTTTTTAGGTCAGGAAACTAAAACATAGGTAGTGCAAGAACTCGGCTGTATTATAAGCATTTTAGTCGTCTAGCTTAAATAATACAAAATCTAAAAGCGTCCAAGGCACTACTACATACATACATTCGCACAAAAATTGGGGCTAAGGGCTAGTAGAATACAAAACTGGAATATAATAAAGTATAGTGAAATCACATTTATTTTGTTCCCCACGTTATGTTGATTAAAACACTACGAGTTATTTGAATATATAAATATAATCTATAAGTAATATATATTCAGGGAATATCCAATAATCATAATTGCGTTTAACCTGATTATTTAAATAAAATAACTGATTATAATCAGGTATTTTATTTATGTAACTATGGTGTCATTTACTTAAATAATTATTTAAGTAAATGACATCATAGTTACATAAATACCGAAATGTTGTTTTAAAATTATAATTCGGTTGTCATTATAAATACATGTAACATGTACTAAATATATTTAAAAAAAATTAGTGATAGGCTTATATTAGCTCTAATTTTTAATTGTCATGTCAACTCTGAATATTTATTTTCAGTACGTATAGAGGAATCATCAAAATGTATAACTATACTAGATAGAAAAGCATATGGTAAGGCTTATTAACAAAACCAGTTTTTAAATATATCTATATTGTCAGAAACGAAGTTATGTTACCGGAGCTGACTGAAATTTTTACAGTTATTCTTTTTATATCTATGTTTTTATAATTTGCAATATCTATTTGTAGTATACTAGGTACAATATTATTTAATTTTTATTATTTTATTTAAATAAAAAATCAATGTTAAAAAGTCAATGTTAGGCGATGTGAGAAAATACTCCAATATAATCCAGCCTTAAATAATACTGCTATTTGATG
>JACJUM010003085.1:12129586-12157151 GCA_020976665.1 Heortia vitessoides | reverse complement strand
ATTTACATTAGAGAGGAGTCATATTGCGATAAGCAAAGGGAAATTATGCACTTCAAAAGTGATCAATAAACTGTAATATCGGAATAAAATGTAAATATTGTTTTATTTTTTATTGAATTTAAAGTATGTATACCGCAGCGACGAAAAAACTTGATTTAATTCCTATGATTTTTTTAATAACAAAATTTGTACCAAATGAATGAATTATTTTATCTCTTTTAGTAATATAATAACATTTTGACAGGGAAATAAGATATGTTTTATATACAAAAAGTTAGAGACCTTAAAACTTCATTCCTTCAGTATATTCTTAATTAAAATACGCGTAATATATCTGTCTATATAAGTGCTAGTAAATATAATGAGTTGTTTATAAAAAATATTATAATACTATCTAGTTTCTAATACAAACAAAGGTACACTTACTGCTGTATGTTTGTTCAATAAAATGCGCTTTGGAATCCTGATGTACCAGAGAATCTAACTCTACTGATATCACCTAAGTTTTTCAATAAAGGCATATACAATTAATATGAAAGGCTATTTCTGTGTCACGTTACTTGAAAATGTACTTTATTTGAAGTCTGTCCAAGCTTACATCTGGCATTTGGTAAACATTTTTCGAAAAAACTTTGTAAAAAGTAATTTGAAAAAAACTTTTGGACCAGTATAATTAAATGTTACATATTATCTAGATTTAGTCGGAATTATAAAAGAATTTAAATTTGTTAATACGACTTTTCAAAACACTCCTTAAAGATGATATTAAGTTCTTTTTACGTGCATAGTTTTGTTGCTGTTCTTAACATTAATTTACTATTTTCTTTCCATGCCATGGGACAATCTGGTCCAAGTTATTTACCTCGTTCTCAGCTCAACTCTCATCTAGTCTAGTTTAGAAAACTAGAAAACTTTATAATCATACATTAGTTTGAAAAATTTGAGAGTATTGAATCTACGTGTATATTTACGAATAACACTTATAACTCTTTTGTCTAACTTAGAACTATTTTGTTCTTCGCTTACTTCATTCAACCCCAATCTATCGTTGAAACAACATGTGACCAATCCAATTCTTTTCACTTCACTTTTAGTGTCTTTTTTGTCACTTCTAGTGACTTCAACTGTCGTTTATACGACATGCGTGACTCGGTACGCTTGTCTCTCTTCTATGATGGTTTGTATGGTCCTGTGTACATTCTCTGGTAGGTGATCTAATAGCATTCTCGGCATCACCTGGAGTTCCATAAAGTCTTCTGGGCAGGCCCATCGCATTTCGTATGTCGGTTCATGCGTTCGAACTTTCCTGTAATTCCAAATACTCGTGTTAAATATATAGAGCAGTGTTAAAATATATTTATCATCCCAGTTGTCATGAAACGTCCAATGATGAGAGGCTTCCCAAAGAAGGGAAGAATTGCCATAATTGCCGTGTTGGGCCTGGGTATGGTAGCAATCGTAGCTTTGCGATGGCAACGCCTTGTTATATTTACCACCACCTATCGCTTTTGCTACCAGTCACCTCTTACGACATCTGGCACAGGCGTATTCTGCCGTTAGCTTAAGGCAAGGCAGATATATCGAGGAGAAGTTAAACATTGAGCTAAGAAAAAATAGTTTTAATTACCTCGCTTCATCGGCCTCGTTACTTTGGTAAGACATAACAAAACACAAGTATTTTATTATAAATTTGATAAACATTTATATAAAATTGTAGTTCTTTATTTGGATGAAGTTTAATAATAGATAATGTGTACTTACTTCTCAATACCCATACGCTTGCGGCGTACGATGTGTAGAATGCGGCCGGCGGTGAACAAACGCGCGGTTGAGAACCGGCGCGCGAACACGTTGCGCGACACTAGCGCCGCTTCCTGCAGGACAGGAGAGCGTGAAAATTACTTACAGATTACATGATAAACAATGTATATTATTTAAACTAACTGGATTATGATTGCCAATCAGGAATCACGATGAATAGTTGCGACAAGTCTTTATGTATACCAGGTTTGGGAAGGAATTGTCAATTATATGTCAATAAGATTATTAGACCATTATATTTGTATACTATCAAGTTTGGGTTCAGTGGTGATCCAATTTCTTCTAGTTCTAAAGAGAACTAGAAGAAATTGTTCTTATTGACGTGTTCTTATTTCTTGCAACACGAAGAGCCGACATTGCTTAAGTATGACAATTAAATGAATTTTCTTTCCAGGTTACTAGAATATCGCCCTAATTATTTGACAGCTCTAGAATCCAGTAAAGCAGTAATTCGGTTGTATGCGGATAATTTTGTTTCTTTTTAATTAGTTAGAAGATTCTTTTTAATGGGGATTTAGTATCCGATGCATAATAACAATAACCGATATTGTCCTTAATTAACAAACAATTGTCCTCTTAACGAAAGTTATTTCGATTAATTAATTAATTTAGGCTTACCAAATACAAAATATATTATGTTAAAATGATATTATGATATAGTTTGCAAAATTGTGGAATGGCTTCCGTGAAAAACATTATTAATGAACTGAAAATTCTTGACTTACCTTCAAATTGTATTAAAAATTGACAGTGTTATAGTTTATTAAAAAATATATATATTTTGCCAAAACATAAGTAATAAGTCATAATTATGCAAATCATATTTTAAGTTACACTACATACCTAAATCTACAGCTGAACAATATTAGTTGCAGGGTGATCTAATAATAAATTACGTAAACAGTAACTCAGCCGAGTTTTACTAGTACTAGATTAAATATTGAAAATTTTGTTGTTCTCCATATGTAGTCCGATATTGAACAAATATTCTATTAATTTCCATACCCCAGTACTTTATAGTTATACGAGTTATAGAATTACACAATTATGAAGTTGTAACAAAAGTTGTAAAAAAAAAATTCAACATCGAGCTTAATTATTAATGATTTGACGTTGTCGACAAATAAGTCAAAGTCCGGGTGAGACATAAGGAGTACGTTAAGTGCCTGCTGCATGCGGCATAAAGGCAATTACACACGCGCTACAGTACGACATGGCAAAGGCGCAAACAGCCGATGTCTTCGTCCGGATCGAATGCGCAGATGGTTGTCAGGCACAAAGATGCGTGATAATTGCGTTACACATTCAGGCGAGTCCACAACTCTACACAATATTGCTATAGCGGTTGACAGCTCTGCACCAGCTCTCATGGTTACCAGAGAATTCATCCCCAACATTCCCAGCTACAACTTAGTTGGGTACATAAAGGAATAATAGCCGTATACCCTTTTATAATAGCAGCGGAGGAAAGCTTCCTAAACTTCTATCATCTGTACATACTTGGCCTAGTGTGGGTTCCAAATACATGCACTGGATTCTAATGAACTCCGCTATAGACAGATAAAAAGGATCTTAGAGATATTTGGATTCTGGAAATGACGCGAGTTCCTTAATACAAATCCTAAACGACTAAAACAGCGACTATCTAGCGACTATCTGATTGTAATAGATGCCCAGAGATTTTCTCCAGACGAAGTTTCAAGGTCATTTAAGCGGTACATCGCAAAATCAGATTCGTAGCCAACATAACTTCTCCACCCCAAGAGCCACGAGCTCGGCGTATAATTCTCCAGCCATTATCAACTATCTTAGAATCGCTAACAATATGATCTAGAAAAGATTCAGTAATAGCAATGATGTCATTTTGAAGCTAGATTTCAGGGTATGAAATTTGTTTTCAGGCCTCGCACATTTTAGAAAACTAGCAGTCTCGCGATATACTGTTGAAATTCGAACCAATTTTCTTAATACCTAATCAGATCATCGTGGCTGGTGGTTGTAAATGTTTACCATGATAATGAGGTGCCAGATGGTACAAACAAAGCACACAAGAAGCAGCACACACAGCTGGAACACCTGTAAAAGTTCAACTGACAGCACTCACGGTGGACACGCTCTGTACGAGCAGCGCGTCTGATGATTCGTCCGACTGGCGAGTTTCCAGTTCTTCTGGTCGCCTCCAAGTTGACTCTAGGTCACGGGCGGGAACCCCGAATAACGCGTAGCCGAACCCATTCAGCATAATTCGATACTGAAAAATAAACAAATTAAAAAATAATTGTTATGACGTAAAACTGTCCCCGTTGAAACCCACCAACTTTCACCAAAGAGATTGTATGGTTCAAAACGGAATAGAGGTGGTTGTTTTGTTCACTAGAGACGTAGAAAGTAGTAATTATTTAATATGTAAGAAAGCATTAATAATGAATAACAATATTAATCCTAAGAATATTTAATACCCCATTCTTACCTTGGGTAATTTGGTGGCGTGTATAGTTTGAATGACCTTAGTGCGTAGGTTCTCTATACTGTGAACACTGAGCCTCATCACCAGATCGTCTCCAACGCCTACGGTCATCACGAAGCTCTCCGTATACCTGGCTGCTTCTCGGCTTATTAAACCAGCTGACAATCATAAGAGATTAATAAACAAAATGTTCAATTTATGAAATCTTTGAGACTAATTTATAAAATCTTTAAGCCCAATTTATGAAATCTTTAAGGCCAATTTATGAAATGTATAGTACCTGGTGTAGAAAACGCGAATACTTTAAGGTGTGGATAGCGCGGCCTTAACTTCAACGCGACTAATACTGCTACACCAGCACCCAAACTGTGACCTGTTAAAATATAGTAATTAAAATTGGAGCCATTATTATTTGATAGTCTAACTAGTGATGCGATTGCTTTAGATAATGGTTGATTAGGACGTGTTTAATAAAAGTCTAGGGTATTTTATATTATTATTAAACCGGGTACATGCACAAGCATACAGTCCACGTGACTTTGCAATTTAGCTGAAACAATAGGTGAGAGTGAGTTACCAATGCAGACGAGCTTTATATCTACCTCTAGGGTATTTGATAAGACCATTTCGCATAAAAATGTGGATAAGTTCCATCAATATATTATGACATTGAATTTTATGAGTGGGTAATTAAGATAAATTATTTTCATTTGCTGTTGTTGTTTGTATCCTGTGTATTATCGGACCTTAGTCAACCAAAATTGGCATTAAATGATTTGAACAATATGAAAAGTGTCCTTTAGAATGTTCATTTATATTTTTTTATTACTACACGATACCTGTTAGGACTAGGTCGTAATGTGGGAACTGCTGGAAAGCGCGATCAAGCACCGGCAGAAGCCTCTTCAGCATTTTGGCGGCTCCCATGGACATGCCCTTGTGAGCTGCTGTATCTTCTGGTAAACCTGAGGAAGCAACACATTAATCCTCGGCTTATATCTGTATATAGGTATAAATATAAGGTTGTACACCTGCTGAACAAAGACATTATCCTTATTTACAATTGATTGAAATATATTCTATGAAGTAAGTTGGATTTAATCTTTACCATCGGCCTCAAACTTTTCGGAGCCCGCAGTGAAGTCAGTAAAGATATCACGAAGGGAGATGGACCCCCTCACAGCTACCACGATACTTTCACGCTCATGGTCGGCTATCACGCAGAATGGTAACTGAAATTTGAAATAAAACATTTATGTATGCCACCTTTTCATTATAATGATTTTTTAAATTAATTTGAAACTTTTTGAGACATTTCTCTGATTGACATCACCGCAAAAATGTAGACAGAAAGTGACATACTGCGTGCCAGTAAAATAGTAAGACTTCACGTCAATCAAATGATCGTATCAGTATTTGTAACATGTTACAAATATAAAAGGAATCTAAAAGAATCGTCTTATTGTTTAAATAATGTTAATTCAACTGTGATATTAAACGAGGTCACGGACCTCTATTACCTGATAATTCACTAAAATTGGCCAATAATTACCCTATTAAGGTATCAATATATTTGAGTAAATTAAATTGTGTAGTTCGGACCAGGAGGTGCACGAACCAGGAAGAGCGTTCGGACCAGAAAGAGCACGAATTTGTTCCTATTTAGGAGACTAGGAGCAAATTCGTGTTCTTTCAAAATAAACTTATTTTGTCCATCTATTGACTACTACACTAAGGTCATTTCAATTCTAAATTGAAAAAATATTTTTAAAAGACAATAAATCACATATTGAGAATTCAGAAATCAAGAATAAGGTACTGGAAACAGCACATGGTGGTATATCCATCTTAAACAGCCTTATTGCACTGGGCGAGAATGGGCAGCAACATACGCGTCACGAAGCTATGCTCTGCGATAGCCACCACGTTTGTCCAGCGTGACAATTTTGGACAACATTCTATGTTCTTGCCAATTGTTAACGTCTAACCAACGGTTGATATAATGCTGACGAAGATGAAAATAGTGACTATTAGATGTCCAACCACAATTCTACCAATGTATTATGCCCAGTTTTTGTTATGGATACCTAGTGAGATCATATTAGAAAAATAAGGTCTATGTAAGTAAACAATTTAGAAAACCAATATTTAGGATTGAAAAATATTGACAATCCACTTCAAGGTAAATTAGTTAGTCAAATAGTTATCCACTCATATACGAATTTAAGTCATCAATATATATGCAATGTTAAAAAAGCGTCTTACAATTACTCACATTTTAATAACAAGGAATGTCGATTGAATTGACACTTGGCTTGGAAACGCTTTCTACTCACAATCTATAAGGCTGTTTTTTATACATAATACATTTTTTTATAGCAGCAGAAGTGAGTTTTTATAGGTCAGTTAATGTGATTCTCGTCATTGCATGCATTTAAACTAGAAAGAGGAATATTTTGATTCTTTCTTTATTACACCATTAAAAGCTTAATTTTCAGCGATTTTTGTGCATTCTAAACTAAACAATTTTTCACAAAGTTTTGATGCTTGCAACGAGTTAACTAAAAAACTGCTAGATCGATTTCAAAATTAAGTTAATAGAAAGCTAAATTATCAGCAAATAATATTACCAATATTTTATTTCTGTATTCTCAACGAAATGGGTACAACGCGAGTGAAGCCGTGGAACGCTGCTAGTATTACTTAATTTTTTTAATTCATCGTCTTGTATATCGCATATATGTATGTGTTTATTACAACTTTTACTTGTTCTTGAATCCGTTTTACTATGAATGACAGGGCTAACTTACATTATAGGATTGGTAGCTTGTTATAATTTTCAATAGTCTAGTATTTAGATGTAAGAAATATTCTAACTTTCCATTTAATTCCAATATATAATATTTACATCACAGACTGTCTAAAATTTAATTATTGGGACAGAAATTCGTTACCCATGTTGTTTAAAAAAAATGAACTCTGAAGATTGGTAAGTGTATCATGTTCTTTAAAATGCCTTGACATTATTCGTGTACTTTAATTTCGGATTTAAGATTTATTTCATGAAGAGTAAATTTTCATAATATTTGGCAGTTTATTCGAGTAAATTATTATTTATTGTTCAACATTCTAGTAGTCTTAAAGAGTTCTAATAATTATATATGTAAGTTTGTAATCGAATTCAACTATCTTTTTATTAAAAAATCAATCGCACTTTCAATTCTGAATAATATGATTCAAAAGATTTGATTTGAGGCCCTGATGACTTTTAATAAATTGATAACGGTTTGAGGAAACTGTGTAGACCACACTTTTAACTAGACTGAAAGCCACTATAAAGACTGCAATAAAAACTGGTGAGATCCAGTATAAGAACCATATTATCATGTATATTGATATAATAGGTTCAAGGTTAGTTACTTAGGCCTAGGAAACGGCGCTCGCCGCATAATAAGCTGTAACGTGTATCACCCGGCAAATTGCCCGAGAGTTATGTGCCTTACAAGGTCGGGTTTTGAGGAAAATGACTCTTGGCGCACATAGAAGATATTGTTACAGTGTATTCGCGATAACTACACTTAAGTTGAATGTAGGGAGAATATAGTATTGATGAACTGACTCTGACTTCCACTTCGTCCTTGCCATATGATCATCACAATAGCCATTAGAAGTGCACTGCTAGATATATAGGTTTCTCCAAGAAAGGGGGAATTTTGCCCATAGTAACCATGCTGGGTGAGCGTGTTGACAATTGCAGAGCGCAGCTTTCGCGACGGAGATGCCGCTGCACATCTCCACCCTATGCATTTGAGCTACACTGTCTCGGATGGATATACCGCCATCTGTCGGTTCTGGTACCTTAATAACTCTCTTACCTCCTCTCCTCATTCCTCTCTCCTTAATGCTTTTTACGATACCTGGTGTAGATGGAATACATTTGTGGAACACCCTTATATGGTGAAATACCACATACTACATTTAACTTGTACATTTATTCTCATACATTGACCTGACTCTGAGATAAGACGCTTAAAGCATCTATGGTACAGAGATATCAGAAGAAAGTGGAATCACAAATATAATACTCAAAATATAACACCCAGGTGCAGAACAAACGCACATAAATATTTGTCCTGGCTGAGTATCGAATCCATAACTCTTGTGGTACAAGATGAACACCACCGAAGGCGCATTCGGGCCCGTCGTTTTGTATTATTGAGACACAATTGTTCACAGCGGCCATTTTGTTATTACTATTTTCTAATGGCAATACATATTACAAAATTATTCTTGTATTAATAAATATAATGTTGCACAAAATAATATTTTATTTTTTTAAATCACGTCACAGATATAATAAAATATTTTCGCTTCTTGTCACACTTCGTTGACCACATCGACCTTCTCGTAGGTGAGCCGTAATTTTCGGATAATCCCTCACTCTAAAAGTCCTATACAGTAATAGGCTACATGTTATTCAGTAAAGAGTTTGCAACTCCAACATTTTATTCATATTTCCAAACAGTTTACACTAATTATTCGATACGAGAAAGTTACAACCTTGCGGAAAATTGTGATAAAAAAGATTTTTCCTATTTCAGCCCATTTCTTTTCAACTCATGTTCGTTTTATATAACATCATACAGTCCAATGATAACATTTCTCTGAATACTTCTTATCTTATAAAACTGTTGAAAACCTTTAAGTTTTTCTGAAGCTCAAATCGGATTGAATAGTCAAGAGTCTTGTGAACATCATAGTTGCATATAGTCCGAATGATTACCAATTCAGATAGGATTTAAATAGATACAACATAGATGCTTATGATTCAGTTTTTGCTGTAGTGTCATTTATCCACTTCCATTTGTCTAATATGATGTCACCAATCAACATAATGTGTAAACAATGAGGTAAGTATCATTTAGTTTTTCTAATGCTTCTGTTTCTTGCTTAATGATGGTTGCAGTAAATATACAATGTATGGTAGAATTAAGCGTACGAGGCTATATTTGGTATACGCTGATTCTAAGCATGATGGCACATTCGGTATTATTCTCATCTTGTGCGCCAAGGGTCGTAAGTTCGATCCCCACCCAGGTCTTTGTGATTAATATTTGTGATCCCTATTTTGTCTTATATTTGTAACACAAGTGCTGCAAATTTTTAAGCGGTATTGATATTATTTTATTTTTTACATTCACTTCGTGTTAGTGTGGTCATGGATAAAGGGTTTAAGAAATAGATGAAATAGAGTTCAGGTATCATAATAATATTGAATACAACAGGTATATTTATGAGCAAAAGAAAACGCAAGCATGTACTTATAAACTGGACCAACTCTCTAAAATTTTGCCACCCTAACTACCAGTTTACTATGTATGCTGGTATATCTAAGTGCCTTTAAGCGTGTAATTCTATAAATATATATATAAAATTAAAGAAATATATTTCTTTAATTTGTATGTGCGCGCACCGTTAGCGTATCGCGTCAATCGAGCTCTCTTTGTCAAAGAAAAATATGTATTGTTCATAAAATGTTATTACAATTTTCTTTAAGTTTAATTAATAAATATTAAGTTGTATAAATTGAGAGGTGATAATCATAAACTTTAATTGTCGTTTCTTTATTTACAGGTAAGATTTTTGGTTAGTTGTGTAAATATATGATTGTGTGATATCTACTTAATGTACTCAAATAAAATTGTTATCTTCATTTACAGAGAAACAAATTGGAGTTTTATTTTACTTCTGAGATTAATTTACAATTAATTGTCTTATATATATACATACTTGTGTGAGTCACTAGAAAAACAAAACAATGAACCATATTGTGCTTTATAAAAACAGTGCCCACTGATGTTTATAAAAACAACAGTCATTAACCATTGTTAATTAATTGTAATTTCAGTAATTGTGCATGCACGAACGTTTCAAAGATCTTATCTACAGAATCGACACGTTATATACGATATATACGAGTATGAACTTTTGGGGATAATACAAGGTGATCTTTATTTATATATTATTTACCTAATTATTTATTTATTATGAACTTAATTTTATTAGTTCTTTCAATTACAAAATAATTTAGTTGTAACAAAAAATAAATTATTCTACAGCGAACTTAATTAATAAATATTTGACGTCGTCAAAACATCAACAATTAAATATTTTTCACTTAAATAATTAATTTAGCCTCCCTGTTCATAGTTATCAGATGGTATTAATGTATACTTATGCGAATTTGTTAAAATGTATATATAGTATACCTGCTATATAAATTCTAAAACCGGTAGAGTAGAATAGTACCTACCTCGTACGCAAATAACTGATCAACTTCAACAATACTAGCAAATCTCTGCAATTGACATTAATCTTTACAAGAAAAGACGAACCTCTTTATCAAGGGGTTGCTTATATCAGTATTCGTCGTTATAAATTCTAGGTACGTACCTCAAAAACGCGGTTGTTGAACGAAGCGAAGATGATGTCGTCAGCGGGTAGTTTTGACATGTACTTCACGCCGGCGAAGTTGCACATGCAGCAGTTGTCGTCCGTCACGATCGAGTTCTTCGGTCTGCAGACAAGGGACGTTACCAACCGATGCGGTTTTATAAGAGGTCCTACTCGTCAGCATTATCATTATATTTATTAGTATCTCAATCTCACCTAATGGGTATGTGTTATATTTATTAGTATCTCAATCTCACCTGGGTAATGTGATATAACTTGTCTAAGTCATAAGGTTGACAACGCGTTAGAAATAAAACGAGCATCAATATCTCTCTGTATGGTGACGCTTACGCGGACGGAAACTTATTTGTTGGCTTATAAAAAATATTAAAACAGTTATTATTTTTATTATAAAAATTTTTCAGTATAACGAAGTGATTGAGATGTCAATCAGTCATTCAAGAATCGAGATGCAATTATATTTAATTGGGCTAGTGATGTGCTAACACTGTGTTATCATCAGAGTTATCAATTATACAACAAAAGAGTACTCATATTATCAATACATGTCGAGACAAGTTTGATTTCGGTCAAACAAACTTTCTTTAAGACTTATGGATAGTATAATGACATTGTTTGTATTTTAATAATATTTAACCGAATCGTGATCAACGTTAAAGTAATTATTGAACATTTCACGTCTATTGCTTTGAGAACATAAACGTAATCCTGCAATCTTTGGGCACGCCAAACACACAATACCTACTTATATGCAGTTTTTTTTTCTATAGGTATTAGACAAACGCATGAGAACACAAAAGTAAGCGAAGTTCAAAAAATAATATTAACTAATAGTAATTAATGATAATATTTTAAATGCTCTATTATCCTGTGCCTCAATATCTCAGGAGCCCGCGGACTAGTCTAGAGTAAGCCTTTGTCCAATAGGTTAGGTGACTTATAATTCCGAAGAGTCATTACAGTCATCAGTATATGTTTGGAGTATTTCTTATTTTGGAAATATTATTATTATTATCTTGATTTATTTAATTTTAAGGATTTTAAAGTGCTTGAATCGCCCTTTTGTAGATCTACTTTCATTCATCTGCATAACATACCCAATCGGTCTTAATCATTTTTCTTCCAATCTTAATAATAATACAATGTTTTTCTTAACATGTTTCTCTTATTGGGAACCCCCAATAAAGGGTGGAAATTATTAGTGTTACTTACCAAAGAGGTAAACATAATTAAGAATTAAGGTAAATCGACACAGTCACAAATATTACAATTGTAGAATATGTGTATTCGTCGCCTATTTGTTATACTTGTACAGTTCAGCCAGTAAAGTGCTTTTGAAGAAATTTGGAGTGGAGGCAGCTTAAACCCTTGGGAATTATATGGGCATTTTTAGGGTAAATTCCTGCGGGACTTGCTAATGCTTGTAAAATACGCTTGAAAGAAGTAAGCTTGAAAATTTTAATTCTAATATAACTATGAGCACGTCAGCCTTTACAATGATTGTCAGTGTTTCAACGCCTCTAATGTTTTATGAATAGTGGGGGGGGAATATTAATTAGCTACTTTTGATTGTTATTTCAACCTGCTGTGGGTTGAACTGTATAACAGCTACAATAACAGTCTTTGTCTATTTATAGAATTAGTTATGTTTGTATTGAATTATGACACAATGAAATGTAAAGCAATAATATATAATGACATCAGATATACAAATGTTATTAATAACATAAAATTGTTACTTATTATTGATACGACGCTAGGAACGAATGACGTTTGTAAAAATACTAGTTTGTAAAAATACTAGTTTGTAAAAATACTAGAAAGAGATTTTATTGTAATAAAAGTATTTTCTGGAACTTGAATCTACCATTGCATTAAATGCAAATATATTGATTTCTAGCTCCGTGAAAAATAAATCCATACCCATGGGAAAACATATTTTCTGTTATAAAAAAACTATATAGTGACAGGTTATATGTTATCTATCTATGTGTTAGCCGAACTTCATATATTTCAACTTCATTCTTCATAAGGCATTTTGGTAACAGCAACCATCAATTTGCATTTATATTTGTTACGATCAAAAATAAGAACCGATACAACGACCAAAATAAATGTAAAAATGAAATAAACCGCGTTTCAAAGCTGTCAAATTGTTGTGTGTCACAAGAAATATTGTAGTTGATTTGTATCATTTTAATAACGAAAGCGATGTTTACAAAATTTTCTCGCATTCAATCTGAAGTTCTATTACCAAGAAATGTTTCTTCAGTGTAGGGAACAAACGCCGTTCCATCAGGAACCGCACGAGATATTGTGATTAATGGGCTCGTTTCTCGTAACATCGTCGCCAAAACGCTTTCAACCTAACGACAATTCCACTTGCATGGCGTATATTTATAGAAGTTCCTCACATATGAAATTGCCATTTTATATGGGAACAAACAAAAATAATTCTTTTTTGTAAAACATATATAATTATTCAAAGTACGTGCCGTTGTTATCTATGCACTTATGTCTTCTTATAGGTAGTTTACTGATCCCTATACTAAAAAACCATGAAGGCGAGGATCAATCATCTTCATTATTATTGCAGCTATTAGAAATCCACTGCTGGACATAGGCCTCCCCAAGGAAAGGGGGAATTTTGCCCATAATTGCCGCGCTAGGCAAGCGAGTTGGTAATCGTAGAGCGCAGCTTTCGCGACGGAGATGCTGCTGCTTGTCCCCACCCTTTGCATTTGAGCTACACTATCTCAGATAGATATACCGTCATCTGTCGGTTCTGGTACCTTAGTCGCCTTTCACGACACCTGGTGCAGAAGGAGGTACTATTCTTATCTGCCGGTACTTCACGGCTGGATCGAGTATCAATATACTCTTTGACACAGATCAGCGGGGACTTGTTTATCCGGAATGAAAAGAAGAGTAGTCTTCAGTTTCCGTAGGATACCGGCAGAGTACCACCCCCCCACCACCTATACGAGATATACCGGAACCTTTGTGGCGAGTATTTTTCCCCTAAACTGTAAAGTTCAAATGGACAGAGATGGTCAGCGGCATTCCGATTACAAAGTTACAATCAGCGATTGCCACCACGCCTCAGCGTGACAATTATGGTCTATAATTCTTTTCTTTTTGGGGAGGCCCATGTCCAGCAGTGGATGTACTACGGCTGCTATAATGAGCGTCCACAACTGGTAAAATAGAGGTATTATTCTACTCTGCTTATATACCACAGTAATATATAATGAATAAATGATCAAAAATACTTACCGACAGCAGCAGCACGTTAAATGTCTGGCCAGTTTGCAGAACCCAGTAAAGCAATGCCTGTACAGCACGTAGGGCCAGCCGTATGCGGCTATGGACAGCCTTAAGTAATGAAGAGCATCCTCCAGGTTCATCCATGGCGGCGTCTCCGAGAAAACCTTGTTGACATCGGTCGTGTAGATCGGTTCTTCGTCGTTGAGCATTTGGATTCTCCTCATTTCCCTGGTCTCTCTCTTCTGCCTCACTCTTAAGAGTACGCAGCCAGCCACCACATCGGAAGGCACCAGGTCCGTTGACCGGAATAGCGCACTGAGGAGAGCTGTAATTATGATATGTAATTGTCAGGTTGTGCATAGATTAGTCTAGCTAGATATTTGAAATTATATTAATAAAAAAATACATTTAGTATTAGATAGATATAAATTCGAAACATACTATCAAATGCCATAAAGCCAACTCAAAGAAAAATAATGGCTCTTAGAGGCTGAGCTTAGATTAGTTGAAGCACATATTATGTATGTGAGTCAGTATATATAGTATATCGGAGTCAGGTCAATGTATGAGATGTTATGGGAAATTATTATTATTATTAACACATAATAAGATCCCTTAGGATCACTTACTCTCGTTTCAATTTCTATGCCAATATTCCTATAATAAGGCACTAGTAAAAAGGAATATTAAACTTTTCTTTTGACTTTATGATGCTACGATGCGTAGACAGTAGCCAAATATTACATCTGTTAGATTTTAGTTAGAAATAAATTGTATTCTTATTTATGTATTTACTGGTATGTAAGTTGAATATTATATAGACATATATAGTATTTAATTGACTTTATTTTCTTTTTTAAAATTGCAGTACACATCGAACTGCCTTATCACATTATCTTCGTTTATTTCCATCCAAAGGTTGCCTAGAAGGGATCGCTCTGATCGATTAGGCCGCTAATTGTATCATTATCATATCATTTGTAAGTCTTAATTTTTCTGAATGCATTTTTTTTTGTGTACAATAAAGAGTATTATTATTATTATTATCTGTCATCGTGCAGCAAGCCTATTTTAGTACTAGAACGCTACAGTTACTTACTTACTACTATGTTTACTACAGGTTTATTACGCGATCCATCACAAAGGACCTTTTGATATTTCTATCCGATTCATCCGACAATGTGGCGTATGAGCCAAGCCAATCAAGAAAACTGCAATTCATTTATTAATCGAAATCCTAACAGCTTGTTTAATGTTTCAGATTATTGACTAATCCGCGCAGTTATTACAACGTTTCAAATGAATGAAATAGAAAACTCTATTCAAGGTACAGTACAAGGCGATCATTAAAAGGTTCATACACGTATGCAGAGCGAGCACGTGAGCCTTATATCTAATTACTTCGAAATCCGGATTGGAAATAAGGGTAATTATAGGAAGGCGTTATCATATTGCGTGATACAGGATTACAGTGTTGTTTATAACTTGATGTAAGAACAGTTTCGGGTACGGTTTTGCTACGATCTACAAGTTACTGTAAAATGAGTTGTTCTTATCGCGCCGAAAGGATATTGTTAAAATATAATATTGTGCTCATTATCCGGTGTAATAAAAGCAATAGATAAGCGAGTGTTCTATATAAGTAAATGTTACTTTTGCAAATATTTTGATGCGATTTACAAAATCAAGTTTTGTATTAAACAAGTTTTTAGTTAGACATAAAAAGTATATTGCCGACGGAGCGGGAAGTTTGTTGACGAAATTTGCATTCAGAGGATACTTACATCCTATAAATAATATGAACGCGTGAGTTTGAATCGGTGGACGGATGGATGGATGTATGGATATTTGTTACTTTTGGCACAGAGATAGTTAATAGTCTCGAATATGTATGTATACGTGATACACGCTTTTTATCTCGAAACCATGTTCCCGTAGGATACACTTGACTGTCTAACTTGTTTAAAGAATCAGTACGATTTTTTACCAAGCTTGGCATATTCTCAATGAGTATAACAAATTTGTTTAATAAATTTGCATTTTAAACTCACAGAAAATCTCGTACATTTTCCAGACTCCAAGATGAAAGCACTTGTGTTACGGATATCAGACAAAAAACGTATATAGAACTAATATTTTAACAACAGCAGAACAAACACCCTGTACATAACATAAAAGTTTGCCATGGGTGGGAATCGAGCCCACTATCCTTAGTGTACCAGATACCCCTATATTGTACGCTAAGGATGGTCGTCGAGCCCATATATCGAATAAATATTTAAATATCTCTTATCTATTTAAGTTTTTGTTAAACAGTACCTGCTACTTGTTGAAAGGCCTCCTTCCCGTGCTCATCCCTTTTTAGCCAGCAAAACGCCCATCGGAACCTTCTTGACCACAACCCAGTGACCTTCCTATGGTGTCGGACCTGGTTAGGTGTGTCTTGCATGTCCCCGTAGTTCACTGACCCCAGGGGGTCGAACACCATGAAGAGTCCAAAAATTGTAAGTGCTAGTTGCACCCAATTAAAGAGAACTATACCTGGAAGAAACAGATTCTGTAACTAAATGACTGAATCGCAACCCTACTTTAGAGGAACAACTATAATTAATATCATATCAGCCATAGAAAGTCCACTGTTGGACATGGCCTTCCCAAGAAAGGAATTTAGCCCATAATTGCCGCGCTGGGCAAGCGTGTTGGCAATCGCAGAACGCAGCTTTCGCGACAGGGATGCTGCTGCCCAGCCTGCTACCCATCCATTTAAGCCACCCCGTTTGGATATACCGCCATTTTTCGGTTCTGGTACATTAGTCACCTTTTATGACACGTGGTACAAAGGGAGGTACTATTCTACTCTGCCGGTACCTCATTACGTGTGCTTCACTATAATTTAGCCAAGGTAAATACTATATACTTAACATAAACAATCCATGAAATTCTCACAAATAATTATTTAAAGCGAGAACAAAATATTTACGGCCAGCGTGCCAAACTTTTATTGCATTTGTTTAGAAGTCATAACTTCAAGGTTTCTTTGTAATGATCCGTATTTTTCCTAGCAAAATAAGTTTTCCTGCATCATTTCGGATGTGTATAGATGATGTACATAGGGGGGGATGAGGGGGCTATAAAAAATCATTTTTGTCAAGTTAAGTTGCATCATTAACGTTTCGGCCAAACGGTACTTATTTATTCGTCTTTATCTTAGTAAAATGGTATATTTTATTATTATTTATAATATATAACTGTATTCATATTTTAAAAATACAGTTTCTGCTGCAATTAAATAGTGCCCTGGCAAAAATATTTTAATTTTAATGGTCATATTTAAATCAACTTTAGTACCAATTAGATTTTGAAATAAATGTAGCAACAAAGTTTTCGTTTTGAATTACGCGGACCATAGAAGTGTTACTTATTTACTACTTAGTTACTTATTTGATTTTCCTACACTTTTACATAAAATTAAGTGTAAGAACAGCATTGCAATCTCAATAAGCATGTGAATTATAATAATTTAAGAGATAAAATGTCGTGGTGATAGTTGTGAAACCAAAGTTGTTGATGAAATCTTTAAGCAGCCAATTGATGTTTCCTTTTACTGCTTCAGGTATATTGTACTCGAGGACATCTTGAATAATTACTAATGGCTATTATTGTATCAGCTATGTTACGCTAGCAACCAGTTCCGGCTTCTCATGGGCAGCGTGCAAAAGATAATGTTGCTGCATCTAAAGATAATATTGCTATAAAAAATGCAACTTGTTTCGATTGGGTCAACTTAAAAACAAGTAGATTTTTCTCTAACACAATTGCAATAAATACAAATTTAGTATTATCGAATATTCCCCGTGAGTTACGCTGTCTATTGCTAATAAAAATCGTATTGAATATTTGGTAGTTCTTTTGCGGTTGTCACGTTCACAATGACAATGAGGCAGACGCAACGCGTTTTTTATAACAAGTAAAAATCTATAATATCACACTAAAATTATATAGGCCTTACGTCTACGGCTGGAGCGGCTTCAATAAAATTTGGTATGGAGTTCGTTGACACCCTAGACTAACATATTAGCTGAGTTATACTGCCGGAAAATCTTATTCCGATAGGAAAATGGATGACAATTTATTTCCCCTAAAAAACGCAGGTATCACCGCGAGGCACTGCTAGTAGATAATATAAGCAATAATTGTCTTGCATTAAACAGGAAAAAAGAGGAATATTTGTTCCGGTTCCGGTACCTTAGCCGCCTTTTACGAAACCTATTACAAAGGATCGTACTATTCTATACTCTACCGGTAGCACACAGCTAATACGCATAGTTAATGGTTTTAACTAGCTAAATAAAATATAGTTTCTAAAAAGTATAATATAATCATTATCTGACATAAGTTTCATTGATTCATTTAATAATATTTTTAAACAAGAGTTTGGGGATGAGTGTGGCAACTTTCTCTATAAGACTATTTAAAAAAAATATTTATTCGTGGATATGCTTACTTTTAATAAAACTTCTCTATAACGGCATTAAACGAATTTTATTTACATTTTTTTTAAACGGCTATTCGGTAACAGCGAAACGCCAAACAAAATATGGAAAGAGTTAAATAAACCGCGTTTTAAAGAGAGTTTATGTAATTTCGTTATGAGTACATAGTGAACGCGTAAGTGTTAGAAAATGTATACTTACTTTGTATAACAATGCTAGAAAATTTGTCGTCCACGGAGCAGTCGATCACTTCGCAAAACATCCACATGGTTCCCATGACGTTGAGCGCTATTTCTGGCATCACAAGTAATACTCTAGGATAGAAAAAATATATTTATATAAACAGTCATTAACCACGAATGACGTATGTGAAACTTTTCAATTGACCTTCGGGTCAGTTTCATATATTACTAAAGATATACAATAATAATAGAGAAAGGAATGCTGCAATGGTTGGAACATGTAGAAAGGATGGATGAAAGAGGAACTGACGGTAGTGAATGGAAGAGTTGATACAGGACGAACTAAGCGAACATATTTTAACCACGTAGAAGAGGTATTAAAGAAGGGCCAGGTTAGAAGTACTAAAATTAAACGAGCGTGTATGAAAGGACTAATGTGAGTAAGGGAAGCGAGAGATGTATGCCAAGATCAAAACAAGTGGAGATCCATTGTCTCTGCCTACCCTGATACGACACAGGCGTGATGTATTTATGTATGTACTAAAGATATATAATAAGGTACTCGTATATACCGCCATCTGCCGGTTTTGATGCCTTATTTATACTCGTATTATATCCAAATTATTAATTAATTTTATTAAGAAATAAATATGTATTTAATAATGATGTATATTTTATTTATATTTAATGTGTACAAGATTATTTATTATTATTATACATATTAACTTTCCTCTTTAATGACTCTATTGCTGTAATCTGAGTTAAATTCGATTAGTTTCAAAGATCTATGCTAACAGACTGTGAATTTAATTTAAAGATTATTTACACTCATTGGGAGCAGCATTTACAGTGAAATGACCAGCCTATGTTGTTCCTCGCTGACTGAAGTATAAGGAACTCCAGGCCTGCAGTTCTATCCCCCCGAATGACCTATTCGAAGTGTACGAACAAATGTAGCACTCACTTGAAGAGCAACAGAGGAGCCACCAGCCGCCTGGCGTCGACATCAGTGATGGTGCCCCTCGCGGACTGCAGCGCGAGGGCCGCCAGTAGCAGCATTAGCACAGCCTGCAGCGCCAGCGTGCCGCACAGGTACAGCCGCACGAACGACCCCCCATGCCAGCCTTCTGATTGGCATTCCCACGTTACTGGATACAGGACTTCTACCACCAGCGCAATAAGCACCAACCTGTTGAAATATAAGTAGTGTAAATGATATACTTATTTCCGCCCGCATAAGTCCCTTTTCTGTGAGTGTATAAAGATATAATGTAGCTTATAGTATATAAGCTATAGTATATAAGAACTTGCCAGGGATCTAATTTTTTGTTTACATTTAACATAGTTTATATTACTTGGCGAATATATAGCTTTCTTATGGTTAAAGGGTTTTTTAAATCGGTCTGATAGATTTTGAGTTAAATTGAAAACTACAAACAATTAATTATTTTCTATTTTTTAATTTTTGTATATATGATCATAGAATATTGATACTTTCATTAACTGATTTTAGTTTCAATTACTCACAAATTAGGTTTTTCAAGATAAATGACCAATTAATAGTGTGACAAAAGGTGTGCCAGAAACATACTATGAATAAATCCTATTTTTCATATTACATTGGTTGCACAAAATAAACGACATGTTAATAAAGAAGTGTGGCCACGAAACCAATAACAAACTTGGAACGAGTTTTCAATAAAGTTTTTAGAAGTTTGTCGAATTGACAGACAAAACATAAATAATGGAACAACTGGATAATTTAATTTGCAAGTTATGATTTCTGTAAACAATAAATATTTTATTCTTAGTGCGAAGCGGTAAATTTTAATTAGCCTTGTTTAGAAAGGAAGTATTATTTAATTTAATCGAATTCGATACAATGGATTTCGGCTTCACAAATAAACCGCGAATTGTGTAACACATAGCTGAATATCGAAGCGATATTGATCGTTTACTGATCCCAAAATCCAGGGAGTCCAATTATTTATTTGTTGATCTTGGATCTGGCGAGGACTAACGGTGCCCGGTGGACAAACAGGGGCGGTTGAATATAGCACGCAAATATTAGCTCGAGCTGAGTGTAGAAGAGGTTTGGTATAGGCAATCAGTGCGATGGTTGTGGGGGACAATTTAAAAGCCATTATACAGCAATCAGCCTGGTTCGAAGGTCATCTGAAAGCGTCTGTCACTATTGGGAGCGGGGAAAGTTCATTCATATTAATGCATCAATAAGTGCGCTGTACGTACTTGTCTAGACTATTATATGACTTGATTAAAATTTCTTCTAGAGTCGATACAAAGAGCGACCACGTACGTCATATGTGTTGTCTTTGGGTAAATAGTGTCGATGACAGTATTAATTGACGTCTTTCACATTTACAGTCTTCTTTTAACTGTATATTTGAATTAAATTGAATACGAAATTTTAAAAAAGCAAGGCGAATATAAACAAATCAGGTATAGATATATTAGGCCAGGTATAGACATCGTAAGCAACAAGTCTTTTTTTAATTTGTGTTCGAAATCAGAATTCATCAATATTTAAGAGTGCATCTTTTAACTGCAGTTTTCGAAAATATAAGTGCTAAAGCGTGCATAGACAAACATAAGCATTGAACCAAGTAAAATAACAAATGAGTTTTAAGCCGGTAATAAATAAAACCTACGGTTCTCGTTGAACGTGTAAAGGCATTGAAATCAGGCGTGTTGCACGCTGGAGTAACCTTGACACTGTTGTAGTAATTTAGACATAGTACGTATTACCGATCGATACGTTATGGACACTCGCACAGTAATTTTACCTGGTATGGAGTTTTAACAATTTTCTTTTCGTCATACTCCGTCATGTTTTTACAAATTGGATAGTGAGAGATTATAGAATGTACATGTGTGGTTAGACAAATCCTGGATATATAAGTAGTGGACATTGAAGGAGGACTTTATAAGATACGTGTGTGTTATTTAATTTTTTAATGTGTTTATTGGTTTTCAATCACCTAGGTTTTATACCTAATATCAAACAATGCTTGTACTGCATTTATTAATTTGTAAAAGTCATATTCTGGTATCGTCAAATTCTTAATTATATTACTGCTAGCTATTTAAGAGATTATAGATAAATTATTTGTATTCTGATATTAAATGGCTTATAAACAGTCAGACCATCAAATTGCAATTGTAGTTTTCGAGATGAGCTCGTTTATACAAACTCTTCAGCTTCATTATTTATCCATAGATTCAAAAGATGTTATATTTTTATATAATGATAACGTGAGTGAGAATTAAATGTGATAGAAACGTAACACGATTAACATCGCTTGAAAAGGGTAAAAAGGATTAAGTATTAAGGAAGGATAATTTCATTTGTCTACAGTTTTTAAAAGGGTTTCCCTTGTGTCAACGGATGTTACCATAATTTTGCATTAACTTATTTAGCCGGTTTTTCGGCATTAAAAGTTTTCTATTCATGAATAGCTACTCATTTAGAATGTACCAGAAAACAAAATTAGAAAAAAAATCCTCTTGGATAGCGGGCGGTGCCTTTAGCGGTATATCCTTGTAAGAAGCTATAACTGATAGCTAGCCTACCGCCCTTCCCCCCTGTACCAGGAGTCGTTCTTACGTCATCTCTTGATGACTGGGGTATCTGAACCGATGACAAACGGTATTTCGCTAACTACGTTCTGCGATTACCACTACGCCTGCCCAGCGCGGGAATTATGTAATTATGGGCAACATTTCTCCTTAGGCCTATGCAATTCAGTGGATGTCCTACGGCTCTATAGTCATGATGATGTATTAATGTTTTATAGTAGAACGCTTTTTTGTTCGATTTTGGAAACAACTTTTTCCTTCTAACAGAATTCAGTTGTAAAGCATTTTAAATACCAGTTACTTATCTTCAGAAAAACTAGCCCGATACCTAAATTTATTTGCCGATACAAGTAAGCACCAACGACTTCTAAATTCCTATGAGTTAAATGATTTTACCACGGTAACTTTTGTGCCAAGAATTATTGATCATATTTAAACAAAAGATTATTAACCTTTATATTAATATGTTAAGCGAAAAATGTGTACCTCTTTTTAAGGAAATTTAAGACAGTTAAAGTTATACTGGAGAAAAAGTAACCAAAGCTATTTATTTTATACAAAATCCATCCATCCAATGAAACATTTACATATCTAAATAAAGTTAACATCAATTGTGTATTAATTGTCAAATAAATGAAGGAATAGTTTTCAAAATTTAAAGAATTAAGGTTAAATTTCGAACACCAGCAATCACTATAGGTAACTTAGAAATGATACAAGAATGCTCTATCCAGGCGTTTCTTTGCAAATACCTTACGAACATAATCTTGCTTAGAATCAAATCATTTCCAAGTCATTATTTTCTTGGTGTAACGTGGATAGTATAAAATTACGCCCAAAATTTCTAGAGAGGAGTGAAGGTTGGCGATAGTGTAATTGTATGAACAAGCTTATCTTATAAGTTTGTACATTTATTTGATTTTTAGAACAACATAAAGTTTAGGGTAGACATATTTTTTGTATCGACATTTTGAGTGTCTATATTGAGCAATAAATGGGTCCTGGATCAATGCGCCCGTACACCGCACGCATCCACCCGTGGAATCACACGTTGGGCGCCAATCAGCTGCAAAAACGATCACCCGTGATTGTTAGACTAGGAAATTTGTACATATTTTTTTCACCTGCTCGAAAAAGTTTGCAAGTCAAATCACGTTTGTAGCTATATATGTATTAGCAAAGGTTTTAACTGACTTAAGTCATATTAAAAATAAATTCCCATGACATCTCATACATTGACCTGACTCCGTGGTAAGTCGTTTAAAGCACTTGTATTACGGACGCCAGACAACAGTGGAATAACAAAATACGAGTATACTACTTAAATACACATAATTAATATCCAGGCATAGAACAAACACAAATATCATCGCATAAATATTTGCTCTGCGTGAGAATCGAACCCACAGCCTTTGGCGCATAAGATACGATCACTACCATCTGCGCCATCGTTCCCATCGATTATAAAATGGGAAAGTTTGTAGGGGTGACTGATTATTATTACTCTTTCACACCGGGACGACTGGACATGTCTACGGATCACTACCATCAGGCCCATTATTTAGTGATATAGTGAGGTCAGTTGTGATATTGCGTTGCGAGGGTTGTAAATATATTAATGTTTATTTATTGCGTAAATGGCGAATAAGTATATAGGTATTATGTATCATGAATATTTTTAAGTAACAGATTTTTACAGATAAAAGCTTTTTACTTATCTCACGTCGTTGTACTATCCAGTTTCGTATACTTTTGTGAGAGTGGCCTACAAAGGAGTCTTTCAAAAGATATCCTTAAAAGCAGACGTGACAAGAATTTGTATTATATTTTATTTTTATATCAAAATCACCGAGTTATTTGTCTACGGTAATTTAAGTTTTCGTATTGGATTCTCCAGTGTTATAATAATTGTTTATATATATATTATTATATTATATATTTCGACGGCCTGGGTGGCGCGGATGTTAGTGATTCTATCTTGTGCCCCAAAGGTCGTGGGTTCGAATCCTACCCAGGGCTAATTTTTATATGATAATATTTGTGAGTTGTTCTGTGTCTTGTTTTTAAATATATGTATTTAGGTATATTTGTGATTCCTTTATTATCTGGCGTCCGTAACACAAGTGTTGCAAGTGACATAACACGGATTCAAATCAATGTATGAGATGTTGTGGGAATTTATTAATCGTATGAGTATTTGTCTTCGGTGAGGATAAATATTCATATAATGAGTCAAACCCAGTAGTAGATTCATTGGTTTAAAAGCTCAATCCGGACAAACACCGTGACAAGAAATATTTATGTATAGTCAAGATGATTAAACAACGCTAGATGCTATGTAGCAATCCGCAATGTACTGTATCAAAAAGTACTGAGAACCATTATTACCATATAGGGTAAAGAGGATGCGTAAACTTGACTACCGAATACCCTCTGGCATGTTGAACGCTGGCTTGCGAGACACGTGCACGTGCCACGCTTACATTGTTTGCTTGAGTTGTTTACCGCTATCAAGCAACTGTCAACAAATCCAATATGTAATCTAGACTAACACGCGTCCTTTGAAGTATCAATTTATGTGTATCTTCAACTTCCTATTGCCTTAATTGTTAGGAT
The DNA here is from genome assembly GCA_020976665.1 of Heortia vitessoides. Classification (NCBI taxonomy): domain Eukaryota; kingdom Metazoa; phylum Arthropoda; class Insecta; order Lepidoptera; family Crambidae; genus Heortia; species Heortia vitessoides. The sequence goes on along the minus strand of JACJUM010003085.1, from coordinate 12,132,234 downwards.
ATATGACTGACAGTTTTGATGACGTCTACATTTGCCCTATCTTATGCGGCAAGGGTAGGTTCGATCCTCTCGCAGGACAAACATTTATTATCATAATAATACTTTTTATTGTACATCCGTCAACAGATACAAAAATAACTAATTACGAAATTAAAATAAAAGTATGACAGGCGGCTTTATCGCACAGAGCGATCTTTTCCAGTGAACCTTTGGATGAAAAAGAAAGTAGTTAAGTAGTTTAGGCTGTACCTATGTAAAGGTATATAAAATATAAATAAATAATAGATTAAATAATACCACAGTCAAACCATAGAATAATTAAAAAGACAGGTAATGAAAAATCTCCAACTCTTTAAATGTGTACAGGGACTGCACACATCTGATTGTTGCAGGTAGTACACTCTACAAATGAACAGCCTGAACTTTAAAGGACTGTCCATAAATGTGGAATGCACAGCCATTTCAAGCATCAAACTCTCCGATGACCTCCGTGATTTTTCATGACTATCACCTAAGAAAACAAATAAATTTTTGAGAAACGGAGAAGGAAAGGTTAAACTAAACTTTATATAACAACGTGAGCAGGGACGGGCAATAGCATTCACGTTGCGAGCTACGCTCTGCGATCTACTCTTGCCCAGCGCGGCAATTATGGGCAGTGGGCGTTTTATGGCTGTTATGATGATGATATCATCATAGACTGTAACTTAGGAAAACGACCAGCGACTACAACGGATTTCTGCACTGCCTGGAAGAACTGGGCTGGCAAAAGTAGGTCCAGAAGACCCAAGAAATGCAAAAAATGACTCTAATAGGCGACAGGTTGAGGAAACCTGCCTAAGCTACATCTGTCTAAGTGCATCGTGCATCGAGGGATCCATACAACCAGCTAGACATCGCAGGCTTACTAAAAGTGTTATCTGACTGTAGTTGCGTCAGATTTTTACTCGTTTTTCTAATGACACTTCAGTCAGATTTGTGTCTACCTAAAATGACCAGAAGAGATAAGTCTTAAAGCCTTAGAATAAGGCGAATACAAGGCTCAACAGGACCTGATTAGGAAATTATTAGAATTGGGAAGTGCTAGCAATTTTTTTGTCTTTTGATTTTATTTATTGTGGACAATAATGAGTATTATTATTATTATTTAAGTGAATGATGTTGATTTTTAATTAATGTTTTTGCTGGATCTGGCAGTACAGCTTGTTGTTTAAAAAGTTTAGTTTTAGGATTGATTTCCGGCGAATTGAATTCTTTCTTGGATGAGAAACAGAAGCATTCCTTTATAGTTAAAAAGAGCTGCGCGCGGTTTTAATCCACGATAATCTGAGGAACAAAGTAGCCAAGTTATATAAGCTACGTGTCAGTTAAAGTTTCGTTAAATCGGCCCTGCCGTAACAAACATACAGACAGACAATTTTTTTTGTAAGTACCATATATACTTTCTCAAGCATTTGGTGAAAAGCTCATGATTAGGAATTACAAACAGGCTCTTCAATTTCATTTATATGTATACATTTGCTTACCACACGAATCTGAATAAAAGCTCGAAGATGCTTGGGAAGACGAGGTCGTCCGAGGCGGCCAACCACTTGCGCCCGAGCAGCCGGAGAGCCGGCATTCTGAAACAACACAGAAAACCTGTCAATATTCGCATATTGTTTATATATATTAAACTTTATTACTGTTATTGTTTAATAATATAAAATTTACATAATATCTTACGCGATATAAATTGCTTGAAGAAAAAATCAGAAAACACAGGAAACACCCATATAATATTTAAGACACAGAAAAAACACAAATATTCATAAGATAAATATTTGTCGTAAGTCCCTACCTATCGAACCTAGGACTCCTGGCGCACAAGATATCTACCATACGATCACGCGGTCCGTATGCTTGTTTGTAGAACTGGTATAATAATAAAAATACTATCTAAACGGGAAAAGAACTATTTCACTTTCTAGAGAATATTGAAGTATTATTAATTAAATATTAACTATTATTAACTATTAGGGACCGACCTAAAGAATAATTAGATAAACGAGGACCGAAGTAAATTATCCTTACGGATAACTGAATGAAAAGGATGATATCGCTTAGACGCAATTGTACCGTCGAATTTAATTAGCATTGCACTGTCAAGTAAATGTACATCTTGGTTAGTTACCTGATGTTAAATGACTTTTGAACATAAATAAAAAACATATTCACAAAAGCTACATGTCGCATTCTTATCATGATAAAAGATTTAGACTTTAGAATATTTTAAAAGTTTTGATATCTGATTTTTACATGTAAACTATAACTGTTAAAAAAATAAAAAAAAATAAAAATAAGCAGACTATTAAATATACCCCACAAAACATGTAATTGTTGTTTTTCAAAAAGAAGTTATCAAATTATTACTAAATATTATTAGTAAATCTGTAATAATGGTTTACTTGAATGTGTTTGAAATATAGGAAATTACTAAAATAAAACTGATTAATAAATTCTTTATTTTAAGCATCCTAAGCAGAATTCTCTAATATATATTTATCACTATATCATATGTCTGTCTTTCTCTCTCTCTGTCTGTTTTTTTTCTAAGTCATTCAAGCGTAAATTGTTAAGGGAAATTTATATATATATATATATATAAA